>CM045453.1:21851453-22451453 GCA_024666655.1 Dascyllus trimaculatus | reverse complement strand
AAAACCTCTTGGTACAAAGAACCTGTGAGGCCTGATGACAAAGAATGAGTGGCAACACTGAGATAAAGAGACAATAATTAGAAAGCTGTAATCTTACAGTTCTTGCTGATGGTTTCTGACAGCATTTCTCTGCAGATCGCCCTCAGCTATATTGACTCAGACATGAGGGACATCAGAGAATAAAGCTTCTGATGTTGTTTCCACAGTAGCCAGGTCAAGTAATTATCACCTAATACGAGATTGACACCAATGTGTGCAACGCGGTAATGATGATAAATGAGAAAATACAATGATAGAACATTACAGTAGACGGATCTTTAAACACAGATGCACCAATGTCACCCTTTGACACTGAGCAAAGTGTCTGCAAATGAATATTCTTTTGTTGGATCTCACCGTAACTTAAACAGGATCTGTGTTGTTGTGTTTTACTGATAAAAACAAGGATAGTGTATGAAAGAGAGGGTGGGGGGAGGGGAAATACACTGAACTGTGGTTGTGTATTTGTGGATGAGTGAGACGTGTGGTGGGTTATAATAATTGTTAGTTGTTTCTATAATGTGAAAGACTCTGTATCCCGTATTATCTTGTGTGCACCGCTGTCATCTTACACATCTACACTGTTTGCATGTCAAGTGTATTTACATAGAATTTATATTTATGATGATTTATGTGTTTAGGGCAGCCATGGCTCACGTGTTGGTAGTTCAATCCCTGAAGTATTAAAGTGTTATTGGGCAGGACGCTGAATCTGACCTTCTCTCCACGGCAGGCAAAAATCTTGCATACATCACTTGGTGAATGTGTGTATGAATAAACATTGTAAAGTGCTTTGTGCACAGCTAAGGTAAAAAGCGCTATATAAGTGCAGTCAATTTTGTGTATCTCAGTGTGAGCATTATCTATGTATGTGTCTTGGGAATAATTGCACTCCGTTTAATTTCTGCTCCACTTCAGCTTATCACCGGGCAGCACTGCAGAGCCACACAGTTTTAAGACAACAGGTAGTGCAAACACACAACTAGCTGATGTGGTACCAAGGAGGCTTTAGGAGCTGCTGAATGTGCTAAGGTTTAAGCAGGAACACTCTAGAGTGTCACAATGACACAGTGTTCAATACAAAATTGAATTACACCTAACACAACAAAAAAGTAAAAATGCTATGTACTGTACTGTGTGCTAATGGATAAAAGTAAAGAACAAATACAGAATATTTGGGAAACACTGTATTTGGCACAAACACATTGAGACTGCAGATGGTCGAAACGCTGCAGATGTTGACATGAAGCACTAAAAAACGAATGGATGCACACCAGAAGATTTCCTGTCTCTTACTGTTAATACATTTACACCAGCAGAATGTTGCCATCGGCTGCACAATGAAATCACATAAACTGAAAGCACAGAAGTTGTTTACTGAGGGGCTCCACCTATGGGACCCTGCCAAAGTCAGCATGATTACAGGACACCCACAAAGCATAAAATGGACTCAGTGGAGAATCTGTCACAGGAGTAGCCAGATTGATGAAAATGGACATGGCTAGGTGGGTTTGGGAGTGGCGGATGCCAAATGAGAATAATGATGGTGGATAACCACATAAACAAGCAGTTGGAATGACTGGTTTGGCATTACCATGTTGGGCCTTGAGTTCACCCTCTTCTATTTCATCCATCGACAGGCTGATGCTGCTATCTGCTCAGCTCCACTCCCACTAGGTTGGAAAAGTCTGAAAGCAATTCATCAATGCAAAGCAGCCCGCCCACTTCTATTTCTCTTGAATCAACTGAGCCAAGACCAGAGCTCCAAATCCTGATGTCTCTTCATGCCGATTAATGGCCATAAAATCACAGCAGATGATGGCAAACATTTCAACCTTTCAACTAAGAAAGAAGGGGATATTTTGGACAACACAGTGGTAGAGAATGAGTAATGGTTTTCATGGATTCGATGTAGTCAGGGCATACAGGCATGGATTTGCCTTTGACAACACAAACACACTGGGTGTCAAAAATGTGATGTTCATAAAAAGGAGCTGGTTTTGCAGTGAGGAACAGCTGTTGTCTCACCGCCATACCGGTGGCATTTACAGAATTGTTTTAAGATTGGCAGAGGAGAGAAAAATGTGTAGCTTTAAGACATTGTCTTGTGATAATTAACAAAGAGGGCCAGCACAAGGCATCTTTCAAGTCCTTAAGCATAAATTAAACTTAAGTTTTAAATAATTACTTAAAACTTAGACTTTCTGCTGTGCCCACTCAGCACTTAACATGTTTACTGAATGCAATGTGACAGTGCACTTAAAAAAAAAAAAGTATGCCAGTTAAAAAAGCACTGCTGAACTGGTGGGGGCACACTGGAGTATGTACTCGGGAGACAATGAAATACAAGCCAGATTCGAGGAATATATTTTTGAAGCCCCACACCAGAAATTGTTTAAGCCTCCTGAAAAACTTTGTCAGTTAAATGGAGCAGTTACACCATTCGTTCATGATACATCGTTTCACCACTGGCATTACAATGTGTGCATTAACTCCAACATATAATGCTACAACATTTTTTTGCTGTTTGATAAAAAAAAAATACACAGTTCTCATTTTCCATGACTAATCTACAAGACAAATGTGTCTGATAGAACATAACTCACTCTGATCTAGGTGCTCTTGGATACAGTTTTTTAATTTTTTTACAGGACACTGAGTTTGTTGACATGCAGACTCTGTATACAGCAGGATGAGAAAGGAACAGGAGAGAAACAAAAGGAAGACTTGTTTAAAAAAAATACAGTATTAATTTTAGTGCTGCACAGTTGATGGAATATTAATCACAATCATAATTACAGCCTTGCACAATCAAATAAACACGATCAAGATTTAAAATGCGCCGCTCATTTAAAACCCCGCTGACAGAAAACAGCATGTAGATACAATCACTTTGGTTTAACTCCAGTAAATGTAGCATTAGAATGTCTTATTTTTGGTCACACAGCTGTCTGAGATGCTGAGCTGCAGTGAATGAGTGGACACTAGAGGCTTCACTGTGCACAACTACAAAGCTAGTTTCTACCAAAGCCTGCATGTGAGGTCTTTAGGGAACATCAGTACATTATAGTGTCTCTTGATAAGTAGACATTCAACTGTTAAGCGGTTTAGGTGCAATTTTATTTATATTTTGATTCTAGGAGATGCAGAACCTTATTTTCAAGCTTATTTAGTTGCAATGGAAGGATGGTGGCACAACAAGCAGTGGTAAGCCTGATTTGTGATCCATCCAGAGCATTAAACTGTTTTGGATGCCTTTGCCAGTGTTACAATACATGAGAAAGGTTCCAAACTGTCGCACTCACATTAAAAAAAGTAATTTTTCAGCTTTTTAAAATTCTTTTTAATTTTTCATGTTGAAGAAATCCCTAAAAGAATTCCCCAGTTGTTCTAAAATGATTCATTGTTTCCAAATACAGCTACTAATTCATCTGTTGAAAATTCCTATATTTTTCTTATTGTCAATCGCACAAAACCAAACATACTGCAATTTTTTTTTTTTCAATATTGCAAAACTAGCAGAAGGATGCATATTTGATTTGCAAAGCAGTGCCACTGTGTCACAACCCTGTAACCTGCTGTGCCATTGCAGCAGTATCACTGAAATTAATGATGGGCATGTTTTTCTCATGCACTACTGCGGTCAGTCTGAACATGCAGTTCAGCATGCACTGTTGGTTATCTTAAAAATGCACTAAGACACTTAATGACAGTTGGCATCTGTTCTGGTAGGAGTGGGAGTGACATTCACAGCAGAGTCAGCAGACTTTGAACTGACAAGAATAATGGCCAATCGCTCACTTGGGATGATGTGAGCAGATTCTTTGCATTAGTAACAGCTGTTTGATTGCCAACGGCTGGTCGAAAGTCACAATGTGACTGTAAATTTGGGAACTCGCCATCTTGATTGGGTCAGTCATGAAAGCACTGACAAAAACCAAAAAAACAAAACATAGTGTACTAGTTAGCCTTTGATGCTTTTAGCTTTCCCACAACACCTAACACCCCGAGACAGACAGCTTCATGGAGGCCATCCAATCATAAGCTGGTTGACAGCTCTGTCCTTGTCACTGCCACAAGTGTGAAGCTCCAATTTTATTCAGGTCTCAGGATTTAAGAAAAATGGAAGTGGTAGTAGCAAAATAAAGCTCTGAGAAAAAAAGGGGAAAGAACATGCATTCCTTCATGGAAGGATGAATCCCCTTGGGTCACACATGACGACAGAAAAAGAAATATGCAAGTGGGTGGTATTTTGCTGGCTCTAGTCAAAGCTGGACACAATGGAGGAGATCATTCTTTAAAGGCTGTGCAGTCTCCGGAAAGACATGACAAGAGTTTGTAACACAGGAAGACAGCACAGATAGGTCCCTGCTCCACCACATTTGTGAATTATGGTATTGTTAATACAGACTAATGTAATAAACATTAATGAATTATTTTCATTCTACTGCAGGTGATTAAAAAGTGGATGGACATGATAAAAATATGGAAGCAGTAGTTTCATGAGTCATGGACCATTTAGAGCCACAGACAAAAAACACTGAACCCTGATGGTCCTGGTTACATTTGATAAACTGTAGAAAAAGGAAATACTGGTTCTGTGTGAAAAAGCCAACTCTGTAAAAAAAGATATATATGTGTGGGGGAAGGTTAATGAGCCTTTAAACAGCTTCTTTACATCAGAACATCTTGTAAGTTATGCAAGTGCTCCACACCTGGACGGCTCATTCATCGCTCCAGCTCGTGTTATGCAACACAATAGCTATATGTCTGTGAGGTTCTCTGAAAAGGGCAGAGAAAAACTTAAACTCTATTGCTCGAGAGAAAATGGAAGCACCTGGTGAACAGTCTCTGCTTCCCATCAATTCTCAAGGCAACATCAAAGAAATATGACTCTATTCCTATTTTTCATACAAACAGTCTACATTTACTTAGTCCTCCTTTAAACCACGACCACCTCACCAGCCTTGGTGTCACAGCAAGAATTAATTCAAAGCAACAGACCCATCACACTAAAATGAGAGGAATGCTGGAAATAAAAGTCAAAAGTTCAATTTCATTTGGTCTTCCAGTCCAAATGAGTGAAAATGAATGATATTTTGGGCTGAGCCTGAGAGAAGGCAGACTGACAGGCACAGGAGGAGGAAGGAGATTTAAAAGGAGAGTTACAGACTGAAAGAAATACGAAGAGAGAGAGAAAGTGACAGGAGGAGATGGTGACAGAGGGAAAACCCAGGGCAAACCTGTTGCAACGAGCAACAAAGTGACAGATTGTTACGAAGGCAGGCAGTGAGACGGCTGCAGCGTGATGTCTGTGGCACAAGGATAATCTTGACGATGATGATGATGATGATGGTGAGGAGGATGATGTTGATGGTTATTATGATGAAAACTGTGTTGATGTGGTGGTTGTAGTTTGACTTCTGGACCCAAGGGACCATAGACAGGCAGGCGGGCCGGTTGGCAGGCAAGCAGACAGTCAGTCCTGAGGGAATTCCAGCTCTCAGTGGGTGTCATTACCTGTCAGTCAGTATATCTCCCTCAACAGGCCTGGCCTACAGATAGAGCCACTGGCATGTAATTGTCTGGAGGGGCATGGAAGACCAGCAGACATTTAGATGAGAAGGGAGTGGGGGGAAAGGTTAAGAAGCACAAAAGAAAGACTAGAATGGCGTTGATGACAAAAAAAAAAAAAGAAAGAACGAAGCTTTTAAAAGACATCCACTAGTGAGAGGGAAAGGAACTAAATGCCTGTCAGCTCCTGGGAAACCACTGCTAGACACTATACTGTATACATCTCTAGCCCGAGGTAACATGGTGTCCTATAGTGTATGTATTGTTATGCCATTCAATACCTGATGTAACATTAGACACACAATAAAACAGAGTGCTGACCATAAACTGCCATGTCCAGGTTGAGCCTTTGGCGTTTTGACATGGTAGCTTAACCTGCAGAAAACTGACCCTTATTATTCCAGAAGATTCCTTACAGTGGATGACAGGAGCACCTCTTTCAGGACAGTCTGACGGACCTTAGACAAACCTCATTCATGCAAAGGTCAATTCAGATTCCAGTCCTGGGCAAAAATGGTGTATTTAGACCTGTAACAATTAGTAATTAATTGATTGACAGAAAATTAATTGGTAGCTATTGTGACAATTGATTTATTCATTTTTTAAAAGCAAAAATGCTAAACATTTGCTTCTAAACTGAGAATCTGATGCTATAATTGGTCAATTGTCATGATAATAAACTGAACATCATTGGATTTTAAGTTGTTGATTAGAACAAACTACGCAAATGAAGACTTGGTCTGTGGAAAATTATTACAAGAGAGAGGTTTTTACTGTTTTCTGGCATTTTACAGGCAAAATGATTAACCGGAAAAAAAATGACAGTTTATGACTTGATTACGAAAACACCCTTACATTGCCACTCTAGATCCATTTGTTGCTGAGCCTGAGTCCAATTAGTGATTAATTATGCAACAGATGGCAAATTTGAGACCCAGAATAGTGGTGTTTGGTCACAAAGGCAACTGCTGGTCCCCACTGGTGGCAACCTCCACCAGGGGAGGTCTACAGGTGAGGATGGGGGGGGGGATGAAGATTGCAGGTGACAACAGACTTGTATCGCTTTAATAGACGAGTACTATGGTGATGAACTGAAAAAAAAGCTGAGTGAAATTGCAGAGAATAAACTAATTTCTAAGTAAGATGTTGAAAGACTGTTAAAGTGCATGAGAAAGAATGAGTTGCTTATATTAGGCTTATGTGGGTGATAGAGAAAGAGGTATTGTTGTGTGCCAGAAAGAATGTTACTGTGTGAGGCATTAGTTTGAAGGACTTAGCCATGGAGTACTTCTTCTGTTTACTTATTCTGTCTCAATACAATGATTTTCCGCAGTATTTAATTGAAATTAAACCCAGTGTGCTGTCTTTAGCACAGCCATCAACTGCAGCAACACATTATAATGCTGTCAAATATTCCACTTTTGTGCCGCTTATTGATATTAATTATTTTTACACAGTGTCTTCATTTACTCAGAGCACAGTGTTAGTTAAAGTCTCAAAGCATGATTCTTCCTCTTTATCAGTTTCTGCTTCATCAGATATAAACAGAACACGTCTTACACATTTTTAAAGATGGCTTGTCCTTTGTATATCATGTGTGTGTATGAGATAACAGTATTTATACACATTAATAGTCGCTGAATAAGTCACTTTGGAAAAAGGGGAATTTTTAATAGCACTGCAATGTGCTGCTGCAACAATGGCTTTGGTCAAATTCATTATAACTGCATGTTTGCACACTCTCTTCTGCAAACAGCACACAGGTTTTAATTTAATTGAAATACTGCTGCGAAACATTGCATTGTATCATGTGAAATAAAATTAGTAAACAGAGGCACTTCATGGAGATGGTTCTGTTGTTCTGCCCTTCATAAAACTTAACAGTCCTGCAACCTCTCTCGCAGACCGGGTGAAAAGAAATAGACACTAATTTTCTAACTTATTATTATTGTTTCATGTCGAACTTGATACCTGTTAAATGACTAGTTGAACACTCTCAAAATACTTTTTATTGTTATTAATGAAGCGCCTTTTGCTGATGCACCTCGTAATGGTGTCATTTGACAGATGTTATGCAGCCAGTTGCAGACAGATCCAGAAGAAAACAATGCCACTACGAACAGTTGAAGGCTGCAGAGAAAGTGGTAAGGCTGATAAAGCTGTAGGTCGACCCAATAAGCTAAGAGCGGTTTGAGAGAGCAGGAAGGTGATGGTCTATAGAACGGACAGATTTCATGCATGCAGCGACACACAAGCTCAGGTGAATGAAAAGTTTCAAAGGGAAGAAAGATCCCAATACTGGACCATTTTCCTGTTATCTGTTATTACCATATGGCTATGTCTGTGACAGCCTTTGATGTGACAGTCTGGGGAAATGGTCAGACATTCAGCCACTCCAATGGGTTGAGAGCACCCAAGGGAGACAGTGTTCATTCTGTTGCTTTCGGGCGATGCTCCAGTATAATCGACCACATGAAAAGGAAATTAATAATCTTGCTTTCAATCACTCATCTCTCGCCCCTTGGCTTCATACTTCTGCCCTTTATTTCTTATTCTCTCACACACACACTGGCATGTAGTCATATTCTGCGAGTCTGAGTGATGGTCAGAGCACATGAAGTATTGACTTATTATCACTATTTCAACTGGGCTGGCAGGGACACAGCTAACGTCATGGACTAAGTGAGTATCCATCACCCGAATACACAAAAACCAAAGCTCCTTAAGACTTTCAACAGCATCAGTGCTGATTTGTACTGGACATCCCTTGATACTAGCTCACAATCACATTTCCCCTCCCCTCTTCCTTGATCTCCGTTCCCTTTTATATGTTTAGTGGGAGGAAAAAATAAAAGAACTGCATGCCTCACAACGATGTTCTGCACCTGATCTGATCTGACCAACATACATTAGGTTGCATCATGGTTGAACGTTGTTAACAACATTTAAAGATCTTCAGGCTCAAAATACCTTCAGTGATATGCATAACTTCAATTCAATTTTTAAAATGAACACAAACACCTATTTCCATAAATACAGTGACCACAGATAATAAAACAAAAATCTAATGAAAGAAGTAGAGGGGCCTACAGCAAGGTTTTATAATAAATTCATGTTCAGCATTATGGAGTATCAGTTAGATTGGATTACAGCGCTGTAGTGGTGTCAGAGACAGATACTGGCGAGGCTGCATTTATATCTACAGTGAACAGGATGGCGTGAGAGATTTGCGCTGGGCTTCAGGGTAACTCGGCTCTACTCAAGAGACTAAAAGAACTTGGAAAAGATAAGAGGAGAGGAGGGAACACGGAAATGTATAGAGAAAAGGCATGGAGAGATTTCCAAAGGGAGGAAGAGAAGGACAAGTCATTTGCAAGTGTTGGCTTGTGCAGCGAGAGCAGGATGTATCTGAAGGCATTCAAAGTTTCCAAAGCCTGGCTTAATAAAGCTCCAGGGAAAACAACAGTAGACTCTGTGACAAGAACAGTGTGCAGGTCTGCGCCGACATACATATGTGTCGTCATCACCCTCTCAAAGTCACCACTGTGGTTCATCCTTTCTGCTTCTTCACCCACAGAGCCCCATAGGCGATGTTTCTATCTCGCCTTTGCTATCTGGTGCTTCAACTAAGGGTCACTTCTGCCTCATTATACCTCCACCTAAAGATCACATGGGACCGAGATGGCTGGTTGGCGCCCTGGAGGCCATCCAATGCCACCACACCACCTCTTGATTGTTCACACACACACACAGACATGCTACTCCATAAACGAAGCCTGAATGTTGAGAAGGTGCTGGATGTTTTCACACAGTCACAGACTGCAGAGGTTCCCGAGTGACCAGAATAGCAGGGTTAACAATGTAACTGTTGGACCCCAGGGGATCTGCCAGGGTAAACACTGTATACTTAAGACTGATGTTGAAAACACCCTCTGTTTGTGAGTGTCTGTGTGTCTGTGTACATATGTGTACAACTACTTCAGTGAATGTGAAAAAGAAGCAAAAAGGACAATATGCTTTTGTCACTGAGCTTGTAAGACGACCAGCAGATAGAGAGACCACATGGGAGACCCAAGCGGAGTGTGTATGTGGCTGATAAGGTTTGGGATCCGGGGGACAGTACAGCACACAGGTGAGCAGGAGTGGACGGTAATCCACGGTGCCTCCCTACAGAACTGCACTCTGTGTAATCTGAGGTAAGGAGATAGGGGGGTGAACACAAGAGGGACAATCTTCCACTGACCCTGAACAGACAGGGACTCGGTGATGGAGACCGGAGAGGCAAAAAAAAGGAAAGGAGAAAAGCCATGCAAACACGCACTAACACACTCTGAGACCCGGAGACCTGTCAATTGATTCAGAGCAGAGCAGAGTTAATAACACAGTTGGCTGCGCAGTGAAAATAGCCTACCTGTCTGTACACAGTTGATAGACTGCCACACTGCCCTACAGGCCCATTTATATGTGCGTATGTGTGTTTAATTGTGCTTATACCTATCTCATCAACTGTGTCCATGAGGTCCAATCGTGAAATGTGTCATTTCTCCACTACCTGTAATTTCTTAATCCATCTGATCCTCTGCTTACTGGTCTGAGCTGCTCACTTACACTTCTGCTTATGTGATTCTTTCTTCACAGAATGTAGGATGACTAGATTATATTATGATACAAAGCACTATGCAATGGCCCATTTAAAATCTGCAGAAATGTACATGCATGGATGTTTTCCTCTTCTGTTACCGCATATTTTTATAATGATATATAATGACTAATGACGTTTTTATATTGTGGCCTAAAAATAATAACTTTAAAGTTCCTGTACATCGAAATATATTTTTTTTTGACTTATGTAAATGCATTGTCATGTTAACTTGATTTACTTTGATTTACTGACATGATAACGATTCCCTCAGAGGTATGTATGAAAATACAGCATTGTTTATTTTGTGCTTGAAATGTGTTTTTTAACGTGGCATAAAGTTTAAGCGCTAAGCTGCTGCTTTGAGTCCAAATAATCAGATGTAAATCAGATTTTGTCAATAGGCTCACTGAGCTGTTTTTCAGTGTTTTGAAGAAAAGAATAAACCCATGACAGTACTTCTTTGTGTGAGCCAAAAATGTGCTGAAACTGAAAAAAACAATGACAAAACTTCAGCCCTGCACTTTACTGCCAACATCAAAATGTTTTATTATAATGCATCTGTCTGTCTTTTTCCTTTCCTTTGTTTTTTTATCTATTCTGCTAAAATGTCATCATACAGTTTTTTACCATCATGCATCCTCGATTTCCAGTTTTGACTGCTGCTATCAAACCATTTACAACCTAATTCATGCTTTCTTTGCTCTTGCTGCATTTTAATATTAAAGCTGTTTAATGAAACTAACTTACCCATCCACTTCCCTTTTTAAGTTCTTTTACTTCTGTTGCTCTTGTCATGTGCTCAAAAGGAATTACTGGGACTCCCCCTATAATATAATATTCTGAGGTTTTGACCTTGTGAATTGATGCCAGACAAACAAAACTGAACTGAATTTTACTATGCATGTCTTCATCTCTCTTTTTCTCCAACCTTCAACTCTTACTTCCACTTTAATGTGTTATAAAATTAGACTTGTTTCTTCATTATTCAGAAGCTCCCTATTTTCAGTTTGACCTTTTGCGTTGTTATGTACAATATCAGGACGAAACAGACTTACTGTGATCTGATTGTTGTAACAAGGCAACATTTCCAGAAACAACATGGCAGCAAAGTATGAGATTTTTTTGAAGGAAAAAAAAGAACTGCATTTCCTTCTCAGATCTCACCACCACCATCCCTCATGACTAAGTTCTGCCCCTCTGTCTCCTTGATCAGACCAAACTGCGTGACAAGAATCACTGAAATATACGACAATGTGAAATACGCCACAGGTTTTCTGTGTCCACATAAAACTTGGTGAGCTCTGCTGTTGCCTGTGTCCTCACAATCAGTCACATATGTGCTATTAAATTTACTTGGAACTGGAAACAAACCAGCTACTAGTCCCTCCCAGGGTTAGTTAGCCATTAGGCAAGCAGCCGTCCCTTGCCTCTTGGAGAAAGGCCTGGTTAATTAACCATTACCACATGGCAATGAATTTCAAATAGAACAGCAGGCTATGCCACAGATGTGTACGCAGATAGGAAGATGGATGAAGGCATGTGTGCAGTTGAGTGCACACATACGTGTTATCACACAGTTACAGGTAGCACAGGCCCACATACACACATCTGGCATCTGCATAGCCAGAGGTGGTGCTCAAGGCAAGGGTGGCAGCTGCCGATGGCTGTGCCAACCGATTGTAATGGCAGAGGGCTTGGCAACAGCTGGGAAGGGGGGCTCTGAGGGCTCGCCAAACTCTTCACTGGGAGCCATGATCAAAGATGAGGCATAATGGAGTGGGACTGGCAGAACGGGGTGTCAAGGGACAAGAGTGTATATCTGCCATGGGAGAGGGGTTTCCATATCTGTGTGTGTGTGTAACTTGCGCATTCAGGTATAAAATGGACGGATTAGATAAAAAAGGCATTTGACACCAAGGCACAGACCTGAATCAGTGTGCACAGTCACAACCTGCTTATATGTGAATATAAAATAAAAGAATGATAGAACTGACACTGTATATTGCAGGGTGTGTGTATCTTTAAAATTTTGTAGTAATGTTAAAGCCGGTCAGTAATGCTCTGAATATTAATATGTAAGATTAAGTACTTCCGTTAAAGACTTATTTACATAAGTTGTGCTGGCCTACTCCATCTTTGTTTGAACACTGACCGAAAGTGATGAAACTACACCTTTATTTATCACTTACAACGCCTACCTAAACAGATAAAACTTAATTTAACCAAATTAAGGTGGGTGTCAGGCTGGCCTCTGCAGAAAAAGAAATGAGAGGCATTTCCTTTTCAGCAGTGCTAATGGCTAATATAGGATGCCCTGGTAGATTGCTTTGTTTGTTTGTATTATCAGGTTATTAGGCTAACACATAATTTCTGAAACCTCAAAGGTAGCCCAAAGCTAGAACAAAAAGATAAAACTGGCCTGGCATTTCAGTAATTGAATGTGTCTGTGTATTTTCTAGGCGACTTACAAACAGCTCAGTCTTTAAGTCATGCACTGCCTACCTAAGAAGTTGGCTCTAAATAATAAACCTTCTTAACAAGCTTTAATATAGAAACACTTTGACCTTCAGTTTTGTGTTTGTTCTGTCTGTTGCCTGTTTGATGAAATCAAAATACTGTTACGGATTAATGCTTAATGCTTACACTTTATAAGACATCTGTGAATGTTCTCATTCATCCAGGTCACAGTCATTCTGGGGAATTCAATTGAAGGCAACTAGGCTAGTCAGACTAGCCCACTCTAGTCTTGACACTCATAAACTGATGAAGCCACTCAGATGAGAGGTGAAACGTCTTCACATATTACTAAGTCCAGCTGCCTTTGATTGAATTTAACTTTATAAGACAGTCTATGACCACAATGCCAGCAAGTACTGAACATGGGCCCAACATTGTTTTACACTACCTGGGATATTCAGGTGGCCCACGGATTAAAGCGCTCTTCCATTTTCACAGCACCCAAAAAGGGATTATGTTGCCTTAGCACTGGCAATTTCTACTAGTCAAAGTTGTGGTAGTGGAGAGGGCTCAGACAGAGGGGGATACCTCTGGGAGGCTCCGTGCTGTCAGGTGAAAAGCAGCAGCTGGTGTCTTCATGTGTACTGGAGGAAAGACTTGACTGTCTTTTACCCTCCACAGGTCAACAGTAATAAGCACTGCAGGAGGAATTGGCCAATGCGTGTTGGAGGAAAAAAGGCAAAACTAAGGTGGGGGATTCATTTCATCCTACAGTCTGCAGAGACTAGAAGTGAGACGGAGAAAACAGGAGAAAAAAACAACTCCTATGTTAGGTCAATGAAACTGCCTGGCCATAGCACTGCGCTATATCTCATCAGTACTCTAATTTCTGCCATTACTGGTGTTTTTCTGCAGTAATAGAGCAAATCCCATACAAACCATCTGTGATGATCCAAGCTTTACAGCCATTAGCTTCAGCATGGCTGCCATCAATCTGAACTATAGAGTCAAACATGCTTCTCTGCCTGTAAAAAAGACTTATTTTTCTTTTGTTCTGCAAGGACAATGTGTACATGTGCTGTAAGTGTGTCTGTGTGAGTGAAGCCTCTTATCTAGAATGAATTGGACATGGACAGTTCTCTGTAATGGGAGCCATTTGTGATCTTCTCTACCCCCTACTATCAGTGCCGGAAGAAGGACAAAGGAAAAGGCACAGTCCAGGCTGTGTGTGTGGTTGTGTGAGCGTTGTTTATGTGGGTGCTTTACACATGGTTATTTGTTGCAGGTGGTCAGGGACTATGGAATTTCAAGGTCTCTGTGATCTCTCATTGATTTAACCCATAAAAATTAATCTCTGTTCATCAAAATTGCATATTTAGAAGTCTCGAAATCTCTTCATGTCTTAAACTAACTTAGATGCAACTGTACACCATTGCTTCATCCAGAATGTGCAGAGTTATGAAGTCCCCGCCTCTATCTCCATCCACCTCTCAGCTACTTGCTGCAGGTTAAGCACATCAGTTCACCTACGACTCTGCTCAAGCACTGTTAAACTACTCCGTACCCCACATTGGCCAGCTGTAATAGAGTAATAATAGAGTAATTCAGATATACACGTTCAAACCAGAAACCAATTCGAAGAAAGAAATCCTCACCCTGCAAGTGACAGGATTGGTTCCTTAGATTTGTTAACAACATGACCCTGGCTGTATGTTTTTGAGGACATCATTGCTACACTTGGCAGAAATGCCCAGTCAAGGTGCTGGATGCTTATTTAGCTCATGATATGTATTCCAGCATATTAAAACATCACATCGACATGTCAAAAAGGCAAAGAAACGACTTGACTTTCACTGAAAACATTAATATTGAAGTAATTCATTTCAAATTGTTGTACTTCCCATTGGTGTGGCTAATTTTACACTCTCCATTTCTGTTGGAAATGCTTGAAAAAATGAGGAGCTGTACACAACAGCATGTGTAACAGTGTAACTGGGGTGATTAGTACAAGCTCCCTGCAGCTTTCCAAAAAATGTGACTTAAACATGAATCATTTAAAAGGTTTGTTTACCAGTCTAACCCAGAGTAAACACAGAAATGGCCAGAAATGAGCTATTTTGTGAGCTGAATTAGGGATCCTGTCTGGGATAACTTGCCAGCTGACCTAATCACCCTGCATTACATCAGCTGGCATATTTATCCGGGCTGTAGATAGCTGTCTGTTAAAAGAGGTAGAATCAAAAAACATATCCAGCACATAAAATTATCATTTACTTATTGTGATAACTTTTAGTTACCATATAGAGAGCTGAGTGTTTGGTCCAATCAGTTTTGATCTTTTCTTCCAGTTGATTATTGGGGATGTGAAACGCCCTCTCCAGAATGTTTATTGAAGTCACAATTTCATTTTGTTGTAGTTACGCAGCTGGGATTACTATCATCTATAAAATAATTTCCCAAGTCTGGTATCACCAGATCCCTACTCTTTGAAGAACAACTTTTCATCCTCAGTCACACACGTAAATAAACCGGTGTGTGCCAGTGAAAACATCAGTCAGTACAAGTATTTTGGATGGAGATCCCTATTGCAGTTAGTGTAATGGCTGTTCCAAGCGGCTAATTTCTGTGTTCACTTCTAAACTTGAACAAATGTTTAAAATCACTAATATTAAAGCCACACAGGTCTTTCTTTCCCTAAACTCTACTAGAGAGACCAGAATTATTCTTTAACATGCAAAAATGCTGTTTTGTTGCTCACAGCATACAAAAGAATGTTTTATGGCAGGTACATTGCATGAAAACTAAATTGTGCCACTGTAGATTTCTTGGAGTCAGTCAATAAATATTATTAGAAATTAGGTTGAGTTTTTTTTCATTATATGTGTCGTTGTCAAGACATGTATACACAACACACTGCAACAGACAGCATTCCTGTAGCTATCTGAGCATAAAAATGTTATCACTACAGCAGAGTAACAAGCAGGTGAATGAGAGAACATCAGGAAAGTTTACTGGCAGTGCAGTTAGAGAAGGAAAATGCCTGTTCTTGTTGATGCTTGTATACTGTATATGCATGAACCAGTATATGAATGTGTGTGCAACTGGCATTGATGTTGTGTTGTTTTGCCCTAATCAAAACGCAGTCAACAAAAGCTGTTTTTCCCTGCTAGCTGCCAGGAGATAATAGCTCTCCACAGGACAAAAAGCAGAGCATTTTCAGCATTTATAGTTATATTTTCACAAGTCAAGGCGTAAGCGCAAGCACTGGCACAAGTTCATGGAGCTTGAACAGTTGGCCCCGGCAACACATATTTAGTAATTTAGAGACCAAAGGCGTTAGCACAGCAGTGGTGCACACGTGCTGCAGGTGTAAAACTGTTTAACAGGAGGAATAAATTACAATAAGTGTTGGGCTGGCATCAATCACAACTAATCAAATCATCTAGTCTAATTCCCTTTAAAAGCAGCACTCTCTCCACAATACACCGACTATAATGGATGAGGAGAGTCAAGATCCACTGCACAAACACGCAACTCCTAGGAGGAAATTGATGTCCTTGTCCAGGGGATGCAGCATTGTTGGGTGCAAATGTGGGATGGATGAAAATAAAGCGTGGAAAAATGTCCCCACTTTTATCTCAAGAAAATGTGTTACAAAATATTGAGTGTGCGTTATTGTAAATTATATACCTTGTATTCAGTAGGGTTGGGCAACGTATACAGCTTGGCATACAAGAATGTCTGCAAAGAACTGTCATGGTGGACGACCACATCAGGAGGAGGTTATAGACTGCTCCTACTCCTGCATTTTACATTATTGCTATCAAAACCTTACAAAACATTACAATTAAAGCATAATCTACCTGATAACAGTGTCACAGGGCTACTTTGCATAAGCAGCACTGAACACATGGCTAATTAACATATTACTATATGTATATTATTGTCATACTGTTTAGATCAACACAAAATTTTTTCATGGGGAAAAATGGCTAAACTGTTGGTCAGGTAAAAATACCATTAATGTCTGTGCAGTTAACTGCAGTGATGAGGCCATCCCTGTTTCTCTCTCAGTTGCACTTAATTTTTAAGTTAACTTCTGTTTGTCTGCAGCAATGTGGACTACTAACTGATCGATATGTTCATGGACAATTCACATGCTGTAAAGCTGCTCATGTACAGTTTTTCACTAATACCTTCCTTCCTTTGCTTTTGCTCTTCATTTCGTTTCTTCCTCAATGACTATTAATGTAAATACACTGGAGTTATAGTGTATGTATGGCGGGTCAATCCCACTGTCAGCGTGCGCCATGCTTTTACTTTATTTGAAGCCTTAACAAGAATTTTTCAATCTTTTTGATGTGAAATTCTATCTTTGTTGTATTGTAAAATACAGTAGTCTGAGGAAACAGAAAGAGGAATGTAGTTAAAATTATAGTTTGTTCGACTCCACTTGCAGTGCATTAGAAAGGCATCTTCGAGTGGTCAGTATGAGCATACATACAACAAGCAAGAACAGTTTCCTTGTACATGTGGGCATAAGAATATTGTTTTCAGATGATCTTGGAAACAAAAAACCTATACTTTAAGACTTCCATAATATAATAGAGAGGATCATTTGCAAAAAGCAGAAATAACTTTAAAATGATGCAAAGGCGATCAGTTGATTTAAGATCTTGCTACAGAAAAGGGTTACCATGATTAAGAGGGTTACATAAGCCGGGCTGTTGTTGGATTTATACTTGTTTCGTTCCCCCAAATGGATAAATTAGAGCTACAGTGCCAGGATTCAACCTATGTGCTTGTGGCCAATCCACAGCTGGCTGGACCAATCAGCTTCTTATCAGGAACTACTGGCCACTGTATGAGTGTGTGTTAGGTGTGAGTTGCCTGTGATAGCCAATGATAGAGAGATGCCAAGTATTTCTATATTTTTTGGTATTTTGCTTGTGTTAAACAGAAGCAGTAGACAGCATTTGCACCTATGTGGTATGCATCTGAACCACTCAGCAATTCAAATCTTCCCCCAAGTGTTTTTTTGAAATTGTCGGCTCTTTTCAAACAGTTTCCAAGACTTCTCAGATAATTCTGTGTAACAAATCATCTGGAGCTTGCTTAAAAGTAGCAAGAGCCTGCAGTTCAGATTAACCATGATTACTTTTGCAATTTCTATTAACACATTACTTTCTGCAAACATAACAGACAATCACCACACAATCAGGTCAACAAGGATTTAACCATTTACTCACTTTCACAAAGGTTCACATTTAATTGTGCACAATTTATATAATATTGTGCTTGTATTGCTGATTCAAAGTTAATGCAGAATTCAAGTACCTCACATATGTTAGGTTTATTGCACATTCAAAGAAATGGTATTATGGCCCCAACATTTGACGTATGCAATAAGAATTAATGGGTATATTCCACATTATTTCAGCCATCAACCTCATTCCATTTAAACTTTATCCGATGCCCAGGTTATGACCTTCATTCTGCAGCACCACAGGACTGAAAAGGATACAGCAATGCTTGTCATTCTCTCACACTTGTATGAACTACACTTGTGCCTTCCATCTCAGCATGTGGCAAGCTTCATTACACATCCACAAACATCACCCTGCAGCTTGTAATTAGTTTGTTAATAATTTAAGTACCAATGTTTTTATGTCTGTGTTAGTGATGATAGCAGAAGCATCTTTTATGAGAGCACATACAGTGGAGTATGTGCACATGTGCACAGGCAAATGAGCAAACATTTATTTGCATTTGTCTTTATCAATTCCAGTGAGGATACGTTAATTCATGGTGCTCTGTGTTGTGAGTGTTTTGGGCTGTGTGATTAAAGCAAAGTACACACACACTACATACCTGGGCACTGTGACTTTATCAGAATCACTGAATAATTTATGTGCTAAGCTCAGGAGCAAAGTAGTGTGCATAATTGCATAACATCACTCCTATCTGCCACTCTTGCCATTAACTAAACGATTGGTCCCAGCACCTGCCCTGGTAATTAAAACCTTAGAGATTAATCATAAACTCTCCCCCTTTCAGTCAACGCCTGAGGTTGAGATTTGTCTCTGCATGTACGTGGGCTCCATTCAACTCACAACAAATTACTTCCTCCCCAAAAATCCTGAGCAAACATTTTCAAATTAGGTGACTGATTTGTACTGTAACAAAGAACATTATTTGCCTCCAGCTCAGTTCTATAATTAAGCTCTCTTGTCTTTCTAATATGTCCTCATTACCTTCGCTCAGTGAATCAAAGAAAACTGGGCAGAAGGCTTGTGTAACAGGTGGTCACCTAAAAGGAGGTTTAGCTCAAATGTGCGATGTAGCTCCAGGCCTGACTACACATGTCTGGGTGTCATTAACCTAATGACTCACACAGCACATGGCTGAGTAATTAAAAGCAGAGAGATTAATCATGAAGTCACCTCTCATGGCCCCTCAGCTGGACGTCAGTCTCTGCTTTAGCCTGTGAAATGTCTAAAAATGTCACTAAAATTGCCAGTATAGAGGAGGATACAATTGAAAGGATATCTCAGAGCAAAACACAGGATACTTCCCTCACAGTTATTTACTCTCCTTCCCTCCCAACATGCCATCTTCTCTGCTCTTCCCGTACCAGGGAGTTAAATGAGTTCATAGATGCCAGCTGAAATCAGAGCGTATGAGGGAAGAATGAACCTGACTGGAGGCAAGGGCACAATGACTCAGCCATGGTGGCTCTAGCAGCCAGCCTTAATAAGTCACTGTGAGTGTAGATGGAGCTGAACCGAGGGAATTGACAGTATGGTGCTGCTGACTTGTGGGCATTACCTCAGGAGGGCTAATTACACTATTAGACTCTACCTGTGGGCTTCAATTTTGACTGGTCCACCCTACATGCCCTTAGTGTCTGGACACACATATTGTACACGTTTGTGCACATGTACATGAACCAACAGAACAACACAGGAGTCCAGCTTACCTAGAAATGATGTTCATATTGCATGTTTATGCAGCATGATGCATGTCCTATATCTAGGTTTAGTGTATAGTATTTGTTTTTAGGTTTAGTTTAGTATTTTTCTTTCTAACCCGAGCTTCACTGCCAAATATTGTAGGAATTTCAAAAAACATCTTTGACAAATGCAAAAAATGTCTTTACCAGAATACGAGGTATGGAGGTATGCAAAACTGTGGTTCATGTATGAAACAAAAATCTAAGACAGAAATTATAGATCACACAGGTGTGTTAAGGTACAACTGCAAGTATTTGTGTTTCTGGTAGAACACATGCAAACACAGGGGGTGTGCTGGGTCTCTCTGGACGATCAGTGCATTTTGCTGTCCATTGCAAAACAAACGGTATCCTAAATGCTCCACTGATGCCATTCTTGGGAGGCCAAGTAAAGATGGTGTAGGCTCAGCTTCTGCTGCAGAGAAAGTGAAACCAATTGAATTTATCCCACCGAGAATCCTCTATCGTGTTCTCCCACTGAGTGTGGAAAAGGGAGCAAAGAAGCAAAGAAAGACTTGTCTGACTTTTTCTTGTGGAGCCAGTGTGGTGTCTGCTCCCTCAGTACTTCAGGATGCTCTGTAAGTGTTTCTTAGAGTAATGTAAAGAAAAGTGAAAATTTTGTGTTTAAGAAGCCTCTGGCTGGATCTCTTGGAGGGTGAGTGTCTGTGGGTACAGCAGCAGCTTTAATGCAGGATATGTGTCCCAGTAGTGACCTATGTTTACAATAGTTACAAAATCACCACGAGTTGTTTTAAGTAGGTGTCAAATTTAACTGAAGATTATTTAAATAAATCAGTTGCCAGTTAATAGAAATATATGCTCCAGCTGTTTATTTAAAGGCGTGTTGATGGAACAATAGAAACAGTAATTTATTGACTTATTTGCACAATTTTTAAAAGAAAAGATATTGCAAAGTAGAGCTCAATGCTACAAGCTGGTATAGAAGCAATTGCACCCATTTTCGGATTCTGACAGCTGTTGTGGCTTTTTTTCTCTGTTGTGCAATTGTATTGATAGATAATAACAGGTATTAACATCTCACTCAAAAGTGGAGCAATTTTCCTGTTGACATTTCTGTGGTTACTTAAAAGTATGGAAATGTAGCATTTATCTCAAATTTACTTTTTTGAGCTGAATCATAAAGTCTGCTAAAACTAATTAAACTTATGTGTGTGTCTGTCACTTGTGTATTAGTCATGTTGTAAGGACACAGATCTGGGTTCTACCTCAAATCCTAGTATCAAGACTTGGTTAAGGAAAGGTTAGGTGTGGCATGGGTTGGCCTAGGCAAGTAGTAGTTGTGATTAGGAAGTAAATGAATGCAAGCCAATTTAATATCCTCTGAAACGATAGAAATGTGTGTGTACTTTTGTATTACTTGTCCCACTAGATATATTGTATCTGTGACCTGCCACAGATTGAACAATGAAAGTAAAGGTAAAAATTTCGTACTACAGTGTCAGAGGACTCTTACCAAACAAAACAGTCAGTATAAGCATACACCTAAGAGATTAAACTACCTCTAGCAAAGCAGAATCTATTCTTCTGCATCTGTAGTCACATATTTGAGGACTGAAACCAAGAGAAAGAGTTTGCAGATACAGGAGGCCAAAGTGATATAATACTCTGTGTGGTATAGTGTGGCGTTTAACATTTTGGGGTGACCACAGTATTGAGCTACTGCCTCTGAGAGAAGCAAGTTAATGACTTTTAGGCATCTGTTAAGGATGCTGCTGGGCCTCTCCCTCTGGAGATATACGACTGGGAGGAGACCATGAGGCAGGCAAAGGACATGCTGCAGGTATTACATTTCCCAGCTGACCTGTGAGCACTCGGGCATCACTAAAAAAGAGCAGGAGGAAGCTGCTGAGAAAAATGATGCATAATTTTCCTGTTTGTTTTGTTACGACCCTGACTAGAGAGCGAAGCTTAAAAATTCAACAAATAAATGGCAAAACAAAACCAACAAACAGAGGCATCTTGGCTCTTTAGTTATCCCCAAGGACCTAATAGCCGAAGAAGTGATTATTGAAATAAATGTCAGCGGCAGTAAAATATCTGTTTTTTCAATACATCTCCTTGTTGCCCACTGCATAAATTAGTCGGAGTAAAGAGTTGTATATTGACAAAATATACAGGTCTTGAAATGAGATTCAAAGATAATCAATGAAGCAAGCTGCACACTGATTTAACAGTAGAATAACATGCACAGTTAAAAGACACTCTGATTGATCTCTGTTTAAATATTTTGCAACTCCGAAGGACTAAAGATTTAAAGGAATAACTATGTGCCATGCATCAGTCAGTTCTGTGTCACAGAGGTGAGCTTTTGGCAATGTGCAGACACCCATGTGATATAGATATTTGCTGTAGTGCAATTCAGTTAGCCATTGCTTATCTAAGTTATCATACATTTTGCCAACAACAAACATCAAAAATGTACATATGGTTTGTCTACTTGCTCCAAGCAGTTTGGTCCTGCTACATTTTCATTCACCGTGGGCTCGTTTTTCACTGCAAAAATAAAATCCAGCACCTTTATGGTAAAGCTCTAATGAAGCTATACAAATCATAAAATAGAATAAAATATAATATGATAAAATAAAGTAGATTTTTTTGAATAATATATTTGACAAAAGTTGAAGAAATAACCAAAATCAGCATATACAACCTATTTAAGCGCCTACAGATATAAACAACACTGGGACAAAAAAATGTTGACTCTGCATACTAAAAATAGAGATATATTCACTACTGTTACTACTGCAAGCACTGCTGGAAAGCTGAAAATCCAACACTGTTTTTATAGTGTGTGGCTCTGATATATAGTTTAACTTTGGCAATTCTTTAAAGATAACATGCCTGTCAAATCTGACAGCAGGTTGGGGTTCAGAGGTTTAGGGGTATTCTAAGACAAAACACAAGACTGAATCCAAATGCTAATGCTGGGGACATTATGTAACGCCTACAACAGATTTCCATGAAAAGTAATATTAACTCTCAATCTATGGGTAAAGAGGCACCACACATGCTCTCTAGCAGTATCATAGACACAACATTTAGGGTGAGCAAAAGGATGTCTGAGGGAATTTCACAGCATTTGAGAGAGCTCACACCCAATGAGTACCAAAGGCTAAAGTCAGTGGTCTTCCTGGGGGGTGGTCTAGCCTGTGGTTAATCCCAATGCTAGGAAACACTCTGTAGACTGAGATAAGAGAGCCACATGTAAGTTCTTGCCTGGATTTTTTTTTTGTTTTTTACATTAAAAAAGCAGATATGTTTTCAACCTGTCTATCAAAGGCAGATTATTACACTACACTGAGGCTCACTTAACAGTGAAATTAAATACACGTTTAAAACCCAAGCGATCACTTTGCACCATTTGTCCGGCTCCCACTACTTTTCTTATTAAGTTAACTTCAATAGGGGCTATAAAATCGAAAAGGAGCCCATCTACTGTGAAACCTCCCACTGCCTTTGATTTACGGACAGCAGATAATTGGCTTTCATATTCAGATATTGAACTGGATGGAGGCAGAGCGTGTGAGTGCATGGAGTGGAGAGTGGAGGCTCTGCAGTGCAACACAAGTTGACAGTGTTGACAAATGTAGCTCTAATGAGGGATATTGTGAATCCCCTATTTTCCTACATTTTCTCATGCTGTATTAATAAAGACAGACATTGGCTCATAGTAGTGATTATGTATGTGTGGTAGATAATTCAACTAAATTAGCAGAAGCAGAAGCTAATTGGCTGGATGTAATTAGATGGCAGGCGCTTCTTCACTTAACTAATGGGGGAATACCACCCATAACAACAGGATGTACCATATGGCAGTGAACTGGATTTTCATGTAAAATTATACAGCATATCTTCTTGTTAAAGTGTTATGTAGGGTAATCCCATGTCGGAAGAGATCCTCTCAACATTAATAACAGTATCTTGTAAATTGATCTTATCTCTCTAGGCTACATGTGAGTTTTTTCTTTGACCTCATCTAATGAATTACGTTATTCATGGTTAGTTAAACCAGTTTCTCTCAACCAAAACCTAATTTCTGAGTTTGATGAAAATTACATATTTGGATGTTTTCTCTGTGAAAACAATTTATTCATGCATTTAAATAGCTTAGATGTAACTCTATAGTAGCGCAGACCTTTAGTAAGCGCAGAACCTTACAACCAGCTGTCTAACATTTTGTGGGTCGCACTCATGTTGCCAGAAAAGCTCTGAATCATCAGGGCATGGACCTTGAACCTCTGGGGGTGTCCTATGATGTTTGGCATCAGAATGTTGCAGGATCTGTTGGGTCCAGTGGGTTGCAGGATGGAGCCTCCATGGATCAGGCCTGTTACGGAGCATCCCATAAATGCTTCATCACACCGGGATCTGGGGAGTCTGGATGCCGGTAATGCCTTGGGCTATTAAAGGTGCTACTTGAGGCATTACTGAGGAGGTTTTGCAGCATGGCTAGGTGGATTTTCCTGCTGGGGGAGGCTGCTGCTGTTGGGGAGTTTCATTTTCATGAGGGTGTGTGCTTGGTGTGATTCCACATGAACATTCACATGAATGTCAGGACCTGAGGTACCCAGTAGAATGCATTAGTATGAGATGATCAGTGTTGCTCACTTCACCTGTCAGTGATTTTAGTGCTGTGGCTGATCGACGTATGAAACAACATCAAATGGGCATGTTAACAAGGTTCAAAAATATATTTTCACAAGAGGGTTTTTAAAACCTTCTCATGTGTTGATATTTCTTTTTAGAAAGAGTTTTGAAGCAAAATCAATTATTTATACTTTCCCATGTCAGTATCGAACAACGCTACAACCTACACATTCCTTCCACTGTTGCAACAGGGAAGTAAAAATGTCAGAAACCATCCTATATCTGTAACGACTTTCCCAATTAGAAGGTCTATAGGATGGTATGTAGATTTACTGTAATACTACCTGTAGATGAACTAATTTGCAAACAAAAGTCCATTTTAATCCCTGAATTTGCCAACAGCACAGGACAGACAAAGAAAAGCTCCTCAGTTCACCTACACTGAGCTTGCTGCTGGCCAGTGGATGGTTCTGGTGGGGAATGTGGCAGGGACGGGAGGTTGTTTTTGGCACTGATACATTCAGAGAAGGCCAGACAGTGACATTATGCCAGCCAGGCAGGACTCGAGGGACAGTCATGTTAAATACCATCTCCTGGAGCGCAAATGGCAGAGAGTTTGTGGTGGTGTTTGGGGGTATGTGTTTGTTTGCATGCCTTGGTGTGCTTTGAAATGTGTGTGTCACAGTGTGTGTCTGCGCTTGTGCATATCTGTGCCCTGTGCTGAAAGTGCACTGGCAAAGAGATGGGTGCTGTGCACAGATGACATTAGAAGAAAAGGAAAAAACAGGCCAAGCGCCTAATTATCCATCGATGATGCAACACGACTGAGATAAACATAAACCACCATTGCAGAGGAGTTGCTTTTGTACAGTCAGGTTGAGTGGGGTAGCAGAGGGAAAGCAAATACATGGGGCTGCTAATAATTTATCCAGCAATATTCACAGACGAGGAATGATGTGTTCTTGGTTGTGTTTATGCGGTGAATTCTTAAACTGTGTTGTTTTCAAAATACAGAACATGGTTTGGGGCATCATATGCCAATCCACCAAAAATTCTGCAAACAGTAGCTGTGCTGTGGCAGAGCTGTGAGACAGAGCAGACAAGACCAAAAACCAGAGTGATACAAAAATGCCTGTTTCATAAATAATAAATTGTGTGACTGTTCAAAGATGGCAGTTTGAACTGACTCATTTTTGCCAATGTTTGAAATACTGGAAGGATAAAGACACTTTTTTTCATTCACACAACAGGAGAAAGAAAAAGAGGAGGCAGAAGATTAGGGGGAGGTTGCATTAAAGTTCCAATATGTATTTATGAGTCTGTAAGGCCGGGACTTTTTCTCAAACTAAACAATGTTTTCATCATCATGGAACTCATCTTGCCAAAAATATACACTAAAGTTTTACCATGCTGACACCACAATACATGACACCAGAAGAGACTAGTTTTCACAAATGTTCCTACATATAAAACTGCTCCATCTTAAGAAGCATTCATATTTTTAATGCATTCTTAAGTTATATTTGATGTTTTAATAGCTTCACAATAACCACATGGGGGCTAGTATACAGCTTATGTGCTATTAACTTCCTCTGCCAACAAACATCCGTCTCGACTCTTCCTAAAAGTTGACAACCATGCTATAAATGTAAAGCTGGCCACTGAGAGATCACAATGGTGAGCAGCAAAATCAATCTTATTCACAATCTCTATCTTTATCTCCATTTCCCATATTCAGTGCATACATGCAGTGTCCCGTCTAAGAAAAGGGGTCCATACATAAATAAAGAGTCAGTCAGTCAAACTTTTTGGTAGATGGGGAGCTCGTGACAAGGTGTCAGAGAGCTGCTGACTGTGGGAGAATAAAAATAAGAAGGAACAAACCCCACTGGTTACCAGCATACTTTGGCAGGTTATGAGACTTCTGAACCATGCCCTCTCAGATGCAGTGTCGAGTAAGTTTCAGGCGTGGTCCGCTGATCTGCCACCATTTCCACGAGCAGAATATCACAGTGGTTTTTGCCAGATTTTGCTGTAATGGTCTTAAACTGTTCACACTTCTGGTGGAACAACGCCATTAATTTAGCCTAAAATAATAGTAGTAATGCTGTATTTAAATGGTGCAGTGGTGAAGCTCAACCTGCAGTCGTGACACATGTTATAATACCACATTATGTCACGAAATGCCTACTGAGGTGCATGTGTCATTGACAACAGTGTGAAAAGCAAGGCTATAGATATCAAACATTAAAAATAATAATAAGGCTAAGATTGGGATTTAAAAGGGATCAGATTAGGGCTTACAAGAGGTTATACTAATATTGTGGTTATGGTTACATTTGTTGTGTGAGAATTAAACAACAAGACTGGGCTAATTGATGCCAAACCACAGCATCCATGCATGAGCCAGGTGGCCTAGACTGACCAATGGGCGAGCATAAACAACCTCTGACAGTTTCAATGTGACGGTTTGGACTGCACGACCAGTAAACAAGTAAATATTTAGTAGAACTTTGAAAAAATAATGTTGCTGGGTGTGAGGTAAACAAGGCAGGAACAATAATTAAATGTGCAGCTAATAAAAGACAGAACTCAATTCATCAGTTAAATTACTCTATCCATGTTACACAGACAACCAATCAGCATCTTAAAAGGTTTTTAATGTTTTGATTGTCATTCCTTCTTTGGTAACTGTACGACATAACTACACAGTGTAAATCAAAGTTGTAACATTGTGCATGAATGAATAGACCGCTGGCATATATGAGATGGAACTTCTTCATCCATATATTTTTATCAGTTACCTGTTCTAATAAACAGGTAACCTTTGCTATGAAAGTCTATGGTGTATTGCTTTATAGCCTAAACTTCACAACTTTATGAAACAATTCACAGCAAATATAGATTATTTATTGTGTAGGCTGATTATTTCACAGCCAATTAGAACTTTGTCACATTCACACATGTATTTTGATACCTCAAACCATGCGTGACTGTTAAAATATGGGTATTTCTCAACACTACTAACTTAATTTCTCTGTGAAGTTCTGTTATGCTCAGTTTGAGCTGACATTTCTATGGTAATGTCAATGCAACTTAAGCCCAATAATTAAAATATGACAATCACTCTTGTACTAATTTCCTAATGAATATGTAAAACAAAAAAATCTCTTGTATGCACGTAGTATCTGAAGTTCCTCCACCTCAAGTGAGTAGTTTTTCCATTGTTGCTAAACTGTACATTAGTGCCATTTTGTTTCACAACTTACCTATTCGGAAGGAGAGCGGGCCACCAGAGGTGCTTCTCACCCACATGGCTAAGAAGAGCAGAAGCGCCCAGGCTTTGAGCATCTTCTATGACTCCTCATGGGTCCTGCCCCGGGGGTGCCCCTGTCACAGCCACCTGAAAAATATGCAGAGGAAAGCACAACATCTATACATCATCCAACATCAAGAAGGACACACACACACAAGCCAAAGCTATGCAGCATACTGATAAACCTGCAGATATACAGCACTTCGCCTCTCTTTTTTGCTGCTAAGTGAATCAGAGGCCCATGGGAGTTCTGATGACTTTGCTTCCTCAGTGCTGTTTTTTCTGTATTACTGGGTAAGAGCGAGTTTGTCTCTTAGGTCTTTGTTGTTTGTGTCACAGATGGAAAGATGTTATCGCTCTTCATCTCTCTGGGAGGCAGTCATAAGTCAAATAAGGTGAGGTATGTCTTACTCCAATTGAACCCAAACATCTGTCCTGAGGAAGACTAAAAGCTTGTCTTTATTTTTAAATTCTTGCATTGAACTGAAGTGTCCAGGTTCTTCTTTTCTTCATCTGTTGGTCACTTATGCCACTGTGTAGGAGGTGGAAAATGAAGTCCTTTCATGCATGTAGCACATACACTTCTCAGAAGCATTTCAGCTGGAACATCTTTCTTACTTCCAGGGTGCAGGCGGGTTGTGGCTGCATGTGTCCATCATGTATGAATAAAGCTATTGTTGGCTCGGTTTTCTGCCTCTAAAGCTTCACTTCTATACATTTCAAGTTCGTGTCTCTCACATTCCGATCTAGTGTTGAGGGTTGTTCTATTCCAGTGTCTGCCTTTTTTATTCCACACTCTAATTTCACCTGTTTCATTGTTTCAGTTTGAACAAATATGTGTAACAGCTACCTCTCATTGACACAGGCAGAAGATTAAAAGTAAAAGTACAAACAGTAGCACATAATAAAAGTGACTGACTAATGCAGGAAAACAAATTTATTGCATAAATGCCTGATATCTTGGAACAGAAGAGCAACTGTTATGGTTGAGTCCTATTTTTGAATTTAACAAACATTAAATCACAAGCTGCTTTTGCACATGATGCGCTTCTGAACAAAACACAAATGGAAAAAAGAAGCTACTTCTCTGGAGAAGGTTCACAGGAATAAAATGTGAAGAAATGGCCACAAACTACAATCTGTAAAAAAAAAAAGGGGAAATGTTAAGTCATGGTAGACTATTTATTTTGCTTTAGATATATCTTATAGCTTACAAAAACACCACATGGACATATTAGCAAGGTAAAAAAAAAACTTGATTTACACCAAAGAGGGTCTTTAAGTCATTTTACTCCGAGTTTAAGAACAAGGCATTAAAACATTAATGATGGGAGGTGAAAACCAAAAAGAGCTTTAGCTGCAGAGATAATAAATCAGAGAGAAGTTGATTCCAGTTTTACCTTTAAAAGGCCCAGAGCAGTGAGGATAATGAGGTACAGTGGGGCCTTTAGATCGGGGTTAGTCTTGGGAAAAGTATAGGAGAAGCAAGCCCCATATTTATTGAAGCTTTCAGAGGGGGAACATTAGTCCTAACTGACCCTCAAGTTGATGAAGGACATGTGTGTCTGGTCCTTCCATTAGGTTCTGTATTAGATGCATCTTATCAACCCTCTAAACCTAAAAAAAAATACTCTTATCTCCCTCAGGATTTAGAAGAGCTGGAGTGCTATTAGAATTTCTCACCAAGTGTGACAGGAAAAACATGCACATGTACTCCAGGTGTGAAAAGACAAAGATTGATTTATAAGAACAAGCGTCTTCAAACCCAATGATTGGATCGAAACTTCCTTTGACTGATTTTGTCCATGTTCAGGATAATTGCTCCATCTACTCATCTATGGCAAACCTGGGCCCGACTGCAGAGCTCTGTTGTTTTATGCTTAATTGCAAATAAGGAAATAAATCCACTCTGATTTGATAGAAGCTGTGACTGCGTGTAATGCACCAGCTCTAGCAATATGCAATAACATGGTTGTGTTATGTTGGTTATGTTCTTAAATGTAGATGTGCCAAACTGAGCATGCCAACAGCAATTTACATTATTATGGTGATATTATGAGTAAACAATGTAATGGGTATCATTTGGCTAAATTCGGTTTAGACGAAGCAGCTATGTCTGATATTTTTGGTATTTCTGCCAGGCAGCTGTTTTCAGCATAAAAGCTCCAAAGACCACCAGACAGAAACAGTTGGCAACTATCAGGAAAACACTGAGAGGAATTGACCAGCTATGGAGAAAGTGATTTCCCTATAGGTGTCAGTATGGACAAAAACAGACCAAAACGAAAGCAAATATTGGACTGGATGGACATAATTTCACTCCAAATGAATGACAGCAGTGTTCGTTTTCTGCTTGAGTTTGCCATATCACCTTAACAGTTATTATATATATACTCTTATATACACATATATATATGTCAGTGTTTTCTGCCTGCAAGTGGCCAGACAACTCAATTATTGTAGGATTTTTATCGCACAGAGTAAAGTAATAGTAGTAAATTAATTCAGTTTTTACCAGCATGTAATTACAGATGTGACACCTTTGCATATTTTGTTAAATTTTACTTCATCAAATTACACGAGGTTCCATCTGACAGTCTGAAAATAAAAAAAACAACACATGATCATTATTTTCAAACTTGATTCACTGATATTAAACACTGATACAATTTATGGTATTATTAGCTCTATTTTAATTCATCACAGCTTGTTGAAGCAATTCTCACATGCTTGATAAATATAAGTTCTGTTCACTTTTAATCAAGGGTTGGCATTATTTAATTTGACATTTAAGCAGCGAAGGAGTGGGTGGTTCTGGTGAGCAGAGATAGAGGACAGTGTCTTCTCTTTTGACAGTGTTTTATGTTCGTACAGCGACTCTATGCTTTTTTAGCAGTGTTGAGAGGGGTCAGCGACAAGGTCAGTACAACCAGAGTGACTATATTGGACTAGAAAGTACACTGGAACTGTATAAAAGACTTTATTTTCAGCAGGACAAACAAAGAGCCTCTTTAGACTCGCCTTCCTAAATATAGTAAGCCAGTTTGATCTGTTAGGGTGCATAGAGGACAAGCATCCAAATGTCAGACAGTACACCTGTGAAGATACCAGACTGAAAGATTAGTGCAACCGGACTGAGCAGGGCTTCATCTCTTCATACAGGCACAAAGCCAGCAGAGGTGGATATGCAGCCACAATGTCATTCTGATCAGGAGGAAGTCCACTGTTGTGTGTTTGCACCTGTTTGGGTTTTTCAGACTACATTTGTCTCCTGAGAAAGAATGTGATCTCTGGATAGAAGAAATATTTATCTAGAGTGTCTCAGCTGGCTATCCAGACTTCAGTCGTGGACAATGATTAAAGAGAGAGGACTGCTGGCCCAGTCAAGGTCTTACAAAAACTAGTGCAGTTCACTTTAAGGTTGAGGAGAGTTTGCTACAAGACTTAGCAGTTGAACCTTTTATGGATGGCAGAAGAGTTTTTTGCACAACTTTTTTCACATAATTTACATATTTTCACACAAGTTTTGGTTTGTGTTGCTTACTTGAGCCCATGTAGTATGACTGTAACATTAATTTTGATCACTAGCTCTCCTTTTCTGCACAATGACGAATACTACTATTATTAATCAAAGCGACTAATATCTGGAACCAATATACAGTATATTTGCCATGAAAATACAAACCTTGGTGACATGAAAAACATAAACATCAACGCAAAACACTTTTTCTGATAAGGTTCTTTGTGTAACTTTTTCAAACTCCCATCTGAAGGTCAAATGAGAAATGAGCTCTGCTCATGAAACACTCAGTGTCTCTCTCCTCTTCCTGGAATGAGTCTCGGCCTGATATCCCTCCTCTTTGTACTGCTCTCAAACACAGCAGCTCCACTCTCACACACACATTTCCTTGATCCCTCCCCTTCAGATCTGCACTTTGCATATGGGTGGAACCAACATGTGGTGATGTGAAAGAGCTGACAGGGCCCGTTCACTACAGGAACACATGATTTGTAGATCTCAGCTCCAAACAATTTCAGGAACAAGGAGGAGAAACTCACACAGTCGCTGTTACTGAGAGGAGAAATGGCGCAGAAAGGGGTTCAGCTGGACCGAGAAACCTTCTCTTGTTCCATCTGTCAGGATCTACTGAAGGATCCGGTGACTATTCCCTGTGGACAAAGCTACTGCATGCAGTGTATTAAAGCCCACTGGGATGGAGAGGATGGGAAGAGAATCCATAGCTGCCCTCAGTGTAGGCAGACCTTTACACTGAGGCCTGTCCTGAAGAAAAACACCATGTTAGCAGTTTTAGTGGCGGAGCTTAAGAAGACTGGACTCCAAGCTGCTGTGGCTGATGACTGCTATGCTGGAGCTGAAGATGTGGCCTGTGATGTCTGCACTGGGAGGAAACTGAAAGCCTTCAAGTCCTGTTTCGTCTGTCTGGCCTCTTTCTGTGAGAAACACCTTGAGCTTCACTATGATTCACCTCCATTCCAGAAACATAAGCTGGTGGAGCCCTCTAAGAAGCTCCAGGAGAACATCTGCTCTGGTCACAATGAGGTGAAAAAGATGTTCTGCCGCACTGATCAGCAGTCTATCTGTTATCTCTGCTCTGTGGAGGAACATAAAGGCCATGACACAGTCTCAGCTGCAGCAGAAAGGACCGAGGGGCAGAGAGAGCTGGAGGTGAGTCGATGAAATATCCAGCAGAAAATCCAGGACAGAGAGAAAGGTGAGAAGCCACTTCAACCGCAGCTGGACGCCATCAATGGCTCTGCTGATAAAGCAGTGGAGGACAGTGAGAAGATTTTTAACGAGATGATCTATCTCCTCCAGGAAAGAAGCCGTGATGTGAAGCAGCAGATCAGATCCCAGCAGGAGACTGAAGTAAGAGCAGTCAAAGAACTTGAGGAGAAGCTGGAACAGGAGATTAGTGAGCTGAAGATGAAAGATGCTGAGCTGAAGCAGCTCTAAGATATAGAAGATCACAACCAGTTTTTCCACAACTACCCCTCAGTGAGTCCACAAACTCATCCAGCATCAAGATCCATCCTCTGAGACACTTTGAGGAGACAACAGCAGCTGTGTCAGAGCTCAGAGATCAACTGCAAGACATTTTGAGGGACACATGGACAAACATCTCACTGACAGGGACTCAACTGGATGTTTCACTGTCAGATTCACAAGCAGAGCCAAAGACCAGAGCCGGATTCTTGAAATATTCACATCAAATAACATTGGATCCAAACACAGCAAACACACTGCTGTTATTATCTGAAGGGAACAGAAAAGTAACATTAATGACTCAACAACAGTCTTATTCTCATCATCCAGACAGATTCACTGGATGGTTTCAGGTCCTGAGTAGAGAGAGTCTGACTGGATGTTGTTACTGGGAGGTGGAGTGGAGAGGAGAAGGAGGAGTTTATGTAGCAGTCAACTGTTATATATTTAAGTACAACAACATCAAAACTCCCGTCTCAGGTCCTGATTCCTCCAGAGTCGGAGTGTACCTGGATCACAGTGCAGGTATTCTGTCCCTCTACAGCGTCTATGTAACCATGACCCTCCTCCACAGAGTCCAGACCACGTTCACTTAGCAGATACATGCTGGACTCAGGGTTTATGGTTGTTTTAGAACACGTGGTGAGTTGTGCAAACTAAAATAGACAGAGGTAATTTAAAGACCAACACACAGTCACAGAGTTGTCTTGCATGGTGATCACAGACTTGCACTGTGGCGCTGATTCATATGGATTGACACTTGATCATCAATGCCTTTCTGTGGGTGTCTAAGAAAAGGCACTTTTTCCGTTCCCCTCCTAGACCTAGATTTAAATTGGAGTCATGAACCACAAGTCTTGATGCTGTATTAACAAAATATGCACTGAAAGGAATTATTTGTCATAAACAACTAAGGTACACAGCAGACGTTCTCTGGACCTACCCATCGCATGTGATGATAGCTAGGGGTCGATCATTTATTGAGCTGGCCTATAATTAGAGCCAATTTATAAACAAATTTAAAAATGTCCTTTATTGGTGCTGATGCAACCACCTCTCTCTATCTGTAGCCACTACTCTGTAGTCATAGGTAATATCCTGCCTGCAGCTCTATGGTTACACATCACCAATGAGATCTATTTGTCCTAGTTTAATACTCCTATTGAACTTTTGTAAAACCTTAAATGCATCACTAAAATGAGATTAAAAAAACATGAATTTAAATCAAAGAAAAGCAAAAGCAAGACTCAGAAACATATTAAAAGTCAGATATTGTTACATTTTCATGCATATTTCAGGATGTAGAAAGTTTATGAGATGATAAAATGTCAAAACATAGAAACACGTCTTCACAAATACAACAAAATCTTTAGATATATCTCTTTAAATGAAAAAATAAGTGCACATTTGCAATAAAAAAGTAATTTTTTCCATCACCTCATCTTGGTCCTTAATGCAAGACTAACATGAGATTGAATAAACATGAATTCAAATCAAAGAACAGCAAAAACATGACTCAGAAACACATTAAAAGTCAGATGCTGTTACATTTTCTTGCAGTTTTTAGGATGTAAATAGTTTCTGAGAAGGTTAAATGTGAAAGCATGTAAATGTTTACAATAAAATGTAAAGAGTGAAATGTGAATTTTATGATTTCATGACTGAGGCTGATGCAGATGCACATTTACTGTTTGTTGTGGATGTTTAAATATTTCACCTGTAAAAACTGAGAGCACAAGCTACATCTTGGCTGGAAAAAATCAACACAAATAAAAGCCACTGTTAGTGAAGAAAGTTGGAAGACAGTCAAAGATGAGCAGAAGAAGAAATGAGAAGATAAACAAGTCCTGATAGTCACTGTTTGATTGACAGTTGATCTCTATGCACCGTAAAAATAAAACGACAGTGAGCTGTGAGTAATGATGATGGAGACTAAATGAGTCAAAGAGTCAAAGACAGAATCAGACTCACTGCACCTTAACTGTTCTTACTTTGTGAAAAGATTCCTTGCTACTAGTTATTTCTGCCCTTAATTAAAGTGTGGATGTTTTAAATATAAATGAACATTTGTTACATGTGAGTACTTGTCAAAAGAGTCCACAAAGTGCTATTTAAACTTATCAGAAGGTAATACTCTTTGCATTTCTTTGCAGTATATTGGAGTTTCAAATCTGACATTTGCATTATTCTCAGCTGTTGCACCAGTAACAGTGTTTTACATTTACCAGTAAAGATTGGTTTGCCAGAGCTGAAGAGGGGAACAACCCCGGCTGTATATCTGTAGTAACAACAGCAACTAGGAGCAAAAACCCAGGAAGCATCCACAGTGTTTGTGTAATTACTCTCACTCCCAAAAAGGGGAGACAAAAGTTCCGCACTGCAGGTTTACCTAAAAGGAATAAAGTGAAGCAGATTCCTTTTTACTAACAGAACAGGCTCTCACACAGTTATTTGGCAGGTTTTTCTGGAAATGGAAATTATTTCAGACCTAATGGACCACATTGGCTAGAAGAAATGAAATCCCCAACCACTGCAATGTGAACACCTGAGAACCAACCATGTGAAATAAGTAATCACATTAGGTTTACCTTAATCTGCCTACTGTTTATTCTGTGAGTATTTAGGCAATGTTTGGCTGCTCACTGCCAAGGATGGCATTAAGGTAGGTCTTGTGAGTTTTCATACTGCCTTACATAGTTATTGCACTGGAGAGCCCTAGGGAACTGCTGGATAGGACTGTCAACACATCAGGATCATTTCACATACTTTTTCTAGGAAAACTATGCAAATAACAGCTGTCAAAAGTCTTCCCTCGAGCTTAACAGAAGAGAAGAAAAACAGAAAAACAGCATCAAATGAGAGACCCATTCCAAAATTAATTGAGTACTGAAAATTCCTTGCAGCTTATATCGTTATGCACACAGGGGGATTACAGCACTTTATTGTTCAATTAGCCTGACTTTAGAGCAGCATGTTTTCAACAAAGTCAAATGCCTTCATAGAACCAACACCTGAGCACATGTTTTAGTACAAAACAGGAAAGATTCAACTAGAAGACACAGATTTCGTTAACCTGGTTTGATTTCCAACACAAACAATGGCACTGTGTTTGTTAGCAGCTGAAAGCTTTACCACCTCTACAAACAGGATGCTATTTCTTTTACTGCAACGGGAAATAGAACAAAATACAGAGACAACAAAGCCGATCTGATACCCTTGAAAGTAAATATAGCTGATTAATGTCAACTGTAGCTCAGATATGTAGCAGCGGCCTTCACAGGCTAAATCACCGCTGAGTAGAGACAAAAGCCTTGGCAGGCTTTAGACTGATAGTCAATGCAATCTGTAACTCTAATGGCTCTTCACTGAGATCAGCTCATTCATTTTAGAGTTCAGCGCAAATTCCAATACACTCAATATGGAGGTAAAATGAAAATTAAGTTCAATGATTACCCTCATTTTTCAACACTCCTAAATCTATGGTATAAATTCCAGTTCAGCTACTCGTCTGTGAAACACAAACAAAGACTGATCCATATCTCTGCTACAGTATTGCAACTGTACTTGAGAAGAAGAACGGCCTAAATTGCATAATTCCCCTTTAAACATAGGTTATGTTTGGGAGGCAAATGAGCAAAATATGTGACGAGAAAAAAACACAAGTAAATAAATGGTGCAACGAGTGAGAGGTGAGGACATTTGGGAGTAGGAGATAAATTATGAATTACCTTGGTATCCTTAGGCGTAAATATTACTTTTATGAATTTCTAATCTGTGCCTACACTGAAGATTGCAAAGCAACAGAGTGCCAAGTCCAAGAGCGTGTTTGATTTATTTAATTTTCATTAATTTTCTCTGTTTCTTCAGACATCCTACCCAAAGCATCCTCCCTCTTTAAACTCATTCCCTTCAAGCCTGGAGTCCAAACAATCCTTGCACCAATTTATTTGACCAATTTTTTTATTTCCTTAAAGGCAGGTTTAGTTCTTCTATTAAGACAGAAACTCGCAACTTTGTAGACTGCTTCTTTTAAAAAACCTTTTGTATTTTTAGAACATTTGGGAAAATTAAAAGGCTTTAAGGCAAAACTGGCTGCCTATAAGACAGACATCAAGCTAACACAGGTTCTGATAGTACATTATGTGTTTTGAAGAGTGATTGTGAGGTTTAGTTCTGTTTGCACTGCCTGTGCGTCACCAAAGTTTAAAAAATAAATGTTAATTGCTAGATTTGGACAGGCCACTGCTGAAGGATTTAGAGATATTTTTAGCCCTGATAACAGTGACACATTGGAGAGGTACCTCATGACAATATAATGCTGTGATGATTCTTTCTGAGCGTCAGAATCTACAACAAGTCTCCCTGCAGAAACCAGATTGTACAGGAATGAAGAGGACAATGGCACAGATTACTTTTACAGTGAGTTGGCATGAATAGGTAGACAGACAGGCAATCACACCGTATAGAGTTGTATCCATTGCATTTTCAGTATAAGCCTCCCCTGAATACTGAATAGGCTGAGGATCGTGAAATAAAATGTCGACTATTGTAACTCTCCTTTTGTTTCTTTGCTCACAGAAAGCCAGCGCAGGCTAAGATGGTGAGATGAAATCAGTGAAAAAGGATTGCAGTGTAATCATAGCTGTGCTGAACAAGGCTTTAAAAGAAGACAGGCAGTTTGAGATGTAGTATACGGTATAATAAAGATTGTACACTATAATTTAAAAGAAAAAAACAAGTCACTCTCTTTAAAGATTTCACTGGTCTCAAAGGACGGTCCAGAGGGCTGTTTGGATGTAAGGAGGCAACTATTTGCTAACACAATAACCAGAGCCAAAGCATGTTTTTATGTTTACTCTTTCCCTTAGTAGTCAGGACAGAATTAATACAGCTTTTAACAATTTGCTAACCTCAAAATATGTAATTGGTTGCAGCAAGAGACAACATATATCGACAAAATGAATGTTTTCATGCTACTGGTGTTATAAATAAAAAACTGTAACAATATGCAAAAGACTCAGATAAATAGGTTATAGATGGCAATAATTATGTGAGAATAATGTGGGGTTTGGTTGAATTTGCATTAATTATTTCAGCTGCAACACTGGAACATACTGGAAAGACTGATAAAGGAGGTCTTTGGTTTGCAAGAAAACAACACTTGCAATATATTCAAGGATGGTGCGGCAATTCTTTCTTGTGACAAATTATTAATACGCCTTCCTCCACTGGCTGGCCCATGCTTGCTCAATAAAAAACAGCCATTCACAGTGTACACACAAACACAGACACCCTGAATAATCTTTGTTAAAATCCTATTTTCATAAAAAAAAAAAAACACAGGGGGCACACTGACAGTCTTACAGCAGACTGCTGTTAAGTATCAGTGTCAGACTTGACAAATAGACCTTTGTATTTATACACCGTGTGGAGGAAAACAGACACTCAAAAGCAATATAACAAATTTTCCCCAATCTCATTGTCAAATCTCAGCCCAGTGCTTCCCCTGTTGTGTGCATAGGTGTGTGTTTGAGAGCAGCCAAGTGAAAAGTGCAGGTGTAGTAGACATCTTTTATCTCTGTTTTAGATGAAAATTAAAAAACCGTGAGAACGGTTAAATATTGGAGTGATCTACTGCGCTTGATGACATGCACAACACTTTTCCTGAGATTAAAACCTTAGAGGAACATTATTACAAATGGTTTTGGCAGTGAGCTACGACACACAGTTGGATGTACAAAAGCAGCGGCCGTATTTTATTACAGGTGGGCATTCAGAACAGCACAGGGGTAAACTAATATAAAGCGAGAGCAGCTCTGGCTCCAGAGAGGTGTAGACGGCTATAAATACGACAACTTCTACTCTGACCCCCACCTTAAACATACTGATAGGGGGGTAATTGCTTACTGACTGACTAGCTGGCATCAATGTCAACCTTAGATATTAATCATGTTGACTGCCTGGCAACAGCAGCAAGTTGTTCTGCATTCTGATGCACCAGTCTGGTATTCATCACAATTCTCTTCTCACGAGTGTGCGAAAAAACTGAACTGAGGGAAAATACTGGGAGAATTCAGTGGAAGGCTGATTACCGTTTGAGTTAGAGGAATTTTTAGCATGTACAATCTGCAACAATGATGGGATCATTCCACAGCTATTTTCCTCATGTTATCATTTTGCAACAACAGCAGGTGAACACAAAGTCACTGCTGCTTCACTTCTCTCTACAGAATACCTAATTTCATGTTCCCATGAATGTTAGCTCAAGGACAGCTATCAGTTAAATGTCCTACTAGTATATTATGTTTTTAATACTGGGAAGAACTATTTCTAATCTGCCCTAAACAAAATTAACCACCCTACATTCAGTGGAAACACTGCAGTACGAGGGCTCATAATTTGACAATCAAGATAGACTGTCTGCACTGTGTCAACAGGCCAACATGAGGGAGGATCGGCGATTGACGGAACAGGTTGGTCTGACAGCTGTTTGACTTGCCTTGTCAGAGCAACAGCTTACACAATCCAAATATCAAAACTGTCAATCATACATCAAACTTTGTGTAATTCAGTTGCAAATGGACCATTAAAACTGACAGTTTGAACCAAAGACAAGTCAGATGCATAATGAGACACATATTTGCATATATTCATGTACTGTTGCATTGGGAGTCACAGAACTGGCACAAAAGTAACTTGTAGATGGAAATAAGTGATGTGTGACCGATGTTTGAGAAGGTTTGACTGTCACAAGCTGCAGAAAATTAATATGCATGCAGGATGTATACTCCTTGGGTGAATATTTGCAGCGAGTTCAAAGAGAATATCTAGCTTTTTGAAATGTCTAGACATGAGTAAAAACAACGAACTCAACAAAGGAGAAGGAAGAGGTATTTGGATGTAGAAAAAATATCAGTTACTGCTCCATTATTCAGTGCTCTGAAATGACCTCAGAGTATCTGCTCTGGAATGAACTGGATTGTCACAGCATGAAGCCCACCAACATGTCCCAGCAGTAAACACACATTTTATTAACACTAAATCTCAGCAGTCTCCCTGTGTGGTGGCAATACGAGACTGATGGATACTGGCCTGATGCTGCAGCAGCTCATGAGCAGCAAATCTAAGAAAACCAGACTTAATACACTAATCTACAAGGTTATATCAAATCTACCCTTAATCTTGACTGGTGGGGAGTCTATTTGAAGACTGTCACAGCTTTCACAGAGGTGGTCTATCTAGATTTTTTTAAGTGAAAACCTGAAATATGCTTGGTCAGTTTTTCCACACTTTTCTGCAGTTTGTGTTTCCCTGAACAATTTAACTGTATCTGAAATGGGTTTCACCTTTGAAAATCCCACTCTCCCAGAAGTACAAACCCTGTGTCCAACATCCCGGGCTCCATAGCCAGAGTGAGAATAACTGAACACTGAACTTTAACAGTAGACTATAGAAGTCTAGAAGAATAGAAACAAGCAGTCAAGCGATAAAACACAGATATGGTATAATGGAATAGAAAAAGTAGAACAACAATGTAACCTCTCATCTATTTTTACTGAGTTTATACATGTTATACAACAATGTGTCTACAAGTACCCCAGTGTCTTCATCAGAGGCACAAACGTCTATTGTTCTCCTGTCACTATGCTAGATAGATATCTTTGTTATAGTAGATGAATCAGTCCTGCCATTGTGCAGCTCCGGGTTGCAAACCTTCTGCAGCCACATCAGCACTTCCAGCTCACCAAGAGAGACAAGCGTGCTTAATGCTGCAGCAAAGCCACTGACTGACTGATCAATTCAAAAACATTATTAATTCATTTTTCACACAAGCTATTCGAGATCTTGAAAGAACTGGAGTGTTACTCAGCAGGCATGGTAGAACGCAGGAGAAACTAAATTGACAAAACACATTCATTCTAATGGCAATTTAGAATCCCAAATGTATCTCATTGCATGGTTCAAACAATGCAAATCAACACACAGGGGGACCTTTTTGTTCTATAGTACATAGCCATGTCAAGATTCAATGTGTAGTGGACATCTATACATTCAGATGCACAGTAATTAATAATATACTCCCATCAGCAGTGTTGTATTGCATCTCATTTACACAGTACGACTACTGCACTCTACAAGATGTTAAACAAAACCTGAATAAACATATAATTTCTATTCAGTCTGGACGTCAGCATGTGGTTAGTTTTATAGAGTAAAAGGAAAGAAAATTGCGCTGTCAGTAACAACAGCCTGAAAACTGAAGGCCAGGACACTGATAGTGTAAGATGGGAAGCAAAGTTGCAACTAAAGATGGATAAGCTGAGAAAATGACCAAATCTGCTGCAACCCTGTAGTCAAGGATGATCTCAGTTGAGCCGGCCCATCAATATTTAACAGCAGTTCGACAGCAGGTGTTAAAAAAAAATCACCAAGCTGTTTTGGAAGTTAGGAGATTTAGCACTAAACGGCTTCATATTAAGATGACAGTAAAGTAACATGGAATTACCCCTAAAGGATGGCAATTTGAATTTTTAATTAAATGGTGGTCTCAGATATTTGTGTTAATTGCAGGTTGAAAAGTCCAAGTTTTAATAATCTCCTCACATAAATGAAGTGTCAAAATGAGCGCTGCCCTCTGGCTACTTAAATACTACCAGTTTTGGTGGACAAATTACTGCAGCTTTGGTATTGTCTTGGAACTCATCATTATTATACTACAGGACCAGCTCATCTGTTGTGTTAAAAGTGTATTTTGTAATGCTCTGAGCTCAGCACTCACCACATGATCTCATTAACCCAGTCTGCGAGGATGGCCAACCCAAAGCAGCTGCAGTACATAACAACTTAAGGAGAAGACAGACGATAGATGGCAAGGAGATACAGAGCAGGCTATCAGGAGCAGCCTTCCATTTCCCTTTGCTCACTTATTGCTAGTCAGACCACAAGCAGATGGGAGTGACTAGTGGTAGATAACAAATTGCTAATCAATAGCTATCTCAATGAGGGGAAATGTACACATGTAACCAAAGCTCTTCAAAGGATCAGCATTCTTTTTGTTCCACCTCTCCCATAATAATGCATATCATTCAGTTAAACATTTATATCATAAATGTAAGATTTACAGTTGGCAATCTACATGTCAACAGGCTGAGTGACATCTTAATGTTATTTGTCATCCTTGGACTGACTAGGATTTCAACTATTCATTGCATTGTATACTATATTAATGTGTTGTATTGCAAGCTTTCCCTAAATTAAGAAATGAGAACAAAAAAGATAAATGTTCCATTCAAATTAATATATTTCTTAATAAAATAATTTTGAGTTTATGTTGGATTCCTAGTTGCATTTTCTTCTAAAGTACATAAAAGACTTTGCATTGAAAAGGTCATGCTGAGCTCAGATTTGCCACTAGGTTCATTCACATTTTATGGGATGTATAATCGCTTTTCAACAGTACATAAATGTGACCAAGGATACTATTACCTGTCCACTCTTAAATACATTAAAGCTGATGAGAGTAACTGGCATCCACTATTCAGATTTTTTTGACTCAACATATTAAATCAAACAATATAAATGGAAACTGCATGGACAAAAATAATTGGACGTTCAATCTAGTATTTTTTTTAGCACAGTCTTTTGAGGCAGTCATTGCAATTTAGCACTTTTTGTGGCTATTAATGAGATTTCTACACTTTTCAACCAGTAGTTTTGTCTAAATCTGCTTGACAAACCGCTCCAGTTCTTTTTGGTTTAATTGGTGCCTTCTCTGAAAGGTTCAGCTCTTTCTATAAATTGTCAACTGGGTTAAAATTAGGATGCAGGACAGGCAACATCAGAATGGTGCAATGTTTTCTTCTCAGCCAGTCCTGGGACCTTTTGGGTGTATGTTTTGGATCATTACACTGGTGGAAGAGCCATGATCTACAACTGAGACAGAGCTCTCTGGCAATGCACAGTATGTTTTTCTTCAGACTGATTTCATTGTGTTCTGCACAAATCTAAGCCACTGTGCCAGATGCAGCAAAGCAACCCTACAACACAACCAAGTCTGCACGATTTTTCACAGTGGGGATGGTGTTCTTTTCTTTGAATGAACGTGTGGCTGATGTGATGTGTTATAAAAAAAGCTCAAATTCAACAGGACACAGGGCGTTCTTCTGGAACAATTGCGATTTGTCATCAGGTAATTTATTCCAGCTAGGATTTTTATGTTTGTCTTTCAAAGGTCTTCTTACACGGAGAGCACTTTCATTCAGAAACCAAGGTATGGTACATCCAAACACCATTGCACCTTGATCTTGGAGGTCAGCTTGTACCTGCTGGTTCTTTTCACACATTTACACTATAATTCTGTTCAGTCTATGGTCAATTTTCCTCTTGTGTTAATGTTCAAAGACGTTGGATATGGACCCATGGTCAACGTCATAATAATACGGGCCGCAGGAACATCAGGCTACGTGGAGATGGTCTTGTAGCCTTCACAATTCTTGGCAGTTACTTTCCCTATTATAGCCTTAGAAAATTGTCTTCCTTTCCTTTTTGTGTCCATGTTCAGTGTATGTATAAAAGCACAATGACAAGTTCTCTGATTAGTTTCTCTCTTCAAGTAGGCTGAGTAACTGATTATAGGGTTGGCGACAACGGTGATAGTAATTAAAGACAATAGCCTGCTTTAAAAATATCACCACAATCTACTTATTCATCACTACCTCCCGGAGTTGTCAACAATTTTGTCAAGGCTATCTCAGAATATCTTTTGTACAATAAGCAACAATTAAGCTTTTTTTCTGCACTTCCTGGGACATCAAATGCACTTTTCAGGAAGAACAGCACATTCTTTCAATGTGATGCAAGAATGCTACCACTTTTTATCAGTCTGTATACAATCAATTGTTACTGTTCATATAGTCTGAAAACATCGACCTGATAATCCCAAAACACAGTGACTCTTTTTTTAAGTGGCTGTGCATCTGTAGTCTTTGAATGGAGCCACTACTTATTTCTACCGTGGAAGGTCAGAAAGCATTTCACGATAATTTACATTTTTTTAAAAAAATTCTGACATAGGTATGTTTGTCCTTAAAGTGCAACTGACACAACCTAAAAAAACAACCATTATCATGCCATCACCATAAAAGCATCCTCACATGACTTGTGGTGTGCTGTACTTACATAATACATACTGCGTCACATTTAATAACAGCCTATAAATAACACAATGCTAAGAGCATTCATCACTACTCCATTGCATGTAATTTTAACTGCATGATCTGTACTCATTTAAGCTTCCATTAAACCAAAAGAGTGCGGTCCACAATCAGCTGTAAAGAGTTCCTACTTATCTTATGATCACACCTACAATTGTGCATGATTGGTGCTTTGAATTTTCCTGGAGGTGCCCAGTGGAATTATAGACACAGGATAACCTCACAAGTGGCCTGTGGAGAGGCAGAAATCAGTGTTATTTCATGAAGCGTAAGAAGAAAAATGAAAGGAAGAGAGAATGAGAGGAAAAGGGCAAGGCCGAATCAAAGATGAATGGATGTGGAACAAATGCTCATCTGATCTATCTCCTCTCAAGTATTCCCCACTCCCAACATGCTCCACTGCCGGTAAACCAAAAATTCTCTTAGAGGTATAATATAGGCTATGTTTTGTATGAACATACCTCAGAGGTCAAACTGGTGTATATTTGACCCCTATCTGTGTGTGTGTTAGCATTCATATAATGCCCTTCCCACTCTATACTAAATGTCTTCGACTCACCGAATACTCTAGGGGGATATACACTCTCAATCATACTGTACAACAGTGCAACACCAAGGGCAACACAAAGAGAGGCAGAGAGAGAAGCTGAAACACAAGTCATAAGCAGAAAAGCAGTGTAGCCGGGAAAATCTGCTCCTTGGCAGACTCGGGCAGCAATGGCTCCCAGTTGGCAGAACGCATTGGAGGGAAACAAACTTGATTTCAAAATCAATGTCTCTCCAAACCGTAACAGCTTGTCACTCTGGTTAAACAGCTGTAAAGGTCAAACTGCAAGGTACATTTGCTGCATAGGTGTTTTACATCTTTGTTTGGTTTTCGAACATAAATGCAGTGTGCAAAAACTAATGGAGTGCAGATGAACTCAGAAAATGAGAATAAACCCAATGATGCTTAGGAGGTAATGTGTAAAGAGGTTATGAAATAATGAGTAGTGGATCTTTTTTTTGTTAGTATAGCTGCTCTCCATGCTCACAGCATCCCAGGACTACTGCAGGTTTGTCGTCTGAGCACAAAAAGGACCTGAAGAGTTGGGAAAGTTAAAGGTCTTGCTGAAGGACACATCTTGTGGTAAAAATGAGTGATAGGCAAGCTGTGCTCGTGAACACTCCCGAGATAAACAACTATTACAAGGGAAGCCCTGTTAATGGTAGCAACTTCTCCCTGTAGTAAGTAAAGTCTCCCTGCAACAGGAGGGAAGCAAAATGAAAGGCAACAATAAATGCTATGAGGCTCTTTAGTTTTAAATGGCTGTTAATTCATTAAAGAGGGAGAATTATGAGATGACGTTTATAACACTGGGGTTAATTTTGCCTTATGGAATCTGCTTTGAGATGCTCATCTGCATCAACAAACTTTTAATGTGATTATATTTTAACAAGGAATTGTGATTTGCACCTGAACCTGATTGCACCTGATAAAAAATAATAAGAGCCGTCTTCAATATCTAACCACATCAAGATGAGGAGTAACCCCAGTCAATCCAGTAGCTACACACAGGATGCTGTTGTTATGCTAATGAGCCTAAAAATCAGCCTCCATTGAAAGTGTTGACTTGATCATAAACCAAATATCTTTTGGTGGAACTATTGGCAAGTCTTTTGTCTGTGTGGTTTGGTTGTTTCTGCACAAAAATGAGAAATAACACAGTTTAGGGTAAAACCAGAAAACTCTAATTTTACTTACTGAGAGTGAAAAGTTTCTCTGTTCTCATCTGTGACATCACAGCAGGCATGGAGACTAATCCTGGTCCAACTTGCACAAGTGTGATGCATTGCACATACACTGTGAGAATGTACTTTCAGTAATGTCAGAGATATTCAACAGACATAAACATTTGCATAGCAAAAGATTCTGGATCTTTCAATAACAGAGGAGGTGTAGATGACCATCTGAAGAATTTCTACCCCGGTAAACACTATGAAGCACAAGACAGCCGATTTTACATACATCTGCTAAGAAAGCAAACATTGCAATTTTGGGTAAAATTACCACTTTGTTAAGATGAGGTTTCAATAAAAAAAGCTTCCATCTTAAGCTGCAGTTGGAAGCAGAATCTAACCAGCTGTCTCCTGTTTTAAAGTCCACTGTTTTAATGTTTGTAGACCCATTCCTCCACCTTCACTATTGTGAACCTTTGTTTTACTAATAAGATTTATTTTACTTCTGTGAGAAGTTCCACAATACTTAATTTGGTTATTTTCCAATCTGGTTCCATTAAAAATACATACACAAAAATCAGCTATTATCAGTGAGAATTAGGATACCGCTAATGGCAATTAAATAGCAGATCATTAACTGAACCGGAGGCAAACACAGACTTGGTCATCAATACTGTTATTGCAATCTTAGCACTCACAGGTCTGTCTGTACTGCATACATGCGGTGTGATGTGCAGTGCATGTCTCTGTGTTGTTATGTATGTCGGTGTGCGTGTTTGTGTAGTTGAATACCTTCCGTGTGCTTTCATCCCCATTGAGACTAAGCAGTCGATCTCACTCCTCCCCTCATTTTGTCACTCTCTCTCCTCCCTGTCTGTCCTGAAAGGCCCCAAGGCCTTCAGTGCTCTTCTCCTAATGAGGTACAAGCCAGACCTTCTTCTAATACCACAATTATAGGCATATCTACGGGTTGTTCAGTTGTTTTCTTTGCCGAGTGAAGCCACAGACACAAAGGACACAGTGCTCTTACCCCCACACTTTCCCATGACACTCATCAAAATTACACCCATTAATAGCAAACATCTGACAAGCCACCCTTCTCACACTCAAGCACTGGCTGGCTTAACCCACGGCTCATTTTTGGTACATATTCAACATGTCAAGCTCTTGTTTCTTGTTGACTGATTTTAAAATATGCTTATGTATTAAAGTGTGTCTTAATATTGTGAAGAAAATCGTTTAATCCTCATGAAATGTTTGGACATGGTTGAATATCTACTGCAGTGCAGACCACTCTAAAATAGCTATTATCACAGCCACATACTCATCAGCGACCTTTCCTCCAGTGCAATATTGGTATTTAATGTTTGTAATGGAGCAGAGAGACAAACAATCACAAGGTGATAAACAAAGATGCATGAAGTCCATTTGCTAACTCTTGCATGACAACAGTTCAAATGTGGTGTTCACTGCTGCAGTAAGTTTGCTTATGGAATCAAGAATATTTCAAATGTAGATTTTGTCGTCCATTAATTAATTCAATAGGTTTAAACCATGATGCCGATATGGGTCAAGTATCTTATGTAATTAACTAAAGCCTATTCGTCTTGGCACTTGCACCCACAACTAATTACTGTGTAGCTGCAGCTGAAACTGTAATGACACGAGTCAGTGGCAGAATGCCTGATTCTGCTTTTAAGATACTGCCACACTAACGTCTCCTGAGAATTCAAGTTGAAAAGTACCATTTATAAAGCACTGGGGGAGAATTAAAGGCAAAAGTTTAGTTTTTGCATTGTTAGAAAAAACATAATATGCCTTAAAAGGTTTTAGACTGTTCAGTAATTAGGTCAATTAATCAATTTGGAGCTGATCTGGGAAGCCAATGAAGTGCACCCTAACTACAGTAGTACAGTATGTGCGCTGGCAAAGCAGCACATCACTTGCAAGGAATATAAGACATTAACAGAAGCCGCCACAGTCGGTTCTGCTAAAGCTGCCCTAACAGTCATTATTGATACATTCAGACTTCGGACATATTTTGATTATATACTACAAGTTACATGTCTCTTGCAGTACCAGTCAGATTATGCCCAACATTAAATTGAACCCACTCAGCACACCACCCATCATTGAGCTTTATGGGAGATGGAAACCAACCCAAGCAGTAAGTGGAGTGCATCTGCACACACTTCTTGGATGTATCTATGGTGTGTAGGCATCATATTAAGCAGCCATGCTAGTCATCCATCATGGAAGGCTGGCTGGAAAACAATCACAGATTCAACCTGCCTCAGTGGCAGTGCACAGCCGGCGAGAGAAATGGCTTGTACCTGGAGGGCGGTGGATAATGGAGGTGAACATCAGAAACAGCAAACAGTGGTTCAGCAGCAGCTCAGACTCTGCCCTAAACCCAGCCAACTCTGAAATAATTCAAGAAACCGGTACGCATTAATAAAAGCTATGTGAAATCCAACTTTCTGATTCAGACACTAAAGCAGCTCAAGTGGCTCTAAGGGCTGCGTTTCATTCAGCGTAAGATCAATGTGATCTATTTTTTACAGTGCAAGTGCTACAGCAGACAGATCACAAGGTTGTCTGCACAAGGACAATGAGTTTTCATAAACATACTTTTTTAAATATATGCTTAGGATTTTATGCAAAAACTACCAATCACACACAAGACATAAGTGTAATCTAGAATTGTCTGGGAGGTGTGGAGTGGTAAATCAGTGAATATACAGCTAAGACCAGGGAATGTGTTGATTGAAGGGTGAAGGAGAAAGGTTTGGTGTCAATAAGTGTGCTATGAAACCTAATTTGATGACGCAAAGTGGTAAAACTGTTTAAAAAATGACTTGTAAAGAAAGAGCATTGTAGTATGACTTTATAATATTGCTACAGTAGACAGATTCTACTGAAGATTGCTAAGATTAAGATGCATTTCCTGGACGAGGGTCAAGCAACCATGAGATTTTCGGAAAATAATTTGACTAATCGCTTATGGCAACAAGAAAATGTGAATGCTTCTACTTCTAATCTGAAAATCCTCTTATTCTATCTATCTGCCCTCCAAAGTCAGTTGGTCTGATGGTCAGGTATGAATGATAAAATGTGTGTTCAGTGGAAATAGCTGCTGAGCTAAAATACAGCTTTACACAACTGCAGTTACAAACAAATGTGTCCTGAAGGCACAAAACTCATTAACAAAGAGTGCACAGTAAAATGCATGAGGCTAAAATAAGATCCGGAGACAAGTAACCTTTCACTCATATCTCCATCAAATCCTATTAAACAAATCACAGCATTTTCTCACCTGCTACAAGATTTAGCAGGCATTGGTATGTAAAGGTGTCTATAAATATCTGGGTAAGGTCAGGCAGTTGTGAGCTGTGAAATTATGCGATTGCGGTTACAAAAAACACACAACCTTGATTTCAGACTACTTGTCATTATCTGAATGGCTGCAAGAGATTATTTGTCAGGAAAAGTAAACTCAGGTCGCTTAAGTATGTGAAAAAGAAAAAACAAAACAAAAGGAAAACGACGACTGCCGCTGTTACTGGTTGTACAATGTATACGACAATTCAGCTGCAACTTCCACATTGAAAATGGCATTCTCCTGCACAAATTACAAGTAGAAGCATGAACTTGCAGGCATATACACTGTAGAAGGAAGGGTGCTGAGCTAGAATGTGAATAATAACACAAGAGAAAGAAGGCGAAAAGAAATAAAGAACTATTATTAGTTTAGAAAAGACTGCCAGATGAAAGACAGGATGAAAAACATCCAGTGCCACGGAAAAACAAAAGACAATCAACAAGCGTTTAAAATTAATTGCAATCCGAAAGGTATTTTGCTTCTTGTCTTAATGCTGCGTTCTGAGCATTCTAATCAAGCTGTTAGTTATGGAAGAACGAAGAGCAAAGAGATAAAGGCTACCGGCAAGGTTTCCTGTTTTCCGTGATCTTGAGCGTAACCCAGATATGATTCCCCATCCTACAGTAAAACAGACGGCGTGCAGAATTGCGTTCGATACTTATTGAAGAGGCACAGTCAGGGAGGTGAGCGAATGTGCCAATGCAGGAAAACAGAGCTTCTGAGTTTTAGGAGGGCTTTCACTTCCAAGTTATCTTTCTTCCTCTCAACTTTCAGTTCTCATTTCCACACGAGGACACATGAGGATACAGACTGGGTGAAACTATTCTGTAATGTGATTTAAATGAGACGATGAGTTTGTAATTGATTAGCAGCTTTAATTGTTAATTTACTGTTAATCTGGGGATATCTTGTGTCAAGTAATTACAGGTTTGGATCGTAATTGTTCCGTTTGTTCAGTGACAGAGAAGGAATAGATGTTTTTTTAGGAATTAGCAACTGGGTAACTGAGCTTCCTTGAGGGAAAACCCATCAGGCACATGTTATTATTTTAGGAAGAATTAGAATTAGATAGCTAGAAGGCTAGATATGTAGAGTATGTTGTGTTCTTTAGGGCAAGTGCTTCTTTGTTGAATGCTCAGTAGCATGACATAAAGTAAAGCAAGACTTGGCCCCTAAGGTCACATTGAGAATTTTGGTGTCAGAGGTATGTGCTGATTCGCATAGCTCTGGCAGATTTTTAGCTATTATTACTCAAATATGACTTATAGAAGGGAACAAAATAACTTTTGAGCCTTGTCCGAACTGATGTAGTTTAGGTTGTGTTGCAGCCACATGCTAAACAAGCATATTTTCAGAAACTAGAAGATGTTACCTTTCAAATAATACATCTCATAAATGCATTTTGGTCTTACAGTTCTTCTCTTATGAGCTTTTCCATTTGGGTATACCAAATAAAATAATGTAAAGATGTTAAAAGGTTAAACTGAGTGCGACTGTAAGGGATTTTAACGCAATCTAGACATATATAAAGGGTACACTATCCTGCCCTGACAAGCAAGAACACAGTTTGTATATGCCCACAGAGTCCTGAGAGTAAGTCTAATTGGGGGACCGAAGTAAAAACATTACTGTTAGCATAATTTGCTCTTACAGTGGCTTTCAGCATAAATCTGTTTAAGCCTCCAATGCCCTTAATTTAAAGTCCCCTTCTACTCAAATCTATATTTGTAAGTTTGACCTCCACTGCACAGAATGATGTATGTTCAGGGTTTGAGGCTATGAGAGTGTTTTCAGTCGAAGCAGATGTTATTTTAAGGATTTCTAGCCAGGTAATATTTTATGAATAATAAAAAAAACAAGTTATAATTCAAAGCTGAATATGTGTATATCAGAACACGCCTGGAGGGGATCTTTAAAGCTCTTCCACATTAGGTGCGATTAATTTGTACTGTACCCAAGGAGTGCCTAACTCCGCCGCTGGCCAGCCTTCACATCACATTAATGTTCCCGAGTACACTCACATCATCATCTACACAGCAGTTGTAAACACGTGTGCAAAATCCAACTCATGCAGTTCCTGGAATACTGCTTCACGTTGCTGCTGCTGCTTTTGTTTTGCGAGGACCGTCGACACACTCTCTCCTGTCTTCACACCTCATCTGTCTTTCAGTGGAGCAAAGTGTCCAGATCAGCACACATACCCAAATTTCTTAGGAGACAGATGGCGCAGAGAACAGATTTATTTATTTAATTTTAGAAAGTTCAGAAAGTTGAGCGGTGCTGACGTCTTACTCGCATCCTCAACAGTGGCACGCTTCGAGCACACAACCAGCTTTCACACCTGATACTACCGGACCCAAGTTCACCTTTTCCAACAACTTCAGAAACCGTGTGACAATCTGCATAGTTTACATTAATTAAACAAACCAGACCTTGTTCTAAAATGTACCTGAGCACAGTATGGAAGTGTGGAAGAGCCCTAGAAACAGTGGACAGAAATAGTCGCCTCTCTCTATTTCAATGCCAAAGTTTATTTCATTTTTTAAAAGACATTTTAGACCAACAGTTAAACCACAGTGCTCTATAATGAAAATGGCAAACCATATAAACACAATAAGACGCAACGATTAAATAGACACATCTGAATAATAGGAAAAAAATGAAATAAGAGTAAAGAGTTACAAGACAATAAATAGACGATGTCACAGTGTCGAGCTCTGGAAGATAAAAGATAATTAAAGTCTACTGCATCTTCTCAAGGCTGCATAATTACTACTCTAAAATCGACCTCATCAGTCTATTATTCAAACTTTTAGAAATACAAAGAAAAAATGACACACACCTAACACACAGATATATATAGAACTTCAGTTTTAGGCTTTTTATCAAACAATTTAACCCCTAGGAAGATTAATTTTATGATTAATGAAGTATGCCTCTGTAAGGGTCTGTGTGGGTTACAGCAGCACTGGATTCTGGAGGCTATGCACATAATTCTGTGTCGCTACTGTGCGCTGCTCCTCTGCAATGCCTCTGGTAATGTTACAATAATTTCCACAGTGATTCATTTCATGAGGATATGTGATCTACGGTTGCTGTAGTTTATTGTCACTAAAACAGGATTACTGTGCTTAATTACTGCTCTGTGTACGCTGTAGTCAATGATGCAGGGCAACAGAAGTGTTGGTGCTGCTCCAGAGAAGAGAAGAGAAGAGAAGAGAAGAGAAGAGAAGAGAAGAGAAGAGAAGAGAAGAGAAGAGAAGAGAAGAGAAGAGAAGAGAAGAGAAGAGAAGAAAGATCCGTTTCATACATTTTCAGATCTACATTGACCTATTTGAGAGACAAAAACATATTGGAAGGCTGTTGTCACAAAGAAGGGCATGCTGAAGGACTGCAGATAACCATAATCAGAACCCATTTCCTCTTTTTATGACTATTCAATGCGTTATGCTGTGACCTTGGAATATACCCACAGGTTTTTGTTTTTTTTTATGAGATTACTGGTGCCTGACAAAAAATGATTCTGGAGTATACATATTGCATTTTATATACAATATTAAGGCACACAAATGTAACCTTGGCCTGGCCTTTGTGAACCTTCCCACAATATATTTCAATGCTTAACCCTTGGTATTCACACAAAGAGGCTGCTTTAAATGCAAAGACCATCAAGTAGGACTGAGCAATTTGAGGAAAGTAACGAAATGGAATTTTTGTTCCTGATTTTGTGATTGCAATCAGGTTTTTTGAGGTTAAACGTCATTTTAATACACACTGCATAATAAATCTCAAACACGTGATGGAGCATTACCACAAGACACCATCAAAAGCGTGAGTGTTGCACAAGGAGGAAGGTGAGGATTTGTAAAACTACTGGCACCACAGATTAAAGCCTGCATTTGCAATTTGCTAATTGCATTGTTTCATATTATGATTTGCCACATACTGTAAAAACTGGCCAATGAACAAATCAAAGGAAATCAAAGGATCAAAGGACTCAAGGGAAAATCAAAAGAGAACACCCACACTAATACATGAGTAAGGTTGCAGAGATTCCTCATTGACTTCAGAAACATCATAAATGTACTGAATAAAATTTTTAAAAAGTGTCTTTTAAACAATGGATTCCCTTGACCTTTAAATGTAATCTAAGAAATGAATGTCTGAAAAATATGTTAAAAGAAAGATAACTCTATTCATCTGCAAGTGATTTAACACCAAGCTTTTTACAAACATGGGATGTCACACCAAATGCCTGAACTTGTGTTTCCTCTCGCACTGAGCAGAATTACCATTGTAACAGCACATCATTAGTAGGGAAAAACTAACCTGTCACACAGGCGTCTAAACCCAGCTCAGATTTCCCATGGGCAGGTAAACAAGCAAAACACTTGGTGAATGTTCTGGCAACCAAAGGAAAGCAATGGATTTATAACACAAGACAAAATGAGAGCATCACTGCAAAGCAAAATGTGGCACTATAATTGTTTTTATTTTGATTATCTCATCTTCATAATCATTGGAAGCCAAAATTGGATAGAAAATAAACGAATAAAAGCCCTATTAACCACTTGAGGTTTTTTAGGGGGGACCAGATTTGTCATTTCAGTTTAATCTTCTGGAAGTGATTTTTAAGATCATATTTTATGGGAATAAAAAGGCTTTTCTTGTTAGCCTCTTATTATAACTTCAAAAGGATAAAGGCTCACAAGTTAAGGTCTTAACACATGATAAATATAACACCGTTTTAAAAACTGGACAGCACATCAACATGTGGACATGTTTCACTTTCATGTCTACATGTCTTTAACAGAGTCGTTCCTCAACTAAGAAGGTAACAACACTATACAAGTCTGTTTTATGTGTAGTGTAGTTGCTGGAGGGCAGGTAACTGTGGGGCAGAAGTATCTTGATGAATCAGCACTGATTGCATTGTGAGCATGGGGAAATACTGCAGGTAATACTGTGCAGGGTTCAGGGAAGTTGAACAGTTGAAAAGGGCAAAGTGGGCAGGGAAAAGGGCGAAGAATGAGCAATGAGGTAGGCTGTGGCACATGTTTGTGGAGCTGTGAAGAGATCTGCTGGATCAGGAGGAGTCCAAGGTTGTTCTTGAAAGTGCAGAGACAAAACAGGAAGGAAGGAAGTAGTGAAAAAGGCACAGATCAAGGAAGAACAGAAGGAAAGGAGAAGGTAAGATAAAGGTGAGAAGGTGTTGAGGGAAATGGGGGGGAGGATTTCTGCTGAGTCTCACACAGCCAGGAGAGGTGAGGTGAAGAGTGCCGATGTGATCACAGAAAGATTTTGCAATAATACACGCTAACTCACAAACACAGACACATAAAGGCCTGTGTTGATCCTGTCAAAAGGCAGCTCTTAGGATCTCTTCAAGCTCTTCTTTTGGTGTGTCTTTATCAACATCCACGTTTAAGTGAGCTTCACTAACCGTCTAGCTCAGACAGGTTACCCACGATAAATAAAAAGGACTAGATGTGCTTTGAAAAACTGAGACACATGACAAGAACAGTGACAACACTCTCTGCCTCGTGTCTGTGCACAGTTAGCAAAGTCTGTAATTAACCAAATTTCAAGCCAAGTCATTGTATATTAAATCCATGTTGTCAAGCTAGCAAACAACAGTGACGACATAAGTGGTGAAACTAAAGCTTAGTTATTTCACCCCTGATTACTTTAAGACCTGATTCTGGACGACTTTGACACAAAAAGCAGAAAGTGGGTCATCAGGTGCTACTGCATTGTCCTAGCATGTATTTTCTGCAGAGTGTCTGGCACTAGTCAGCCCTTATCAGCAGCTATTCAGCTGACTGTCATCAGCAAGAGAGAGGTTCCTTACTGCTCAGACTGCAGCAGGGGTTTCAATGAGTTTCCCTGCGGGCTACAGTTTGATATGCAGAATTAGCTATTAGCAGTACCGATGAATGTACAGACACCTATCACCAGATCCCATATCTTAGGGATTTAAGAACATTAGATACAATGATAACCATCCCAGAAAGCGTCAGTCATGCTGCATTGAAAGATGTGTGTTACAGTTTGACTTTTTGGTTATAACTCTGTGGAAAAGGACTCTTTTTCGATGCAAATCACAGCCAGTTTCAATATAAAGTCCTACACGTCTATAGACATACAGAGAAAACTCAAAAATCTGCATTTTCAGTACATCAAAGTCGCTATTAAAAAAGAAAAAAACAGACTGAATATTGTTGATTTTCACTTAAAAAACCTAGAATGAACAGGTGCAGCTTTTTTCTAAGTACCCACCTGTGTTACGAATACTCTACATACTATAAATATTTTGCTACCTAAATTTTTCATTTGTGTCATCCTTGTCTCATAACTGCTCTGTGTAAACACATCCTGCAGTCAATGGCTTTTTGGTTGCACCAAGGACAGAATTTTTATCTTTTTTTCTTAATTTTTTTTTGCATTTTTGGCTAATTTTGAACTGAGAAATGTAGGATTAAATGATTAGGAAAATATGAAATATCCAGATTTTAAGCCCTGATTTGGTTATTTTTCCAGACAAAACCAAAAATGTGTTTAGTTCGAGGACCGTCAAAAAGATGAAAATCTGGCGATTCTTCCAGTTTTCACGTTATTAATGTGACGATAAATGCCGTCATTTTGGTGATTTTTAAAAAAAATAGCATGCCTTTCAAAGCTGCTGGGGAGTTTTGGGGTTCAGAGGGTTAATTGCCTGCATGACTTACAGTTAGGTCCATAAGTATTTGGACATTGACACAATTTTCAGCATTCCAGCTCTGTACAACACCACAATGGATTTGAAATGAAACAATCAAGATGTGCTTTAAGTGCAGACTTTGAGCTTTAATTTAAGGGCATTTACATCCAAACCAGATGAACAGTGTAGGAATTACAATACATTTTATATGTGCCTCCACCTTTTTAAGGGACCAAAAGTATTTGGACAAACTAACATAATCATAAATCAAATTGTCACTTTTTAATACTTTGTTGCAAATCCTTTGCAGTCAATGACAGCCTGTAGTCTTGAACTCATGGACATCACCAGATGCTGGGTTTCGTCCCTGGTGATGCTCTGCCAGGCCTCTGCTGCAGCTGTCTTCAGTTCCTGCTTGTTCTTTGGGCATTTTCCCTTCAGTTTTGTCTTCAGCAAGTGAAATGCATGCTCAATTGGATTCAGGTCAGGTGATTGACTTGGCCATTGCAGAACATTCCACTTCTTTGCCTTTAAAAACTCTTTGGTTGCTTTCGCAGGATGCTTCGGGTCATTGTCCATCTGCATTGTCCAATGAGTTTTAAAGTATTTGGTTGAATATGAGCATATAATATTGCCCAAAACACTTCAGAATTCATTCTGCTGCTCTTGTCAGCAGTCACATCATCAATAAATATAAGAGATCCAGTTCCACTGGCAGCCATACATGCCCACGCCATTACACTACCACCACCATGCTTCACTGATGAGGTGGTATGCTTTGGATCTTGTGCAGTTCCTTCCCTTCTCCATACTCTTCTCTTTCCATCATTCTGGTACAAGTTGATCTTTGTCTCATCTGTCCATTAGATATTGTTCCAGAACTGCACAGGCTCTTTTAGATGTTTCTTGGCGAACTCTAATCTGGCCTTCCTGTTTTTGAGGCTCACCAATGGTTTACACCTTGTGGTGAAACCTCTGTATTTCCTCTGGTGAAGTCTTCTCTTAATTGTTGACTTGGACACAGATATACCTACCTCCTGGAGAGTTTTCTTGATGTGGCCAACTGTTGTGAAGGGGTTTTTCTTAATGAGGGAAAGGATTTGTCTGTCATCCTCTACACTTGTTTTCCGTGGTCTTCCAGGTCTTTTGGCGTTGCTGAGCTCACCAGTGCGTTCTCTCTTTTTAAGAATGTACCAAACAGTTGATTTGGCCACACCTAATGTTTTTGCTATCTCTCTGATGGGTTTATTTTGATGTTTCAGCCTAATGATGGCTTGCTTCACTGATAGTGACAGCTCTTTGGACTTCATATTGAGAGATGACCTCACCAGATTCCAAATGAATATACCACACTTGAAATGAACTGCAGGCCTTTTATCTGCTCCTTGTAAATGAAATAATGAGGGAATAACACACACCTGGCCATGGAATAGCTGAGTAGCCAATTGTCCAATTACTTTTGGTCCCTTAAAAAGGTGGAGGTACATATAAAATGTATTGTAATTCCTACACCGTTCATCTGATTTGGATGTAAATGCCCTCAAATTAAAGCTCAAAGTCTGCACTTAAAGCACATCTTGATTGTTTCATTTCAAATCCATTGTGGTGTTGTACAGAGCTGGAATGCTGAAAATTGTGTCAATGTCCAAATATTTATGGACCTAACTGTATGTGTCGCACTTATCACACGCTGCTGCTGATACTGCTGACCATGTTAATAAGCAGGTCAACTTGTAATAAGTGGCTTGCATGTAAGTTAGAAACAATTTTCTCCATTTATTTTACATCATTCTCTATGTTCCTTATGTAACAGCTAAATGACATATAAATGCTCTGTAGTACATCTTTTACATTTTATATTTAATGCCACTTTTCAGCTAGCTTGCCACATACTCTAATGAGCCCCATAGTAAAGTACTAATCTGACTTGTTAGCATCTAATCCAGGCCTGCAAATCCTCAGTAAACCAACCACTAAGTGTGTCCATGGTAATGACAGGAACCACACCAGGAACAACAATGGAGGAACTAAATATTGCATCATGGGTAATGACAGGTGTGAAACAACATCAGCTCCTATGTTGGATTATCAGGCTCAAGTCAGTTAACAGCTATGTGGTACACCTCTTATGTATTTGTTATGTAGCTAAAGTGCTGTATATTACATACAACTGCTTGCTGTTTCAAAACCAAAATCTGGCACACTGATATCAAAGGGGTAATAATTTAAATTTGAGTGTGGTGTGAACTCAGCAGTTCATCTGTACAAGCTTGTCTACTGGAATATAAATATCCACAAAAGCGACTGGAATGACAGAGAAAGTCGCTCTGGCTTGATGCTCGAAGGTGAATCACAAAATCCCAATAAAAAAAAACAGCACATCCATCCTCCACTCTATGATGAGAGCGGGGGGAAGACAGAAAGATGCAAACAAATGTACATTGTTATGCCTGAAGCAGTTGTTTATAGATGCAAGAGATGCATCTGCATGCAGCACAGTCGTACAGTACTCATGCACTTGAAGCGAACAGGATCATTAACATGGAAAGTACAATCACTCTCTACAACCTAATCCCAGCCCTTTGTCAAAAAATGATGATGAGGCACTTAGCTCCACAGAACTTCTCCCTCTCTGCATTTATCTTTTGCACAGTAACAATATATTCATACAAACCAAGCTATTGTTTTCATTAATACATTGGGTCATATTCTCTTCAACCCTAGAGCGCTGCAGTAAATCAAGGCCAGTCTAACATCAAAATGCTCTGAGAGAAGGTTAACTAAGCTCATCTCCACTGGATGTCTTTTCACATGAATGTTTGATCAAAGGATGCTATGTTGATATAATGTACACATCCTTGTTTACAACAATGTACACAAGTTGTTGAGCATAATTCTCTCTTAAAATTAGGGTCATCTTTTCAAGATGCTACCCCTGAGAAACACACACAACTAGAAAGTAAGGCAGAGTAGAGGCTGTTTGTAAATGACAAACAGTGGAAGAGAGAGGTACACCTACCCAGGGGAACTTTGACTTAACTTGAGCTGACAGGCATGCACAAAGAAACCATAAATATTCAGAAAACAGACGGTAATCGGAGTGTTTTTATCCATTGAGTGGATTTAAAAAAGGTTGTCCTTTATATCAGAATAGACATGGGGCAGTTTATACTGATCAAGATTTTAACTTGAAACATAACTGTTCTTATTCTTTCAGTCACCACCCAGAGCTCATGATTGTAGGTGTGGGCTGGAATAAAGATTGAAAGATGGAGAGTCTTGCCTACATGTTTAGCTCCTTCTGCACTACGACAGTCCAGAACAACGCCAACATTACTGAGTGTTCTCAGTGGGTGCTGGACTCCACTATGACTGTCCCTTGTTACCAGTTCTTTGATAACAAGAGATTTTTAAGGACAGAAAAAAGCGTGGAGTGGAGAGAGTCCAGCTTGGTGACCTCAGGATTGCAGTATTACTTCAGGATATGCAACCCTATCTTCTAAAAATGACTTCTGAACTGCATTCTCATTTAAGTTTTGAAAAAAAAAGCATTTCTCCCCAAAAATTAAGGCTATGACACAATAGGAAATGCTTTCACAACAAGTTTGAAGGTTCTCCACTATTTTCTAGGTTATCAGGGTGACCTGGCTGGCTGACAAGCAGTGACAGCAAAACAGTAAAATAAATGGAAAAGAAATATTGATTAGAAAGGCATTTGTTGTATGTCACAAACAAGAGATACAGGAGAAAATATGTTTCCCTCAAAACGAGAATGCAGCATAGTTGTATAGGAATGCAATTTTTGTGAGTCAAGGCTGGCAGAGATGTAGTTCTGAAACTTCAACCTCCTGCTGTGTTGTCTCAATCCAAACTGTTCTGCCAAATAACAGTGAATTGCTTTCTTTGGTTTGGCAGCCTTGTACAACAATTCAAATAATCCTGGATTTCTTCTTTAAGCTACACGTTATGGTTGAATAGAAGAATGCAGAAATGCAATGTTAACGGTATTACACTCCATGTGAAAATCATGAAACAACTATTTCTGAACATAACATGGGAGTCAAGGTAATCTTGCTACATCTGTGCCTGTTTGGTAATTTCATAGCACCAATAGAACACCAAGATGCAGAACCGGCCCTACCCAATGTGGCGCCCTAGGTCAGATTTTATATGGCGCCCCCCTCCATTGGCGATCTACATACGCTTACGAAAGAAATCAAATAGTATTGTTTTGTAGTAATATTAATTGGGAATTGCCTTACATTTTAATCCATTTTAAGAGTTCATAGTAATAGCTAGTTTTAATATAATTACGTTAAAAGTGAATTTTTTCCGATTTTGTGGCGCCCCCTGGAGGCCACAGCGCCCTTAGCATTTGCCTATATTGCCTAATGGGTGACTCGGCTCTGCTGAGAAGCCGAGGCCGAGGATGATGATCAGGCGGCACAGTCCAATGTTGTTCCTTATTTGGCACAAAATTGCATTTACATTCAAATCTGCTCAAAACCCCTATTATTGCAAATTTAGATATTAGAGGGGTTTTTTTTTTGGTGTACGTACATAAACCTCTCAAAAAACAAAACTACTGCAGATTGATAAGTGCATCAAAATCTATTTCTAAATGTGGTGGTGGGAGATTCTTACCTATAATATCATCTAGATGAATGCAATGTGGGGACCCAGAGATCCAGACGTCAATACTGATGTGTTGGTGATGAGTAAGCAGGCTACTAAAACATTTAGAATATTGCATCTTTTCTGTATAGTGGACTAAATAAATCTATATTCATCACACAGAAGCAGGACTGACATGTTTTTCTACTAAAGCTTATGATTTGAGAGAGAGGGGCTGTGTAATTTGCGAGGACAGCATAGCGACCACTGCATTAATTATTTAAATGTCACGACACGGCAACAGGATCGGTCAGGATCTAAAGTAAATAATGTTCCGTGTTTTTCTAAATGTCACATTAGAGAGCTGTTTTTCCCGGATTCAAAGTGTAATAGTAAAATTATTTTTAGTAGCCTGGCAGAGGTCTGAGCTCTATCAAGTCTGTGAAGACGTGTTCATTAAAAGCAAAAGTATATATTTTCCAGTCATGTCAGGAGGATCACTGCAGTTAGCTTAACATTTTGTCATTTGCAATCTTGTTCACACATATTTGTAGAATTGGCTTCTGCACATGGATCCATATAATCATTACCACCATAAAATGACCTGACCTGTATGCCTCAAACATGTTCGTGAAAACAAGCTCACCCAGGAGAGCTCTTTATTTTAATATGTGACACACATTACTTAAGGACTGGGGCAAACCTCTATCTGCTCCACACCAGCAAAGCTCAACACAAACTGAATTACCTGCAGTTGTCTCTGAGCTGACGTTCAGGCTCAGAACCACATATTGTGTAGTGAAGACAAAAGCTCGGGACACAGGATAGTGCCAGTGCACACAATGGCAAGATGTAACAAGGAAGTGATAAACATAAATAAAAACATAATGATACCTTCAGATGCTGGAACCAGAAGCACCATTCATGCTTTCAGAGGATTATCATTTGTGTTGCCTGCTGCTCATACCAACCGGCTGGCATGGAGGACAGCGTAGCTCTCTGAAACTATGCATACTTTAACACACACTTGGTCCGGCATAGTTATCTTTATTAATTATTTAAACCTCCAGACAAGACACTGGGATTTAAAGATAACCAACCTTGTGCAACTTAATATAAATATTAATGTATCTCAAAAGGTCTGTTTAATGTTATTCTTCCCAGGTGGATTAATTAGGACTGACATTTTGCATGTAGACATGGATTGGACTTTTAAGACATAAATGGGTCTATTCAAATATGTACAAGGAGAGCAACTACTTAGTTTAAATGAATAAATGGGTCCTTGTGTAACCAGTGGCCCCAACATTCATGCAGCTACAGCACCAATCTTGCTCATTTCACCTTCGACAGTATACTGGATGTGACATAAATTAATATCTGGTGTCTTGTATTTGTTTTCTATCTTGGAAGTTCAGGTACTTAATGAAAAAGAACCTTTTTCTTTTCTCTCTCTGCCTCACTTCAACCAATTCAGGCAGCTGCTGTTATATTTTTTTGTTTATTTCTCTGTTTTTGTTTCCTACTGAAGCTTGAACCGACTCCACCTGCTGATTCTGTATTCCAATTATGAATATTGCATTCAGCCTTGCCTCCAAGCTGAGCCCAGTTGCGCTCAGTGTCGCTGTGGTTTGCAGCCAGGCACAAAAAGTTTGCTTGTGCCGGTAACTCTCACTTGTGTTTGGAGATTTTGCTTGCATTTGCATCTGCTCTCTGTTTCAGGATTGTACAGCCCAGTATCTTGCACTGAAGAGGGCAGGGTAACTAACCAATGACATGACATCTGCTTTGACGCTTTAATTCTGAAAGGCAGGATGAGGGAGTCCCAGTCCTGATCCGAGTCCTTTAATATCGGGCATCAGCTATGTCCAATATTCTTCAAAAAGATTACAGTATATTGATTTTCTCCACATCAGAGAAATAATGGATTTGTTACTATCACAGCTTTGCAAACCCGGGTGACAGAACAGAGGAAATCACTGACTGGGATCAACTAGTTTCGCTCATTCATACATTTTAATTTTTACTTTCTTATGCAGTGAAAATGCCTGGCCGACATTAAGTTGAGCAGTGCGGCAACACTGTAAGGCTGAGATGAAAACACAGAGTAGAGTTCAGGAAACACAGGATAAGATTTTGATTAACTTCATTTTAGTTAATACTGGCCCATTAAAACATGCCATATTGGCCTGATACTGATCTTTAGGATCAGCTTGAGGGATCTCTTCTTGTCAGTGTTTTATATGCAGGAGAGTTGAGAAATTTAAAATTATGATAAAACTTCCAGACAAGTGGTGTTGCACAAACTTCCTTGAAAGACTTGTCAGTAACAAGAGACTATTTCAGAACTTTACAAAGAGTTTCTGAGTATAATTGAAGCAACTATATTTTTAATCAAGCAGAGACGACACATACATTTCAAAGCATCATTGTGTGAAATGAAGCCAGATACGTCAGCACTGAATTTTGAAACCTGTACTGTTCTATTAAGTCATTTCGCATCAACAATTAGAAATATTATCTTAAATGTGTAACAGTAGATTGTGGTCTTGTGTTGGCAAATATAAAACAACATATATTACAGGGCCTGTTGGCCACTGAACATGAAGGCAAACACACACTGGTGTTCAACACATCTGAAACTCTTATCCAATACAAAGCAGGAAGCTGGAACGCTGAATATACTACATATTTCTTAAGCCCTAAGTAAAATGTGCAAACATAACAAATCCCAGTTTAACCTGTGATCTCCAGAATGTAAAAACATTTTATCAACAGGTATGGCTTGTGTGTCAAATGTTGGAAATTACTCACGAAAAAAACTTCTTTCCTGGAGGTGACAATTTTCCCAGTGTGAAATTAAAGCCTGTCAAAGGTGCAGCTATAAAGTGAAATTCAAACTGTTCAATAAGGTTATGAAAAATGGATAAACACAGAGGAAATGGGGGTTGTAAGAGGTTTCAATGGTGATGTCTTAACCCCGCAGCTGCAAAGTCATAACTACTTTGCATATTATTACTGACCTGAGCCCACGATAATATCATTTTTCCATATGTGCATTCATGAGCATGCAGACACAGATGCCAAAAAAACTCACACATACACAAATACAAAGACACACATGCTTATATATGTGCACCCACACACCAGGACTTATTATGAAATTTCACAGCTCGTCTGTGTGGAAATTTCTTCTGATTAAATTTCATTTACTGCAACTGGGGTTTCATCACCCAATAAGAGGCAGAGAAGCTGAAGCGCTGATACATGCTTGGTTCCACCAGGCACCAGGAGAATATCAAAGCATGCCACCTATCCTCTTTTTGCGCTTTCCCTCCATCTTTAACTTCTTGCCTCGCTTCATCCGTCCCCTTCACACATCCTCTAACCTCACCCTCGACCTTCGCTGATCGCTCCTTTTTTTCAGTCCTTTTATTCCCTGAAAATCTCTTCCTCTCGTCTTTGCTCCTCTTGTTCACATCCTTCCCACAGCGTAGCAGTCTCACGCAAGACACACTGCTTGACCAAGCAGAATGACAACAGCCCAGAGAGGAGACAGCAACATCCTTGACAGTCTACAATGACAGAACATTCCCTGGCCATCAGGCTCCTATGGGCTATATGGGCTATGGAGCATTTTTTGAAAGAACGTGTAACAGACAGTGCATCTGTGTGCCTGCACTACTGTGTACATATTCTTTTCTAGATGTGTAAACATCTTTCTATGTATTTTTTTCTACAGTTATTTTGTCATTCTCTTTTCCTTCCTTTTCCTTCCTAGAGTGACACCAACAGCCAAAACCAAATGCCTTGTATGTTAGGAACATACTTGGCCATTAAAGCTGATGCTTATTCTGATTCCACAAAGAACTACATGTCAACACATATGGTTTTTGCACTACAAATGTTGTGAAGTAACTTCTTCATAACTTCTTTGGAGAATAAACTTAATTCTTCAGAAAGTAGGACTGTAGCCAACAACGATTTTGATGAGGGCATTAATCTGACAATTACTGTCATAATGAATTAATTAGGCATTTGTTCTACAAATGTCAGAAAATATTCACAAAGGTCAACCCTAATGTCCTAAAGCTCAAATGACATAATGAAACCGTTTGTTTAGTTTAACCAAATGTTTATAAAACCACAGATACTTAGTTTACTATTCCTCAGCACACAAAAAGAATATTCTCACTTGAATATTATAATATATAGAATATTCACACTTCACACTCAATGTAGAACCAAAGAACATGTGGCATTTTTATAATAAAAACATAAATCACTCATCAAGAAAGTTGTCTTTACATCACCTGGCTGATAAATCAATGATGCATCAGATGCCAAACATGGTCTAAATTCCAAAAAATGTGAGAATATGCAGCTTCTTTCTTAGTTTTATCCTTAACATTTGGGTTTTGGTGAATTGAATAAACAAAACTACAGTGTGCAGATGTCGTTACGGACTCTGTAAAATTTGCAACTTTTTTTTTGGTTTTGTTTTAATAATCTTAATTTTGTGGTCACTGGTTCCCAAACACCAAGAGGACAGGTCTAGATCTAACATGAGCCTACTAGACTTGGGGGATGACTTTATTTCTTGGAGGCACTGGTGGCACAACGGGTTAAGCCCTGGGCTACTGATCGGAAGGTCGGTGGATTGAACTCCCACTGCGGCCACTGTTGGGCCCTTGAGCAAGGCCCTTAACCCCTGACTGCTCCCCGGGCGCTGCATCGCGTCAGCCCTCTGCTCACAATACAAAATGTGTGTGGGATGGATTAAATGCAGAACTGAATTTCCCCAAGGGGATTAATGAAGGTTAAATTATAATAATTATTTTTATTTTTAGAAGGGAAGACACCAAGAAAAGACAAAGATGATTGAGACGTAAAGTAATTGGGACGGACAGTAATAGTATTAGGCATTTTTAAGTGTTTTGTTTATTTTTCTGTCTGCATCTGTTTATTACCCTAAATGAACTGCCATTGAAGCCAAGCCAAGCCAAGCTCTATGTGGCAGACGACACAAAAAGAGAACAGGAGCAGTCCAGCCCCAGCTACACAAATTGCACCTTTTTTTCATGACCGCAACCAAAGCAGCCAGTTAAGATTGTGATCAAATAATCTGATGCGGCTCTGTGGCTTAGAGGTAAATGAATCTCCCTGATGTGACAACACATCGGTCTTCCAGTAATTAGTAGTGCTGTGACAGAATAATCAAAACAACCATTAGTTGCAGTCCTATATGTTTATCTCTATCATCCATCTAGGTATTACAAAAATATAAATGATTGGCAGGACTTAATACAGCAAAGTTAAAAAAAAAAAAAAAAAAAAATTGATGAAAATAACATTAAATTAAAAACATTTCACCTGTGACCTTTAAAATGTCTACCAGCCAGCTACAATCAGTATTTCCACTCACGTACTGCATTTGTGTTTAAAAAACATCAGTTTTATCAACCCCTTTGTTTGAGTTACCAGAAACACACAGCAAATTCACTGACTGGTCTGAGCACAGCTGCCCACCTACAAACAGTGTGGAGTTATTCATCAATAGTCAGCCAAAAGCACAAATTTTCAAGCTGTTTGGGTAACACTGGTCGATGGCCACGTGCCTGTCTGGAAGCTGATCTTGACCACAGCTTGGAAACATGAGGCAGCAGAACATACACAAGCTGATAAACACACACACACACACACACGAAACAGAAAAAAAAACAATAGTCCCATACTGAGCTGTCGAAAAGATAGATTGATAGTTCAATATTTCTCCTTGCAGTTCTTTCACAGTCTTGTCTAAGCTTTAACACAGCAGTTCCATGCTGTTTCCTAATACTTGTTTGTTGTTTCTTTCTGTCCGAGGAATGTTTACTGGCCATGAAGCCTTTTTTTTTGCAGAGATGGTCTGCTTTTTAAAAGGTTTCACAAAGTCATGCCTAGGAAACTTCCCAATGCTTCAGTCTAGTGTTCAGTGCTTCTGGAAACATCAACAGCCGTTACTGAGGTAAAAAGAAAGTTTGTGGACTTTACCTGCATCATTTGTGTTCATAAAAGGATGTGAGCATATCAAGCACTCAACAAATTCACTGACCACCATGAAAATAGAAGTGAAAATGAAAGCTTAGACTGGGTTTTGGTTACCCTAAGCTCCTATCTTAGATTAGAGGGTCCTGGTGCTGTATGTATCACTTTCTTCAGCAATAATAGCTTTTATTCAATTCATCCCTGCATAGTAGGTTGACATGAGCACAAAACAGAACTAGATAAATTCACCAGAAGAGTGGGAGAAGCATTTTTCATTAATGATTTCTAAAAATACCCTCCATTAGTTTGACTAAAGAGTCATAAAATAGCAAGCAGTCTTACCGCAGTATTGTCTGAAGTAAGTGTGCACTGAGCAGGAGCTTCCTTCTTCACCACAGTTCTCAACGTTGAAGACATGATCAGGGAGTGAATGCACATGCATATAAGCCGAGCAGCCACAACATAAAACCGCTGACCAGTGAAATGAATAACATCATGATTATCTTGTTCCAGCGGTACCTGTCAGGGGGTAGAATATATTAGGCAGCAAGTGAACAGCCAGTTCCTGAAGCTGATGTGTCAGAAGAAGGAAAAATGGGCAAGGGCAAGGATCTGAAAGACTATGACAGGTCAGGGCAAAAGGCGAACCAGTGACAGGGTCATGGGTTCAAGGCTCATTGATGCGCATGGCAAGTACAGGCTAGTCCATCTGAGCTGATTCCACAGAGACAACAATGTAAAGCAAACTGCTGAAAAACATAATGCCGGCTATGGTTAATAGGTGTCACAACACACAATAAATCACAGCTTGCTGCGTATGGGGCTGCATTGTCGCAGATCACTCAGAGTGTCCATGCTGACCCCTGTCCACCAAAAGCATCTACAATGGGCTTGTGAGTATCAGAACTGGACCCTGGACCAATGTCAGAGAATGGCTTATAGTCTTTTAGCTGCAGAACACCACACTGCAACAACTGTTTAGGAGTGTTATGAAGAACATACTAAAGAGTTAAAGGTTGACTTGGCCTCCGAATTCCCCAGATCTTACACCAATCGCACATCTGTGGGATGTGCTGGAAAAACAAGTCAGACCATAGATGCCTCAGCTCACAACTTACTGGACTTAAAGTAACTCCTGCTAATCCCTTGGTGCCTGATACCACAGGACACTTTCAGAGATGTTGTGGAGTCAATGCTTTATCAGATCAGAAGGGGACCTGCACAATCTTAGGAAGGTGGTTTTAATGTTGTGGCAGTTTAGACTACACACCAAGAGCTGATAGTCTTTACGCTGCTCTTTATCTTACTTTAAGATACGAGTCTGGCCTTCAGACTGTGAATGGTTTTGTCCAAAACAAACAAGACTGAGTATCAGAAAGGGTTCTATTGGCATTTCAGCACAAGTAATTGATTCTCTTGTGCTTTTCCATTTGTGCTATAGCCTAAACTCCCAGGGCATTTTAAAGCCCCCTGATTTGCATTTTTCTCTTTCAGAGCAATGCAAGGGCACATATATCTGAGCTTTATTGTCCACCACACTAAAAGCTCTCATATATAACATAAAAATGCTTTTTCTGTGTTAAAAGTCTGAACACTGAAGTAATTGGAGGTTACATTTTTCTCAGGGAAACTCTGGAAAGCAAAAAGTAGTTGCTAAGCAACTGCTCATGCCAATTCATTGACTTACATTGTCTAGCTACAACACGACGTTGAAGTATTTACATTAAGAACATGTTATAAGAGAGTGTAAAAAATAAATCTCGAACATTTTCTTTGGGCACACAATAACAAAATAACAAAACCAATTATTGAGATCAACAATGGAAATTAATTTCATAAACAGAAGAAAAGTAAAACACAAAAACCTCAAAACAATACAAAAATAAAGAGATGCACTAGACACAGGATATTTCATATCATTCATGTTTAAGCACTCTGGAATTTTTCAAAATAGGTCTGCCCAAATATTGTATGCTAAGCACATTATTTTATAACTCTATATTTTTATTGCATTGTATTTGGTAGAAACAGCAACAAACAGAAGTACCACATTGGAGTCTGGAAATTTATGAAAATAAAATGTTGATTTAACACACCTTGCAAGCATTACACAACAGTCAGCTCAGGCAAACAACAGCCACTCACAAAAATATTTTGAATTTGCTGTTAGCTTATCAGAAACTGTTATTTATAATAAATTTGCTTTTGTTTTATCACTGCCAAAGCAGCAATTCTATAAATGCTATTCAACCTTTATTACAGAAATAAAAACATGTATCCAATATCCACAGTAACAACTGATAGTTTTTCATTTAATACATCCAAATATCAATGCATCCTTTGCTCAATGTGACTCTTTGCTATACAGCCACTCCCTCTTTCAATTTGCTTGTCATCCTGAGACCCACCAATCATATTTGATCGACTGACATTTTGAAGACCCCTATAGAGTAGTTAAGTGACAGTACTCAACGCACGCATGCGCCACAGACACATGCACACACACATCAGGCTGACATAAGACAGAGCGATTAGAGGGAAGATGGACAGAGTGAGAAAGATGAGGAGAAAAAATATTAATCATTGAATTTGACGTGTTTTGCCACCACCTGTCAGCTTAATGTTCATCAGGGTTTGGAGGACATGATAAGACAGGCAGGTCACAAAGAATGCATACTGCCTCATTACACATGACACACATACTGGAGGTGGGCAGGTAACAGTACACACTCAAAATTAGAAACACTACCTTATCTGGGGTACAATATATATGTTTTATTCCAGCCTCTCACACACACAAACCCATGTAGTTACAACATATTGAACGCGTCGTGTTGTATGAAATGAATCCCACTGATACAAAGACCTATACAAATTGGATAATGAGTCTCTTGGAGCCATTGTCGACAATCAATACCCATAGTCCTTTACCACAAAACCGTGTTGTCAACGTATGGCATTTTGCAGGCAACAATTATAAAAACACTGACAAAGGACTGTGCCAAACATGCTCATAATATCATGAACAAATGAGGTAATCAATAAACAATCAATTTATTGGCACACAGAAGCAAAGAATGTTCCAATCATTCATGAAGATCCCCAGTGAGAATAATCCCCATGGAGTTCAATGAGGACGTGTCATGTTTTGTTGGTTATCTATCTAGCTTAATCTATGTTGAGATCAAAAATCCAGTTGATGAGTCAGTGTCATGTTTAAGGCCCAAGATGTATCAGATTATGACCTGTTCACATTTGATACACTGACTGCCTTCCCCAAGACAGTCTCACTCTTCAAGCATGAAAGCAGCATGACTGGAGTTATTTTGTTGTACCGTGTCATGCACCCTCCAGGAGTAACCAAAGGCAGGTTTTCTCCATGAATACAATAATGCTATCTGTTTAGTAACCATCTTTTCCAATTATGCAAGTGTGGAGTTTGGCCATCCAACCAAAAGAAGTGCAAATTGCCGAAAAACACAATACTTCTCCATACAAACATGCTTTTGTTATGAAAGCCTGTACATGGTATCTTCTTGCTTATTGTGCACAGCTTTTGGCTGCAGGCTGCAGCTGCATTTTCCAACTACTAAATGCTTTGCCAGTGAAGACAGCCCTTTATTGTGGGAACTCTGAAACTGGAGAAGAAGAAGAGAGACATAGAAAGCAATCAATAAGAGCCAAGGGAGCAAGATTGCTCTGTTTCTTTGTGGTAGCACGCATAAATGTACATGTGTGCTGCTGCCTCAGAAAGAGTGTAAGCTGTATTGTGGCCCCTTGCCCTGTCTTTGATCTGTCCCTTCCTAAGAGATTTCTGACAAACAGGCCCAAGCCTTCTAGCTAATGCAGGGCTGGATAAGCCAAGTTGAGCTGCGTGGGTGCCACCTACACACTGCAGCTTTCTTTCTCTACTTCTTTCAGCCTCGCTTCCACACCTCCTCACAGCTCCCAACACTAAGTGATCACCCTCATCTCGGGATGTCACCATCCATGCTTTGCTGAGTATTCAGTTCCTGCTATGGCGAGAAGAGAGATTGAATGTGGATTCTTTTAAAAAAAAAAAACTCTAAATTAGTTTCCCAGGACACAGAAAATCCAGTGATCTCAAATATTCATTGCAAAGGGGGGCATCATTTTAACTGACCCAACATAGCTGATTTAGGATCAGGTCAGGATGCATTATAAAAATGTCCAATCAAGTATTTTTATTTTATACATGAGTTTGTGCAAGGCAGTGCAGTAAGTGATTTTTATTTAAGGAGATTTCTTAATATAATTTTCTGGCAGCTGGATGTCCTGCTTAAATTACTTATTATTGGCACTACTATTAGTAATAATAACAGTCTAGAACTAAATTAGCTAATTAGATATTAACAGTTGTTGATATCCTTACTTTTCATGTAACAGCTTGTTTGGATCAAAACTGCTTTTCCATTATTTTGGTGTATGACTAAGTACCTGCAAAGTAATAAACTTACCATCAGTGTTGTGTTCAAAGCAAATTAACAAATATTAAGCATGCTAACCTGCTGACATCAGATTTAGCTCGAAGCACTGCTACGCCTATAGCATTACAGATCTCCTGGCAATTTACATTATGAAAATATCACCTTTGATCTTTGCAATGACTGGGTTAATTCAAACTTGGTCCTATTTAAATTGTTATCATTTGCCTGGCACACATGTTTCTGTCTTCTAAACCTCAGAGCTTCGAATAAGTGCCAAAGCATACTGGAGGTCATATACCAGCTTGACATAACCCCAAATAACATCAAATTGCTAATTAATACAAGGCAAGTGACATTTACTTGAATTAAGTCAAACAGTTGCGCATAGTCAGCACTCTGTAATTCAATCCATACTCAAAACAGGTCAGACTAGAATAACGAGAAGCAAAATAGGGAGTGGTGCACTGGGTCAAGAATAATAGTGTTTGTAGTTTGAGGGAAATATAAAATATAAAATTAGGTGTTCTCCAAGGATAGGAAGTGGTCAGTGAAGGTGGAAAAATAATGGCTGTCCCACTTTTTATTCATGGAAGTCCTTAGCATTGGTCAGCAGTCCAAAGAATATCCGCAGCACTCTCATTAAAAGATAGAAATCCTTTAAGGCTTTAAGAAATCCTTTATGAATACACAGATAAACAACTCTGGTAACCCACAATCTTCATCAGGGCATAAGGTGTGATGTGAACAGGGGTTGCATTTAAAATTCATTAAGAAGTCATAAGACACAAGTCAGATGACATGTGAATTCTGACACTTGGAAAAAACACAAGAACAAGAAATATACATATACAATTCATCAGACTACATTCTAGGTCTAAATTTTTAATTATTTTACTGATTTAGAAACAGAGTTTTTGTAGTGTAAATGGATGTGGATTCAGGGGTGGGTTAAAACTGCTGCTAGTCAGTGGGTGATTTTTTATGGCGTGACCTTGCTGATGATCAAACTGCCAAGCAGAGGTATCCCCAAGGTGCTTTAGCATCCAGGTCCCATGAAACCAAAAGCAGATGCTGGCGTGGGTTCTTTTTCCGAGGCAGCGGGCAGGCACGAACGAGCGGTCACTTTGTAATGAACGATCACAGTGTGGGCTGGCTAACCTTCAGATATTATTCTGGAGCTTACCACACACAGTATTTGGCAACATGTGATAAATTATATCTAATGACTTCATCACGCTGATAGAGCGTTAATGGGACTTTTTTTTATCAAGCTTGTCAGTCAACCCTCAGAAGTCATTCAGCGAAATGAGAAGCTAATTGGCACATACTCCAGACTGCAGACTGGTATACAAGTTTGGTACATACAGACAGCAAAATGAGGATTATACCAATACGTCCTTAGAGCCGAAAACTGTGACAATCCTTCAGCTAATCTTACTTTAACATTTTGCCAAAATCAGGTGAATGTGAGACAGATTAAGTTTTATTCAATACAAGGCATATGCAAATGAAAGGAAGTATGACTTTACAAGATTTACTCAAAAAAGAAACGTTGTACTGCTGCAATAAGACTGGTAACTCCAACCCCATTAGTGAACTTGATTCCTCACTTTTGCACTGTGAGCCTTTTTGTATATTCAAGTAATGTGTCTATACTGTAATCAGACCAAAGAGATGACTAGGTAGGGTGAAAGGCAGAAAACATACTAAAACATGACTGTGTGAGACCATGGGCTGAAGTTGGTTGTGCTCTACATTTTAATTGAGAACAAGTTAAGCTGCTGATTTAATCTCTCTGTCCCCTGTCTGCAATGAGAGGTAGCCAAGTGTGAAAAGCTTGTATCTGCACCATAACCCAACTCTGTTTCTTTGTAGATAGTGTTTACTAAGATAGGATTTGTGCCCCTGTGTGTGTGTGTGTGTCAGTGTGCACATATATCTGTCTGTTTTCTCTCCTATTCCCAAACTCTCTAGGGGGTGAACTTGCCTCGTCTGCCAGCGCCTTTTCCCCTTGAGGTACTGTAAAGTAGCATTGTAGCGTAGGAGGCGCCAGGGGAATTCACAGCAGCTGCAGCCCCTTTATTAGATATCACTCTGCAGAAAAAAAATGAGGAGTAACTTGACATAACAGTTCCCTACAAGACACTTTCTTTTGTCTGAAGAACAAAGGCATTTTTTCATGAATGTTATTGTACTGGTGTATAGATGGTATTATATTCTCTTTTGGACTTTGGATATTACGTCACATAGAAAAGACCAGCAAGGGGAACATGAGTTCACGTTGCTGTTGCTGTGGTTTCCATGAAAAAATAAACTGGCATCAGCGTGTGTGGGCTGGGGCCCTGTGTGATACATTTTATTGTCATTAACAATACCAACTTTTGGTCATTAAAATCCAATTCATCATTATAAAACAGACCAGCTCATTCATGCCAAAAGTCTTGGCAACGCATTGAATTGTGTATTATCAGTTATTTTGACAAAATCAAATGCTGTGCCAGGAAATGGACAGAGAGCTAGAATAATGAGATCTCAACCTCTAGGCCAGCTGGCCTGTCCGACTGCCCCGACTGTCACTCAGTTCCTAAAACAGCCACTATAGGTTCATGTGAGAGTGTGTATGTGGGAGATAGAAGAGAATAGCAGAGAAAAACAGCTGTGTGTGTTTCTCAAAATACATCTGTGCAATTGTGTGTGTTAGAATAGAAAATGATCAATTTAAGCAAAGGTTTGCACAGAGGAGGGAGACCAAACCCAATCTTGGCTCAGTTACAGATTGAGTCAATATGAAAATCATTGAGCTGCTGGGAAAAGGCTACCCTGTGAATATTTTTTCATCCCACTGAAAAAAATGCAGCTGAGGCACTTTATCAGGCCTTCTTTTCACCAGGATTCAACACATTCAGAACACACTTTAACCAAAGGCAGGGACTAGTGATGGCAAAGCCTTCATCACTTTTTAATAACAGCAATAATAACTTTGTGAATAGGCATGAATATAAAACATGTGCTCTTTTCAAACACCATGAGAAAGGCAATATTCCACCATTTCAATACCAAGCACAATAACTCGAGACAAGGTTAGCTGAAATAAAATTCAGCACAATTCAGCCGCTTTAATGTGACTGTGGAAATGTCAGCAGCTTTTCAAGGAAATGTAAAATTCCTGTGAAGAGAGGAATAAGACACTGTGGTACACCACAGTTTGGTTAGATTTTGCAGATTGATTTCATTCTTTCATGGTTTTTCACCCCCCCTTGAGCTCAGCTTTGTACAGAATGCTGAAGTATTTCCCCAAAACCCCCACATATCAAAACAAAGATCTAATTTCTGGGTGTGAAAGCCTCTCCATAAATGAGGTGTGTGTACTATAGGCTACACTCATTATTGAAGACAGGCATCTTGAACGTCCCATGGGGTAGCGATGCACAAAGAGGTGAGAGAATCATGCTTCTAGTGATCTTGCCATCTGTTACACTGAGATTGATTTCTGCAGCATCTGGCTGAGTGCTTGTCTACATTTCAATGACCTGCATCATTCCCTGCCTCTCTGCCTTGGACTCTCTTACACATATACACACAGCCTAGTGTGTCGGGACCGGTGTTGGGGTCTTTACTCATAAAGAAATAGTCTATCACACAGTATTTTTATTTAAAAAAGCAGTGCACTTGATTCATTATTTACTCACAATACAAAGTAAGTCATTACATTATTTATTTAATTGCTTTTGCACTATGCTAAAACACCAACTGAGATGCATTGTCATGTAAGGGGGAGATTGGGACAAAAATTGGCCCGATTATCCTGTAGTGTGTACCGGCCTTAACTGTCAGTTACTACACAATATTAGACCTAACATATCCCATGTATTAGCAGAAATCCTTATTCTAATAAAGGGGACATGCATAGGATCTTTCTTTTATGCTCTTTAATAAAATCTTCCGACAAAGCGTGGATTTGGGAAAAGTAATGCCTCACATTACTGTCTCAGACAAATGATTATAGTAATGCGTTACTGGTACAACCAGCGTGCACTGAGCTATCAATAAACCAATGAATCACACATCAAATAAGTGTCACAATTACGAATTCAGCAATGGCAATGAAATGGGATTCAATCTGATCGATGAGCCAGCCTGCTGATGAAGAGAAATGCAGAGCAAAATGGTTTAACAAGCTCATATTTCCACGGCTTCTTACAGAGTTCAAAGACAGCAACACTGACCATAAAATTACATAACTGCACACCACACACACAGCGTGCAACTCAGTCCAAGTGCTCTGAAATATTATATTGCTCAGAAAATAGCAACTGTTTCCGTGATAGTGATTTTTTTGGCCATATTCTAGACACGTGTCCAAACTTTACACATACACTACTATTGAAGTTGACCCTGAGGACTTCAAGTGTATAAATATGACAAACTGTAGCCTGTCTGAAATATGAGGCAGTATTATGTTCACTGCATATACTTCTAATTAAATTAATTAAATCAAAATTTGTAGCACAACTTATGACATGAACAGTGCAATTGAAAATTACATTTATTAAGATAAAACAATGCATGTGACAAAATGTGACTTTCAGACAGTATGTAATATAGAGTTTCTAAGTTACTGTAAATCTTAGGGGTTTAAAAAACACAAGTGCAAATTCAAAGTTGTACCATGACTCTCTTTATAACACCATAACTAAATATGGATGCAGAAGTTACAGACTGTTATTCCTGATAATGTGTGCAGCATATGGAAGATATAGTCATCTGCTTCAACACAACCGCTCAGTGAAACTTTTTTGTTTGTTTGTTTGTTTTTTTTGTCAAACATATAATCACAGAATCAAGAAATTAAGTGGTTTTGCAAATTCCTGGGCAATAAACATATTTAACTCTCTCAAACATCCCTGTTGTGACAACCAAACCCCCTCTCTGCATAGATACATCAATGTACTGCATTCCTTCCAAGCTTTGGCCACATGGGAGATTGGTTGAATGCTGATCTGAGGGAGCAGGGATGTGCTGTGTGGGATACCGAGTTCTGCACTGTTCAGGGGTGTCCAATTGAAGTCCTACTTCAAATGCAATGTTACCACATTATGTGGGAGTGTTTGCACATGTACTCCTCTGCATGTAGAGCTATTTATTTGTTTGGTACGTTTTCCAGTCCATCTCATGTGAGGGAATACTAGAGTTCAAGAAAAACACTGACTCCTTTCAAAGTTGGGATTTGATGAAGGGAAGAGAGGTAGCTCGAAGTGGTAAACAATCCTTGACCTGACATTATCTTGAAGAAGAGCCTGCAATCAGCCCTGAGCCTCTGAAAAGAGAGTGATAGGGGTGGTGTGGCTAGTGGTACAGGCTATTTCGGAATAGAGTGCACTGGAAAAATCTAAAAGAAATACACACACACACACACACACACACACACACACACACACACAGGAAAAGACACTCATATTCAATACACTCGTACTGCTATTAAAGCAAACAAGCTCCTATTTGAATACAATGCACCTCACAGTTACAGCTATTTAAGCATCTTGATTTATTTCACTTTGGAGTTTTTGTATATTAAAGAAATGGGTCCTCCAGAGAGTGAAGCCTCAACATTTATATTAAGATAGTTTAAGGACACGAAAGACCAGCTTCTGGCAGACAGCAAATGATAGGGGTACCAGGGACCTGAAGGAGAGCATGATGACCTGAAGGAGAGCATGATGACCTAAAGGAGAGGCAACAACAATTTAGTGAAACATGCAAATTGTGGAAGGCTGCACATCCTTCAATTTGTCAATGTATTCTATTTACTTGCAAAGGCAAACAAGTTATAAAACAAGCTTGAAGGCCAGACCTCTCCAAAATCACAAAATTACACCCATTCAGTTGAGTTTTACAGCAGTCACTTTAAAGCAGCACGATGTAACTTTTTCTGAGCCGTGGCCTTTGTGGCCACAAGTGGTAATTACATGATTCATGTGCCATAAATTCTGCTGGGCTTCAAGTCTGAGCAGCAAAGGCTACAGGGTACTGGAATACAGCCTACCAACTGCTCATGCAACAAGCTCATAATCACATCAATATGAAACAGCAATTTCGTTTTGTCCATAGCAACAGGAAACTTTGTGTTACATGTCCTTTAGTTGAATAAAGTTCCTTAGTTTACACGTTGTCGGTTTAACTTACACCGTTCACTCTCCTACTGGTAGGATATTGACTCTTTCCCATGAACAGTAAAGAAAGAAAAATGTAATTCCACACCAAACTGCCACTACAATACACCTGACCGATATATAGCAAGAGTAATTGTTACAAGTTATATTACCATTTAGGCACAGACAATGCTGCCTCTTTCCATTAAGGTTTCCAAATGTGCTGACTTGCTTATGATGAAAAATTAGGAAAGCAACAAACAACTGCTGTCACAGCCAAACACCAAGCGAGTGCAACAACACAAGCAATAGCAAGTCAGGTAATATTACTTGAAAGACGTGCATGAAAGACAGGCCAGTACGAGTCAGTTGATTTTGATTTTGAAGCTATTACTATAGTAAAACAATTAGGCAATGTTGGTTTAATAATCCTGTATTAATAATACTAACATTTGTTATAAAAATGCATTAAGTACATTGCTACCTAAATATGAGTAGCCATCAACAGCTGGAATATCTGTGCTACAGCTGTAGTCTCCAGTTTCTGATTCAGTGCATTTTACAGATTGATTTTCAAGCGTCTCCTAGGCTACATTCCCATTCAGCGGGGATACAAACCAACATGGGAGCAGCACAGACACATTAGTTGGTGTGGTCTTATAAGCCAGTCTTATTATCGCTTTTTTTCCTGCTCTCTTTTTAGCCTTTGTGGGGGTACAATGGAAAAACAGGATTGTGAAAGAGTAGAGAATGACTCCATTCACAGTGTCAATAGATAGCTGTGGCCTTTTGTCCAAGTCAACACTTCCAAACCATGGCATTTAGATATCCAGAGAGCATTTTCGCCTATGCTGGCCTTCTCATGATCAGCGCTATTATTACCTAGCATGAGATGAAACTACACTGGCTGCGGATAAATATTTATTTCTTCACCTTTTGAAAGTCAGTCTGTTTTAATGACTAATGCTCAGTGGCTCTTCAAAACCAGAGACATTAATATGAGATCCACCCATGGGCACACTTGAGACAGCAAGGATTAAGACACATTCAATATTGATGTTTGAATTGGAGCCGAGACGAGTAGTTACTGCTGCTGCAAAGGTTGGCGTTCTTTCACACTTTAACTCAAACACATTAGCAAAATAAGCTGAAGGGTGTGGGGCATGATATGACTATAATCCCACTTAAATATCAAGAGCTTGCTTGTAAGCTATGCGTAAGGGCAGGGTGCTGTCTCTCTACTCAAGGTGTTATGCATCCACACATGCCATGTGACATGGAGCAGATGGATTGAAAATGAAAGTGAATTTCTGAACTGTTTTCCCAGTGGAGAGTCACTGCAGCATATGTAAGAGCAGAAGAATCAGTGAGCTGTTGCCATGAATGGTGATAATGAATGTCACTCTTCATTTCCATGCAGCTGTTTGCCGACCAGTGACCTGCATCTAAATTGATAATGAAATCGTCTAATATCCAGATTTATCCTAAAGTACCAAACACCCAGCACATCTACATCTACTAAACACGTGGAGATTTTCTAATTTCACGGCAAGCAAGACTATTATTATAACTACATTTTCCATCTTTGATTCATGATTGATGATCCTAAAGAACAACATTACCTATGTCACTGTATTATGACTTTGTGGAGTGATGTAGTAGATGCACGGCATACTACATATGCCATCTCGACATTCAGTAAAACCAAGAATATATGTAGCAGGGTGAACCGCCTTAAATGAGTGGGCGTAATTCACATCATTTTATTACCAGCCATGATAGCACAGCTGGCTCTGTTGTCACCTTGTGAGTGCGTATGTGTGTCATCATGGCCAAATGTGGCTCTAGAGACACCTACTGCAGCAGGAACTACTAACAAAGGTGGCTTGGCAGGCTTTGGCAGGTGTTCATGAGTCTGTCTGTCTGTCCGCAGACAGATATTGTCAACACCATAGCGTCACAATCAGGAAAGAGGTTGTCACAAAACTTGACGGGTGCGTCATCATGGACCAGCATGCTGATGGGTGTGAAGGCTTGTGTGATGCCCATTAAAGATCCCTAGCTGATTCATGTTTCCATCAATATGCTCTTTAGAATGTAAGACTTTCAATGAAAAGACATTTACTGTTGAAGGCTACATAAATTCAATGTTATTTGTCTTTTGTCATTGGTTTCCACTCTTTACTAAATACTGATTATGACTACTACACCAGATGTTTTAATCCTCTGTTGCTGTTGTTGTTTTTTTGTTTGTTTTTTTTAGTCTTTGCTACTCACATGACACTAGCATACACAAAACTATCATATTTAAAGAGATTATAAAAATACCTACCTATTTAGATTACATAAGAAATAACACAGAATGGAGTCTGTAATGAAGAATTTTTTAAAAATATATACTGTTCACACAATTATCCACTGCACTTTATAGGGTTTTTTTACATTTTAATAAATTGTTTGTCATTGTCACATTTGCATCTGACTGAAAAGTGTGGAATAAAGTGTCAGTATGTCCCTGTGGTCACCTAGGTTGTAGACAACTTGTAAACACAGGCTTTAATTAGTGGTGTAGAGAGAGGATGAGTCATTGCAGATAAGTCACAGAAAAGCCACAACATAGACATGTGGTGAGAGGGTAGATCTCTGTGAATTAGCTGCTACTTTAACCCAATATACATGGGACAACTCCAGCTGAGGCATGTCCCTTGTCACTGACTGTACACCTGCAGATACAAAGTCAAAGCAGAAAACAGTGAAAGCAAACCAAGTAGGCCACATCATTGGGTTTAATGGACACCCTCTGGCCTAAAGCATAAACTGCTGTATTAGTTTGAAAGTCCTGAAAGGATATAGGGGAAGGAAACTAATACTTCACAATGTAAGCAGAGAACTCATAAAATAAAATCAGGTTTTTGAGGAAATTGGATATTGAAATGAAATAAAATAAGGCAGCTATGGTAAAATCACTAAGCTTACACAGTCGATGCCACTAAATTTCAGGCCACTACCGCTTTCAGACCAATACCGGAAAAAGTGCTTAGCTGGTAAAATGCTACACATTCAGCGTTGGACTCTGGCAGGCAGACCAACCAACTCATTAAACCTGTGCTCTCATCTTACGACGTGCACCATCCATTCTTTTGTTTCACTGAGCCTGAGAAACAGGTTCTTTGCTACATTGCCAAAAGGAAACTTCATTCTTTGACGTATCCATTAAAATGCAGCAGTGCACCACAGCTAATAAAAGGAGACAGAGGACAACAGCATGACCACCTAACGGCATCATAAAGTTAGTGAGGGAAGCATAAATAATGGAACACTCATTTTCTCAAACCGCCTTGGTCTAGTTGCTAGAGCTTTCACTATAGCACAGATTTCTGTCGGGCAGCATGAAAATCAGTTTGGAATATTGGTACAGACTCAGATGGAAAATGTATGAATGCCATGCCACTGACTATATAAATTAGGTGCACTGGAGCTGTAAAGTAGTTCTGTCAGAAAGGAAGACGAAGTGTAGAATCAAAAGGTAAAAACAATGTGTGAATGCACTACAGTAATGGCATAATGCAAGCTAGTTTCACCACAAGAGACATTCTGACTGATGGCACAAATTTCTGCAAAGTCGTACCTCGACTGCAGTCTGTCTAACAAATAACTCACTGAGACTGAAAGATGGGATATCTATGTGAGGTTGCACAGGTACCTAGTGATGGTGCTAAATGAAAATCACGACGAAACATCATTGTGTATCAAATTTCATAGGAAAACATCATGTAATTATTCTATTAAAAGCAATGCAGTGAACCTTGTGGTAGTACTTTGGGAAAAATCCTCATCATCTAGATCCATAAATTACGTCCAAAGTTTTGAGCAATAACACACAAATAATGGATACGTCACTGGATAAGTAAGACTTTGTCCGACTGGTGGCAATAGATGACAAGAAAATTCAGGGAAATATGTAGGTTGCATCTTCAGGAGGGTTCAAAAATATCTTTACAAACCTTCTTCTCAGAGTTGTTAAGATACACTGATAAGCCAAAACATCATGACTATTCACAGATGAAGCACTTAATAATTGGATTAGGTTCATTTTTGTCGTTTGTTATATATAGTAGCGTTAGTTCTTTTATCCGACAACTCAGTAGAGAAAAGATGTATTACCTTGTTAACATGTTTCATCGGATGACGTTCTGATGAAGACAGCAGAAGCAGTCGAAACATGTCAACAAGGTAATACATCTTTTCTCTACTGAGTTGTCGGATAAAAGAACTAACGCTACTATATGAAGCACTTAATGACTTTGTTTTTTGTTTTTTTTTGGTTTGTTTTGTTTTCTCCTAACAGCAGTTCGTATCATGAATGTGTCACAACACACAGTAACAGAACAAGCTGTGTATAAGGCTGCACAGTCCCGATCAGTGAGAATGTCTATGCAAACACCAATCTACCATCAAAAGTGCAGGTAGCACTACTGGACCTTAAAGCAATGGAAGAAGGTTGCCTGGTCCAGTAAGTTCTATTTTTGAATAACTGACCAGGAGTGTGTTGCTTAGTCAAGAAAGTGATGGCATAAGGATGCACTGTGGGAGGAAAACAAGCTGATGATACTTGGTCTGCTGAGAGACCAGAGGACTAGGCAATAACCTTTATACCAAAAACCAGCTGGTGGGGTTCAAAGGCACGTTGTCTTTTTTATTAAACTGCCAAAATTACACCATTTATCAGTACCAGTAACTGTAAAAACAGAGGGAATTATCAGATTTTGAACTTCTAGACGATCATTGAACTTCACAATACATATTTAATCACAACACTTTATTTCATGTCTTATTTTAAAATTCTTTTAAAAAGAAACAATTTCCTCGAAACAGCTTCTGTAAAAAACATAAAATTGTGTCATTCTGATACAAGCCTTGAAAGCCATGAGTGACTCAGCTGTGACCAACAGTCACGTGATGAAAATTCAGAAATTATTTGGCTGTGCTTGCATATAGCAGATAGAGGACAAGTATGGAAACAAATTAAGAATAGAAGTGGTGAAATACTATAGTAGGTAGGGTCACCAATTATTCCAGTATGATAACACCTGGAGTTCAGAAGGTTAACACTTTTGCAGACCAGGCAAAATCCATGTGTTGGCAGGTCTGAGCTGCCTTGGCAATACATGCAGGAACAACAGCATATTAGGCAGAGGATCATAACGTTTTACTTATCAGTGTATTTTCTGGACCAAAGAGGTGGATCAACCAATGGATTAACATTGCCCTTCCTAGAGCCATGCCACTAACAGTCAGAGAATAATAGTAAAATAAGAGCATTCAAAACCGGTGAGCACTGCCTGTCAGTGGGTCTACTGCAGTGCAGTGGCTGCTAGGTTTCCAAAGTGCTAACTGAGGCATGACAGTGCCCTGTCAAACAGCACCCTTCCCTCATTTCCCTCAACCATTCAACAGAAGAGCAGAGTAAACAGACACACTGCAGGAACCAACAACACCCTTCATACCCAGGATGCCCATCCTGCAACCCCAACCATTGATCCAAACTTAAGAAAGTCCCAGCAACCCTCATTGCAACAGAGCAACATTCAATAAGAATCAATCCAAACTACAGCCTTAAAACCCTCCATAGTACAGCCACTGAAGTCATAGTAGTAATGTATTGCGACACTGACTCCATTTCCCACTACCTTGCACCATCCCAAAAGGTCCCCTGATTGCTGACTTTTTCCTTTCTGTTATGTGACTACTGGCGAACTATACAGCACACCACATGCATAAAACATTTAACCATCAAGCAACTAGTTCTCTTAATGTATCCTACTTAAAGCAGCAATGTATGTGTTAGTGTTAACATTTATTTCTAAATGTGTGTAGGAAGTGAGATAAAGCTCCCACGGTGGACTGCCACTGTCACACTGATGGGGTACATGCCATGTCAGGGGAGCAGGAGGATAGTGCTGCATTGGTGAGACTTACAGCCAGGATAAATCTGGCCTGTGTGAAAAAGAGCCAGGGGTGCAATTACACAGAGACAGAGGGACAAAGAGATGGCAGTTTGTTTGCCACAGCATGGACACTGTTGCTTGGTGAGAGTGAGAATGGAATCTATTTGCCACAGAGAACAGAGACCGCTCTCCCTTTTTGTCTCTTGGCATGTCCATTCGCTGTCCCACAGCACATGCTCAAACACTCCATTGTTATGGCCTTATTTCTCTCTGGACACCACTTTGCTTCTATTAATGGCAACCTTACTGTCCGATCTTTCATGTAGTCCCTCATGTTTGAAGGTCAGTGGTAGCCTGACATGTACTCAGATGAAGGAGAACCTGGCTGAAACAGATGACAAATGCTGATTCACATATAGGAGAAGAGAGAGTCAATCAGTTTTTAAATTGGGTCTAGATTGGACATGCCAAATCAATTTCATCGAATCTAAAGCTAATGGCCATGGGTAATGTTCATGGAACATGTCAAGTCCCTAGACGTTGTCATTTAGGTGCTCTGATTAATCGAACAGTTTTGAGTGTCCTCTTCATAATCTTGTCTGTTTAAAAATGAAAACGATGAGACATGATTGATAAATGTGATGAGTATTGTATTGAATGACATCTCAAAAGCTTTTACTGTAGATTTAGCTTAATGTCATTGAGCGAAAGGTCTGTTCACTCTCTTAAGTCATTTTTTAAAATTCTCCACACAACTCTTATGGCACTAAGTAGTTATAACATACAGTAAGTCTCTATTTTCACAGACATTTCTTATGCAAACATTTTTCTCACAAGATTATTTTAGAAATATTGCATCATTTCCACTACACAAATCATTAGAAGGTTTGCACAGGTTTGTATATTAACCATATTACATAACATTTTAAAGGTCAAGCAAAGCTATACAAAGGTAAATCATTACCCAAATTATCCATCATAGCCATTAATGACATTTTGCACATCCACCTCCTAGCTCAGACTTTATATCCTTATTATAATGCAAACATGATGTTTTAGAATGCAAATTTTAAATGTGATTATACACACTTTTTCTCCCTTTACAAACAACAAATTGTAGTAATTGGTTAGAATGAAGACTCTGTTTAAAACCTGCCTGGTTGTCTGGGAGCTCAACTTGCTCTCCCAGGAAGAATACAAAATCAAAGTTGGGCTTAACTGTGTCACTACTACCTCAGATCTCTGCAATAAAATGTGATAGGTGGCATGTTTCATAACCAACAGAAACGACAAAATAAAAAAAAAAAACAAAAGACCAAAAATGTACAAACACATTTTCATCTAAGGATAGAACTGCACCCTAACTTAAGTTCCAACTGTAGCCCTCTCTTCTTTGAAATATGAAGACCAAAAATGTACAAACACATTTTCATCTAAGGATAGAACTGCACCCTAACTTAAGTTCCAACTGTAGCCCTCTCTTCTTTGAAATATGAAGAAAGTTACTATTTTTAGGCAGAAAAGATTACTGATATTTTAAGTCTCATTAAAACTGGAAAAGATGATAGACTTTAATAGAACTGTTGTACTAAATAAAACTGAGATACCTTCAGTACTTTGTACCAATGTACTCTGTGGTAGTGCCAATGCCCTAATGTTTAGCAGAGTACACAGTGGATAAGGCTAATCGAGCTTTACAAGACGTTCATTCAAAGTGGATGAAAATAATTTTATTGATGACTAAATTTACTGTTGACAACTGTAGAAGCTACTTTCCTGCTAAAATTTGTCGAAAGCTATTAACTGCTGACAGGTCCAGGTGCTGCTGGGTATTAGATAGTTCTGTGTTATACTCAGAGTGACAGTGAAACACAGTTTAATATATTGGAGAAACTTTTCGGGAGCAGATATTCTCTATAAATAGCACTGGAGTTTGAAAACAGAGCACTGTGTGTATGAGTTTGCGTAGGAGACACAAAGAATAAAAAAAGAGACCCAATGTGTCAGAGAGAGAGACAGAAAGGCAACAAGAGTCAGGAAGAGAGTGAAGAGGGGATACAAAGGCTAATGTATCAGAGAGATATATCTTGTCTTTGTTCACCTGAGAAACTTTGGAGCTCAAGGACATTGTGTGTGTCTGTGTTGCTTGGTAGGAAACATACTGGGGGGAATGAAAAAGTGCTTTTAAGAGATGACGTGTCTCGCTTCTGACAATATTCAAGTCTGAACATAAAAATATTAAATGGGCTCCAGTCTTAATCTGACTGCCACCATACAGCGTCTTGGATTGACTCATTCAATTTGAGAACTGCAGTGAAAACGCCCCTGTCTATGTCTATTTTGCAAAAAATGTACGGCTGATGGAAGCGGAAGTTTGGAAATAATGGGTATTCATTAGTTATCTGTCACTGAACATCAGTTTTTAAAAATACTTACTGATGGTGTTTTTTAAAACTTAAAATTGGCTGTTTTTTTTCCTGCTGCTCCCTTATCTCCCTGTAACCAACAGTTCTTGGCCTACTATTCATTACACTATCAGCTGGAAACCTAAGAGGCAGTGTTCTCATATATAACAATAAGAGCGCACAGCCGAAGCTGAGAGGAATGTCATTTGTTTTTCAAATGTTTATTCATAAACCAAAGAATTGGACCAACAGAAATTCTGAACAGATGTGGTGCTAGAGGAAAAGGCAGGGAATCTCCACGATTGCTAGGATTCATCCTCTGGGGACCATGAATGTTTTAATGGCAATACTCACAAAAGCTATTAAAACAGACAGACTGACCATCGCACCAACATTGCCATCACAGTTTAACATTGCAAAAACGAGAGAGAGAAAAAGAAACAATGTCAGCACCCTAGTTGCACCTACACTGAGAAGAAATAGCTCTGAGCAGTAAATGTAACATCATATGTTTAAAGTAAAATGGATTATCTAGCGCAGGTAATGCCGTTAGCACATTCATGGTATAATTCTAAATAAACAACATATATAGCAAGTGTATACTCTCAGTAAGCTCAGCAATGACTGTTGTGTTGCAGGATCTGAATTTCAGTCTTCCTGTTTCCACTCACAGTGTGGTAGGTCACAGAATTACTTTTAAAAATGTCAGTGGTTAAAGCTGTTACCAAATATGAGCTTCAACAAGAACATTTATAAAGCCCTGATCCAATTTGGATATGAAGAAAGAAGACTGCAGGTGTTACACAAACACTTTGTTTTTCTGGTTAAGATGTTGCCGCTACTAAGCGCCTGAAGCAGAATGTTTCAAAACATATAGTGAATGAAGTATCAGTAGAGAGGTGGCACGCTTGAGAGAAGGTGAAGCATCAAATCCCAGAGTTAAGCCTTGGCCTCAGAGCACTGTCTCCTGTCTCCCCAAGGATCCACTCCAGAGCTGGATCAGCATGCTAAGCGAGATCCTGTACAGTCGGAAGAGAAACCACTAGAACACAGGGGGCTTAAGCATCCACTTCACTGTGAATAGCCAACAACAGGGTTTAACTTCATACTCATCCACTAAAGGCTCTGGCACTAAACAAGCGGTTTTTAAATTTAATGAGTTATTACTATGATGAGCTGCTACAATCAATTAAAAGGTACAATTGAACTTTTCTGACCCAAAAAACACCAATTAGTTTAAGACTGAAATCAGCATTTAATGATTCTATTAAACTGACTATTACACACTGATTGTAACATTGTAATGAAAACAACCATGTAGGCTTTAAAAAACAAGTTTAATTCAAACCATCTCTACGCTGTTAATGCATGCGTTAATATATATGTAGTATAAATAAAGTATAAATAGACTGAGAAGTTATGCAGCAGGACGGCAGTTTTACTACCCTAAAGTCGTTCCAGTTAATGAATTCAGGAGCGACAGGGTCATTTTGTTCATCAGCAACAGATGTGTTTGGCTTTGTGGATGCTCTACCAGTGGTAGGCATAGCGGTTGTTAAATGGAGCTTAACGAAAGTTCAATCAGGAAGACGACTTCATTCACTCTCCTCTGCACCTTCATTCATTACTTCCTCTCCAGACATCTTGGCTCTTATCCATTCACATATTCACCTGCTTGTCTTCCCTATCCCATCACTTTCAAATCTAGACAGAAGCTCCTTACAGCTGCACTTCACAACACCGTGCGAGTTTACAAGTAAAGTCTGAACGAGCTCCTGCAAGGCTGACAGATAATACAAAAACCTACTACAATCTGTATCACATGTGGGCAGATCAGTGGTTTACTGCTTACTAGGTTTTCTCAGATTAAGTTCACAAATGCTTGAGTAGTGCAGTATTGCTGTATATTAATTCAACTTAATATCAACAATCTCCAATTTACAGTTATTTCCATTAAATACACACAACTTTGCTCTCCAGGTTTCCTGTCGGTTCCTTAACACTAAGATCTTGCATGGAGATCCACAACTTGAAACTCAAAATGACATGGAAGTAAGAACCCCACCATGGTTGCCATGTTGGGTCTAGCTGTACCCTAAGCAACCACTACTCACGATCACTAATTACAAAAGGCTAATATTAATCCAATTAGTTCTCTGCTGAGCTCTGTTTATAGCTCCTGATGCCAGCATCCAACCATCACTCACTCCTCCATTGTCAGACAGAGTTGTGACAAGTCTTTGGGGTAACGCTGAAAGTTATCAGGCTCATTACCATAATATAGGTGCATAATTGGTATCTGCATCCAAAGAAATGTTATTATCATTATGTATTATCCAATAACAACAATGATGTGAATGATAATTGTGAACAGATGGAGTAAAATATAAAAATGAGATCAGAAATCTCAGTTTCCATATGTGTTCTGCCTGCACCCAGTCAAGTACTCCAGAGCAGCAAACAACTTGAACCCTTACTGGTGTTGTAATCTGCTGGTTTAAAGGCATCTCCACTGTGGGCTATTAAATTGCTGCTGCATTCACCTCCAGGAGCTTCCCCCTCAGATCGCTGCTGACCTGAGAAGCGATCAACCAAGGCCTGATTAATGGGTCTCTAAGCCTCCTCGGAGGCAATCACACTGAGAAGGCTGGGCCAAACAGTAACAAATGGGATACTCAGCAATCATCCTTTATTGCATCAATAACCTCAGTTATCGATCAATCAGCATTAAAATTTTAGAGGAGAAACACGCCTTAATTGTTGGTGTGTGACATGTCTTTATTGCACATTTAAAGATTCCTGCTTGCATTTTCTGACAAAGAGCCTTTGATTCATTCAAGGGTTAAGAGAATAAAGATCTATATCACCCTAGTAGTCCGGGGGTAACATCGGGTTGCCATAGTGATCAGCATGCGCAGGGGCAAGCTGTGACTGATGACTTTAAGAAATTGGACTTCTAGGTAAGCGGCACAATACTTAAATTGATTTTGTCACTTCAAGCTAAGGTGGTGCAGCACAGATTTCCCCCTTTTAACTCTCCGAGGAAGTATTATGGGTCATTTGGCCGAAGAAGGAGAGACTTGTCTCTGTCTAAATGGTGTGGTGCTGGTGGTGAAAGAGGGGCCAGTGCATCTCAGGGATGGAGGCAAAGATTGCCCTCATCAATCTAATGCCTCTGCTCCTGAGGTAATCATTTCCACAGAGCAACATGGCATCTCATTAGGGTGATTCGCTCTCAGTGTCAGTCAGCCTCAGACACCGTCGCAATGAAAACCCTGGTGCAAGAGAACACACACTCTCAGGTTATTAGATAACCTGATGGCACAGGCTCTCACACCTACAGTACATTAGTGTTATTGGTGAAGTATTATTTTCTATTTCCAAGTAGCATTTCATGGTAGCTGGACAAGCTGAAAACAATCTTGTTTATTAATTTTGGAGCTAGAGATATATTTTTAAGAAGCTAGGTTAAACTGTTGTCAGTTACTCTGCTGATTATTTACCAATTAAACAATTAACAGACAACTATTTTTTTGCTTTCTGATCCTTACAAGATATATTAGCAGTCAACTCAAATGGGAATTTTTTAAACTTGAATATTTTGCTGTTAAATTTGTAAGAAAAAATGGAAGATGTATGCCTCAGAATACATCATTTTATGTCAGCAATACATCACAGCAATGTGTCATTTGGTTTTAAAGAACTCAAAACCGCAACTGCCCACTGAGAGAAAACCCCAGCAAAGTCATGGAGTCCACACAGTAGGGCTTCGCCTGACTTTTATGACATGCAAGAAACAACTTTAATGCCCTGCAGGAACATACAAACATATTTACGCACACACAATCAACCCCAGAGTCTCTGTTCTCCACTAGGCTGTGAAAATCATAGTTTTGAAAAGGCCATATCACAAAGACAAATCGTAAGCAGGCTAAAACACAAGAGGGTTTTTATGGATGTCCCATTACATGCTTTATTTCTTTGCTTAGGGCCTGAATCCATCCATCTACCATACTCTGTTCTCAAGTAAACAAACTCCTACCAAGATCATCTACTACCATACAAGTGGGACTTTTAAACAGAGATAATAGTAGAACAACACACCTTTGATTGTTACAACACACACAGAGACTGTTCAATAATTTATTCTCTTGTATCAGGTGAAGTTCAACTTGTTGGATAACACACCTTAACTCTTTTTTCTCACCTCATCTGCATCTCACTTCTCTCTTTCTATACCTAACTGTGCATGAGGAGATAAATGAAATGAGGGCTGGCGTGTTCCCTGGACATTTTAATTAGCTGGTCTTTAATTCAGCCTGACCCCTTTTCAACTTTGATAGGCCGGCGGGAGCTCTGATAAGGACCTGTCACTCACATGCAAACACTGAGGTTACTCAACAGCAAATTGTCTCTTTGCCATTCGCAGATGCTTTCTACCTGTGCTGTCACGGGAGAGCTGTTCACGGCTCAGTGAAAACTAAAAGGCCAGTGAGAATTGAAATATGGCACGTGAGCCGTGCTCATTCATCCCAGCTTTCCATTCACTCCAGCATGGACTGGGAAAGGATTGAATACAAATGCACTCCTTGATTATTAGGAGTCCGGAGATTAAAGTGTAGCAGCATTAGGTGGCAGCTCCAAAGGCAAGAATTGTGTTTCATTCACTCTCGAAATGGCATGAGCCTTGAGCTTCCGGAGAGCCAGCTGAAAGCATAAAAATAAGAAATGAAACTTTGTGTATTTGCGTATCATCCCTGGAGACAGTTACATCAGATACCTTTGATCATGTCAGACTCTTCAGCACCATAAAATAGGAAATAATTCCTGTGTCACACTGTTTAAGACTGAGGGCCTTTGGAGTACCTCTTCCCCAAAATACAGGAATCGGCTGTACAGCTCCAGAGCAGCTCTAGCTTTAACAGTATGTATCGGAGGCATACACAGAGTAACAGAACCATAGTTGCAAGACAAAACCTCTTGCTGCTCTGTGCACACTAAGCTGTGCCAAGCTACTCTGTTTGCTCCCTTACATAAAGAGCACAGCCGACTGAAATCCCCTGATCACAATTGTCTCATTGTATAAATCAGGTTGTTTAGATAGATAGAAAGAAACTTTATTAATCCCTTGGGAGGGTTTCCTCAGGGGAATTGTGTTTTAAAAAAGTTTCCAAAATGTGTCATTTTGAAGAAAAACCTACTAAATTAGGACTGAGTTATTTTCAAATCAAGCATTTCTCTTAAAATATGTTGCTGCGTACAATTACAGATGGTACTCTCTATCAAGGCAACAATTTTCTGGCTTTATTACTGTTTTGTTGTGAAGACACATTATGACACACTAATACTTAGCGTACTCAAAATATACCTTGGACATTTCAGAACCAATCTGGTTTTAGGACATGTAGCCTATCTTTTAGACCTGCTAATACCGCTAACCAGCTCTAACCAGTCAATTATCAGCAGAATCAAATGGAACACAGTGTTTTTTTATCAACTACAGTGCACGATCAGCACCACTGTCTTCATGTTATGTTCCAACTCTGACCTCCTCTGCCCCATTATCATTAGATCCGCCAGGCAAAGCGGTCCCATCTATCAGCCAGCTTACCCGATGACAGCAGCCAGTTTCTGTGTGACTGTGACTGGTGGTCCTTCCAATTTGTAAATGGGATTGGAAAGTGTCTACAAAAGCTGAAACAATACCACCCCTCTCCACACTCTGCTGGAGCCAGCTGTCGCGTCTAGCCTCTCTACCCGCTGTTGCCCTTCACTCTTGCACTCCACCATATCTGGAGATCTTGTGGTGACTTTGCCCACTACACTCACTCATCAAACTCCTTCTCTACCTCTCCCACTGTTACTAATATCAGTGGTATCAAGTGTCTCTCCCTGCCTCAGTTCCTCTTTCCAAATCCTCAGACAGTCTCGTCTTTCCTCTTTCTCTGAACCCACCTCTCTTCTCCTTATTATCTCTTATTCCCTTCAGGTGTGCCTCACACCTACAGTCTTTAATTTTTCTCCCGCTTGGTTCTACCTTTCTTCTCCATCTATTATTTTACCTCTCCTTGAAACTCATCTCCTATCTCTCTCTCCATCCTTCTGTGTTCCTGATCACAGACACCTGTACCTGTAGAGGATATTCATTGCCATTCAACAGGCAGTATGTCAGTCTAGAATATTGCAAGCCATGGTTGATGACTCAAAGACATGTGAACTGAAGAAAAACAACAAAACCAGTGAATTATGACGGCGGATTTGTGCCACATAGTTTACCAGGGAATCTTTCATATACTTCCAAGACAAGATAGCAGACATTACGATGCACATTCATAAATAACAGCGATGCAAGTGGCAGAGAAGACCTTATGGAGGTTATCTTTCATGGGTTTGGATTTTCCAATTATACACTGCTGTCTCCCGATAAAGCCCGGCAGCAGCTCAGAAGGCTGACAAAAATCCCTGCTCCATGTTTGCTGGTTTCACAACATGGTATACAGTGTGGCAGTGAAAAAAGGAGTCGTAGAGAGTCGTGTACAGTATCTGGATAAAAGCCATGCAAAACCTCAATCATCGTAGGTTTTACCAAGAGTGACCTACTGCGGTTTTTCGCCACATTTGCTGCACTAAAAGTGATAGTGACTAAAAGAATCAATATACTTTGGCACAAGCATTCTTAAATTAAAATATTTTTGCTGCATTCCTTCTTATATTTTTATTTCTGAATACACATTGAAACCATGTATCTTATTTCTTCCATGGAGCTGTCTACTACTTACCGACAGCTCAATACATCTAACTGATGAGATGCCACCACTTCACTGCAAGCTGAAAAGCCCAGTCTTCACAGCAAAGTCTTTAGCCATATGTTATTCAACTTTATTAGGGATGCAATGATACCAAGTTATGTCAGGCCAACTACAAGTGCTTACATGTGGGTACTTGCCGATACCGAGCACCTACACAAATACTTCATAATAACGTTACATTTCTGACAGTAAGGTGTTACATCGTCAGAGACATTGGGTGGACACTACTAGTCCAAATATTAGTGGTAAAGATAAAGTCCTGGCTGTTGTTGTCCTTTTTCACAGAGTTGAGCAGCTTTGGTAGTATAGTTTAGGCTCCAGTACACTGAGAAGAAGATGACAAAATCCCAAGTTATCTACAACCAACCACTTGCTCTTTCCTAGAAAACTCCTTGAACTTTGCACTGTGTTGGCTCTTCAGAAGTTTTTTCAAATTTCTTGTTTTGAATGAGCTTTTTTTCAAGTATTATTACAAAGTAATAGAGAAATTCTGCTTTACTTTTGTCATCATCATTCTTATGTTGTGTCTCTTCCTACCTATTGAACTAATGAGAGGGTAACATCACTCTGCAATAAGGAACTGAATGCAGTTGTATCAGAGCAGTTTTACAAATACAAGTACACGAGCGTAGTTACAATTACAGTAACTTAATCAGACAGTACACGAGGTATTTACACCAGTGGGCCACAACATTAAAACCACCTGCATATTATTGTGCAGGTTCCCTTCATGCTCTAAAATAACTCAGAATCACCAGGACATGAACACTGGACCAAGTCCCATGGGTTGTGAGGTGCACTGCAAAAGTGTATTTGAGCTGTTGTTGAAATAAAGTACCTTTGTCACCTTTTTTCTGCTTTGGTGCTGGTAGTCTTCTTTTGTACTTGAAATTACACTTTGCTGGAAAATTAGGTTTACTGCTCCTTGAGCACTGAGCGTCTAATGTCGGTGTTTCTTCAGATTTTTCTGCCGCAACTCAACCACTGTTGAAAAAAAACTGGAACCTTGAAGCTGACTTTGCTTAAAATTTAGTTGCGGCAATGCTCATTTGAAAGAATTCAAATGATTTGGGTAGATCTAACTAAACCAGTGGCAGTATTATTACTTGCTGACCTAATCTTGATGAACAGAATTCAATTGCATGTTACCAATTGAAGCAAGTAATAACCATTTTCTTTTTCAGTGTTGGACCTCTGCGCATCTTGCTTGTTTTGACACATCCCACAAATGTTTGACGGGATTGGAATCTGGGGAGTTTTGATGTCGGTTCCACACAATCAAGTTTTTGCTGTGTTTCTCGAGCCTTTTCTGCAGTTTTCACAGTGACTGCTGGGAAAGTAGACTACTTTGTCCATGGGTAAGTGACCTTGGTCTGCAACAATGTGTAGGTGGGTAAAAGTAGCATTCACATGAATGCCAGGATCCCAGATTTCCCAACAGAACAAAGAGATGACAGATGTCATTCACATTACCTCTGGGGCTGATGGGTATGTATTTTAACAATTTGACGCAGAAGATAGTCATGGATATTTGGTGCTGTGAATGTTTCAGTCTGAAGAAGAGCTTAAGCAGTTTTACAGTATGTTCTGCAACTTTAAAATGCACATATACAGAGCTGTAAAGGTATCTCATGTGTCTTCTTAAATAAACTGCTATTCTGCTAATCTGTCAGTCAGTGACTCACAGTAGCTGTTACATTGGTTAATTCAGTCTGAGCTCCCTTCATAAGCTTCACTTCACCTTGTAAAAGTCTGCTTCTTAACTCTTTCTAAACCCTTAGATCCCTTCTACGCTTTCTGCCCATGTATACTCGACGTGCTACACCACTGAGGCTTTCTGTGTGTGAATCATGTATTATCCCTTGTCCTCTGCTCCGGCTTGTATGTCTCTCTTTTCCTCTAATTTCATTTCCCAGTGGAGCTGTCAGGCATGTGGAAGGACCTGTCTACCACATGGTGTGGGGGGGAATGAACAATTTATATTCTGCCAGTTGGGCCACAATCACACGGCATCTTCATAATTGGCCGCATAAATATTGAAACAACTATTTAAACAGTTCTGATCAAACACAAGTCAATCAAACAGAAACAATGGGCACAATGAGGAAAAATGTGTTCACATTAGAGAGATGCAGAAATCTAGGCAAGACAGCAGCGATCAACCAACAGTGTGTTTAAAACAACAGACTGAGAGCTGAAGCTGGGCGCTTAAGCTCCTAATGTTTGATAAAAGGGAGTAAGCATGGTAACAGCTTTATCTGTAATACATACAAGTAATAACCATTTAGGAAACAGAAATATGAAAAACCCTGTAATCCATTTATAAATATTTTTTAACTTTGATCTCCTCTCTGTATTCCCACTTGTCCCTAACTTATTGTCTACATTTGCCCCTCTTTATGACCCTTTTGCTGCTTCGCATCGACCATTTTACACTTTAAGTCAGCCATTCTGTTCTCAGCTGAACGTTTCAACATGAGAGCTGTGTACTTGTTCTTGGAAAAAATACACCATCTTGTGCAGAAGAGCAAAGGTATGATGCAGATGAAACCCGAGATCTCTTCAGCACCCAAGCCTCATCTTTAACCTCTCCGCCCTGACCTCTGTGGAGAAAGTACAGCAATTTTCTTTCAAATAAGCGTGTAAAATGTTCTACGCAGAGGCAGAAAAGACCCAATAAGGCAGTTCCACACTGTGCATGTTCTTTAATCATACCTTAAGTGCCAAGCTGGTGATCTAAGGGCGAACATGCAAAAGGCACATATGTACTTGCATACAATTTGCACAGTCAATCACCTCTATTAAAGTTTTAGCTTCTGCTGTCTTGCACAAGTCAAACTGAATGTTGTATTCCATTTTGGCAAAGGCAACCACAAAAAAACCTCACATCAAAAGTCATGTTATCAATTATTTAATCTGTTTTTGAACCTTATAAACTATATTAGAAGATCATATCCAGTCCTTATCATCGCTATCAGTTGATAAAGTTTTTAAGTGAACACTGACCCACAGAATAACTGGCATCACTTTTCCATTGGCAGCACACTGGTAGATACTTTTTCAGTTGTTCAGTTCTCAAACTGAGAAATTGGTTTTTTTTTGTTAGTACAGCATGCTACTACCACTACTAGGGTGGTGTTGTTCTCCCTGAGGCTGTCCCGTACAAACTGGCCACAGGTGCTAAACATCTGCTGATCGACAGACCCAATTTAAACATGTTTTCCAAACTTCTCATACACAGAAAAGTTACGTTGAAAAGAGTGACATCAAGCATTCTAATGTCAGATTTATACAAGTTGAAGTCATGCTATTTCATCTAAATTGGCTGTTTGCTCAGAGCTGAAATTTCTATGTGCTGAGATTTCTACGAACAGAGCATTTTTTAACATCAATACCATGGTCCATTGTGTTCATTTAATTGTGGGAAGCCAAAATAATTGCGTAATCTGCAGGTCAGCTACTGTGCTAGCCATTGTGATTGACAATAGGAGCTTTCTTTTTCTTCTTCACTGCCTCAGTTGGTCTCCCAGCCTGCACCTGCCCTGTCCTCATGCTGTGTGTCGGAGTCGGGACGTCTTCCTTTCCACCAGCCTCCACCTCTCTCTCCTCTTTGTTTTTTAAGATAATCAGCTACAGATTGCTTCATCTTTGGAAGACGCAACAGCTAAATGGATTGTTTCACGCTTCAGGGAGAGAGGTGCAGACTGTCTTACCAAGTGAAGAAGAAAAAGTAGCAAAACATTTTAACCACCGCAGTTATCTACCACCAGCAGAGGCAAACAGCCTAATGATCATTGTGCACTCCCACCAATGTAGCTGCGTAAACTTAACTTACATATGAATAACTCGCATACTGGCAATCAGGAGGTAGATAACGCCTGGCAGGCTAAAAATTTATTTGAAAATATTGTAGAAAAATACTTGAGTCATGTACGACATGTAAGCTGAAGTAGTTTTCCTAATTTTACGTAGTGAATGTGTACATCTGAAAATCTGTAGTCTATGTCTGCATCTGCCCGTGGGCCATAACAACAAGCATAGGCATAATAATATAATTCAACTACAGGAAAAATCGGATGTTCTCTGCATTCAGGTGCAAGGAATGTGCATACATCGGTAACAAAATCAACAATCGCCCAAAATGAGTTGAAAAATACTGACAAAAATTCAATTTGCGCATACCAAAGTTATATTGACTTAAGACAATTAAACTGCTAATACAATAAGCAGTTAATCTAAATTTTAAGACTAAATATTTAGAACCATATATTAAGTGAAATTAACTTGACATTTAATATGTTAGAAACTTCATCCCACTTACATTTCTTTGCAGTAAAAATGTGGGAATTTAGATTTTACACAAAATAGACTAATAGGATTGCCTTTCCAGTACATCTCGGATGATACAATTATTTCAATTACAGTCACCATTGATGCAGTTATGTTTTACTGATATGTTAATCATTATCAAACAACAAAACAAATAAAAATCAAGCAACATCATGTTTGATTATTCATTTTCATGTAAAGTCTCTGGTTCTATAAATCCCCACATATTTACCATATTGACTCACACATGTTTCTCTTTGAACAGTAATTACCTAAGCACCAATTGCACATGTAAAGATGCCAGATGGCATTTAGGCTGGAGTGGTGCTGTGGTCAGCTTAGGCATCCCAAGCAAGTTCTACTTTGGCCTGCAATATACTGTAGCCGTCTGCCAGAGTCCTTGTACCTGTCTGCCTCAGTAATCTGCCAGGGAGCAGACAAACATCAGTGAGCCTTATCTCTACTTCTCAGGAGCAGACGGGAAAGGAGGCAGGAAAAAGGCAGGTGGCCCAGCGGCAACACAGACAGACTGAGGCAGACTCGTGAGCTCAGTCAACACACAAACACAAACAGTTCATTAAACACGTGCATACGTACACAATCTCTACACAAACACAAATCACATTAAACTTCCTCTGGAAAGAAAAAAACTGAGTTCATCAGGCTCACCGTGTGTTGTTTCGGCTAAGCAGTTAAAGAGGAATTTTCTACGGCCAGTGGTGAGAGCATCCATGATGAAGTGCAGGGAAGATTAGTTTAATGAGCATGACGTACCAGAACCAGTTCAACATTTTCAATAAGGCTAAGCAGAAGGATTTACACAGTAACTATAGGGAATGCTGTGGTTGACACATACTGAGGGACTATAAAATACCATCTGCACCAAAGTGATATTTAATACTTGCAACTTATGCAAGGTTGCATATGTGAGCAATGAAATTGAAACCATCTCGCAAACCACTTTCCTTGAGCCAAAGTCAGTAAAAAGTCAAATTCTGTCAGTAGTAGATTTCACAGGGCGGTGGTGCCTCAGAGAAATTCAATGTCTTTACAGCATACTGTGTGTTCTGGCATTTGTATTCACAGCAAACTGGAGCTGCCTGTGGGGGGAATGTGGTGGCTTAAAATATATGAAAAGCGTGTTATTCTGTATATGAATATGAACTGGGTTTTACTGTCACTGGTACACATAAGAGTTGGTAATATGACAGAGGCTGTATCAGTAGTCTTACTTTCTGTAGTGTGTTTATGAGTACATGTGCGTTGAAGAGATGTGTTGTTATAATTAATGAAAAATTTCTGGTGGAGACGCCTCGTCCATCATTCTTTATACATTCTGACCGAGTCTACCTGGTGTAAGACCTGCACTATAACATGTGCAGTCTGTAAGCTTTTAAATCAATTTAATATGGATTTAAAGGAAACGGTTGTGCCAGTGTGAAGGAATCAAACATCTGCACTCTGATAATCCAGAATATATATGCTACCTGCTTCTAACACCCTGTCTGATGCTGTAAAAACATGCTGACTTGATGTTGATCCAGACCCTTTGAGTATTCACCTATAAGCCTCCTGTGATGCTTTGTGATTTTTGTCTTAACAGAACACCGCAGGTAGCAGTTGGCGAGAAGCCTCCAGACGACGAAGTATCCTGTCCGCGAAATAAGTACTAAAAAAAAAAGACATACTCAGTCATTTTTAATAGGGTCCTGTCTAGCAACCTTTTTTTAAATCTAAAAATACACGATTTCTCCAGCTTTTGTGAGCTGGTTTTGTCAGAAATCAAACAAAATACAAATGTAAGGGAGGTCACGGAGAAAGAACAGAGGTGTCCCTGGGAGGAAAGGAGAAAAGAGAGACGCTGCATGCTTAAACTGTCTGCCTGGTTTATGCTGTCAGTATGAAGGATAAAAAGGTTATATTAATGTCAATAGAACATTGTCATCTGGAACTTAGTTTTCTTGCTCACCGACACCTACAAAGAGCTTGTGCACACATGCATATATATCCTCACATCTTGACAGAACAACCGAAACAGACGTTTTGTAAATCTGTATTGATTGTGTGTTCTAGGAGATTAGCCTGAAAGATGCAAGATTGTGAAGTTTTGCTGAAACACTGCCGCATAACTGTCAGGTCAGCTTGATACACAGTCACTCAAAAACTGTCACTTTTATGCTAAAATTTTGAAATATTGCACACTGTATCATCTTTTTTAACTAGTTCAGGCAATGAGAGCACTCATGTCTGTTTTTCATTTGTTTTTTATTAGCTGGCCTTCTTTCCCACTACAAAAGTCAGGTTTTTATTTCATTTTAAGGTTTACAATGATAAAAATAACAGAGTTGCTGCAGAGTTTGCCAAGAATTTAACTCATTTTCTGAGCTTGTTGACAAAGAAAAAGTTTCATTATGTCTAGAAGTGAATCTGTCTCCATTGTTAAGAAGACACTTAAGCGTTATGTAAGCTCTACCTCTAATCTGTAGTGCCAAAGAGGAGCATTGTGCACAGGAGATTTGCAAAATGTGGGATGATTGACACCAACAATTGCTGTCGCAAAAAAGAAAAACACATTCCAGTAGATAGATATGTTTCTTTCCTTTGTATGGAAATTTTCTGCTAAAAATTAGTCATCTTGAAATTGTCAGAAAGTGGGAGAAGGTAACTGAAGGAAAAGGTCATCCACTGTGCCTGTTAAGACCTCATGGGGAGAAAAACCTAAAAGCTAAAAAAAAGAAGAAAAAATGCATTTTGTGCGGATCCATTTTACATGGACAAACAAAGACCTCTCAGCTAAAGAAATTTCAATAAAATAATCCTCTTTCACGCAAACAGTGCTGAATTATAGTCCAATAAGCAGCTTTTGTTGTCACAACTAAGTGCGGTGAAAACATTTTGTGATGACAAAAAAAGTCCACTCATATAAAAAAGTGGGGAGTGTGTCACTGGTAGGGTGCAGTGAACTATATGTGAGCTTTACAAACTAGAGACACAGTCACAATTTGGACTCTTTAATTACACTGACAGCAATCAATATTGTAACAGCACCTCAAGCAGCTCAAAGGACATCTTGACCCTGGAACCTGTTCTAATATTAAAGTGCACCAGCCCGTGATGTGTTCAATGAGTCACTGCGTACTGTCAGAATAATTCACTTTTTTCTTGCTACATTTATTTATTATTTTTTTCTTAAGCTGCTTCATCTGCTTCTAATTCAGTCAGCATTTCCCAAAATTACTTTCAACAACTCCCAGAGAAGTAGCCTGGACTTGTTGTCTTTGCCAATGCTTTTATTTATAGATTGAGGAGGCAATACAGCATACTAATCACAATAGTGAGAGCAGAAGTGTGTGTTTTCCCAGGCTCGGTTGTGTCTCCATCTCACAGGAGCAACATTGAGTCTTCTGGAATCGCTGGCAAAATTGAAGATGTGGGCGGCAATTCAGAGGTCTCTCCTGATGTTTACCAATGATGTTTTAGATTGCTGACACTTTCCACTTGAATTAACCTCTTGAACCTGTTGTTTAATAAAGTGTCAAATTTACAAAGCAGTTTTGGCACAATCTACAGCACAAGCCTGTGAAAAGCAGATTTTCTCTCCATTTGTGCCGCTGCTTTGTTTCAGTGATGCTACATTCCTGTATATGATTCTCATTTCGAGTGAAATATGCTCACCAGATGTGCCTCGTATGAAGCATCATATTAAATGGAAAGACGCTCACATTTGTGCATTATTAAGTCAAATCTCAATTAAATTCAGCATGGCATATCATATCATAAAAAAGGTATTTTGTGAGTATCTTAACCCTCTGAACCCCAAAACCCACAAAAAGCTTTGAAAGGTGTGTTATCTTTAAAAAGTTGCCAACATTACACCACTTATCAGAGCAAGAAACTGTAAAAACTGAAAGAATCATTGGGTTTTCAGCTTGAAGCAATCATCTGTGCCCTGTCGTTTTTTCAGGAAAGTTAACCAAATCCAAATGTAAAATCTAGTATGTAACAGTATGTGACGATAATACAGGGACATTTTTGGTTGAACTGCAGGCAGAGCAGATGAATGACAGTATGTACAACATGTAAGTAGCAAAATATCTATAGTGTATGGAGTATTTTTTCCAGTATTAGTAATGCCTGTGCAGACTTGGTGAAATGTTGAATATGATGATCATGGGTTTCTTCAATGTTGTGTAAAAATAAATGATCAATTAAACTACATATTTTAAATAAATAATGTCATTAATCTGTAGTTATACTGCACAAAAGAGTTCTCTCTACTTCTAGTCATGTCTGTGCTGTTTCCATAGAGATGCAGAGCTTTATGTTGTAGTGAAAAATGAGCCCACAATGAGTAAAAATATGAAAGTAGCAAAAGAAAAGGGCCCAGAAATTGCTTTGAGTTCAGAGGGTTAATGATGGATCCATAAATGGGACCTTCGGGGTAAAAATAGGTGACATATCTTGTATTATAACCATTAACATGAGATATCTCAGCTGTAGCATTTTCTACAGTGGCTAAATGTTTAGAGAGGAACTTGCTTAAGACTTTCACGAATTTCAACAACATACACATACACACAGAAAGTCGACAAATGATGTAACACTATTTTTATCAGGGTTTTACTTCCATTAGTCCCTCTTACACACATGGACATGACAGGCCTCGGTGTCCAAGCCCAAAGCACACAGATGGCTGCAAGCCCTAAGCCTAAACTTATTGTCATTCATTATTTCCTCTCCCTCCTTCACCCTCTTCTCCGCTCTCTCTATGGCGTCATTGAACAGGGCAGGTGAGTGGAGGATGAACACCTTCTCCTACCTTTGATCTCCTGAGGTGTGGGGCTCTAATCCATCTTGCAGCACAGAAGGCTGTCTGATCTGGGTGGTTGTGGTGGCCACTTAGCTTCTCTTCATCTCACATACACATATAGTATGTGGTCCTCAGCTCTCACAGAAGGTGCGTATATATATATATAAATATATATATATACACACAAACAGTTTGGGCTCTGCACGCTGAGTTGCTGCGTACAGGCACTCTGTAAGGGAGAAAGAAAAAAAAGAGATAGGAAATCTGAGTCACAAAACACCAAAGAGGATGAATATGATTTTAGAAATAACACACATTTGCATATTGTTTAGGACTGCAATCAGTTTTGCAATCCTTAGACAGAAAGACATTCTATTGTTGCAAACAGGAAATCAAAAGACGCATAAAAGCATGGTTTGTTGTCCTTACTATCCTTACAGTGAACGATAAATTTTCAGAAGCGACTCCAGAACAATGGTATTGCATTATAAATCATATTTCTGGTCCGGTATCAGCTTCCGCAGTCCTGTTACTAATGCTGAGGACAGTCATTTATTCAACGTAGAGTAAGTTTAGAATCTGCACTGTAAAACGCAGTCTCAAAGTTCACGGTCCCATTTTGCTGATGGTCTTGTTTTACTGTTTGTCCCTTACTGAGCTAGATACCCTTCCTCTTTATATAGCACATCCAACATTTTTCATACTGTCACTGCACATACTCTGAACAGCTTTTGAGACTCATCAGCATTCAAAACAACACCTAGCACACAATATTGCAAGACAATTTCCACAGTAAATGAGAAAGTAAATGTCACTTACAAGATGAGCATTAATCTCATGTCATTGCGTTTTAATGGCACCCTTACTCAGAGGAGAATTAAACTTCTCCCCAGAGATCAACCTAATCACTTAGCACCAGAGTGAAATCTTCCTCCTACGTCACAACAAATTCCTCTGTCTCTAACTGTCAGCACACATCAACTTCATGCATATTCTATATTTGCATTAACACACAGAGAGAAGTCATGATGTGACCTTGTTAAGCAGGTTTTTTTAACTTTAATGGCCTTATCTACGTATCTACTCTCACCGTCAAAGATTTAACAAAGTTTGAATTTTAATGGTTATTACTGGTGATATCAAAAAGACAGTTTGACAGACCGCAATGCGTGCCAAACTCTCCCTGCACACACCTCTTTCATCACTGAAATGGGTGCGCTTGTCAAGCTTTTTCTGTTCAGAGTGAGCCACCTAGGCACACCACAGGCTATTACTGCCAATAAACAACAATGCAGTTCTGGTGATTTGTCTTTTGCAATTTTTTTTTTTTTATCTCATTACATTTGGCTGGTTCCTCAGTCCAGTCTTGAATACTGCTACGTTCGCAATGGCAACAGAAAAACGGAGATACTGCTAGCACTGCTACTTCACCAACTCAAATTTGTCCTCAAAGTCTTCCAATGGCTAAAGCATTTTTACAGAGATGAATCAATTGTTGTGTTCAAAGCGCTGTTTAATTCAGCCGAGAAATCCACTTGTCTGTAATTACTTGCAATAAGTTTTACAGAATACACGTATCCAGCCCGGGATAATTTACTGTAGGAGCAGAATAAAAGGTTACATCAAATGAATATCTAAAGCTGTTTGAGGGGATGTGGGGTAAATAGTAATGGGGAAACTTTTGAAGTGCTGACATATGTAGAGTTTGAGCAGAAAGGATATTGTTGCTGAATGCTCCTTCAGCCTGCTCTCCTCTCCAACTCATTTCCTCTCCCTTTTACTCTTTCTTTGCTTCTATCTGCCCTTAAAGCTTCAGCTTGCTGTATATAAGCCAAAGGTACAGAATCCATTTCCTATTAAACGCTGCCCAAAAGACTAAAATCCCTTTTTGTACGACCTGCCCTGACCATTGAAAAAAGCCTTGTAACATTTACATCTTTTGCATTACAAATCAGAGGTAACCAGAGGCATCAACACATCAAATAAACTGTGCTGTTGCTATTAAATGTCATCATGCTGCTGTTTCACATTACGCACTGCAAACCGTGATTGAGATTTTAATAAAATAAACCAATACGTGCAATAAAGAAAACCATATTCTTAATACTGCACACATGTAAGTAGAAAAATACCTGAAATGCTACTTAGTTTCCAGCAGCTAAGTTGTTTAAAATCTTACATATATATCTCAGTGTGTTGTTGCAAATTTCTAAATTGACTGAATCCTACATGCGGAACGAACAGCTACAACATGACAAATGCTCAACATCATGGTATGCTAAGAGAAATACGCAATTATGTTTTGGTTGAAAGACATTTGCTATTTGTATGCTTGTAATATAGTGAAAATAGTACTGACTAGCTGCAAGGCACAGTTTAAAATATACACAACCATTGCATGTCCAAAAAGCTACATTATGAAGAGACTTTGTGAAATTGCTCTGATGTATTTTGGTTCATCTGTGCAGATTAGCCTTAGGCTTCAATTTTTCTGCAAGCTCACAGGCTCAACAAAAATTTGGTAGTAATTGTAAAAATAATGGGTAGACAAAGTGTGCACTGAGAATACTCATGTTGGTTTCATAAACAAGTGTTTGCTATTCACTAAGCGTCCTAAACACAAAAGTTATGACAAGAATATACGTAATGTTAACTTAAGAAGGTGTAAAACCGCTTACTTGCCAACTATTGAGTAATTATTGATTAAGTTGTCAGACTTTGTTTGTATAGTACTTTTCATACTTATTATGGAACACAACTATGCAACACAATGTGCTTTACACAACAAAAAGAAAGAACAAATGATACTGTCATACATTTCTTAAATCTGCAATGAGGAAAAAACAGAGGCGCAATAAGCAAGGAAGACGATAATAGAAAAGTAAAGTAAACACTATATAGAACTGCAGTTGTTCACTGCCTTCTGTACTCTCTGATCCAAATGACGATTAGGCACATCCGCATCCATGTGGTGAACTTAGTAAAAATAATATTCTCAGCACAATCATTCAAGCTCGGACTAGCTGTGGAACAAGATGTTACACAGCGGGTGACACATCTACTCTGAAAAACAAGTACTACTTTCAGCAATGGACAAAAATGTCAAACTCTTTATGACAGGTGCAACTCTGTAAGCTCAGTGTAGCCTTTACATAATCTGTGTTTTCACCGGGGGAAAAAACAGCCAAAGTTTGTACAGTCTCACGGAGCCAGTCAGATCTATCTACGTAGCACTGGAGCTTGGTCTGGAGAACGGTCTGGCTGCACCTAGGTCATTCTGTAATGGGGGAAAAATGCTGTGGCTTGTTTTTGTTCTTTTAACCATTGACAATCATTTTGGGTGGCCATAAGACCAGGATGCAGCAATGATGCCCCTGCACAATAGTGCTGGCCAGTGGAGATTTGTTTGGGTGCAACACTTTCAAGTTGAGAGGCGAGCGCCCTGTTGGACAGCAAATGTAAACACACTCTTTCCAGATCTTCACAAGTATTCACCACAAGAACCATGTACTCCTGCTTTATTGTATTTAAATCATGGTCAAAACTTGCCATTCTCAGCATGCAGGTTGCTGCTTGGAGGTGGGGGATTTTGAAACTCATTAAAAACGTCGCAGGTTCATGAACACAGTCGACATCCGGTGAGTCAGACTACATTTGTATGACATGCCACATTGGGAGTTTGCAATTAATAAAATCAGTGATGGCTGAATTCAATTGAGCTGCCTTGTTTTTCACAGCTCGTGTTATTACTAAGACCTGTGCTTTTTCTCACCTTTAATGAATCATAGTGTCGTTAATTTTGTCACACTCTTACTGCAGTTGCAAAGCTGGTTGTAAAGTTGCTAAGCTAACCTAAGGGGTGTGAATGTGGAACACAACATCATTCATCCTCATATTTCATCTCTGCTGTTTACAGATGGTATCTCAGTATTGGTTCTGGTTTCACTTCTTGACAAGCACTCTTTATCATTATTATTATTATTATTATTGGTATATTAGAGAAAATCGATTTGATTCAACTCCTTGATGTTGACTGGGCATTAAGTTTTTACAATTGTTAAGGTTATGTTTTTATTTGTGTCTGCTTGTTTGTTCGCAAAGAAGCTTAATATGTTTCAGTAAGACATCAGGCTTTTCTTCATCTATTCAGGAAGGTGTTGAGAAAAAACTGGCATGCAATAGGAAACATATGTAGTTTGTTACTAATATGCGTCCACTGATAACCAAACCATTAATATTTAAAAAGATGAAGTGAAAAATAATTTTCTATTCGTGTTGTTTTTCACAGCTGTCAACACAGCAGTGACTAAGTTAATGAGCTTGTGCGTGTATATGTGTGTGTGTGTGTGTGTGTGTCCAAGGTATGTTTGCTCGTACTGCATGTGCATATGTACTTGCATTCATCTGTATGCATGTGCACGCAAATTAAAGCACACTCATAAATTTTGCTTGTACTTCATAAATAAAATCACCAGTGCTTGGACTGGACGGATTTTTCTCCTTAATTGCCTCCGCAAAAGACAAGTTAGGAAAAAAAGGTCCCAAAGCAACTTGACAAAATGCTGTCCTAAAGCTGCTTCATGTTGATTTCCTTCTTAACATGTTGAATCATTTTGAGCGTTGGAACAGTACATGACATATGCAGATTGATATTTCACCGTGAAATCAATGCAATATGGAAAGGGCAGAGGAGCAGTATGGATTTTTCAGTTTGTGTTTTGGCAACACCATCAATCCCTATAGGGAATCTGGGAAAAGGGACAAACGGGGGAGAAGGAGCAAGACAGCAGCTCTTAGCTGCTGCAGCTGAGGTGACGGCTTAGGAACGTTTTGATTTATCTACCGTGTATAGTGCAGTGTAGCAACCCACCACTCCAACACATATTTAGTAAGAAATACACACAATCTGCCATAAATGCAAATGAAAGAAGTAAAAAAAAAAAACAACTGAAAGATTTACTAATGATTTGATAAACCAAATATTCAAGTGTTGAGGTAAAAATAAATGTGATTTCTATAGTACTTTTCAAAACTGGAGTTACAAAGTGTTTTAAAAACATTAAAATACATGAAACATTAGATAAGTACTTTTACCAAACATTACCTTGTTTTAGCTTCTTAACTGAGAGAATTTGCTGCTGTGCTTTGTCTTCTTTGACAGCAAACTGAATTTATTTTCCAGAAAAAAGTGAGCAGTTTAAGGATATCAACTGAGGCTAACAAGGAATAGAGATTCTTCATTACTTTTTGATATTTTTTAAACAAGAATATCGTTGACTAATATTATGAAATAATATTATATATAATATAGTCACTGTGATAATTAGACTTTGATGAGAAAAAAGTTTAAAAACAATTTAATGAAACTTGTTAAATATAATAAAGAAAGCTTGAAACAGAACAGCTTAATGGTGATTGAGGTGAAAAATAATGAGCTGAGCTGAATTTTAGTCTGCAATTGACAAAACAGAAAAGTGGGTTATTACTTCTCTTTTTAACTCATTGACTGCCACTGACGTAAATATACCTAATTTCAAATCCAACTCCTCGCTATCATTGACATATTTTTACGTCATTTATGTTTTTCAACGGGAGGTGGGGGGCATTCTGGCGGAGGTTTCCTATAAATTTCAGACTTGTACTGTAGTGTAGTAACCAACCCTAGTAAGCCTGTAGGTGGCAGCAGTGCAACAATCTGGATGCGCCGTGATGGGCATATAGCCGAGAAGAGGTCGAGAGTTAACGAGGGAGAAAATGGCCCAACAAGAGAAGACGGTTAAGTTCAAGCAGCTCACACGCGAGCAGAGCATGTGAGTCACTAAATAGGCTATTGAGAGTGTCGCGATTGTGAGAGAAGACGATCATCAACCTGGGCCAAGTGGTGATACTTGGCGCGTTTCATGACACCTCATTTCTCCACAGCCCAGCTCAGACGAATCTGGGTCGGATGAATTCAGAACCTGATCCAGATTCTTCAGATGAGTGGCTGCCGTCTGGGTCAACCGGGAGCAGAAGAGCCTCGTTCCCAGATTCTCCAGAAAGACATGAAGGAGGTAAGAACTGACCTGCTTTATAAATAAAGATCGATTTGATTTGCTAACTTGCTAGCTAGCTAACTTTTATTGCTATCATTTTGAGTGTGGTTTGAGAGATAATCGGTCCCGACATCAACGCGATCCCGATCTCAAAGCGATCCCCCTGTCCCCCACCCCATTTAGTCCCACGATGTCATATAGGCTACTGTAAAATCTGTTGTCAGTACTGACGTGAAGCAATGTTCAATTTACAGATCGTGCATCCAGCAGAGATCCCACTCCTGTTGGCAGTGCTAAGAAGCAAGGTAGAAGAAAAAGCATCTTTCTCCACATCACACTGCAGCAAACACATGTATTTTTATGGTAATTGTATGTATTTCTATAATTTACCACTCATGCATCCAGCAGAGGTCGTGGGCAAGACCCCAACCCCACAAGATTCACATACATACATACATAAATACATAGCTGTAAGTAAGTTCATACATTTTTGTCAAATGTAAAAATTGTAATTGTACATTGTTATACATTTGTAAAATAATAATTCTGCCATCAACAGCCCTTTCTTAGTGTTGTTTTTGTTGTTTTATAGAAGGAACCAGTGCTCAGATGTTTGAGGTGTCACTAAAGCAAAAAACACGAGCCTCAAAGTCTCTCTTCTCCTTGACACGTTTCTTTTCACTAAAAGCCTGTTTTCTCAGCTCTTTGGTCAGAAACTGGCATTCTGAGTGAAACTTACCTCTATTCAACTCCTGATTACGGAAGAACGAAACAAGCTGGAAACAAAACTTCTTTTTTACTGATAAAAGTAAAGATTCTGTTCTTTTAGAATCTGGCTTCAGATTTTACATGGTCATAGTACAAAATATTCTGTGGGTCTTGAAAAATCAGTCAAAATGCTCAAAAATGGCTGGCAGTGAGGGGGGTATCAATTCTGAAAATGGCTGGCAGCCAATGAGTTAATACCTAGTAACAGTTTGTTTGGAAGCTGACATATAACTGGTCTACTAGAGGGCCTTGCTCTGAAACTGATAAATCGCAGAATTAATTCATAGGAGAAAATTTGGAGAATATGTGATGCATCTCCCAATTGGCTTTGTTGTTTAATGTTTACCTCTTTTTAGGAATCCCTGGTTTGTTAGTCAACTTGTGGTCTGACTTGCCAACTCTCTGCTGTTGTTCTTAATATTGAACTCTGTCACGTTGCGTTCAGATATGAAGGAATATAGCCTCCTATCGGTCTCTGCCGTGACCCCAATTGGAGAGCCATATTCAATGCAACACACAGGAGAGATGAGACGCGGCAGAAAGCTGCCCAGGCAGGCTGCAGGGGCCCGATAAAGCTTTTAGAATTCACAAGCTGTCGTCACACCGTCCCTGATACTAACCTATCCAACTCCTCTTCCATCAACCCCGAGGTGGCAAAGGGACATTAGGTGAAAAGTTGTGTACAGTGACACCCCAAAAACGCAGACATGAAGAAGCAAATCCTTACCATTTCCTCCACCAACCCACAAGGAAGATAGTGGATAGTAAATATTAAATTCAGACTGGCAAACAGATTTAATCAAAACAAAGCCATAATCCTTCTATTGTTTTTTAATCTAGCTGCCGGAACATTTTTATAAACATTTTCACTGACAAATTTGAATGTTTTTAGTTGAAAGCCAATGCAGAAAAAGTGCTTTAGCTAAATACTGTCACAATAACAATTACGAAGGATGGAAAAAGTGCACAGAGTAAGACAAATGGAGATCATGGAAGGTAAGGGAAGAAAACGCTATAAAAAGGCAGACAGAGGTAGAGTACAAATGGAAAGTGGGTGACAGACAGTGAGGAAAACTGCTCTAAAGGAAACTGGGTTAAACTAGTGTGGTTTTCATGATTAGTTATGCTAGCAGACAGTACTATATGTTCATTTCAGCAAGATACGCTTGAATTGATTCATTTTATGGGTCATGTTTTTCTGTATCTTGGTTAGTCAGTGGAAAATATTATGATGACAAGACCTTACTACAGAGTCAAGTCACAGTCATACGATGTGAGGTGTATAGATTTTTAAAGATTAAGTCTACTAACTGCTAACAGGATTAAGTATAAATTTTCTTTTCTACAAACAATTATACTGACTGATGAGGGGAATCAAGCATATGCATCAACACAAAGAAAATTCAAAGAGCAAAGCAAACAGAGCAACTTCAAGAGCTTCCCTGGGATTGTGTCTCATGCTTGGAACTTCATGTTTGTAGATGTTACAGCTGTAAAGTATAGTGAAGGCTACACATTTAGGCATTTGACAAGCTGCGCTGCCTTCAGACCGGCTTCTAATCATGTGAGGTTGGTGATTCTGGCATGGACCTTGCAATAAAAGGACGCTAACCAACCAGAGCGTATTAGCTGGACATGATGAACTGTGAATAAAGAAAAGGTGACAGAAAGATTAAATGCATGGACAGTCAAGGAATGCATGAGTGTGGGGGAGTGAATGACACTCAGACTGCGAAGGTGGAGGTGTGAGACAGACAGGGGCAGAGAAAAGAAGGATGAACTCCAAGAGAGAATAGAGAAGTAGCAGCGGGAGGGGGACGGCATATTAGGAGCTAGAGAAGTTGAGTAAGTGGCGGACTGCCACGTTGGGCATTGCAGGACAGAACAGACTCATTTAGGCGTCTGCAGTCGATGCTGCTGAATGGCAATAGTGCTTCCTCTGCTGTTGGTTTCAGGGACGTGCCTGGAGTGTAGAGTAGCCTTCTTCCTGTGGCCTGGGGCCTTAAATCAGTTCTGCACTACACACACCAACGAGCAGCTGCACACACACTCTCTCCCACTGTTCCTATCTCGCTCGCTTCTTCGTGGCCAGCAGAGATGCTCCATTTGCTCACTGTGACCCCGGGGTGAGACTTAAGAAGACAATATTGACCTTGAACTTGACAACATCATGACATAAAACACACTAAGACAGATTTGGTAATAGAACAGCATGGAGAGGTGCTAGTCAATGGGGGACCCTAAAAAGACATCCAGATATGACAGTGCTGAAGATGAGGTTAGGAGGGGGTTTCACAAAGCTCTAACTGATGCAATGCCACGGACATTCAAGAAACTGATGAGGTAGGCCTAAGGTGTAGTGTCCAGCTAGAAGGGAAGAATTTCAGAGACTTATTTGATCCAGGCAGCCAATGAAAGATATCGAGCTATAATGAAGGCAGCTGTCCACATCACTAGTGTGTCCTTTCTTTTGTCCCCTGGGTGGCCAGAATTATGAAAGCAACATGACTTTGAATCCTGTTGGGTTTTAACCTTACCTGAGGATGCCAGGTGTTCTTGTATCCTACAGTTGTTCATGTTCATTTATAATGCATGACCTCAAGTGCAATATTCTTCCCTGAGGGTACACAGGTATATGCATAATTTACCACAGATTCCATGAAAGCAGACGGCACACAGCACCACCTCCAGAGGAATGTGTTTTGTCAGGAAATCCTGCTGATGACAATACCGCTGGCAAGAGACATTTCAGCAATTTGTCAACCAAAAAAAAGCTTAAATTCTATTCAACAAGATTCAAATTCCCTTCTTGTATCCATCACTGAGACAAGAACATAGACAGTTGAGTTATGACCACCACACAAACCCAATCTTCTTGTCACAAACCAAAAAATGACCTATATCTGTTCAGTCACACACAGGTCCAGTTTCAGCAACAGATGGACGTTCTTCCTCATATCAGTATCAATCTAAAATGTCCTTTGTCTACAAAAATAAACACAAACTTCACTGAAATGGTAAATTTCTGCATGTGTTCTTAACAACAGACATCCTGGAACTGCTAAACATATTATATTTATTATATGGTGTTTCTAGCATTAAGGCTCTTATTTTATAGTAAAGCATGCACCAGTGATAAAACTACTTCAGTTGTGACCGAGTTCATTTCAATTGTCATGGCGAAGGTATTTCATTATCATCTGCCTCTCTCCCTCCCAGCCTTATCTCCCCTCTTATGAGCTGTGATTCATTAGTGTCTTTGTGTGCTATAAGCTAATTTACACACTCCTGTGATCATTACGAGCTGCATGCCCTTAGCGCTTCATAAAGTATCCATCCCCTCTATTGATCCAAGTCTGTCTGTTATTCAAGTCTCCGGGTGCTTCCAGTTTTGTTTTGCAGTCTGTCTCCTTCCCAACCTGTTTGGCAATCACCGCCAGCTGACACAGACAGACAACATCACGCAATAACAGACGTTTGATGAGATCCTTGACCATGAAGACGAGCTGACATTGAGGAAGGGCCTTGAGAGAGGCACACTGGTGTGGTCAGTAGCTGAGGTGAATTCTGAGTTTAATTTATGAATGCATAAAAAGTTTTAATGTCAAACGTCCCTCGCATTTGTTTGGGCATCAGGTTGTAAATCAGATCAACACAATCATGAATGCCAAAACACACAACACACATGGCCTGTGGCGGCTCAAGGACATGGGCCTTACTAGATGCAGTAATAATTTCATTCCTATAAAAATTTAACATCACACCTAATGTGTAATTTACAGTTATTGATTGTGCACTGTGAGCAAATAAAACAGGAAAATATTTTTCAAAGTACTAAAGAGGTCACAACTTGCATCAGGTACACAATAGTGCACCAACTTGATAGATTGCTATATGGATAGTAGTTGCATGTATACTGCCTTGACCATTGTTCACACCTATAAAATGGGACAACACAGGGAAAGAAATCATTTGTATTTAATCAAAAGCTAACAACAGGCAGGCAGTTAAACAGTTAAATCAAATATTTCCTCCATTTTCCTCAAATATTGCAGAAAAATCAATGATCACTCTGAAAAACAATATCATAGGGGCTTTAGGGGGTAATATTTCATCTACTCATTTCATTTCATTAAATTTTCCTGAACCATTTCTTTTTGGTAAAATTGTCTTCTCACCACCACAAACCATCATCTTAATTATGATTTGAAGCTTTAGGCTTAAATTGTATGGCCTAATCTCAGCTAAAATCAATGGAGTTGATGAAGTGTGTTAATGAAAATGTGTTTTTAAATGCAGTTATGCATCTGCTGTTTTGTTCTGCTGATGATCCTATACCCATGATTGTGATCCATTATGATCATGCGTTAACGTGTGACGTCGAATCGGTAATTCACACTTCAAGCTGTTAACGGTTTTCATTCCAGTGTGACCTTGAGATCTTTTGATTTGATGGAAAAGAAGACAAAATGGGTCTATTTTCCTCTGCGTGATCGTCTTAACAAGTACACCCATGGGAACATACAAATGTAGGGATCCATGATATCTAATGCGAGCTGAGTTCTCTGTAAGAAGCATTTTTCGTTAAAAAATTCCTGCATAGTCTCAACAGTCTGCTGCAATAAACATCCATTCTAACAAGTATTGTCATCTCAGACAAAGGCTTCAAGACTTATTTGGTAAAAATTCTGCCACAGGTGCTAAGATATTTCTGCTTGCACTCACTACATTTTGCCTTAGTATTGATAGTTGTCTTTGAACTACTCAATAGTCTTGTTTCCACAGAATTGTCAAGCAAATTTGAAGCAAACTTTTTGACATGTTACAAAAAAGGCAAAAGTGTGTTTTTCCCATTAACTGCATTTAAGCGAATAAACTAGGATATGTAGTGTGAAGGTGGTGGTACAATCTACATTACGTTGTTTGCCAACTGCCAAAAAACCTCAAAGAAGAAGAAGACACAAACAAAACCAGTCACTTTCGCCATCTACAACAGAAAAACAGAGAGAGGTCTTCAAGAATTTTGTTAAACTTGGCAAATTGTAAATCATGTCAGTTGTTAGTGGCCATGTTTCATGCTGTCCATAGTCTCTCATGGTAGTGGAAACAGCTATTCTATAATGTGAGTTAAATGTACGCTATGTCAAAACCTATTCAGAAAAGTTGTTTCCATCTCCCACGAAGTGTAATAACTCTTTTTTTAAGAGCCAAAAACCACCTCAAGTAAACATAAAACCCCTGTTGAAAAATGGAGCAGTTTTTTTTCTACTTTTGCTGTTGCTATTAAGCTCTTCTAATGCAACACTGTGAAAAAAAGGTGCATAAAAAATCCATAATGAAAACAGAGCTACTACTCCACCTTGATTGTCCTCCAACATACTGCATAATTAGGTGCGAGCACATACGTGCTACATACTAGTACAACCTCATTTTATCATAATGTCACATTGCAACTTGATTTTTTTGTTTTCCTGTTTGTATCACATCAAGTGATTCACTGAAGCCATAGCAACCAACATTAGGTGATGGGGTGTACTGGTAAGTAAGTCAGATCATTTAGCATCATTATGAAAAGAAGTGTCTAAAAACCTAATTTTAATATTAGTCATAGATTAAAAAATATCAATTAACAATTTTTTTTGTCTCCCTACCACACAAATGTCAAAATGGCTCTTTTTTCATTTGGTGAAAGCAAGAATATGGGAAACAACTTTAGGCAGGTTCCTGACTTTTGAATGCCCACATCTCCGATATGTGCATGGAATCAGATATGTCTACAACATAATCGTCAGCCACAGCAAGATTAAATTGGGGATGTCATTTTCTCACATTCGTGAAAAATAGAAATTGAAAGTTGCAACAAGTGGGAGTGAGGTTAAAGCAGCTGGATAAAAAAAAAGCCATTTCTGAACATTTTATTTCTTTTATACAGCGCCAGGGGAAAATGCCAGGAAATGAGGTAAAGAAAGCTGCATCGTCAGATTAAAGTCAATGCAGGGACATTGCAGTTCATGGTTGGTGTGAAATTATGTAGGGGACCGATGGGTCACTGAGTGGTTGGGACAAAACAAAACAACATCCTATTCCAGGACAAGAAATCAGATAACACAAAAACAATATCAGGCTGAATGAATAAGGTGAACTAAAATAGTAGTTCAGGCTGATTGTAACCGTCTTGTGGACGAAATCCAGGACTCAAAGGGAGCAGGACAAACTGACCTCCTGACCTTGTTGTTCCGTCTTTCGTTCTGTCTAACTGGATTCCTCCCCACTTCCTAATGTCCCCTGCCTCCTTGCCCAGGCTTCCCTTTTCATCTTCTTATACATCTCTTTTTATACCGCCCACCCCTTCATGACTCCCATCCTCCCTCAGCCTCCCAATAATTGGATCATCTCAATTGCGTATTGTCTGGCAGTAATTGTTTTACCTCCTGGAAAATGAAGTTTGAAATTCACATGAGAACCTTGTGATCTGAAGCTTAAAGTTGGCATAGCATACACTGACGCCTGTGACACAAAACAAACAACAATTATGTATCAAGACACATTTTCTGGGTTCATTTCCTATGTGTCTGCTTCTAACTAACACCATTTTATTGATGCACCCAAACTATGGGCCAGGAAATTTGTGTGGGCAAACCATAGATCAGGAAATTAGTGTTGGAGTAGCGGATAAAACGCAACGCAGAGTTAATGAATGTTCCATTTTACCCTGCAAGCACTTTCCAACATCTTTTAAAGGCACATCATTGATTCAATCGAGAATGTAGTAGCTGTGTTTAATATCCACAGTCAAACAGACTACTGACAAAGGCTGACAGAACAAGATCAATAACATGGGAGCAGGCATGAATGATGAATTTGATGAGCAAATGATAATGAATGTGTATTATGGATGTTCACTGAATGCAGATTGTAGACAGGCCTATTTATAGCTGCAGTCGAGGGTGGTCAAGACAAATCTTTTAAGAACAGGGATAAAGAATTATAAAATTGACAAGTTTGGTAAAGGCAAGACTTCATGCTGATTGTCATATCTAGTCAGTTACCCTTAAGGTGAGATGAGAGACTGTGTTGCTCTCACTTACAGCAGTGAGCATGTTTGAAAAGCATATAGACTTGAATAAAATTTATTATAAAGACTAACAAAATGTTTGGTGAAATCACCATGGCTATTAGTTGTGTATATTAAACATAGCAGTTTGTGCCAGCTTTATCTATTTTTTATCTCAACAATAGGAGAGCACAGAAGAAAACAAGCATTTAACAAAATTATTTAGCCCTGTGAAAGATGCTTTCAGATGGTGGTGGCTGGTATTCACAGCTAGTTCTGTGTACTCGGACATTAAAGGAATATGCTGTTCATTTGCTTTCCAAATTAGAGAGTTGTTGTCTCCATCAATCACCTTCTCCCTTAGAGAGCCAGTCATTTCTGGCTCTGTGCTCCAGGAAACGCTGATCTAAGGCCTCAATCAGATCAGCCACTGGGCCTCCCAGTGATTTCACCCCAGGCCACACAGTGATTTTACCATCATGGGCTGCTGAGCTGCTTTCCACTCCTCTTGCTCATCTTTGCTCCTAGTATGCACTGAGCCACTGGGGCCAGCAGCTTTCCTAGGCCATTAACTCCACTGTCTACTGCTTGAGTTTACCTTTTAGCCATGCTATCAGCATGGCTGGCTATGTTGGCCTGTCAATTTATCGGCTGATCGACCACTTTACGCTTGACTGAAATATCTCAAAAACTGCTGGCTTTTCACAATTCCAGGATTTTGGTACAGATATCCGTTTTGCAAAGAATCTTCCACAGCCACCAGTAGCTTGAAGTTTGCACTTACCCTGAGAAATAAAGTTAACATCTTTTGCATCAAAATTGTGACAAGACAATCAGGAGTTGAAAAGAAAGAATCCTATTGACTTTGGAGATTCCCAAGTTTTCGTCTGCTGTAGGCATGAGGTCGACATTAGTTTTAAGTTAAATATCTCACAACTATGTGATGAATTGCCATGAAATCTGGCCCAACCATTCACATCAACCTACAATAATTAAACTGCAGTTACCTATTATTGGTTCAAATTGTATTTTGCTCAATACATTGGTTTATGTCCACATACCTGTAAAACTAATGATTTATATCATTCTCAGCTGTACTTCATGTACATTAACATGTTAGCATGCTAATATACATACAGTACAGTAAAAATTTGAAACCTGCTCAACATCAGCATTTTAGCATTGTCATTATGAGCATGTCAGTCTGCCGATGTTAGCATTTAGCCTTACAGTGCCACTAACACAACTGCAGAACTCTTAGTCTTATTTAGCAATTAAACTTTAAAAGAGCTGCTTGGACAAAGAAACAAACTTTGTCCTCATATTTTTTGGATTAATGCCAAAGTAATTTTTGTTGTTGTCATCTTCATTTACCACACTAAATGTGCTCTCTTTCAAATGATGGCAATCAGAAAAGGCCCCAGTGGGCATGGAATCAGTGATGATATAAACCATCTTGTGCGCCATAAACCCTAATTGATTTTATATGCTGCAATTAGCAATCTTACAGAAAAGTAGTTTATATTTTCAAAGTCACTTCTATGCACCTTTGTTAACAAATTCTCTCTAAAGTCTGTGGGTTAAAAGGTTTAACCAAAACAAAGATTCTCCCTCTTGTAATTCTACACTACCACTCTACTGCTCCTTAGATTATGGTAGTGTTTATGAGCAGGTTCACTGTGAAATTTAGATTAAATTCTACGTTTGGTACTTATGGTTGTTCAGGTTACTAAACATGAGCATTTCCTGTAAGTCAAATTCACAAGAAGCTCGCTACCTGAGCAGTTCACATATCTATATTGTCTGACAGCAGTGTCATTCATGCTGGCCACAATGGCAGCTGTTCCAGGCAGTGATGTCTATTGCACTACTTCAATACAGCAGGAGCATCTGAAAAACTTGCCATTACTCACGGCACGGGACACATGTCCAGCACAGAGCCTGAGGGCATCACTCGTCACGTCATCAAACAGGGATGGTTTCCCCAAATGCTTTGTAAACAGCATAAAATCAAATCCACAAAACATGTCGGCTGCTTCGGAGCCCTACTTTAGCGAAGGGGATGACACACAGAGACAGCCATCACACTCCAAGCCTGCTCCCCCTCCCTCTTCTCCTCTGCTCTTCTCTCCTTTCCTGCTACAGCCGTTGCAACTAGTCAGTGACTTGAATTTAATCAGCCGTCATCCAAACAGAGAGGTGGCCCCAAGCAACAATGGTTGAGTGGGGAATTTGTGAACGAGGAACATGGTCCGATTTCTAATTATCAAAGCAGGGCGAGACAGACAGTGCTAACATTGTTGTAATGGTCAATCGCACATAGAGCGCGTGCGTGCGTGTGTGTGTGTGTGTGTGTTTGAGAGCAAGAGAGAGGGAGAGGAAGAAACTGCCAAGTGGGGTGAGGCCAAGGCCAGTCCATTTTAAATTCAAAGTGCTGGTAGAGAAAGAAATCAAACCAAGTGACTGGAACCGTTATCATCTCTCCCATTTAACAGGCTATTATCTCATACTGAAACACAACATCTGCCCAGCATAAGTAAATCAATGCAACATTCTATATCATATTCATCACTGCGGAGTGTCAGCAACATCACGGAGTTCTTCTGTCTAATTTCTATTCTTCAGCCTCCCATTAATTTATCATAATGACAAAAGCCACATTTCTTCTGTGCCGCTTTTTAAAATGTACATCAAATTTTCAAGTACAATACATTTCTTAGATTTTTTTATGTATATTTTACTTTTTTAATAGATTAAAGTCAAGGGAATTCTTGTTTCTGAATCAATCACAACTCATAATATCTAAGGAATCTGTTAATTAAATAGTATTTTTCTTTTCAACATGTTTGCAGACTTTTACCATCCACCCATATGGAAAGAACGTCAAAACACACACTGAATAGCAGAACAAGCTGCATGCTTTAACCAAAAAAATTAACATAAACATTTGAATAAACATGATAAAAGCAAAATCTTCCCTGCGCAAATCCACCACAGTAATTGCATTGAACGAGATAATGGTGCGCTGCCTATTCCATCTTGTTTGAAATTTAAAAACAGTCTGTAGAATCTCTGAAATTTTTCAACCTTGAATGTGGAGGCGTTCTGCTGACTGCCCCACAAATGAAATTCATTGGAATCCCCACCTCTCCAAGACTTCCACAGCCACTCCATCACGTTATATGTGATAAATGGTCCCACTCTCGAGAACAAATAATTCTTTTGCCTGAAATGCTCAATGTTTCATTTTCCTGAATTTGCATAAGCTCAAGCAGATGGATGCTGTTCTTGAAATAGGTCTATCAACGCTTTCTGCTATCACCTATAAGATGACATTGCACAGTAACTTTCTTTTACATACATTCAGAGAGCTGGCAGTCATCAGACACAACTGTATCCCATAAGGTCTATGCACCCTAATAAAGACATGTATACAGGCAGATCGCCCCGCCCATCCACTATTGGTCTTGTCCAACCCACAAGAGCAGGATAATGTGTCTGACTAATAGCTATGTCGACAGCAGAGCACAATTTATTTTTAAAGGGATGACCCATTGTGTGCAGAATCAATCTGAAGCAGGGTAAGATGTACAATTTACAATCTTAGACAGCTTTAATACCCTGACCACTAACACTATGGAACATGGTTGACATTATTAGTGTTTGATGGGTGCATTAATACAGTCTCGTCAACACAATAATGGATGATCAGTAATGCAAAAAAATCTGCGGACACATGTACATCACCTCATCTTTTATTCATCTTGTTGTGTGTGGGTGTGTAAATTATTTTGGATGTTAATAAACATAGGAAGCTAGAGATTAGAGGACTACTAGCATGTAGACAAAATTAACCTCCCTGTATGTCCTTGCACTTTGCCAGCACAAACCTGCATTAGTTAACCTCCCATTAATAGTGTGCGTCCTATTTCAAGGCCAATATCCATTAGTGAAGCCTGAAATAGAGAAGGCAGGAAGTAGGGGGACAAGTAGTGCTTCCTTAATCACGTGTAAAAGAAAGCCATTAGCTATCTCCTTCTTTCTTATTTACACGGTTTCTGCACATTAAGTGCTTTCGTGTTCAGAGGTCAGAAATTGTATTCAAAGCGGTCATCACAACCTTCCATCTCACCCACACACTTGGCTCTCTCCTAAACTCTCCACACTTTGGTTGTGTCATTCATACTCTCTCCCTGCTTAAAGTGCCCATTAATATCTATAATACTGGATCGCATCCAATCTGCTAGAACAGGATTGAACTGTAGACTGCAGCAGTACTGCACTCACATTCACGGAGCGTGTCATGATGTCTTCCATTACTATGGAGAGAAACTGGCTGCCATCTTGAGATTAAAAGTTATGGCATCATAAACAAGGTCTGTGCAATATTTTAACTTTGATCTTAATATTACTTCGTCCAACTAATGAATCCTTGATGATAATCCCATTTTTTTTGTTTTTATTAGTGTAGCTAAATATTAAGCCATATCCCTGACAGATTGTTTGGGTGACATACAGTTGTTTTTCAATGTAAACTACACTATATTTTATGTATACAAAATATGACCAGTATTGTCTCCTCTTTAGCTTTCTTTTTAATAGATACAAATTAAGACAAATTTATTTAGGTAGAGGTCTGGTTTTACTAGTGCAAAAGCAGAAAATGCAAAAAAAAAAAAGGCTTCCTTTATTCTGCTATACATGTAGTGGTACTTTCTTTTTGTCTGTCCAACTCCTGACATCAAACACTCTGCACACCGTTAATGAGGAGATGACCAGTGCTGATAACTTACACCTGTACCTGTGTCTGGACAAATGAAGTTTAACGACAGCAGAGTGACAAGTAGATTAAGGAGGAAAAGTAAATGAAATCACCTCCAGGTTGTATGCATGTTGTAATGAGTGTTCTGCAGGAAAGTACCTTTAACTGAGAGACAGTTACAGATACACGTCAGAGTAGAAATGGTAGTAAATTCACAAAGAAGCCGTACGTAAAAGCTTACATATGAGCATACACAGACAAACACATGACCACTCACTCTCTGTCACTTTGTCCCTCGAAACCAAATATTTTATCACAGCAATGGCCTCACTACAAAGCATGCCTGAATAAACACAAGAAAAAAAAAAACATCCAATAGCAGACCAAGACTAGAGCAAACATTACATACCTCCAGGATTTTATTTCGGCATATATCAGATTCTGTTTTGTTTACCCAGAGAGCCACTTGCACTTTGCTGAACCATTACCTGACGTCACAGTGGAAAAAAACAACAGAGGGGAATAACAACTGTCCGGCCTGTCAGAGAATAAAACAAAGATGGCTTAAAATACAGGCCATCAACAGTAATTCTCCTATATGCTGAAATGTGAACGCTGTTACCAGGGTGTGCGTTTGTACCAATCTGCAACAACATTAAAGCCACTGACAACTGACGTGAATGGCACTGAACATCTCGTTACAATGTTCTGCTGGGAAACCTTGGATATTATTTCGATACATACCACCCACCTAAACATTGCTGCAGACCAAGCACAGCCCCTGATGGCAATAGCACTCCCCAAAGATGTCAATGCGCCCTGTCATGTCGCAAAACACTGCTCAGGAACAGCTCAAGGAACACGACAACGAGCCTAAAGTGTTGCCCTGACACACAAAATCCCTGCGTCCATGCGCCAACAGGGTCAAAGCTGTAGGTGGTACAAGGCAGACCTACACATGATTAGACAGGTGGTTTTAATATTGTGGCTAACAGATGTATATGATTCACAGAAAGAAAAATGGTGTAAAGGTACACAAGGTTTTGAACTGGAACAACAATATATCATAAAAGACATACAGTAATGGACTCAAAACCTTTCATTAGCAATAATTTGATGCCTCACTAAACCTTTACAATGCTTGGAACACGACAGAAAAGACTGAATGCATTGTGCGATTTCACTGACTGCATCTCATTTCAGAGAATAACAGCATAATTAAAACTATTTGTGACCCCATTCACTGTGAGAATGATCCAAATCACTGTCTCTAATATCGTGCTATTCCTTGACACCTCCAGAGTCCTTCATTTGAGTTTGACATGTCCTTGTCAATCCTGCAGATTTTTCTATGCACATTTTTCTTCAAGGACTATTACACAGACTTCAGCAGAAAAGAAGGAGATGTATGAAAGATGACGGTACAGGAGGAATCACAAAAGGCACCATCGCGAAATACAAAAGTTGGCCCTGGAGCTAAATTCAGGACCGTTCTTATTCAGATGCATTGCACTGACGTTAAAAGGAATCTGCTTGTGAGCTCCAGTCAGTGCTTTAGTGATTCAGTCTGCTCAATACAATTTAGAACAATTTACTGCACTGTATCTAACCTACATCAGCCATAACACTGAACCTTAAAAACATTAAAAACTGCCCCTCTCATAATCAATGAGCAGATTTACATAAAATTATACGACCAAAATGTTTTCAGTGTGAATAAATCTTGAGTTTGTGGCTTGCATTGCATCCACTATAACAGAAGTAAGTACACCCCTGTGCAATATAACGTATATGTCAAATGATTCAAAACTGTACTACCATACAGTAATTGCAAACCTTACACGTGTAGGAACATGATCTTGTGTCAAAGAAGAAAAAGAGAAGAAAGCTTTATTGTCACAAATACATTTTTACAACATTGTGAAATGTTGTTTTCACATATCCCAGTTGGGGTCAGAGCGCAGGGTCAGCCATGGTACAGCGCGCCTGGAGCAGGAAGGGTTAAGGGCCTTGCTCAAGGGCCCAACAGTGGCCACACTGGGATTTGATCCTCTGACCTTCTGATCAGTAGTCCAGAGACTTGGCCGTTCCACTACCGCTGCCCACAAAATCAAAAAACTAACAGGTTAAGTATATGAAAAATGCAGGCACCGTTGCAGGAATGCAACAGCAGTCAGTTTACTTTTCATTATTGAGTTTGAAACCTTTATTTTTTTAATACTTTATATGTCCCCCTTTATTTTGGATGATGGACTCAGTCCTCCTTCCTCCTTGGCACGGCAAATACTGAATTTCTAGAGACATGTTTTGCCATTTTTCAACCGCTCTTTGCTGGGTTGTGTTGCTCTGCCTTTCTCCTTAAAATATCACCAAGTTTTTCTATTGGATTCAAGTCAGGTAAAATACTTGGCCTGGTAGTATTTCTCACTTTTACCTTCTTTAGAAACTCATTGGATTTTTGGCATTGTGCTTTGGATCATTATCATGCTGGAATATTCCTCTTCTGCCAAGCTTCTGTTAACTGGGAGTCATCTTATCAGCCAGTATTTTGGTATCCACAGGCATTCATGGTGCCATCTATAAATGCCATCTTTACAATATCATTTGCACTAATGCAGCCCCATATCATTACTCTCCCACCTCCGAGCCTCACTCTCAGGACTTAGTATTCACTGTAGTAGTCCTAGCCAGACTTACACCAAACATGCTGGACTTCATCTGAGTCTAACAAATGCACCTTGGTCTTATCGAAACAAAGAATGTGCTCCTAATATTCATCAGACTTCTTTTCATGTTCTTTTCTTTGTCCACAGAAGTTGACATTATGTACTGACCTTTACATTGTCTGACTGGTAAGCCCTGTGCCCAGTCTGAAGCACCCGTTTTGCTATTGTGGAGCTACGTTATACAAATAACACTTCGTCTGTGGTGTCATTTTATAAGAACAACCACTGTAGCTACTATGGCTCGCTTGACGCCTAATCTTTAGTGGGTTACAGATCTTCTTGTCTCCTTCTCCATATTTGTGAAGTGTCACAATCAAACCTTTCAAATTCTTCTGGTAACTGTTTTCCATTTGGAGCCATTATGTAGATATACAGGCCTTACCTCTAAAGTCGAGACAGTTGTGGTATTTACAGTTAATTTCATAACTATGTTCATGCAATGAGACTAAGTGCAAATCACTGGTGTACTCAACTATGTTTCAGTGATTATAGATTTTCTAACTTGTGTGCCAGTGATCACAGTTGTATTCAGTTGTGTTGCACTGAGTTTCTACATTAGGACTTGTACTATAAGTAGTCTTTCTCAGGAATTGGTTTTTGATTGTTCATAAGAGGAAATACTTCACTTTTCAACACAGAAATAATGCAATCATTGAGAAGTGATGCAATTTTGAATCCTTAGACATTTAAGTGATACTGCACAGGGTTATACTCACTTCTGTTGTGTACAGCATGATGCAAAATCTCAGATAAGAGATTCAAACAACTACAGACATATTACTGAGGAAGCTCTTACAATAAATACACAGTGTATAAATATACCAACATAAAGTTCAGCTACAATAAAATTAAAATGTAGTACCAGTCAAAACTGCAGCTACATGTACTCATTCAAGGGTTTTTCTTTTAGTGTTTTCTACATCAAAGACCAATACTACAGGCCTCAAAACTATAAAAAAACACACACACACACACACACAAACATATTAAACAAAAAGTGTGCCATTTTTTAGATTTCTTAAAGGAGTCACTGATTGCCTGTATGACAGCTTCACAGACTTGGCAATATCTTAACCAGCTTTACTTAGCATTCAATTTACAAGTGTGCCTTGTCTAAATTAGAAGAGATTTTTGCCTTCAAATGTGTTTGGGATCATCAACTGTGTGCATTCGACAACTGTAGTAATCCATATTATGGCAAGAACTGTTCAAATGAGTAGAGGAACAACAGTGCTTCACTAATTTAACACATGAGGGGTTAGTAAATCTGGAAAATTGAAAGTGTATTGGGGAAAAAACATCCCACACTATAATGAAACTGGCTCTCATGAGCACTTCCCGAGAAAAGTAAGAACAAGTGTTCCCTCCGCTGCAGGGGAGGAGTTTATTAGAGTTACCAGCCTCATAAATCGCAAATTAACAACACGTAAGATACAATCCCACACCAATGCTTACCAGAGGTAAAGCAGCAGACACATTTTAACATCAACAATTCGGAGGAGACTGTGTGAATCAGGGTTATATAGAAGAACAGCTTCAAAGAAACCACTACTGAGAGAGACCAGTAAGAAGAAGAGAACTGTTTCACAAAAAACCCCACAAGGAATGGACACCCTGTGGAAATCTGAATTTTGGCCTGATGTGCAACTTTGAGATTTTTGGTTCCAGCTGTTGTGTTTTTGTGAGATGAAGAGAAGTTGAAAAAATTGGATCTGCAGGTGTGGTTCCCACTGTGAAACATGGAGAAAGAGGTGTGATAGCGCAGGGGGGCTTTGTTGGTGACACTATCTGTGACTTATTCAGAATTCATGTAGCCAGCATGGCTATCCTGGAACAACATGCCATCCTGTCTGCTTTGTGGGACCATATCAGTTTTTCAAAATGACACATCTCTAAGCTCTGTGAGACCTTTTTGATGAAGAAGGAGAGTGCTGCTTTATATAATCTGGCCTACACAGCCGCCCAACCTGAACCCAGTGGAGATGTGTTGGACAAATGAGGAAAAACCGGGAAAGGAGTGTTCGGCATACATGGGAATACCTTCAAGCTTGCTCAGGATTCAAAAGACTAAATCCGCCGATAACCACTGCATTCGTCCAAAGAATTCTGGTCATGTCTGCATGAACAAAGAAAGGGCTACTGTATTGATTAAACTGCCAGGTTTCGCTCATTTATCTATGAAAACAAGGTTTATATGTGTGACTTGAATACAATGATCTGTGCACAGATCTCAGCTATAAAAATGAAAATAACAGAAAAAGCACAAACCTCATTAAGTAAATTTCACACAAAGTCAGTCTCTAGGCTTCACCCTATCACACACACAAACACACACACACACACACACATATATATATTTTACTGACATATCTTGAATAAACGCATCTGTACGGTGGAAAATTGTATACCACAAAACCAGCCCTATTACCCCTGCTGGTGTTGCTCTCCAAACTCTCCTGAAGGATGATGTGCCTATCGATTTTCACCTGGCCTGGCGGACATTGCCAAATAACTCCTCAAGACAGAGTGAACACTCAGAGAACTCCAAGTTTGTATTTTAACACATTGAAACCAACAGTAGAAGCTCAGTATTGTATCACAGCAGCCATTTCAAATAACTTGATTCCTTCCACAAAACCGTCAGCAACAATTCGGATGGTTTTGCTTAAGTTTGAAGATCATTTCAACCACTTCTTGCTGTCAAACATGACGACAGCAAGCAGAAAATTTCAGATTTTAGCGCTGAGGGTTGTCTGTGCAGTTGCTGTATACTGAAGAGTCTGTCTGGATGCATCATCCTCTGGAAAACACTATTATCTGCTTGCCTAGACAACTGTGGGGCTTTTAAGGACTTGATTTCACAGCTATGGAGATCTCCACCTTAATCTGAACATGTACCTAACTCCATTTAGAGTGAGAACCAGATCTACAGTATGGTGAGATTCAGAATGTCAATGGTTTGGAAAATGCTCTCGCTCCTCTAAGCAAGAAAGTATTTAAATGGACAGGCTTACACTCCTACTGCTAGAACTGGTCAAAGTCAATAAACACTTTCATCTGCTAAACTCGGCATTTCACCTTAAAGCAGCAGGTAACATGGATAAAGACCAACAGAGACAGAAACAGCAAGCTGGAGGGTGCAGAGATGAAAACATAACATAAACACCTCCTGTGCAATCTAACAAGCATCTTTTTAATCTCTCCGTGTTATCATGTGGCGTTTCTACTTGTCAAACTGAATCTTCAATGAGGTGTGGGGGGCTGAACTGTGATGTATCCCTCCGCTCCACTTGCATGATGCGGAAAAAAAGTCAAGTCAGGTCAGGTAAATTTTATCTATACTGTTCAGTATCAAAACTGACAAATCTGCACAGCATGTGACAGCCTCCCTTATTCCCATTTATGTAGCTTCAACATTTCACAGCACATACGAAGTAAGAGGTACCGTAAAACTAAATCATAGCAGTCATACTACTTGAAAAATAATCCCCAGTGATGGAAAAGATTTTACAAGTTAATCTCAACCATTACTTCTTAATTTGTTTTTACACTCAGACAAAACTATATGGCAGTCACAGCACAATAACTGTTGGCAGTGAAATAAGTGTTATGATTATTTTAAGAGTATGTTTGTTTTTACAGCACAAAGACCAGTGGCGGCCCAGGGAATGGATAATGGCTGGTAATGACTAAAGCAGTGTGATGCTGTGGTACTTAAGTATAAGACTGAAACAAAATGCAATAAGGGCAGTGTAATATTAACAAATGGGTAATATACATTCAGCATCGTTGTGCAACATCACTTTGTTGAAAACACATCATGTGATGCTGTTATAATCAGAAGAGGGAGAAGTGCACAGATCATATATTTATGTAGATATACCAATACCATGAGGTAAAAATACACCATTAAGAGTAAAAGACCTGCACTTATAATCCTACTTAAGTAAAAGAACAAGCACATCAGCTGATGTACTTAACATATTAAAGGTTTTGCAGAAAATCTTAAATCTCTCAATGCTGTCAGCCATTTACATTTACAATACTGATGCATCAATGTGTGAGAAACATTTACAAACAGTAAGCTGGTTTTCATGGGATCATCTGGTAAATCAGGCAATTATTAAAATGATTAAAAACAGGAAGTAAAATAAAAACAAACATTCAGACACACAATTCTGATTTCAGATGTTGAGACATTTCACTAATCTTTGATTTATTTGTGACATTTCTAGGAGTGTTACCTCTCTGGGCAAGACTTCGACAGCTTTTGGGCTCATTCATATATTGTACTGAAAACCACGCACAAACTGAAGTGAAATTCCTTTACGCACATAACTGGAAAGAGTAAAACTGAAAAATTATACGCTCATACACACACACAACTGAGAAGCTCTCATGGGAACTACTGAAAAGCTTTCACACATACGAGTAAAATGAGCTCATATACACAGATGAAAAATGTATCCTTGCATACACATATGAACTCATTCATATACTGTAATGAAAACCTCACACATAGACAGTCTAATGCTTCAACATACACCACTGAAAAGCTCTCATAGGAACTAGTTAAACGTTTTACATAGACTATTAAAACGCTTTCACACATACTAGAGGGCAGGATGATTCAGTTAAAATGAAGATGTGGAAGAGAGCCCATTTCACAATACAAGTGAATGACTGTCATTTGTTTGTTCGTCACGCTGATGTCTGGTTAGTAATGTAACACAAGCATTACTCAGCAGCATATTAGCCTTAGTGGAAATCATCAGAACCCTGTCAAATGTCACAACAATTAGGTAGCAACCAATCGTGTGGACACGCTGTACAGCATTGCTCTTCTCATCCAGCCAGTGTAAAAGCACGCCACTGCCAGCTGCAGCTCCAGTCAAGAGAGAATGTGGACCACGTTGATCCAGTGTCACAAGGCCACTACTTTTTGAGAAAATATGACAGGCTTTCTCTGCATGCAGGATACAGTCTAAACATCAAGCATTTTCCACGTTTCAGCACCAACACTGATTCATAAACATCTAATGGGGCAGAAAACTAAACTTTTACCGGCAAAGGTGCACAGACAAAACACAACCATTGTTTGTTTTCCCTTATTTACTGTGTTGATCATTTTACATCTATTAAAGACTGAAATGTCTATAAAAATACAACTTTACCGCAATGAGGACAGAATATTAAACAGGTCAGACTGATGAGACCAGCCAACAACTTAAGTTATCTGGTTTTGACAAAACATTATTAGCACCTGAAATTTGAGCGGTTTGCTTTGTTTTTTTAAATAACAGACAGACAGCAAGATCCTTACTGGTGCATCTAGCAAGAGCCCTTCATGCACTTACACATGTAGCATAACAGCAGTGACTTTATTAATCACATATATCTCTGACATGGAGATAAGACTGATCAGAATCTAGCAATAAATACTATTATGTACTTCTGTTCACTTCAGACAGGAGAGCTGAGTCTCAGTTTATAAGCTGCAGTCTAATCATTCGTAACATAGCATGTTTTCAGGGAGAGTTGAAATAAAGTAGAAATCCCTGTCATGTCATATGTTTTACTGCAGAAGTAACTACCAAAATACAAGGGTTGATCAAACAGTTATAAGAATACGCCTATAAAAATTAAAGACCATAACTGATTTAAATTTGGTCACCATCCTTGTGAAATAAGTCTCTCTGTGAACTTCTACAAAGCTTCAAACATTCCCTGGTAATGCCATTTGTAATCACGTCAACCACGATCTGTGATGAGCGCTGAATGTCTTAAACTGTGTCAAAATGATGACCTTTCAATTTGAATTTCATTTTGGGAAGAGAAAAAAGTCACAAGGAGCCAATTCCAGCCAGTAGGGTGGGTGGATAGCGACAAATGTGTTGTTAGGGCCAAAAATCTTGTGCATAATTGCCGTGCTGTCACCAAGTGTACAGAGCATTGGAGCACCCACATGCCATCATGCCACAGTTCAGGGCATTTGTGCCAAATGATTTCCCTCAGACACCTCAGGACATTACAATAAAGCTCTGCTTTGACAGTCTGACCCCACATGCTCCTAGTGTGCTCCTGAGCAGTATAAATAAAAATGCATTTTAGGGTACCTTAAGTTGTCGTAGTTGGATAAATTATCATTCACATCACAGATACGGCCTTCCTATCTCTGCAGGACATCAACCAGCAGAGAGTTGTAAGAAGGCTAAGAACATTATCAGGGAAACATCACCACCTCTTCACACTCCTGCTGTCTGGAAGATGCTATAGGAATCGGAAATTTAGAACTTTAAGATTCAAGGACAGTTTTTTACCCTGAGGCAAGACTGAAAAGCACTTCCAAGCCAATGCCCCATCCCTGTCTTCCTTCTCCATCACCAGCCAGAGCTTAATGCAATCTTGCACCATTGTATATATTTGCACATGTTGACCTTTGCACCATAAAAATTGCACATACGTTATTTATTACGCAGTTTCTTCTGCACATTACCTTTTGCACTAAAAAATTCAACACTGTCTCCCACTATGAGAACTTCATTACACTGATAAATTGCTTATTGCTGCATATGACTATAAAGCCTTTGAGTCCTTGAATTTTGCATGTTATTGTGATCTGGGGCTTGAGTTGAGTTAAGTGGACTTTTTGCTCTCAAATACACCACAGCATCTCCTCTGCTGGCATATTTCAAGGGTCAGTTCATCTAAATTAGCATTAGATTGAAGTACTTTAGAACTTAATTTTAATAAATCTGAAAACACATTATTTAACCTCCTATTTATTTGTCTGCACTCTTAACATCACCGGCATCGTTTCAGAATACCACTTTAATTTTTATTTGGAAATTGGCACCAGCATTATTAAGCACAGTAGTGCTTCGACACACATAACAACACTGCTTTGGTCACATCACTGTGGCAAACAAACGAACAACAGTCAATTGCCTGTAATTTGAAATGTACTTTCTTTTCTCCACCACCTTCCAGTTTAACTGAAATCCCCTTGCCTCTTCCTATGTGTGAAAGCTTTTTAATAGTCTCTGTAAAACATTTGACTAGCTTTTATAAGAGCTTTTCAGCTATGTATGTAAAAGCACTTTATTGGTATTAGTGCAAGGTTTTCAGTATGGTATGACAATGGTTTCATACGAGCATGTGAGAGGAAATCCTTCATCTGACCACATTTTACTAGCATGTGTAAAAGCTTTTCAATAGTTTCTATGAGAGCTCTTCAGTTTTGCATGAAAGCATATAATTATCCTGTTATTTGTGAGTATTTCAGTTTTACACGTAAAAGTATGTCAACTTGTGTGTGTTTTCCAGTGTAATATGTGAATGAGTTTGTTGCATGTATGTTAATACTTAATAATGTCCCCAACATAGAACTAACCCCCTCTATCGTGGGGGTTAGACTCCAGAGCCCTCCGTGATAGGCGAAAATCCGCATTGTCGCGACCTTAAAAACACTTCCTGTGCTCTCAAACACTTTTTACACTCTTAAACCTATGTAATTTTAACAACATATAAAATTCTATACAGGTACAGCCACGTAGTTTCCCCCTTCCTTCAGCATGTCGAGGAGTTCCACCTTTTCTGCGATGGTCAGCATCTTCCTCTGGTGTTTGGGTTTCGTTGCCAGAATCCTTAGAAGGCGCAGAACGTTTAATTGACATCATAGGTCTTGAAATAAATTCTTTTTTTTTTTTACGAAAATTTCACAAAAACAGAACACTGCAGAGCAACACTATGTGCAGCCATCAGACGTTGATGTGAAATGGACAAGGGTACTGAACGCACACTATGCGTGGCAGGAGGAGACTGATGCTACGGTCGCTGAGCCAATTAGCGCCCAGGATACAGAACACAGTGCTCTGGTTGATATAGTAACTGTATACAATTTAAAAATCCACTATACAGTGAGACCACGAAAAGTGAACCATGATATGGTGAAGGACTACTGTACAACTGTCGGATAAACATTTAAAGGTAAAAGGGATGTTAACGCTTTCTGGAGTGCAAGTATTTAGTAGTAAATAATGAATATACTAAAGTAAAGCACTACAAAATTGAACTCCGCACTAACCGATTTATTTTTAAAAAATGATCTGCAAATAAATTGATAACGAAACTAATCAATTGGAATGACTGAAAATTCATAAAGAAAACTAATAAAATTAAAGAGATAAAGACATAAACAAAGATCCGTAGGTGGAAGCCTCTTTACGGTTACCACTGACAACATTGCCTGTATGTATTATCACTCTTTGGGATCTAGTAACTTCACCTCTATGGTTAAACCCATCACAGATTCCTGAGCACTACTCCTTTGTAATCCCACCACACCTGTGAAACGAGAGAAATACCTACTACTTTGATAAAAATTTGCACATCATCTTTGGAATCCAATGTTACTGTGGAATGCTTAACTTTTCAATGTTCTGTTAAACTTGATTTTCTTCAGTAAAACATTTTGCATTTATCTACGGAAGGGAAACAAAAATCTTTTTGCCTCACTTTTAAATGGGACTGCTCTAACAAGTTCATGTAATTAGTAGAGCCACAGTAAACTGGTCAGCAGGTCAAGAGCAGAGGATCAGAGGAGTTTCGAAAGAGGTAGTGTGACAAGTCAAATGAAACGGGGAAAAAGCTGTCATGTTTGCACTTCTTTGTGTAGCTCAAATATTACAAAGGAGCTGACCTTTGCATGTCACTGTATTACAACATGATTCCAAGTCTAGTGAGCACTGAAATATTAGAAAACCTTGACAGGATTATTGTATGTAATGAGAAAGAGTCTTTTATAAAGCCTGTTTTTTATGATTACTTATAACTAAAGCTGTTCTGTTTCCTGCTCTAAAAAGACACTGCCAGTTTACAGTAAACTGGATCCTTTTGTGTCAAGTACAGACCATAAATTATTTTCAATTAAAAAAATGGGGAGGAAACACAAAATACTGCTGGCTGTTCAGCATATCTGTCCCTCCAAGTCTCAAAACTACAGAACTGAGCAAACAAATATTAAGTTCTGACAGCATTTTCTTAGTAATCCAGTGTACTGAATAACAGAGCTAGAAAAACCCAGGAAAGAGCATCCACACTGATGCTGCATTATGTGTTTGTCTGGGATAAAGATTCATGCTCAAGATATATCCCATAATGCAGTAAAAAATTAAGTGTCCATCAGATGGATTAGGGCAGAGGATGTTACATGTGTGTGGCTGCTGTAGAGTCACTGTTCTGTACCTGCATGTTTCTGTCCCTCCCCTGGGTCCCATCTCAATGATCCAGTAACAAGCCATCTGTCATTGTCATTGTAATTAATCTGGTGCTATTTAGTGGATAATGAGATGCTGTCGTGGGTTTTGTGCAGCTTCACTTCCCAGAGACTTGTTTCCTGTCTCTGTCAGAGCAAGAAGAAGAAGAAGGAGGGGAAAGTGATGGAAGAGAAAGGATGCAATAGAACAGCACTAGAGCACGGTGGCTGCTGCTTGTGTACAGATGGTTAGGACATTTATATACCAGCATTCACCTGCTCTAACAGCACTGCTTACGACACGAAAATCTAGCACTCATGACATGAGTGCTTGGAGCAATCAACAAACAAGAGGATTTATGTCTTACGTGGCTGTGTCTACTTGTCTTCCCTCCACATGGGAAATGTCAGACATGATTGGGGCGGAGATGGCTTTGAATTATTTGGGGAGGCATAAAATATACCATAAGTATGATTGTGGTGGCTGTTCCATATTTACCACAGTGTTTACATGAAAGGTGCCAATTCTACTGAAACTAATCCGACAGAGTCTGAAAACCAGCTTGCTCTCTCAGAAAAATCTTTTGCAATCATATGTGAAAATTAAATGCCGGACTATAAGGGTTGCTTCTGCTCGGGATGGAAATTGCCCTGCCACATGTAATATCTCATACTAAGGCACCGCTTTCAGCATTCACACAATGTACCTTCTTCACTCTGAAAAGAATTCATGGTGGAATTGCAATGCTGGGGACATAAATACATTTTCACTCTCTGACGGGGACAGATGATGTCAGGACCTGTGAAATTTCACACATAAACACCATGCATACAGGTGACCTTTCTCAACCTTTCACTATGAGTTTTATGTATTACCTGCCACTGGTTTTATTGTTATATCCCAGTTTCTATAATGCTTGACAACAGATATGTGAATTTATCATACCTACAGAATATATGTGTGTGTATATATATATATATATATATATGTGTATATATATATATATATATATATATATATATATAAGATTGTCAGAACGTTGTAATTTAATGGATCTAAAAATTGGTCTATTACCTTACTCAGAACTCCCTTCTTTTAAATACAACATAAAATCGATCACTGCTGTCAAAGAAAAAGAGCAATGTAATGCTACCAACAGAACCGTGAAAGCAGAATGATGAAGTGAACGCATGAAGTTTGACAGTCAAAGGAATTAGGTTATTAAACACAATTTACTTTATTCAGTATGAACGGCAGTATCATTTTACTCCTCAATCATGTTAGCTGCTGACAGCCATCCACAACCGCCGTGATCCAATCAACTCAAGGAAATGAGGAGAGGACATGACTAAGCACAATCTGAGCAGAATTTTGAGGCAATGAACAAATGATCGTCGTAAATCCTGCTGGTCTCTTCATTTCCTACTTATTTACTGCCAAGGGCTTCTATTATCAGCATTTGTTACCAAACTCATTTCAGTGATAGATCTCACCCACTCTCTCTCTCTCTCTCTCCCTCCCTGTTTACCAACAGTGAGGCGACCAAGGTAACCCTCCGTCAAATCAACAACCATTTCGCACATGCAGAGAATGAAACAGACGAACACACACATACACTCAAAAAGCATCAAATAAGGTGTAATTCAACAAAAGAGGTAGCTGATATGTCTCCAACTGCTATAGCTGAACTCTCATTGGGTAGATTGATGGTTGACACTGGGAGCTAGTCTGTGGGTGCTGAAGTCAAGCATCATTACTGCGGCCAAGCACCCCAGGTATGTGGTTAATGGCAGTAAAGAGAGCAGTGTGAATGTGTGCCAGTTGCTCAATGAGGCCCTGCAATGTGTTGGAAAAAAAATTTTTAAAAATAAAGAAAACAAGTGGTGTTCACGCAAGTGAGCCACAATGTAAAGTGATCATCCAAAGTCATTGAAACCTTTGAGGTGAATTCAATTATACCATTAGAGACTCGAGATTCTCATTAGTTCTACATTATGGTGTTTAGAGAGTCTAGAAAGTGACCAAATTTCATTGGCCCTTCCAAACTTAATTTTAAATGTGGCTTTCTGTGAGTTTTGGCTGATGATTAGCAGTCAGAAAAGACTCTGAGATCAAGGCAGCATGAAAATGTGCTCTACAGTTTCAGTGTGTGTTCTCATTAAATGTGTATAAGAATGAAAGCCTTGAGGAGGCTTGCTAGTGAGAAAAAACACTTGATAACTTTGAGTACAAACTATCCATAATCACTCCAAACAGGGCTGTTTCCTTAAAAATAACAATGCTGCTGGGAAACCGATCCCAGGTGAAATGTAGAATGTGGTCCTGATGAGGGCTGATACAAGGTGACATGGACAGTGATATGACAGTTCTTGCTGTTTGTTAAATAGACTCTGTGCGTTGCTTCTGCCTGGCACAGGCAGCTTGCTGATGTCTGGGCACATTAATCAGAGTGTCACCACTGCAGAAGAGTTATGAATGAGCTACAGTACCGTTGGAGCTGGGGGCCTCTGGGACATGTACAAACCTGCTGCTACCATCTTGTAAGAAATGGGGGAGGGATACTGCCGCAAATATTATGTGCTCAGCTTTTATTTTGTTTTGTTTTTTTGTTGTTGTTTTTTTGTATCTGCCATGATGCATTGGACAACACTACTTGGTAATCTTGATTAAATAAATCATACTTCCAGATGCCTGCCCAGTGACAGAAAGACAATTATTTCACAAAATACACGTATCCACAGAGTCTGTGAGCACTTAATAAAATCTACTGTGGAAAGTCAGAGCAAATCTCAAGATTTAACCATGAGAATGACTAACATATCACACTTCCTGACACTCTGAGCTTGTAAATCCAACCATTACTCAACCCTTCATCCACAAAGACCCACCATCTGACGAGTCCAATAACTCGTAAGACTCCTATTTACACATAAATATCACTACCCCAGGTATTCAGGATACTACGGATATGTTATTCCTGTTGGGGGTTTTTTAGGGGGTGGGTTGACAAACAAATTGTGATCTGTGTGGTCTGAATATCTGCTTGAAAATTTCTTAATCTTAAAAACCCTACAAGATGTTCATTTTTTAAGTACTAGCTGGAGATGAATGTAAGACTAAAAGCAGTAAAAGTGTCTTTGTACAGTATATTGCAAAACAGGATATAAACTTGTAAAATGTATTTTCACTGGGTCTACACTACAAAATGATACAGTATGTGTTTCCCACATAGACAATACTTATAAACAATACTTGATAACATAATATTCTGATCATTTAAAGGTCAGACATCTCAATTAACATGCCATAAAAAATGTGCAACATCATCAGTTATTGTTTATCCATGCCAAACCTGTTTGACCTTTCAGCGTAAACGCATAAGTAAGGTTTGGAAATCTACTAAGCCAACCTGCAGAGGGCAACAGAGCCAATATGGCATGTAAAAACACACCTCTTGCCACTGTGGTTTGAATGTGAGAAAAGAGTTTTATCTAATCAGACCCTAAAGACAGAGCACAGGGTTGTAAGGTGTGAGGAGCCAATATAACAACCTGTAATCCTTTCTTCCCTCATCTATTGCAGTCATCCTTGTTTTCATGGCATGAGATGCATGAAGAGATACGTTGCCGTGGCCATTAATAAGGACAAGGGACCTGAATTACATTTAATCGATCGGTATGTACTGCCACTGCTGTACGGCTGTACTTAACACTGCAATTACATGCTAGCAGCAATTAGCTCATTATGCAGGCCAGCACAGTGGGAGAGATACTGCACTGATGCCCATTTAACACACGGTCACACACACAACCTTCTTTGCTCTGTGATTTTACATATCTGCATCTCATATCCTGAAGCCCATTCAGCTCCTTACAGCATCTGACTGGTTGAATAGTCACATCTCAATTGGATAACTGTGTGAATGTCAACAAGCTCCACAGCAACAATTAGTACAAAACTTAAAATTGTGCGTGTGCCTGCGTTTGTGTTTGCGTATGTGTCTGTGCTGAAGACAAATGACTCAGTGAATGAATGTGTTCAGTGTGAAACATGTGTGCTGGAGCAAAACAAACGCCACAAACAGAATGTGTGAGATGCTTCTGTAGTCTGTTTTTTCTCTTAGACAGCACCTAGTCATTCACGATTGTTAAGTATTTTGTTTGTTTTTATTAATATATTTTATTCTCAGCTTTTCCATTATGCAAAACACACATAAAAGAAAAATAGGAGAAAGAGAAGAAAAACTAAATAAGCTGAATAGACAATATCCTCTGCTACTGCAAGAAAATGTCTATGAAACATGCAACAACGAAAAATCAGTAATATCAATTGTTCTTTAGCCAGGTCAAATTTGCTTGACCTCTCACTATAACAACAATATTCAGTCAATACATTATGTTTTCTAGGGTCAACACTCCTGTGAATTTCTGAAATCTAAACTCACTGTCGACACAGGCCCAGGTTTCATTCTTCTATGTATGAAAAGTATGTTCATTCCCACCAGAATTCCTCTCGTTGAACACTACTACTATATTCATTATTAATAAATAGCTGGCAGAGCGCCATCATAACAGATGAGAATAAGATGAAGGTATACAAATGCATTTGTGTTTTTTGTGTGTGTGAACTATGGGCTACTTTTAGATGAAAGTAAAAATTTACCTATCCCCTCCATCTCCAGATGAAAGCTACCTTAATGACATCTGATTATACTGCTATGAGCTTTGTGTACTTACATCTTCAAATGAGTCTCCATCATCATAATGGAAAATAAAATGTCCAGATGTCTAAAAAGTTTGGGAACGTAGACATTTATCGAACCATCTTAGCTGTTTTTCTCTTTACAAAATTTAATTCTTCAGGCTACATCACAACTAATTAGTAATTGGTTGTAGCAATTTCCTTCAGCTAACCTTGGCCATTGTAAATGGTTATTAATCAATTCATCATTCAAAGTTTATAGAACACAAAATCTGCATAATTAACATGGTTTATTTTCGCAGTAAAATCCAATTAAATTTGTATTTGACTTAATAATTAATCCAAATTGATGGACAAATGATGTCAAGAAATAAACAAAACAAATACCACTGAAAATAGTTGCTGTTGCTCCCAATTTATCTGCTGATGACAAACAAATGGCCAAACAAAATTCATGAAGTTTAAACACAAAAATTCCGTACAATACTGGAACGCAGTAAAACAAGCTGATGCCACTATCTTAACAAATAAAAAATGATTTCCTTAATCAAGCAAAATCCTAAAATGGGTTGTCCACATGTATTGTACAGAGAGTCTAGTTCTATGGGCTACTTTTACAAAGGTATGATTACAGTTTTTTATATACTATTGTACTTTTAAATGACTATCATCAATAAATTAAGAACTTTTCTTATGTTTTTTAGATTTGACTCCATTCACAACCCATCCTCATCTACCTACCCTGTCTTTCATTATTTCTTCACTGAAATCCTATGATTAATCTACCTCATAAAACGTATATTCTGATCATAAAAATATATTCTTAAATACTAGTCATAGACATGTAAGAATGAAAACAGTACCACTTTGTTCATCTTGCAGTATTTTGGAGAGACTTCTGAAGTGGCGTGCTGGACCTGTGCTACGATCCGCACTAAAGATGGAAAAACGATGAATCTTCGTGACCACTTGCGTGTAAATCCATCTTTCATTTTTAGTGCTCTTTGGCACAAATCTCTACACATAAGCATAGAGAAGAGTGCATCTCGCTGTATCTTTGGATGGAAAAGGGGTGGGGGGTCGTAATGTGAAAACAGTGCTGATTGATAAACTAATCTTTCAGAAGAACTTTTGCAAAAAGAATAATTTTAAATCACACAAAATTTCTGCCAGAGAAGATGGCTGCAATACATCCTGCATCAAAACAGGAAATTGATGGCATGTTTACACTTGGGTAATAGAGGCTGCTGCCAGACAGAAGCCAAGAGGATTTATTCATTAAAATGTACACGAATCCCTGTGTTGCCTCGGTTGATTTAAGCATCATAAAATGATCTGCTTGTCCTGGGCTGAGATCCAGAATGCAGATGCCATAAAACTAGACTCATGCAAAATTAATTGTAACAAGGGTTCTGAAAAATGTGTAAAATGCATAGTACACTACTGCTTCCAAACTACATTTGTATTATCCAAAACAAACCAAGGTCAAATGATTAAAAGCAATGATGATGAGGAGACTCCTAGACAGGGTGATAAAATGTGTTTGACTGGACATTCATTAATTATATTTAGAAAAGGCATTTGTGTTTGGCAGACTTATCCTGTATAAACAGATTAGTAAATAAAAACCCAAGAGGGATTTTAAACATCTGTGATGCCAGTGGGCACATTAGCACAGGCATTGAAGAAGAGTGTGACCACAAAGAGCACCAAGAGCGAATATTAACAGTAAAGCTAGGCGATAGAGCTGAAAATTTTATCGCAATAAAATCCTTTCCTCCAATCGATATTTGTAATCATTGATGATAATGACTTACTTTTAACAAATGATTAATTGAATAACAGGAGAAAAAGGCCTACTTCTTGAATTTATTTGAATTTAACCATGTCACTTTAAACATAACCACTTCAGCTATTTATTAAGACACAGAGCTAATAATTCAAACAATAACACAAAAAATACTTAAGGATAAATTAACTTTAAGGTAAAACTTTGTTAAAAAAAAAAAGTGCAACAGAGCTCCATTATGATGATATGATGCTATTAATGAGCCAGTAAGGGAGCATGCTTGGAATTTGTTCATGCAACTTAGCTTTGCATTTGCTTTCATGACAGTTTGCATCTAATGCATTTTAGTGAAACTGTCAAACATTTAACCAGATCAGTTTCTTTTTGCCATTGATGAGGGCACACATTGCTATAGTGATGCCCAGGTCAGATTAACAGAGTGTAAAAAGCAAGAGAATATGATTGGATCCTTTCCACAGTAAATCCCTGCTGTTTCATTTAGATCAGCCTGCTCGTGACACCTCACTAGGTAGCAGTTACAACATGCAAACAAGAATTATTGGCTTCAAACCCTGTGTGGAGATAAGGTGAGCCTCTGTGTTAAATGGAATTTAGGAGGAAATGTCAGCTGGACTCATTTGGGTGATAGAAGCACAGTGGAGTGGCCATTAAACAGTAAAACAGCTCTCTTTATTTGGAGGCTGATAGATGAGGCAGTCATCTTTATTCACAGCCTTCCTTGTCAAACAGAACAAATCTTTGGGTGGCCTCGTGTTCCTTCTTTCTCGCCATGTTTTTGTCTCTTCCACGCAGACACACATGCAGCATCCTTACAGAATAGAAGAAACCTCTGAAGACTCATAATTAATAACAATGGTATAATCAAATTAAGGGCTATCCTCTACGTTGTGTTTTTTTTTTGTCTTTTTTGGGTCTTGCAGGGTAATGATTAGGGTCTTGCAGGGTAATGATTATTCTACTCTAATGAGTTTGCACCATTGCCTGCACCCGGCGTTGATCTCTAAACCCCACTACAACGACCAGGGAACTTCTGATAATGAGGTTGGACAGTGAGAATGGGGTGAGGCATCAAACAGGGTGAGCGTGACAGCATGGCTGGAAAGAACAGTCTGTCTGCAGGGCGGCGACATGGGTACAGTGGGATGCCACTCAGAGGAGCTAAAGTAAGACAAGTCGGGGGAGTTAGTGAGGTTGAATGAAACAGGCATGAGTGAGGAATCAGGGACTTCAGTAATTAAAGTGAGACCACAGCAGTAGGGAGAGTGATGGGTCATGTCAGAGATTGAGACAACAGAGAACATCACACAGGGTGAGTCACATGGGTGGGAATACATGGGATGGAAGGGTAACAAAGCAAGGCAAAAAGAATGCAACACAAAAAAGAGCTACACGCTCACACAAAAGCTAAAGGAGAATCACATTTGGCTAGCTTTATTCATATTATGATGTCAGTCAAAGCCGCAAAGACAAAGGGCATGGTGCTCAGCGGCCTGCAGAAAATAAGCTAATCACGTTATCTGCTTACTGGTGCACACTATTTCAAACCAAGTTCAATTCACATTTTAGGATCATTACTCACATCAATACGTGATTAGATAAGAATCACATGTCTGGGGTCCAGTGACCCTTTCAGTCCTTAATTCTTCTTCGTATCAGGGTTCAAAAGCAAGTGGATGGTGTCAGTAGGCGTTTCTACTTTAGAGTGCTATGTTTGGTCATTGCAGTGCAGTGACAGGCCAGACAGTTGATATATCTGAGCGTCTGACAGGATTGAAAACTCATATGTACTCCCCGTGGCACTCACCCATGAAAGCATTAATCTTGTAAGTCATTCATTGCCAGAAACTGGTCCACATCTTCCACTGTCTATAAAGGTCAGTGCTGTGTGACATGAAAACATGTGGAGGGTCAGCAACACCAGTGCAGTGATGCTGGCAGATTGAACAAATTGTTGAGAAAAAAAGATTTTTGGAATAAGACCAAGGCAGACGGTAAGATGGATTTTAAATTGATCCTAATTTTGGACAATGTCTGTTGAGCAGACACTGATTATACCTGGTGTCTCAAAGTTCATGCAAAAATACTAGTTTCAACAGTGGGCCTTGACTTTCCCTCCTTGATATTGCTGATGTTTCTTCCACCGTAACTGCCCCTGCCTGATTCTGTGGTCATCATAAATGAGTCTCTTAAGACTGACATTTTTTAGCATGTATTAAAGACATCTGGAAAAATGTTTTTTTAAAAAGAAAAAGCAGTGTTCACCCTATTGTCTTTCAAATCTTGCCATCCTTAATAAACCATGAAGGTTATTTATCATTGGTTACATGAGTACTTTTTTATTGAAAGTATGAAAAACCCAGTCAGGCCACTGAATCAGTTCTTGTAAAAGCTTTTAATGACTTGTCAATTCAAAAATCTAGACATTTGACACTGTTGACCATGATGTTTTAAAGGTCTGAGAGTTAGATAATTATGTCTGACACTACATTCCACTAATACAAATTCTCTCTGTAACACATGATTTTCACAGTTTCTCTTGGTGATTTCAGCTCTATTAAGTTAGACATTCTCTGATGAGTCCCAAAGGATTTATTTGGCTCTGCCATTGGCAAACAAAGGATCAGCTATCATAACTATGATAAAAAACATTATATTTCACTACCTTCTGATAATATGAGGACCTTAGAAACAGAGGAAGCTAGAAGGTCAGTACCACATTCAAGTCTTCATTACTTTCACCACTAAATGTGTTCTGTAAGTTAAACTGTACTGCTGTTAGTACTTTGTTCTTGTCTTACACTGATATAATTATCTCAGTCCTCTAAACTTAGATTACACTGAAACAATAAAATATGCATATTACTGCACCTAAATAGTGGAGCAATAATATGTACTAAGCTCAAGATTCATGACAAAGTATTACACTTTTTTCAAGGTTTTCTTGTAGGCGAGTCATTGTATGTTGAGAGCCAATGATTGTTAACGTACGTCTGTATTCTGCAGGTCATGGCTGAAAGAGCTCTTTACATTTGACAATGAGTGCAAACGTGTGTGTGAGACAGAGTCTACGAATGGAGAGCTTATTTTTTCAGTTATTCGATTCCTGCAGTGCTCGATTAAATGTGACACTGACAGAGACTTGGACCCAATCAACGTCCTCTCTGTGCGTTTCTTAATAAGTGCTTGATGACACTCCCACATAATGAACACCACAGTAATTATCAAGGCCAGGAATCCATCTGAGAGAAGATAATGATTAGAAGATCAGAGTTGTGACTAATGATCTCGCTTAATTTCCGTCACTGACCTTTACTATTTAACATATACTATACAACTATACTGGTTATTCAACATTTACATAAAATATTTGTACATATATTTGTACACATAACATTTTCTGGTTTAGTATTAGTCTTCAGTGCCTTTGGGGTGTGCCTCCAATGTGACAAATAACTGAAGAGAAGGATTCAATCACGATTCAAATACAATGGCTGAACAAGCACAAGAACTATTATGATGATTTTCTGCATGATATAGAAGAGGAGATTCAGGAGCATGTTGGAGAAGGTATGGCAAATTATTTCTTTGCTGACAGCACAAACTGCAACAGAGCAATTTACATGTAATAACAACACCAGTTCAGAAAGAAATCTGCTCCAGAAGATAGAGGGCTAATCAAAGGCCATTAATGCAACCAGCAAAACTGACCTGATAGAAGCTGCACTCAGAATCGCTGTGTGCCATTGAAGCCCATAAAACGAGACGAGTGAAGCACAGAGTGAAATTAGAAGGTGGGGCCTAAGAAACTGACTGGGGCTCAGACAGAGAGCCCTAACCAAACAACCTGTGTATTCCTACAGCTCGGCATGCTGCTTCTAATTAAAGGAGCTTTCACGTCCCATTGAGCAGATTGCAACCCTCCGTGGACCAAGAAACAGTACATATGAGAAGATTCACCTTAATCCTGAGATACATACGCTTATCTCTTGTGCAGAGTGCTAGGAAAGCAAAGGAAGCGAAGGAGCAAGGTCGGGAGAAAGAGAGCTAGGGGAAGTGAGAGATAGAGAAGGAGAAGAGTGGGAAGAGGACGTGAGAATGTAAGGCAGGGCAAGAATGCAGATTGTTGGAGTGAGGAAGGGAAGCGATGGCGTGAGAGGATGAAAATAGAGAGGAGTGGAGGTGCAGTGCTGAAGAGAGAGAGAGAGGGCAGAGGAAGGAGAGAGACGCTCTTCTCTCTGTGATTTTGAATATGAGCAATCTGAGCATCTGATTAATCAGGTTGAGTCACAGTGCCACAGGGGGCATCTGCTCTGTTTCGCCCTGTTCACACTGTTGCACTCGCCAGCGGGAGGAACGATTCACTCACATTCACTCCAAAGCACACACAAGTAAGAAACGCATGCACATTTTAAAACTGACAAAAATACAATAATAATTCTGTTTTAATTCACGTAAAGCATCACTGAGTACCCTGAAAAGTGCTTTATGAATAAAATGTATTGTTATTATGCAATTCATTCTGATTATGTTGGTTAATCAAGTACATAAATGTGCATTAGATACATAAGATTTACAAAATAGGTGTAAGCTTCTTCATTTATGCTTCATTTGTCAGCTCAAATTTATCTTAGTAGCTTCATTGTGCTTGTTAGTACATCTTTTCAGCCATGCTTTTAACCCTACACCAAGTAGTGATAAAACCTAAGCATACATAAACAAAAGGGTGTCAGTTTAACAGTGACAGCGGTTTGTCATTCTATCCATGGTCGGCATCAATCACATCACCTAATTAATTTTGGGTTTATGGCCTTGTTTTATTCATGTTGCCATAAATATAAAAATGCAGATTCTCTATCCAGGTACAGCTGTGTTTATTAAGCAAGCAGCCTAATTAAGTGTCCCGACCCCCCACTTCCTTTTTTCCCCACTTTCTTTGGGAATCACACAGTAAAACAACCTCACCGTGTTTGCCAGAATGTATACTGGTTCATACAAAATTGCTTTTCTCATTCAGTACCCAGTCAACAAAGCATTGTGATTTGTATTTCCAGGTTTGTTTTTGTTTGGTAGTTAATCAAAAAGGCATCTCAACACGAGTGTGAGTATTTGTGGTGAAGAGACAATGAATCATTGCAATTGGATTGAAGCTGGCAAACTGTTAATTCTTCACAATTAGTTTAGAAGACCACAGTAGGCTTCATGTCAGAGCTAAGGGATGATCATTTATCACAGCAGGTGCAAAATTCATTATTCACAAAAGACAGAGATTCAAGGGAATTTCAACAATTAATAGGATTTTCAGATGAATAGGAAATTACTTTACCAGTTTAGAAAGCCAGATATACAGTTTTTCCAAAACAGGTGTGACATTGTCTGCATAAAGCAGGAGTTTTCAAAGTCTGACACTATAGGTTTCCCCTCAGACAGAATCAGGGCAACCGTGTCACATGCACCGCCTTAGAAATGGCAGAAAAGTCACGACCATACTTTATTAGAATTACTGTAAGCTTTTCATGCAACTGTACGGAGCTGAAATGTCATGGTGGGTCTTTAATTTTCAAAAAGTCTTTCATGTTACTTCACAACAAGTTTGGCATTCCCTTGCAATGTTTTGTGTTATCTCATGATATGCTTTGCATTTCCTCTCATCCATAGAGAAAGGTTGTGCTGACCTGGCCAGCCTACAGGTAGGGAAACACAAAACACGACAGGCCAAGACTAGCTGGTTAGCAGCGACTGAACTTTCACAATAAACTACCCACATATGCCATGTTGAATGATGTGATGTGTACAATACCTCTGAAAAGCAGAGTATATGCCAAATTAAGATTGTCCACAATATAAGTTTATCAGATCGGTCAACCCTAGGGGGGTATTGCTTTGGCTGTGCTTTGGTATGATTATGGATATGACACATTAGTTTATAATGGGTGTAACAATAACAAAACACAGGGGTTGTATGTTTCTATGTGTGAAGCTGATGAGCTGTTTGCGTGAACTGATATGGTGGTGATCACTGAGAATTGCATTGGAGCTACTGTACTGCTTGACTCCTGTAGTGCATTAAGTACTATGGTTTTAAAGCCTGCTCAGAATAATGATGTGCTCTTGAATAATGCTACTAGGAGCAGCAAGGAAGACCTACAGTACAGCTGTCACAGTCATATCCATAGCATGTTAGAGTCAACCACAAATGCAGCTCCAGTCCAAGCAGCAACTAACGGGTGCATTCCAGTACTAGTACTACAATTTTTCATAGTGCGCCAGAAAAAGAGTTTGTATGTTCCAATACAAAATATGTTGAATGCAGAATGCCAAAAATACCAGGATATCCTACTACATCCGGTTGGATTTTGCAATATGCAAGCCAGCATGCTTTTCTGGCACTTCTGACCCACAATCTTTTGCACAGTTACACATCATGGTGTCTCGCATGAGTATAAACAAAAGCTCACAGACAGATGACAGCTCCTTTAGTACTAGGGACTGCAACGATGAATGTTTAAGACACAACAATAAGACAAAGTAGTATGTCCCAATTGTATGCATATGCAGATTCACCCAACACATGTTAGGCAGTGCAATGACAGGCGCTTTTAAAGAAGCATCTAGAAATAAATGCATAATGTAAAGCATCACGTGATTTCTCCTTTCTGTCAAGCTTGCAGAACATTTCCCTAATTAAGCAATGTAATATAACTGGAGAGAATCAACACGGTAATTGTTCCTGTGGAATCAATTGTCACTCTTCATGCATTCACCTGTTAACTCAAGCTGAGTTTTACAACAAACAACTTAACAATAAGCTTAAAAATTCACTTTGTTTGTAATCAGTGACCCTATTTAAGCAATAAACTATTTTGGATTTCCATTACTCTTAGAGATATAGGAAATCTTTAAGGATGTGATGGCTGGACAAGGCCCAATATAATTTATCAGTGAAAGTTGGAGTGCTGTATGACATCCAGTCCAAATATTAATTATTTCTTGACAAAGAAGAATGCACAACGAAGTTTGACTGGTCTTTGAAGATGTAACTGATCTCAGAAATCAGCATCTTCTAAAGATCCTCATCTATACTAGAGTCTACAGTGTCAAACTCCCTACACTTCCCAACAAGTAACATTTTCATAGCTTCCAGTTAGAGGAGTCCAACCCCTGCCTCAAGAAAATTGTGAGGTCTTTATACCATCCCACAGCCCCTATGATCCAAACAGTGGTTATGTAAGGTTCAGTAAGAAGAAGAGGGATACTTCAATTAACGTTAATGAGCTAAAATGAATCATGTTAGCAGAGCTCACTGGTGGTGGTTCACTGACTGGAGCCAGTTACACAGACAAAGCAAGAAAGCTCATCATCAACCTCGCCCCCTTTTCATGTTGTCACATACTACGCTATAATGGCTTACCATAGAACAAACCATTACTTCAGAGAGCATCATGTCACGGTATGCTGAACATAACTAATTTCATTTAGTGAGAACTTGAGCTATATGTTTTCTCTGTGCTTTCATGGATGTAAAGAGCCTATAATAATGAGTCTCAGCAGAATGTGACACCCCAGGCTCCAAAGCCACATTCTGCCTCAGACAATGACAGCAGGCAGATGTTTAAATACACTGTTGCCTTACTTCTCATAAAGACTTCAGTTTCAGCATGAGACAAACATGAAAATAATGAATTAATTGCTTCTCTTGCACAGCACATCTATCCCCATGTTTAGGGCAAGACACCCTGTGATCAAACATCAATATCTTCTCAGCTGGAGTCTTGTGCTGCCGCTAAACTCCAGCCTGCGGCAGAAAAGACCCATCCAACATTCTGCATCAGAAAAATATACTACAGGAAAAATCTCACTGATGTCAATATGTGAATTAGCCTTTTGATTTCCCCCATGGGTATGCATTCCCGAGCGCACACACAAACATGTTAGTATACCCATGCACAGACAAGTACTGAGGTGGGAGGAAGTGTTAAATTTCTGAGCCTACCTCCCCTTCCTCCCTACCCTCGCTCTTGGGTTTCGTTATCAATCGTGCCCAGCACTCCCAGGGCTCTGTAATTTCCAAATAAATAAATCATTAGTGGCTCCAGCATGAGGATTAATCAGTGGCTGCTGCTGCTGCTGCTTCTGCCTCTCCGTGGGAGTGTACCGTCACTCCCACCACATTCACATCAAGCCCCATCAGCAGCAACTAGCTGGGCTACGTCGATTGGCAGCGCTGACTGTGGGGGATTAGACGTGGCAGCCTGGAACCTCCACAAAATGCTCATTTCAGCTCTCTCTTTTCCCCCTCAACCAGACACTTTCTTTCACTTTTTGATCATTCTTACCCCTCTGATTAATTCATGCTCTTTTACAGACTAAGTATAGCAGAACTGTATATTTACAGTACTTTCAAATGTAGGGTTTATCTATAATGAAAATCTGGGATTTGTGGATGATCTAACTTTGAGGGACACATGTTGATAGCCATTTTAAGAGCTCTGTGTAATTGAGTTGCTGAGTAGAGGGGGATGGGGTATATAAGAAGGGGTTGATGTAGTGACAGAGAGGGGAGATAGGAGAAGGGAAGACAGGTTAGAAAAGGATGGGGAAGAATAAGTGCTCTGCTGGATCGAAGTGGAGGGTAGCGGGCCCAACTAATCGGTCACAGAGCACTCAGGCCACGGGAACAGCTAATGGATTGTTTGTTGTCTCCAAATCAAATGGTCCTTTGATGTGCCACAGACTTATTGCATCTACATGGAGTGAATAATAATAACATAATGAATTTTATGTTTGATGCCCTTCTTAAAAACAGCTTTTTAAATTGATTTGCAAGAAGCACCATTAAACAATTTACTGAAAACAGAAAAAGACAACATAATTGAATGTCCTTTTCCAGTCATTGATTAAACTACTAAAAGTCATCTCTGTATATCAAAGTCACACATTTACATGTTTTTTTTTCTATGACAATAGTCCCGTCCTGCCTTAAGCCTGGATGTAACTACACACTGTTGCTGATTTTTTGTTTTGTTAAACTACAGACAGTATATCCAAATCAAATTCTTTCTTGCTTCATTTCTATCAGAAAAAAAAATAATTCTGCAGGTATTTGGTGTTATTTGAAAAAAAGGTTATAAATATATAAAAAAATATATCATTATTTTACAGATACTTTGCCATTTTATACACTGTTTTCACAGTTTTTGAACATTACAGTATTCCACCAACTTCCATGTATTTTTCTGGCTCCCTTGGTTTGGAAACCCATTTTAGAAGTATAACAATGAAGCAGAAAGCCCCACCACACAAGTTGACAGGATTAGTTACTAAAGTTTGTTATAAATGAAACCCCTGAAATTTCAAACAATGTTTTTCAGACTGTCATCAGTACACCGCAGTTTTGAGGCGAAAATTTTCAGCCATGGTGCTGAATGCTTTTGCTCCTTATACGTCTTCTGGCATACAAAAAATGCCATATGGACATGATCTGAATTTAGAATAACAAATAAAGATGGATAGAGGATAAAACCAAACCTTACTGTTAAAAACTAAGCAATACTAAGTATAATATACCCAAACAACACTACTTAAAAATATATTTCAAGTTTCTCAGTAAATGTTTATTTTCAAATGATTGTAAAAGCTTTTCAATAAAAGCACAGCTTCATTTTTTAGATTCTTTTAAAAGAAATAGTGAGGGACTCCGGCACTAATCAAATGTTTTTGTACTCATTCTTTTGTGTTTAGGTATCCAATTGGAGACATAGTCATCTAAAAGCATGGCATTGTCAATATGTCACTGAAACAAATTCACATTAATATGATTTTGTTTTCTATTGCATTGATTTCTCGCTAACCTTGCCATAATCATTTCATTTTCTTCCACTTATGAATTTAATACTGGCCTGTAATCTAACAATGCATTGTTTTGCCACAATTTCTATAATCACTGTTTTTGTGATGATTCATTTGTTGGTAAACAGAAAATGGATCATTTAGCACTATATCTAAAGGGTTTATGAGAGACTCGCACATTAGAGACAGAAAACACTTGCCATGAACACACAGTTTGCAGCAAGGAAAATATGTTAGAAATGCTGCAATCCAGGCATCAGACCAAACCTGTTTCATCCTGAAAATCTACCCACAAAGTAGCTAGTGTAAACACGCTGCAGACATAATATTTTAGTTGATCTCTGTGCAAAGAGAATGGATTTAATCAAAAATATCACAGCAACCCAATTAGATTTTCAGTAGCTTTACATTTAGCCAACCCCTTAGAAGTAGTTACAGTGCAAACTTTACTGGCAGAACAAACTTCGCTGGGGTGACTCTGTAGCCTTATTTTTAAAGCACAAACCAGGCGCTCGTCCACAGTATCAACAATTCAAACCCCACACACATATATTTCCTATTTTTCAGGGATAGCAGCAATAAAGGCATAAAGACCAAAAAAGTAATGCTTAATATAAAATCAACTTAATGACATGAGCCTTCAATTTTGCTTGTGTCCATGTGTTCCATCCAATACAGTCACAGATGCATTAGTATCTCTGAAGGAAAGTGAGCCAACAGGTTTCTATTCAGACTTGCAGGACGAGAGGGCCAGAGTGTTCCAGGATTTCATCATACACCCTTTTTCATTCCTGAGAACAATAACTTGAAATGCTGACCTTACCTATATCATCCCCTCACTTGTGAGTACTTCTTTGTGAAGAACAAAACTATATAGTGCTTTTAGCGCATCACTCAAATGTCATCCTTGTCATCTTAAAAAGCACAAACAAATGAGTCACGGGAGGTGACACAAAATGCCACTAATAAAAAATGTAAGGTTAAACGTCAGTCCTATATTATGAAGTTTGCTACTTAACTGTAGGAAACCTGTATGTTTTATGACAGCTGTGTCCTAGTTCCTTACTCCTTGTCTCATTGTGATGAATCTATGCCTGCTGTTTCACATTTGCACATACTATGTTTTTATTATATTAATGTTTGTTTTATGAAATTAACAAGTAACTATTCATGTTTAATCAAAGCAAGCTGTATTATTTGAAATGTGTGACATGATGGATGCTCTATGCACAATGTTGTGTATTTTTGCCGTCATTTAAATGAAAAGGCAGTGAATGCTAAGAATGATAATTTTGTCCCCTTTGACATTTCCATGTGTTTCATGAAATAAAATCCTATTAGCACGTGTACTGGCCATTACCATTAGTGGACAACTCCTCTTTTTTCTCAGTTAGACTGAATACACAGCCCTGTAGTTATCACAGCAGTAAAAATTACCAGACCTCAATACAGACACACCATCCCATAACAGAATACAACACTGCCCTATTTTCCAGTTATGACTCTGGGAACCAGTTCAGAAAAGCACTGTTGTTTTCAAGCTTTCTCCTCTGTTTGGCATATTCCAACTCATGTACTTTGATTTCTTCTCTTGTCAAGAGACAGCACGTCTTATTCTGTGGTCTTGTAGCTTTCACAACGGAACAGGAGAAACTTATTTTTTGAGGTATAAAAATATCGAGGCATCTATGACCCACAGTCCTGGCAATCTAAAGATAATATTTAAAAAGACAAATCCTGGTGAACACTGGCAGAAAGATCGTCTGTTGTGGTAGGATATCACATGAAAAGACATACAAACAACTCCTGAATCCAGGGACGCATCTCAAATTAACTTTATATTCTAAATATAACTCTTCATGGGTGGCATGGTCTAGCTGCAATGAATACCAGGAAAGTCCAGTGATGCAAGTAGTGCTGTGGTGGTTGTATGTTATGAAGTCAAGACTAATAATTCATTACTCCCCTGTAATTTAGCAATCAATCTACAAAAATAAATTGAAAATAAAAGCTACATTTAAAATTACATGTTTCTAAGTGTTTTTCCCATGAAAATAGTCCACTCGTGTCTTACAATGGATTAGATGACTTTCTACAGCATTGCTTCCTCTAGAAGGTGCAGATCTATGAAGTCCCTGCCTCTCTCTCCACTCACCCTTGCACTACTTATTGTAGCACAGGCACATCAGCTTACCTACAACTCGGCTCAAACACTGTAAAACTACACAATCACAAATTGGAACACAGGAGTATTTCAGCCAAAGCATTACTCAAGAAGAAGAGGAATACAGAAAGCTTGTTTGTTTCATATGAAATCCCCAATTCTTAGAAGGTCATCGGTACACTGCAGTTTCAAAGTGAAAATGCTCAGCCATAACCCTGGCTTCTTATTTCACTCATGTGTCTCCCAGCACATAAAAAAACACCACATGGACATGTTAACAAGGTAATAGACTAGATTTTCACTCCAGGGGATCTTGAAAATTGACTGGCCTTAAAGCGAGAACTCACTAACGGTGACTGCTACCTTTTGATGTGAAAACATAATGTTAAGCATAATGTTAAGTGTATACCTTTAAAGATCATTGATGAACATGGCTTAATGAATTGGGTGTTCTTGGTGCAGTGAAAACATGCTATTTTCATCACTTATGCTTGCTTGGTTAAATGCAGTTGGTCTATCAAAGCTTATCAAAGCTGAAAAAGGCAGACAGATTTCAAATGTACTCTGAGCCCCTTGAGCCATAAGCTGTGCTTTGCCTGTCTGTTTGCCAAACGTGATCCAGCAACACTTAAGGATTAGAATTCTACTAGTGTAGAAAAGCTTGAAGTTGGAGTGAAGTCTTGTTGATGAGAAAAGACACTGACAAGGACATGACATACACATCAGACTATATTTGAACACCGAATAAAAGATTTGTCACTTCTCTACGTGCATGCAGATGTACAGTATGCACTCTTTATGTATGCATTTAAGTAAGAAAAGCTCGCAAATTAGTCAAAAACAGGATCCCCCAGTGTCTATGTGTGTACACAGACAGACATATATACAATACATGCTCTTCTCCTTTCTATCTATTTCATCAGCTGTCCTTGTAAACACCAGTGGGCTTATTTTTGTTATTATAAATCCTTAAAATAAATCACTACATGCACTGTATATCAGAAGCTAACAGGCTTCCATTTTATTTTCCCCTTGCCAAGTTCTGTGCTCTTCTTCCCTCAGAGGTCTCTTTCACTCCCCTGTCCTCTATCTTTCTCTCTCTATCTGCAAACCTCTCTCTCTGCCTCTCTTTTGTTTCTCTTTGTGCCCATGCAGACGTCAGAATGTCAAATGATAGGGGAGGAGAAGAGACAAAAACGATAGCCTCCATTTTAAAGGAAGAACAACAGTGAGTGAAGATCTAATTACTCTTATGAGCTTATGCCAGCACACTGTGTGAATCCTAAACATAGTTCCCGATCACCATTGACATTCTGCTCCAAGACAGAAGCCAGAAAACAGGGAAAAGATAGGGGAGCAGAAGAAAGTGGTGAATAAAGGGCAACTCAGTCAGGGGAAAAGGGCAAGGATGGAGAGAAGGTAAGGGGAAGGAGGTACAAAGGGAGAAGACTTACTGCAAAGACCACAAAGGGGGTAATAAACAAAGAAAAAAAGAACAGGCACTACTTCAGAGTAAAGAGAGGAGCAATTTCAATTATCATCAGCTAACACATCACACTAAGTGTGTACCAAAGTCACTCTGTTTGACTTGAAGAGTAGCACAACTCCATCTCTCTTTGATCTTTTGATAGAGCACATATTGCGATCACTCGGAGACATCACTTAAGCAGAGGACAGTGTCATTTTTATCACACTTACGCTGTTGACATCCGTGTCCTTTCAAGTTGAAGAGAGTGTACGAATGAGTGTGCACACAGACATGTACCTGCCCCACCTTAACTCCACCTAAGCCAGCCACATGCACTAACACTCCACACACAGGTCAACCCTCCTCTACATTCTGTCAGGAGAGAATGCATGATGTGTCTCAATGGAACTCTGCCTGCATTGTCAATTCAATCAATACTCACAAGGCCAGGCACATGCCCTGGACTATCGAGCATCAAGCGCTAACAAGCTGGCTCTGTGTGTCTAACGCACACTGACTCACTTGAATCAAGACTGCTGCGCCATTTTTGTCTGTAATATTGAGAGAAACAATTTTTTAAAAACACAGATTTTCCCATCAGGGCCGCAAAGCAACAATCAATACCTATCTCTCAGGTTAAGTGTATGTTAAGAATATTTAATGGTGCTATTTCTTTATCAAGCAGGGTAAAAGCTCTCAACTACGAGAAAAATCAGCGTCTGTGAAACATACAGTACTGTATGCCCTGTGAATCTGTTTATCTGTACACGTTTACATGACTCTTGACATCAAATCGAGTCCACACAAGTATCTGACCTTCAGTAAAAGATTCAAGGGAAAGAGCTCTCTCAACAAAGATATCCACTGTGTCAAACCCAGACAGAAGACAACTGAGGTTATGCACTCAGGAGCCATTTACCATTCTTGCTAGAAATGTCACAAACAAAAAACACATAAGCTTCCCGGCTGTAACATTCCTCAGCTAATATTTTCTCTGCATACATAATACAGTAGATGAGATCAAAAATGCTTTCATGGCATAATTATGTAGATTATAGTAACAATTAGCGATGAACCCTCCGACCCCCTCATTTTTCATTGAAACAAAGTACTGCACTTCTTTAGAAACAGCACAACCATGGCTACAAGTAGAGAGAACTTAAGTTATGAGGCAGTGTGCCACAAATCATGAAAAAATTGAAAAATTATGGTTATTTATTTTAACAAAATTGAAAAAAATAGAATTTACACACAGTGGTTACGAATACTAGAAAAAAAATATATCTCAACATGCTACAGATACATTTTTTCACTGTACTAGGCTCATTAACTTGAGAAAGACATCATGCTGAAATAATCTTTTAACAACTTCACTCGCCTGTATACCGTTTTTGAGCCATGCTGCATTTGCTTTATTGATCAAGTATGTTTTCTTTTGCTTTCAATCTCTAATTTGTTTCCATACTTGTCTCCTCTCTGCTCTGTGTAAACACAGCTGGCAGTTCACTAAAAAATTAACAGCATTTTTGCCAGGTGACTTGTTTGCAACTGAGTCAATCATGTCTTTTTCAGTTGCACTGAGAAGCACAGAATTTTATGCTTTTTAAAGGATCTGGTGCAGAGGGGATTACGTTTGGTTCAGTCTTGAATGAGATGTGTGGAATATAATGATTTTGATGAAATATCACATTTTTAAGCTTAGATTTAGTTAATTTTCCCACAAAATCACATCACACATGATTAGTTTAAGGATCGTCAAAAATCTGAAAATATGATCATGGTAATTCTTCCTGTTTTAACACTCTCTGGCTCTGATACATGGTTTAATTTTGGTGATTCTTTCAAAGATAACATGCCTTTAAAACATGCTGGCAGGTTTTGGGGTTCAGAGGACTGAAAAATAAATAGTACAAGTTAGATTTGGGTTAACACAGGTTATTTGGTCCATAGTGACATGACATTAAGGCACCTCACTTTTATCTTCTTAACTCATTGGCTGCCAGCCATTTTCAGAGACTTTGAGGCTGATGTTTTTAGCTTTAGTGACACCTCAAACATCTGAACACTGGTTCCTTCTATCAAACAATAAAAAACAACACTGAGAAAGGGCTGTTGATGGCAAAATTATTATTATTTCAGAAATGTATAAAAATTTACAAAGACAATTTTTACATCTCACAAAATGTATGAACTTATTTCCAGGTATGTGTTTATGCATGTGTATCTGGTGGGGTTGGGGTCTTGCCCACGACTTTTGCTGGATGCACGTCCTGTAAATTATAGAAATATACACAATTACCATAAAAATACACGTGTTTGCTGTAGTGTGATGTGGAGAAAGATGCTTTTTTAACCTTGCTTCTTAGCACTGCCAACAGGAGTGAGATCTCTGCTGGATGCACAATCTGTAAATTGAGCATTGCTTCACGTCAGTACTGGCAACAGATTTTACAGTAGCCTATATGACCTAGTGGGACTAAATGGGGTTCATGTGGCGTAGACTGAAGCAGGGGGGACGGGGGGATCGCTTTGAGGTCGGGATCGCATTCATGTCGGGACCGATTATCTCTCAAACCACACTCAAAACGATAGCAATAAAAGTTAGCTAGCTAGCAAGTTAGCAAATCGAATCGATCTTTATTTATAAAGTAGGTTTGTTCTTACCTCCTTCATGTCTTTCTGGAGAATCTGGGAACGAGGCTCTGCCGCTCCCGGTTGACCCAGACGGCAGACGTGAAAACACTTCAATGGCAGCGAGCGGTTGGATTTGAAATGACGTGAAAACACTTCAATGGCAGTCAATGAGTTAATTAGGAATACCTTAGATGACCTTAGAAAATGGTTTTGAGTGGCATGTTTAAGAGCCCTGCAGCACTAAAACTTGGTGTTGCTCATCAACACATTAACTGGTGATTCACGCCTCACAGCAGTCATTAACTGTGTGTCATTACTACAGCACCTGTTATGGGGTCATCCTTACACAGTAAGTGAACAGTCAGTCCCTAAAGTTTCATCTAGGCAACTCTGACAAGGAGTAAGCTGTGAAATTGTTGATTCTTGGCATTCTCATGGATGTTTCTTTAACATTTACACTGGTACCCTTCATGCCAACACCATTCCCTGGTGCAGTGGCATCATTGCCACAAATGGTTCAGAAATTATTTGAGGAATATGACCAAGAGTTCAAGGTGTTGACGCTGCCTCTAAATTCCTCAGATCTCAATCCATTCACACATCCATGGGATGTACTGGAAAAACCATGAAGGTTCCAAATGATAACTTTTCCGACTTAAAGGATCTGCTGCTAATGTCTTGATACCTGATACCACAGGACACCTTCAGATGTCTTGTGCAGTGCATGTCTTCATGGGTCAGAGCTGTTTTGGTGGCACAAGGAGAACCTACACAATTTTAGGCAGACAGTTTTAATGTTGTGGCAGACTGGTGTACAGTACTGAGCAAGTGTTTCAGGCACTAAAATTAAGAATGCTTGTCAATACAGTATCATCAAATTTTTTACTCTTCAATTAACTTCATGCAAAACACAGTAAACAGAACAGAAACAAAAACTTACAACTAAACACTTTTCACACTTTGCTTTGAAAACGGCATCAATTCTCCTTTTTACAACTTTTTGCACACAGTCTTAGAAGACACTTGGTAAGTGCATTGTTCCAAGTACCCTGGAGAACTTACCGCAGTTCCTCTCTGGCTTTAGGCTGTCTCAGTGACTGCATAATGTTGAGCTTAGGGCTCTGAGAGGTCCACACCATCTGGTGCAGGACTCCTTGTTTTTCTTGTTGTTAAAGATGGTTTTCTATGACTGTGATTATGTGTTTAGGGTTGTTTTATTGTTCCAGAAGGAATATGGATCTCATCAGATGTCTCCCTGATATTAATGAATGATGGATAAGAATCCAAACATGTTAAGTGTTTGGCGCGCCCCTGTATGTGAATTTCTGGCTGACTGGACACATTACTGTGGGCAGATGCACAACAGTCATGCTCAAGAAACTGATTAAAACTGTGACCAGTAGGACCCAATCAACAGAAAGACACTTCATTTAGTTTTGAGAAACTGAATTTATTCATTGTTAAGCCTGGATACTGGTAAAGTATCCAATTCATCAACAATTCCAGGAAAAGGTTATAGGAAGCAAACTTAGAGTTCCAACTTAACCTTTAGAGAACGTACAATGCTATTTTTCAACAAAACAGAGTTTAGTGGCACTTTGAGACATTGGTCTGTGAACCATGTAGCGTCTCCTATAGTGCTGAAGAGGGCAATCTGCTTGCAGAAACTACAATGTGCATAAAAAATGTATATGTTGTTGTATATAATGATTTTCAAATTTGAAAACAGACTCCCTAAAGTGAGAAGAAGGTAAACGGAACATTATGAAAGTGTAGCATGGCGCCTGAGCTCACACACTTTCTGACATATTGTTAAATTAAGTATGACACCTACTGTATATCACTGCCAAATTCATTTGATTTAGCATTCATAATCACAACTAAATTTACAGATAACATTTTAAATGACCATTGTTGTAACTTCACATATTTGTTGTCTATCATAATTCTTTGCCAGTTTTGTTCTAGTTCTGTACGACTTATAAATGTTTTGAGTCATTAGAAGCAAACCACAACCCTACGAATACACCTCACCCAACACCTTTCATGCAGCAAATAAAGACATGTCCGCGTTATCCTATTTGGGTGTTTGTGTGTGCTTCGATAGATGGGGTCAGGCATCGATACAGCAAAGGAAATGTCAGTGTGTCTGAGAGGCAAAAATATCAAGGTCTCTAAAATGGCAGCCTGTCACAATAGCCTACACAATGTGCAACATATTTTCATTTTTCTACATTATGCTTTTCAAAGCAAACAGAAGCACTACAATCAATACTGAATGTGTGTGTAAGACCTAATAGACAATGACAGAGATCTGATTTTTTTTTAACTGGAAGTGTTTGCATATCTAGCTAAATCTTTCATTACAAAAGAAAGCCCTCAAAACCAACACTTCCCACAAAAAACAAAAATCTAAATATAAAACTTTCAGTTAATGGCCTTTCAAGTCAGCAGAGAAGTGGCGCAAATCTGTTGATCTTCCTAATGACAGAGCAATGTGAGCGAAAACATGGCTCTATCCCACCGGAGCCGGGAGCATTCATGTGGACGACCACCCTATTACAGGTGTGAGATGGGGCTAAATGGAGAAAAATGATGTCCAGTCAGGCGGGCAGGACCTTGTCCCCAAGCAGTTGTTCAGCAGTTTGATCTACAGCACGGGTCACCTTGTCCACCCACTTACAACAAAGCTACAGCACAACTAAACCCAATTCACAAAACACAGGGGAAGGTAAGATGAATCATTGGGTCAATATGATCAGGCGGCCTTCTCTCACCTCTGTGCTGTGTCCTTATAACACTTAACCTTCAATTGAGAAAAAAATGGTTTGAAATGCCCCATGGAGAAACCAAGGCATGAGCCAAATGGTGTGCTCATTCACCCTTGGGTACTAGAACTGCATTATTCACAATTATCTTTGTATGCAGAAACACTAGCTAATTAAAGGCATTCTGTTGTGTTTGGCTGGAAGCCTCCACAAGCATAAAACTGTTAGAAATACCACCAGTAAAAGGCCTGTGAAAAATAAACCCTAACACTTTCAGCACCAGCATATTCATCAGCAGATAAATGTAGCTGGAGCAGCTACATCTGAAGTGCTGTCTGGGGCACTACCATATAGCACCACCAGAAAAGCAAGATCATAACATCCGTGTAATAATTTAACCATATACATTATACTGTAGGTATATACAGTACACAGTAGAGCGTGACCTATAAATTGGCATGGACAAGAGACTGGCCAATTTTAGCTTATTGCACATAATTTGTCATCAAGAGAACACTGACAAGTTAATTCTTCACTTTAAAATTAGCTTGTAAAAAAAATATGAAAAAACATACCAGCATAAACATCATTATCTGATTATCTCAAAGATCATGATTATGTCGTATACCTCAAAAATTCAATATCCATTATCAGCTGGACCACAGAATACCATTCATTATATAATGATTATTTTACAGTATTTTAAAACTGCACTAGACTTTCGAAAAAGACCAAAACATACTTTAAGTGTCTGGGCAGCAAGCTTCCCAAGTGTATAACTGTATTTGTTGATTTACTCTATATTATACAGTAAAAAATGTCAATTTAGAGAGCATGCCAACACTTTTTATTTTTAAAACATTTTATCAGTGAACAATCATGGCTGTCAAGCCACTTGGTGGTCATGATCTGATTAGCATATTCAAACTTAGCGCTCCTCCTAGCATTATTTTAAATTAATCTGAGTAAGCTAGAATAAGAGGATTAGACAGTGCAGTTCAATATTCCAAGCAGATAATGTTATGCTAAGTAGAATATTTTATTTTACAAAGACATCATGAGAGATATCTGAAGGATTAGGTAATAATCATTATAATTTATTAGAGACAAGCTGACTATATGTGCGGACCAGTCCAGGTCCCTAGAACTCACTAGCTCCTTCTTTAATATCATTCTAATATGCACTACGACAGTCTGACGTTTGACCACTTCTGAGGTGAGCAACATAAAATACAAACCACTGGTTGTACATTCCAGTCTTGTCTGTGCGTGGAAAGCTAGAAAGGGATCACAGCCTGCAAACTGGTGTCAGCGGACCTTGGCACTTCACTTAGAGGTTTTGTGCCAACAAATTGGGTAATGGTCAACTGAAGAGCTCCCAATAAAAAGGATTGCAGGGTATTTCCAGGATATATAGAGTAGTGGGTCTTGTTGTGAAAAGAGTGCCATTTACACCCATACGCTACTGGCCACAAAGTCGCACTTATCCCGTGGTGGTACGTCAACAGTTCTTGAATATAAAATGAAGAACACATACTCCTGCATAGCAGCAAAAATTAAGAAACATGCATTGCCAAAAGCACATAGCACATGACAGTTGAAAGCTGCTAAAACTTTAAGTATGTAGAAGGATTTATTTCTGAAAAGTACATTAATGTGGCTTCTTGTGCGACAGGTATTTGTCCCCAAGTGTACCTACTTTGGGCCCTTTGTTCAAGCTGAAAAGGCTTTACTGATGGAGAATTGCATTTGACAAATGCTATTTTCTGAGCTTTAGAAAGCTTTGATCCTCCTTGCACTGGCATCACAATTAACCCCATGGTCATATCACTGCTCATGATGAGAGCAGAAAGCAGCTAGGAGTTTCTCTCTTATTTTCTCTCCATCACGGTAAACCACACCATCCCTGCAGTATAATCATCGCAACATTGTGCGGAGGGACTTGACATGCCTCTAATGAGATGTCAGCAAAAGAAGGCAGAGAAAGATGCAGGGTGTACACTTCGATACCTGCACCAAATGAGCTCCTATCCTGATAAGGAGCCATACTTGAGACAACCTTGTCACCCCTTTTAATTGTTTTGTGAAGATATTCAACATATTTATCACAGATTCTACATGTACCTATACCACCAACACTTTAAATGGGGGCAGAAAAGGTTAAACGTCTTACTGAGTAATTGTGGAAGTGTGTGAACGTGTGCATGCTTCTGTGAATTTATATGTTTGCGGGCGCATATATGAGACTGAAAGCTCAATCCTAAATGTGTATGGGTGGATGGTCTGTATCTCTGGGGGGCAATTGTTCAATGTGCCCAACCTATACTGCACTCTTTATTACTGCTTTATTAAGTGTGCTTTCTATTTTAGCACAACTTGGCCAGATGCCCTCTCAACCACACACTACCTTTCCCAGAAGGCCCACAGGCAATCATACTCAAAAGTGATTCATTATGGTATTACTAATAAACCTCTGTACTGTGATAAAAAGACAAGATTGGAAAAACAGAGGCCTAAAACCTTCGGAAGCACTTCTTGTTGGGACTTCAGACATCCACAAAAACATTTGATCGGTTATATTTAAATGCAAATTTCATTTGGATCACCTGTTCCCAAGTGCACTGATTAAAACCTGATGTTGACAATTTTGCATCATAGTTTACTAAATTAAATGCTTTGATACAATACACAACATAAAAAGTATATGAACACACTGTCTATTTTGTCTATTTTATGAGAATTAAAATACCACATACTCTAGTCTAAATTTAGTTGACACATAAAGAGTAAACATTTTCTAACCCCTAAAATGTGCTGTGTGATTATGAATTGAAAAAAATACACATTTTGTAATTTTTTTGTGGTGTTCATTTTCTTATGTGTATGTGTGTGTGTGTGTGTGTGTGTGTGTGTGTGTGTGTGTGTGTGTGTGTGTGTGTGTGTGTGTGTGTGCTAATTGAATTACGTTATTGCAATGTAATTTTTTTGATTAGGTTAGACAATTAATCAGGCCATTTTTTCTTGCCTCGTCTTTCACATATTTAACTTTGCCTCAAATGCTTCTCTGATATTTGCTCGTGTGTACTTCAACAAAGGAAATGTATTTATTGTGGATCAATGACATCATGGCTGATAACCAATCTGCTTAATAAGGTTAGGTTGGCCGCCAATACTAATCAGACGTATTGTATCAGTGCATTCCTGACATGAATAAAAATTTATGTGTAATCTATATTTTGCACCAAGAAAGTGTCAACTGATCAGATGGAAATTTATGGAAAGCCGTAACAGGCAATGTGTGGCAAGAGAAAGAGATAAAGTAATTTATATCCTCTTTTACACAGCATCCATTAGTTTATTGCTTGTTTTCCATGTGTAATTTTCTTACAGCATGCTACAATGCCTGAACACAGTGCTAGTTAGTATTCAGATTTCAAGTGTGAGATTTTAGAACTTCACATCAGGCCACAGGTTCACAACACACCTTAAGACTGACAGCAGCCAGCATTATGTCTATCACTCAACAAGCCTGTGTTTCTAGCAATAATAGCTGACTGATACAATCTCATTTTAGTGGTAAAATTTTAAGGATGTCCTTAGAAATTGATTTTCCTGTCGATTAAATTAATATGAATGTTTCAATTAGTCAATTAATCTAAAAGTAAGAAAACACTTTCCACCATGGCACCATTTACCTGGGCTAAATTTATTTCAATAACTTATGGAAACCTTTGACTCAAATCATATCTTGTACAGTGATAATAATAATAATAACAATAAAAAAATAATAACAATACCACATTGGTTTGGTGTGTGGCTAACATTAGCACTGCCAACCTTCCTCTGCTGTAGGTTAACATCCACATTCCTGTGCTGAATGTGGTTAAGATTTGCCCTGGTTTAATGGCTGCGAATCAATTTTGATATAGCCGACATACAACCCTAATCTAATTTCTTGGATCAAACTACTGTCAAACCACGCTGGTTTCACGAAATGACATTTATCCCACTTTGCACCTGGCTGGTTTACAACATCCACAGTTAGTGTGGGGCGGCCGTTTACCAAAGCTGCAGCCAAGGCTAGTGGTGGGTAGCAGCAAAATGTTTCAGATGCAACAGTTCGCTAGAGTTGTACATTACCAAATTATTATCAATAATAACTCCAGTGTTGACTGTCAAGGGTAGCAACATTTAATCATTTAGTTGACCCATCGCACACATCTCCAGCAAAAAAGTGTCATAACCTAAAATTTTCATTGGTTTTCTTTAAATTCCATCTTCTCACATCAGCAAAGTGTGATATAAAGTAAAGTTTTCTAACAGGAAGTTTCACATGCCACTGCTGAGTGTGAAAGTGTTACCACTTGTCATCTGTCTAATTAGCTGTACTGTGGAAAATATATGCAGGCTGTTCCACAGAGGTACTGTTAGCTTCGATTAGTCTGTGTCCATCTGTCTTTGTTTCGAACTTTCAGTGGTCATCATTAGATACAGGACCCTGAATTGCAAATTTGCATCAATCAAATATTAAGAGGACCTCTGTTTATGTATTTTCTCTCTCATCTCTGACATTGAAGCAGTGTGGCTGTGGCTGTGAATGGGATTGTCTATTTATAAAGTGTATTTCTATTAGAAAATTTGCCAAAATAGTGTGGGTGTGGGGTTGGGCTGCAGCCTTGAGATAGTTGGTGGGTGTGAGAAAGAAAGAGAGTAAATGTAAGCGCAAAGTGTGTGCCAAGGACTGGCTATAAATCACCTGCCACACATAAATTTGGTGATGTTCGTGCATTGCTGTTTAAGTGGTACAGCTTTTGCCTTGATGTAACCATGGTAATTTGCAATAATAAAACAGCATGACTACAAGACAAAGGGCACAGAATGCATGCGTTTACAAAGACCAGACATTACCTCAAAATTCTGTCAAGAACAGCAGAAGCAAAACAGGTGAAGGAAAAGAAGGACAAAATCAGAAAGGCTAACACTGATGTAGCCTTTAACATATCCATCCATTCCACTGCCTGTATGGAAGTGGTCACCTCAAGCAGCAGCCACAGCATCAGTGGTTGCAATCATCCCACAAGCAAGGAACATCAAGGTTCACTAATCTCTGTCTGCAGCCTCCTCCTCCTCGTCTTCCTCTGCTCCTCTAATCAATACCAGACTCCACAGCACACACCAGGTTCGAAGAGGCTGCTAGTCCACTGATCCAAATCTCCACCCTTCAGCAGATAAGGCCAGTACAGGAAGGACAGTACAATAATTGCCTGCTACAAAATCATCAGCTTTTGACCTTTTTTTTCTCACAGCTCAACTCATTAGGCTAATTAAGATGTTAAAAGGGAGACGACTAGATCAGAGAAACCCTATAGTATAGACTAAACCTAGCAGCTAGACTTACCCACAAAAGACCAGATAAAAAGCCGCTGGACACAATTTGTTTACAAGTTTCTTTCTCTGTCACACAGACAGCCTTCAGTCTACAATCTGCTATTCTCCCTTGCCTGTCTCTTTTCTTTCTTCAGTTACCCAGGTTTCTTGTCTTTTACCCAGGTCCCCACCACGCCCTACCTAATCACCACAGGCCTTTAATACAGTAAACTTCAATGATCGTGTTTAGTGAAGGAATGGAAGAAAATGTAGCATCTACTAGCATTTCAGAAGGTGAAGAAGCAGACATTTCCTGTAGGTGAAACAAAATGCACAGAAACAGATGTAGCCTTGTAATGTGTACTCAAGGCAAGTTAGTTATGTGAATGGAGCAAGCCCAGTCTATGATAGATAAGAATTGTACAACTAGTCCATCAGCACATGCACTAAAGACTGTTTTTCTATTAATTAATATATCAATTATTTTACAGATTAGTGTATTAATCAAAATGACTAAAAGATTTTTTATTTATATTGTAATAATAGCACCCCAAAACTTTCAAAGCCTTGGTTTGTTGGAAACTTTTACATGGAATTGAAGTGGACTGAAGTGCAACAGAGGTTACTCTGCTGCAGTTAACATTTTTCCAAAACTGTGGCATTAAGTGCAGCTAACCAGTAGCTGGAGGTAAAATCAATGGACATCATGTTACAGTTAAGTGGTTTAAAATAATGATGTTTACGCATTTTCAAAGTCAACGCCATTGATTATAACTACTAATCGAAGCAGCCCTGCACTGTACGGAATCTCCCTGAAAATCCGCATAATTAAGCTAAAACAAGATTTTTACTTGCCACCCTGCATTCTACAAAGAAAATTAAATCGTCAATTTGATCATGTAACAAAACCAAATAAAATAACAAAAAACTAAAGGTGTTTTCAGAATGGCAGTCAATAAATTTGGAATTTCACAGAAAAATAGTCTGCAGCTGTGTTATTCAGTTATTCTGTTGAAACAAGAAGATAAGGATGATGATCAGAAAAGATGATTCTGTACTTTGCCATGCTTTCACCATTATAACTTCCAAACTAAGTATATACAGTGAACAATGTGTATACAATAGAAAAACTAAAAGAACTGTGTAGCATAACGACATTTTACAATGAAATTGCACTTGTTAATGAAGGGGCACCATCGCAGATTACTGAGAAAATGATCATTCTAGATTAAATCTCAAAGAGACTTTAATTGAATGAAGTTGATCAGTCTGTTAGCTGAAAGTCGTAAATTCTGACTGAACTGACCTCAGTTCCCAAACAAAGAAATACATTATACACAACCATTTATTAACTAACACTATAAACAAACAATAAACAACAATGACGTAACAACAAACAGCGAATGAATGAATGCGGATAAGCTAATTAACTGTGATCGTCACTGGAAGCACTTGGTTGAAAGGTGATCAATTTAGAATCACTTTGGAATTGGAAGCCAATCATAAATTATAAATTCACCCATTTAGCAGAAGAAAATGATATCAAGTGTTTAGTTTAAATCATAAAGAGAGTTCTTTGTGTTAGGAGGAATGTCATCTCCTCTTCTCCCGAGGTGTGGTTTTCCTCACCATTGGCACTTTTATGACCCTTTTCAGATTCTGGTGCAGGAGGGAGACATCCCGTTGTCTCCAAAAAGGGGGTGATTTGGGTTAGCCGTCTCCTGAAATGGTTTCTTACCCAATTTACAGCTCTGAGAAACAGTTTCTGGATTATCTGTGTGTTGACTTGGAATGTTCTGCACTTTTTTCCGCTACAACTGCGTCCCTCTGAATACTTGGATCCCACTTTATGTACTCAGACAAGGATATTGTCTTTGGTGTGTTAGTTTGAATGTTTGAGTGTTTGAATGTTTTTGTAAGATTTTCTTCTTGTCCTTCACACAAGTTCTGCAATTTTTTTAGACTAAAATCCTTCAGCTGCTTTGAAATTTTACCAGAGGAAATTTTGTGATGCTTTTATCAAACTGTTGGTCTTTACAAATTTATCACAATGCAACTCCTAATAGGAATACAGAATAATGTGATTTCAAACAAGATATTTTCTTCTTACATCTTAGGAACTTAGAAATCTTAACAGCTGCTTATGAAAGTCGGACCCCCAGCAAGAAGACCCTAAACATAAATGAGCTTAGTTTTGCTACTGTCTTTGGGAGCTGAAAACAGATTTACAAGCCAACTGGACCTTCAAATTTCATATTAAACTTTATATCTTCTTTCTCTCCATTGCTGGGTTTTTGTAAATCTGATACATTTTGGGCTTATACAAACACAGCAGAATAGTTGTCACGTAATAATGCATTACAACTATGCACACAATCCTCGAAAATGTGCACATAACTCAAGACAAAATCTGTAACCGACAGGGAGAGATTGACATTTCATTGTCTATCACTGCTTCTTTCATGTGGGCAATCATCTCCGCCTGTTCATCTCTCTTTCTTTTTATTGTTGTTGCTCTAATATACCAACAAATTCCCAGCCCATCCAAAACATTCAACAGCCAATAGCTAGACCCATAAAACAAAAAGGGTCCCACAAAAATTCAACATGTATACCACACATAGGATCGGTTTTACATAATGGAATTGCTTTACTGAAGCACTACAAGTAATTGCAGTTATTTCAAACCCCTAGCACACATAATCACAAAACGAACCTCTGCACCAGTTGCCTCCAGATAACACAAAGAAATGATTACCAGAGATTATCAGTGTACATCACTGCATGACTTCAGTATATTATATATCCTTCTCCATCTTCATAATTGAGACACTACAGTCTAGTGGCAAAAAACACAAAGTACAATTTGGTTTCATCACCTACACATACACCCACATTCAAATCACATCCAGTTCATGGCACAAAGAATCCATGTTAACCATATTTTACAATGTAATGTTTTCTCCATATAATTTCAAAAATGACTGAAATGAAAGACAGCCCAATTAGTCAGTGAGCTGATAACTACACCAAATAGAAATCCTTCCTAAAACACTATTATTAATGCAACAGTGACAACTTAATGTAGGCTATAGTGAAAAATTATCCATGTACTCATGAATATCATGCTTGAAAAGGTCAGGAAAGATGATTCTGTAATGATAAAGGATCTCGTGCAGCAGAGGAGCAAAAGGAAGCTGTGTGCGTGTGACTGTGGCAGCGTAGGTTAGAAATGTAAACTGGGCACATATATTGTGGACTAAGTGAGAAGCTTCAGGCAGCAAGACTTCAATTTTCCAGTCTCCTCCTCTTGCAGGTCACATAATGTGATCAGCATGAGCATACAGGTAATTATAAGCAATGTGTTCTGCACCTTTTAATCTCTCCGTGCATCTCTACTTATGAAAGACATGCATGAAATAGATAACCGGAACAATCCAGACAGGTAGGGCAGAGAGGGCACTTTTAAAAAAAATCTTTTGAAAAGTATTAGCATTCGTAAATGCTCGTAGGCAGGAGTTCTTTCAGTTGTATGGCTATGCAGAATATGTAATATAATACATAGAGACACAGATTAATCCTTGTCCCTGTGCAGTAAGAAAGGGTTAATGTCCAGAGAAGGCTGAATTTCAGGAATGTAACAGTATGTCCCCATTATCTGCCTCCAGTCTCTTTGTTTTTCCTTGTTATGAGCTGACTAACCACAGAGCATAGATGGTAGTCACAGCAGCTGGAGACTGCCTCTTCCTGCTACTGTGCTTATAAAACAAGCCATTTCAAAAGCATGCAACATCCAATTTTGGAAAACATATAGATAAGAGATATACAATGGGAGACCATGCCCCTACTATTTCAAACTTTAATACACCTACACTTTTTGCACCATTTTATGTCACTATGCACGACATAAAATATCCATTACATCATTAATGTATGCATAGTAATCAAATGTAGTGCAATCTACTGCAGCAATATACTGTAATCAGTGTTGTGCATGAATGCGTTCAATGAACGCCGTTCAGTTTTCAAATAATGAGTGTGAACACGAACACGCTCACTCTCACGAGAATGAGCGGCACACATCGTTCACATTCATTTAAAAACTCTCGCGAGAGAAAGCGGTTTTCAGGTTTTACCACAGTTTATGACAAACACTAATGACAGTTCAGCATGGCTAGTGCCGCAGCAAGTTTAGCAGAAGAGCTAGCGAAGTTTTATGAATCAACAAATGAAGACACAGACAGCAAGAACCTCACATTTTTATACAAACTGTGTCCACCTGGTCTGAAAAAAACAAGTGTTCTATTGAGTAACATAGTGCCTTATCTATTTAAAAAATGTAACAAACAAACGTAAACTAGTTCATTTTTAGGATTGTGAACTTAGTTCAGATTTTTAAAAAGTGAACTATGAACGTGACTAGTTCATTTTCACATGTGTGAACTGAACTTTGAGCTAGTTCTTTTCAAGCATAAGCTGGTACAACACTGACTGTAATGCTACCTTAAGAATATTTATAGAAAAACAGATGCAAATAGCTTATACTCATAAATAAATGACTCAGTCAAGCATTGGGAACCATTAAGCCAAATGTGGCTGACCACTGTGTGATTTACTGACTGTTCAGCCTCGTGAAGGACTGATTACAATGATTTAGTGGTTCTTTCTCCTTAATTTTCACCCCCGCCTCTTCACTACCTCCTCCACACACAATGCCATTCCAAAGCACAACAGCGCAAAGCTTTGCAGTAAGTACTGGTTTTTCTTAGACATAAACCATTTATATTTGTATTGCCAGCATATGACCAGACAGTTTAATCAGATTTACAGGGGCATGAGAGTGGCTGGCTGGTTTGCCTGGTTTGTGTCTTATCTAATTACTTCTCACAAAAGGCACAAAACATTTGTGTAAGTCTGTAGTTAGCTGCTTGTCTTCGTAGTGCATTCACGTGCAACTATAAACAGAAGATATGAGGTGACCTGAGTTGATGCATCAGTCTAAGTTGGCATGTCAGAACACTAACATTAAAAGGATTTTCACACCAACAATATATTGTTTACATATGACTAATAAATTTATCTACTTAAGTGAAATGTTTCTAAGCTGAGAAATGATATAAATGTATGCAAAATGTACATTTTCAAATGCATTAGTTTGTGAGGTTTTTATGAGTGCAAAGCTTTCTTGACTTTGGTCTTCACTGTACATTATGATAACCGACCCCTGGCTCTGCCTTCCCAGCCAGTAAATTTTTGCAGGGCCTGACATGCAAAAAATGGCTGTGCTATTTTTGGGCCTTTTTGATCTCCTTCTATTTAGTACAATTCTTCTGGAAATCAGATAGAAACCCCAGAAACTATCAGAGAGGGGCAGACAGTCACTTCTCTTCACACCTTTATACAGAAACATTGCCTCAGTTCATATCAGTGCTATTCATATATCGAAAATGAAGTGGGAACAGAGTTTTAAGGTCAACCAAGCTCATCATATCTAAAATGCTATTAACACCCTTACTGTCATCTGCTGTGCTCATCAGAATGGAATGAGTTCACAGATTACACACAATCCTAGGGCATTCGATTCGCGTTCCCTGACGGAGTGACTCTCTCTTCTCCATTCCAAATCTCTCCAGTAACTCTGTAACCCCTGAGGAGACTACCATCTGAATACTGATGTATTCATTCCCCCAGTCTGAACGCAGTGAAGAGCCATAATCCCAAGGCCCCTGCGCAAGGACGTCCTCCTTGAACCATAATCACCTTTACATCTCTTATCAGGCCCAGCCTGGAGAACATGATTAAAAAGTGGCCAGGACATACTGCCTCTGCACCTGGGATATGACTATTCCCCACTGTCGCATGTCAATCAAGCTGAGAGGTCCAGATGTGAAATGACTCACGACCCCCACTAGCCAATTAGAATGACTGGAAAGTCACATAGAATATGCTGTACATTAAGGGGTCTTAGCAGAAATAGTGGGGTCTCATAAAGCTACAAGTGTATGTTGATGAGGACCATGGGGACAAAGACAGCAGCTCTACATGACTAAGTGATGTCCAAGAGTCAGTCTATAGTAGTCTGTGGCAGATTAGACAGAGTAAAGCGGAAAGCAAAAACAGGAAGAAGAAAATCTAATGGAGGAAGCAACCTTGAAGGAGCTGGAATCAGACAGAAAGACAGGAAAATTTGGTGGAAAAATAGGTGCAGGAGCCTCTACCACTGAGGTAGATGAATATATCTAGGGTTAAAGACATGGAAAGCATAATCATCAAGCATTTTGCCTGAGAGACAACACAGAAACTGAAACAGTCTCCCACAGTAAAAACTGGATGGAAGGTGGAGAAACTGGTTCCCATGGTCAATCAAGATGAGGTAGGGAATAAAAGCCAGGAGAGAGATCAAGGTAATGAATGAGCATGAAGAAGGACAGAAAGGAAAATGTAAATGGCAAGAATAGCAGGAGAAAAAGGTATTCCAAAAAAGAAGAAGTAAAGGGAGACAGTGCACTTAAGACCACCAGGTTTAGTTCTAGCACCGAGGGACCTGGCCAACTGATGTTTTTTGTCACCACAAGACAAAGTATACCGGTTGTTGAAACCCACATGAGAAATGAGTGCAATTTTTTCTGCTATGGATTACACTCTGGGGGCTGAAGAATGTATTGTGCAATACATGTCTCCCAGTCTGCATGAGGTTTAAGACTCTACTGTGGACTGCTTCCAAGACAAGAACGAAAGAAGGTTTGGGTCTTCGGTATTGAAGTTGCACTTCACAACCACAATATATAGAAATATGCAGTATACAACTCACAGATTGTCTTGTTGTAGCCAACTGAAGGCAAGTGGAGTTCTAATGTTCATCTTAAAGAGCTAGATAAGGAATAAGAGGTGTTTGGGAACAGCTAAGAAAGTTACAATATTAAGCAGAGAGCTCATTTCTTGTCTGCAGCACTATAAAATGCCCATTTGGACACGATTCAAAAGAGAATATTGATGCTTGAAAAAAAAAAATTCACATGCACAAATCAAAATGAAATGCAAGGCTGCCAGCCACTCTGGCCAGCATGCAGGACAGCGAAGGGGAATTAGGTAGGCACGAAGGGCTGGTTCACAAGATGGGGAGCTTTAGGAGTAGTGTACGAGGATCAATTCTAACAATGTTCTTTTCCTGCACACACCATTGGGACAAGTAGTCAAATAAAGATAGATTAATATGACAGTCTTCAGGGCTGGGATCTGGGGTAGTAACTTGTTTTAGCTGAATAAATATCAATTTAATACAAAATTCCATTGCTTACCATTCATATGCATCCTACATCACATCTGTGTGGTGACTTTTTATAAGTCCATGGAAGATACCATTTGTAACAAAAAATATGCATATTTGGCTCAATCAGCCACAGATTTATTGATGTATGAGTGACAAACTAGAAAAGTACTCAGAGAGCGCATACCTCCGCCAAGGAGCTTTAGTCCACCCCAACACTACCAGGCCCTGGTCCACAGTCTATTCCTCATCCTCCCTCCTATTCCAACCCTGTCTCCTTCTCCAATATGTCCTATCATCATCCCTGTCTCCATACCAGTCCCTCCTATCTCTTCTGTCAAACCTGTCCCTCCTGTCAAATCCATCTGGTCCATCCCAATTCCATCTGTCTCCATCTCCATATCAATCATAATCATATCCATGCCATCCCCTGTTCCTCCTGTTTCCCTATGTCTTGTGTTATGTGTGTTTGTTGTCTTGTGTCTGTGTTATACTGTGAGCTTTGCATGCATAAACAATAAGGAGTGGTGTGTATTATTTAATATGAGGATATCGATTGCAAATGTTTATGAACTGAAGGCCAAGAATAACCAGGAAAGTGGTGAATGAAACTAAAAAACTTCCAAACAAACCCCTTAATGAAATAAAATCCCCACAGTGCTGTCTCCACTTTAAAAAAAAAAAACCTTTAACTTATTCAAAATTATTTTAAAAATCCCCAAAACTATGAAATACCTGTGAACATATTTTAAATTATTAAACCCACCCAATTAATTTTTGACCCCTATGAAATGAAAATATATATGTTTTATTGAACCCTGGTCCCCCACTTTACAGTCCCCAAATACAGTCCCTTACATGAATTAAAGCCCTTTAAACCCCTTAGCATTAAGTTTAATTTCCATTTACAAACACATCTAATTAAATCAACAAAATCTCATGTGGTCACAGGGGGTTACCCTAAAAACAAGAGTGCCTTCTGGTGGCTTTTAGAGTAAACCTGGCTACAGTTGCTTTAAAATAACATGCCTGGATCCAGACGGTGATCCGGACCCAGTACCAAAATTTCATCATTTCTACCTTGTCCCATTTCACACATTCCTGAAAATTTCATCCAAATCCGTCCATTACTTTTCAAGTTATCTTGCACACAAACAAACAAACACATTAACAAACAAACCAACACCGGCCATCACATAACCTCCTTGGCAGAGGTAATTACAGGAAATGTCAGCATAAAGTATCTCAGTAACAGTGGTGGGCTGTCAGGATCAGCAAGGCCTTCTATACTGGCCAAAACTCTATCAGAATCACTGGTTTTTAAAATATCTTGCCATTACTCTTTTTACATTATTCCCAATAGGCTATTCTCTTCATTTCATAGCTTGTCTCTGGGCTGTGGTGCTTCCAGGAGTGTATGTTAATATTAGAGCTTTTATCCAATCATATTTCAGCCATCATGTGTTGCCAGGGTCAAAGAAATCTGCCCTGAGGCCTTCAGATATCAACAGTGAAGATATTTGTAGCTTAAAATACATTGCAATGGAACTGTTGCTTAAACCAATCAGATTTAGAGCTGGTTACCCAGGGCCATCTAGGATGCGTACAATAACGTTAGCATTTTCACGTCCTCTGATTGGATGGTCAGAGAGCTTAGCCAATGCTAGCGATTCCTATCTGTAGCAACCGACACAAGCTAAAACTTTATCTTAAAAGTGTTAATAAATTAAAATACGACTGGACAGACCTGACTTTCAGCATTAGCCTCCATGGCAATAGAAAAGGACTTATTGTTGGAGCTGAAACGCACAGACTGCCTGCACAACAGTGGTTGAACTCTTTGTGAGGACAGAAAGGAGGATGGATTATTTATTTATATAATCCCAGGTTTTAGGGAGTAAAATTTATTATATTTCCTTAACATTCACACTCCAGCTAGATGTGATGTATATGGCACAGGTGTGGAGCTGCACAGCTGTGGCTGCAGTGAAAGGAGACTTGTTGAGGTGTTTCGGTTTTCTTGCTTTAATAATCGCATTCATTCTCGCTACAAGAGATACCTGACTGCGATGCAACGTCTTGTCTGCCTTTCTGTATAATACTGATGGTTTCTACAGCCATGGCATCATAGTGATAGCATTAAGAGGTGGTTTGATTCAGCTAGGATGCCACTGAAGGCCTAGATGTAAAATGCACAGCCCACCACTGCACAGTAAGGTGCTGCACCACTGTAAGCCACAGATTCAGCTTTATTTTTCAAGTCTCAGGAAGTTCACTGGAGGGATGAACATCATTTGCCCAAAAAGTACTTGCTAATTTGATGTTTTGATCATAGTGGTGGAGAGTGCTGTCTAACTTATCAGTCTCAGGGGTTCAACCGAGGGACATCTGTGGACTGCAGAGGTCACAGCAACAATCATTCCCATGCCTTCTCTCTACATTGGAGGGACATGTGTTGAGTTTCCTCTGAAAAATAGCCTTATTTGGACATGTAGACTTGGAGAAATGGACAGCTGTGTAAATGTTGGGAGAATAACCTTCAGTACTAACTGGCTTTACATCATCTCCACTTGTATGCTCCTCTCTGTTCTCCTTGAAATTGGGCCTCAATAAGTGCATCTGCTTCAAGTCGCTTTCACACAGGAAGTAGAACCGGTGCCGCCGCGCTCAGAAACCCATTCATTTCAACTGCTTGTGCGACACAACAACAGTATGCCACTGTACCGGGCAAAGCGCAAGCACAGCAAGCAGGTCGAAGTTTGTTGAACTTTGACCCCTGCGCACTATTACGTATGACCATGTGGCGAAGAGAGACTTGAGGAGGAAAGCTTTCGTACTAACATGGATAGTGCTAACGCTTGGTGTGTGCTGGCAAGTGCTTGCTACTTAGCATGGGACAAATACACCTTCGCTGTTAAAGTACGTGCAACAAACTGATAGCTTCCCGTTTGAGAAGATGGTGGTGTCGCCTCACTGGAAGTTTTGAAAACTCTCCCTATTTTGCTTGCTAATCTGAGACCGCATCCTGTGTAAAAGCAGGTTAAGATATCTGGGTCCTATTAAATATCTTCCAGCATGAAATAACCTGATCACTAGTTCCCCATGACAAAAAAACGTATCCCATAATGATCAGAAAATCAGTGATATATAGTCACCTGGATGAAAATATTATATTTTATCAGTTTATTCAGATTTTAATGCTTCCTGTTTTTTTTTTGTTTTGCCATTCTAAATGTTTAATACTTGTTGGTAAATCAGTAGAATTAATTTCAGGTCTGGTCCTGAACATGTCACAGAGCTCTGCCATATTAGAAGTGTGTTTTGATATTGTTTATCCAGTGCATTTACTGCGGCTGTTAAATCAAGAATGGAAATATGTATCTGCTAGAACTTGCTTTACGTTCTTTGAAAACAGTCTGATTTCACAGTAGCTGACAATATACAGCTTGCACTACTGCTGTTGTTCCTGAGCAACTGTATTTTACCTAGAAGCCACTTGATCTAATAACGAAAAGTTCTGCTGTCTGTGTTCAACTGAATAAATTCATGGCTTCATGTGTTAAAGAAAAATCTCCCCTAGCATAATGTTACTGAAAGGAGGATAAAGGATTAAATAACAAACTTTCCCCAGTGGATGAAAAAAAGAATCACCCTGCAGACGTCACTTGTTTTGCCTTTCAGTGTATTTCTACTCTTCCGTGTTATTTCCTGATCAAAGTAAACAATAGCCACAGTCTGACAACATGACAGCAACTAATTGCACTGTGTTCCTGTAGTGATGGACTTGTACATTAGCTTAGATTTTATAGCTCATCAACACAATGACACAAAGTGGTAGGTAGGGACTGGCTGCTATGGCAACAAGTATCATGCACAGGAAAATGAGAGGCTAATCACACACACACTGAAATTACCAAGCCAAAGTTTTGTTATGACAACGTTTCAACTTGAGAGATCTTCATCAGGCAAGAAAGAAGTTCAAACGTAAAAGCTTGCCAGACCTTGAAGATTAGACCGTTCAATTTAATGAAATTCCATTTCATTTATATAGCACCAATTCACAACATGTGTCATTTCACAGCACTTCATTCAAAAATAAACCTCTAACAGAACCAGGCTCAGGGAAGGTGGCCATCTGCCTCGACCAGTTGAGGTGAGATGAGGAGGGTGGGGGATAGCAGGACAAACGATGAACATGTCCGGAAAACAGCAACTACAGATCAGAGACATGTACTCCAGATCCAGAGATACCAGCAGAGAGAACAAGCACAGGACCTCATTGCACCAATAAAAACTTGGAAGCCTAGGAATTTCAGTTTGTGGACAGTCTCTCTTTTCTGTTGTAGCTGCTGTTTGTCCTGCACCTGTACCCAACTGGAGTCGGATGTGCACGCTATTTGTCTTATTGCTTTGTCAAGTTTTGTGCAGCCAGGAGCACGCCAGTTAAAAGCTTCGCTGTGCACACTAAATTACACTTCACATTGTGTAATTTACTTGTTTTCCTGACAGACCTTGAACATCAAAATTATAAATTGTGGTCAAAATGCAGCTTTTTTGGGAGTTATATCGAAGAGATATCAAAACGCAAACTCAATCATGCAAATGATACCACACTGTATTCATCTCAAACACAAATCCCTGGCAGTTCAAGCCATCTGTGAAATTAGACGTTAATCATGGATGATTACCTCAAAAAAAGTGAGCAAGAGCTGTTCAGTCCACTTGTATATCCTATATTAGTTTACAACTTTAATGTGTTATTGATTTGCAGTGGTGAAAGTCTAACCTCCCTTGTAGCATAATAATGAGGATGAGGCTACAGCAAGAAGACCATTTATCTGCGTCAACATAGCACAAAGAGAAATTACACATCTCTCCCCTCCTTATGGTTTAGTCTAGGACTCAGGCCATTTCAGAGCCCATTACACGGGTCGTCTTTGAAAGCCACCCAGATGTACAGTGACCTAAAGGGCTTTGTAAGACTGTGTGAATGAATGGCTGCCAACTGCCTGAGTCAATGCACCAGCTTTAGTTTACCTTGGAAGAAAACAATCAATATGCCATCTCATTTGTACTTTGCATGCCACTGAGTGGTACAAGAGGAGAACACTGAGGAGACAACAGAAAAACAAACTTTGTTATTAACCAATGAAAAGTTTTAGTCTCACAGACCAGCAGGACAAGCTGTGACACACAAATAGACAAAGAACCCAATTAATTTCAATTAATCATTTTTTTGGCATTGGTCCTTCATTGGATGCTGCAATGATAGAGATCGGGAATGTGGGGAAAGTGAGTAGGGGAATAATATGCAGCACGAGCCTGCTGACTGGGAGTCAAACTCGGAACTCAGCTGCTGAGGGGTTTCTCACACATGTGGTATGCTCCCCAACAACTCCACCACTGGGTTATGCGCTAAGAGACATTTTTCACCACAGACACTTGGTGTGTTTGCAGCTAAATGCGCTCACTACAGTTTAAATTGCAGGAATGGAAAAGATAAACTCTGCAAAAACAATTATTATTATTTCATCAAAACAGATATTCAATAATTAGTTCAATAACAGTCTGAAAAAATATTTGACAAGTGCTTCCTGTGTCCAACAAAAGGCTGCAGATATGCTGCTAGACTAAAGTTCACATGCTCAAGGGTCCTGGCCAGGAGCCATTAACTGCTACATAAGTCTCTGTCATGGTGGCCCAATGCTAGCTAAACATCTACAATGCTCTTGGCCACACAAACACCAAAAACCATGTCACCTATCCACAACAATAAAAATTCAAACACAAAACTACTAATTTAACAGTTTGGATTTGAATATTAACATTCCCATGGTTGCAAGCATTTGCAAAGACCGAACTTTGCCTGTAATCCATGCAACTCACCTCTTGGGTCACTATAGTAATAAATGCAACAAACAAGCTGCAGTCCTCAATCTCATTAAAAGGTAGATTAATCATTAACATCCCTATTTGAAATGCCATTACCTCAGTAGTTTCTCTAGAAAGTAGGACTGCAACTAATGACTATTTCAACAGTTGAATCTTGGTTCGATTATTTGAATGAATAATCAAGGACAGGCTTATTTATGTTTTGATGGTACAATGGCTAGTATATCACTGTGCACAAATGTCTTTTCTTGACATGGGGGCCAGTGAGGGCCAACAAGAGCCAGTGAGGGCCACCTACTGATTGTAGCATTAAGGCAGACCATAGTTTCTGTTATAACTTACCGACAACAGGGTGATAAACGGCTGCATCTCGTCGACTGGGGCCTGGACTAATGTAGTTGACCTGGTGGAGCCGCAATAGTTAGACGTTGCTGATGAGCTTTCAAGCGATTATGCCAGTTTCCAACCGAGTTTCCCCAAGTTAACTACAGTTTAAAAACACTTCTTCCCCCATACTTAGGGCTCTGTGGAGGGTCAGCATAGGCAGGCCTTGCAATACACTGGCAGAAACCCTGGTTATTATTTTTGGACCATCCAGTGTTCCTCTTGTTCTCTTGTGAGGAGACTAGCAGGGAACTTGTTCCATATGTCCCTAGACTGTGGAAAGGTGGTCCATGCTTTCATACACCGATCAGCCAAAACATTATGACCACTGACAGTGAATAACATTGATCATATTGGCACTATGTGGTGTTCTGATAGAAAACCTTTGATTTTGCCATCCATGTTGATGAGACTTAGACATCCAAATAGACATTGTCCCACAACAAGCACACTCCCTCATGCAAATGGAAATCCCAAATGCCACTGGCCTACCACTGCAGGAAAATGCACCGCACCACACGGCAAAAACATCCAACAATCAGGAACATCTTGAGAAACATGACAACCACCCAAGATGTTGATTTGACTTCCAAGCTTCCTAGACCCCATTCTGATGAAGCACCAACAGGATGCAGTGGAACAAGTTTGATTGACAGAGGCCCCACTGCACAAGTTAGAGTACCCAAAGGATCCACTACCAACGTCCTTGTTCCAGACCCAATAGGACACCCTGAGAGGTCCTCTTGTCCATGTCCAATGGTTCAGAGCATTTTTGACAACATATGGGGGACAAACACAATAACAGGCAGGCGGTCATAATGTTATGCCTAATCAGTGTATAATCACATTGGGCAGTGTCTTATGCTGGGTACTGATGCATTTCACTCTAGCAAGCAGTAATGTCTTCATGTTAGACCATTCCAAATCAACATGAAAAGCACACACAATGACTTCACCAGTTAAATTAGTTGGCAACTAATTTGGTCATCAGTCTCAGTCAAATAATTGATTGTTTGCTGCACCCCTACTAGACGGGGCCTATTTTTCAAAATATCAAAATGATAGAGTGGTGTCTCACTCTTGTCAACAGGTTAAGTGTAACTAGTGTTGACATCGACATGCTGCAAGCACATTACCCACACAGCCAATATTTTCATTTATTAAATGACTGAAACGGACTGAATTTGCAACCAACAGCTGCCATAGCCTATAAAATTAACAGCTGCAGAATATTTTTTTCACCACATTTAGCTTGCAAAGACCTTCACAGTTACAGTTTAAAAATCCTGACTCCTCCAACTTAAAAATTACTACAAACATTACAATCCAAACTTTTATTTAGAAGCACTAATAGCATCCCAAGTTAACTTGGTCTGTGTTTATGACTACCTTAATACCAAAAGAGACTAATAGAGTCTGTGGCACCACTTCGCTAGCTGTGTAGATAAGGAACACTTAAGTATGGCGTGTCCATCTAGGTTTTCATTTTGCTATTGACCACAGGTAGGTCAGAATTCCTGCAAGTGCTTTATCTATGGCAGTCTGCTTTGCACATATTCTCCTTCTCATCTATCACTGTCCAAACAGTTGACAAGTAGTGCAGTGGATATGGATCATTTTAGACAGACAGATGAACCACTCCCAGAGGCACACTGTGCACACAGACGGGCACAATGTAGTAAGAAAAATGTGAAAAGAGATAAGCCCAAGAGGAAGCACATACATATACTGTAGGCCATGACCCGGTATTATGCTGTGCTGCGATGCACCTGGGCCCAAAAGATGCTACAAGACAAAAGCAGTCAATTTTTGCAAAAACTATGTGTGCAATCTGTTGAGCTCTTATCTTCAAGGATATGTGGTTTTACAATTTGCCTAATCACTTGCTTTCCTTCTGTTACATTTTGAAAAATGTATCTGAAAGCAGGACTTGTCTTGAGTGTATCTTAGATTGTCAAATGTAATGTGCAAATGCCCCCATAAATGCAGTAGCATCCGGGTAAATGGCACGTCTTACCTCGCGCTATCGTTAGTTGCTGTGTGCATGCTTCAAAGGCTAGAGGATGGATGTGTGGTTGCTGGTTAACCTTCACAACTTTAGAGAGTTGGGCTCCCATGTCCAATCCATCAATTGATCAAGAACACAATGAGACCATGAATCTTACTTTACTTTTCTTGTCAGCACATTGCAAATGGCCCATGCAGATGGAATATCATGTTTGCTCAGCCTGGCACTTATTCAAAACAGAGCCAGAGAATTCTCTTTTGTTTTCCATGTCTAGGACTTATCTGTCCTGTGACTAGACTTATACGTAGACTGATTTACTTTTATGTCTAACATTCTCACAATCTTCTCACTTGATGGATGCAGACAAACAGATCAACAGATAGACTTGCTCGGTATTTGCTTTAAATTTTTGCATAAATGTGTGCTTACAATGTAGTTTTGAAAATACACTTCATGACCACTTAAAAAGATACACCTATAAAAAGTAAACCCAGCACAACAGATAATCTTAAAATGTTTTTAGAAGTCTAGAAAACATATCTTCAACTATATGTTTTCTAGTTATATTGTAGTTAGTAGTTGGTGTGGTAATGCATTGCATCATCCTGATTGTTTTTATCAGGTGAGCAAAACATGAGAAACACTTCTGAATATAACATAACCTTGTTTAATGACACTGCAAACTAAAACTGCAATAATAAACACACAGTTAAAAGAATGTCTCTCTGTCTAAACAATCAAATCAAAAAAATCGAAACAAAAATATTTAGAGCTGTTCCATTGTACTGTATTAACTCCTATAGGTATATCAAAAAAGCCCCCAAGTGTATATTGCACATTTTTTGAAAAAGTAGTTTGTTTAAAGTAGTCTTATCTGAGGACACAGGAGAAAACTACGTCATTATTGCCTACACAGAAAACAACAAAGTTGCTATTCTTTACAAGTTTAAATAGTTCTATGGAATAACAATAAGCATGTAATTAAGGAATGGCTGTATAAGAAATATCCAATACTGGGATACTGCACAACACAGGCTTCCAGGTTTCCTTTTAATTTTTTCACTATCATGGTAATTCAAGTTTTGTTATAAAACTGCCCTGCACAGCAGTTCACAGCATGTTGTGCAACAATTTAAAAAGTTTCTTTTCTCTTTCCTGCTCCCTCCCTTTAAAAGTCGATCACATACAGCAGACTACAGTACTTGCTTGCAGAATGTAACCCTATACGACCCAACTTTGATCTCTGCAAAGGTAGCTACAAATTGGGCTTCCCCACAGCGTTTTAGCAGCAAGATTTCTCTCTTAACTGTGTTGTATTTTTGCACAACACATCAGCAGTTTTGGTGCGAGATTGAACTCTATTTTGCTTTGTCTGAACATGAATCTGTTTGACTGAAACTAAATCGATTCTGACTTTCTAGGTTTTGTGTTACCTTAACTAAATCAATACTGACCTACAAAGGCTTGGATGACAAAGTAATGTCACCACATTCATCCCAGTCAAAATATTGTGCACAAAGAAAATGTCACAGCTCTAACAATCTGCTCCATGGTGTAAAGAGAATCTGTAGGTCTGAATCTGTGGTTTATAAGTTACATAGTTGGAAAGCTTGTTGTGCTGCTGTGTTGTCTTAGCTGACTCCTCTAAAGTTAAAGTTTTTCAAAGGCTTCAGTTAGTTAGATTTAGGAATAACTAGACCTCTTAGCATAGCTGTACATTAGGTCAACTTTGGATGCAAGATGTGTCCGGGTGAGCCATCTTTGTTCTGTCAAAGAACTATTAAATCATCAACTACATACTGTCTTTAGGTACACTTACAGAAAAAGCCAAACAAATATTCATAACTTGCACTACTGTGTATTTTTGAGGCAATTTAAAATGTATTTTACTTAAAGTAAAATAAAGTTTAAACTGATCTCTGGTATTTGTGTACTTATTGATGTCGGTTTCCCTTGTTAAAAGCAAGTGACCTCTGACTTAGAAAAATGAGCAAAGCTATAACAGAGTGTTTTAAGTCAGTTTACATAATTAACAACACCTAAACTGACATACTTCTTCAATGGTTGTTAAAGATGTTAAATTAATTGCTTTGAGAAACTGCTACCACAGCTTCTATGTTGACTGCAAAAGAACAAAACAAAAAACACAACCTTACACAGAAAATGGCTAACAAGAACTTAATGTCAGACTGAATGATCAAGTGAAACAAAATGAGAATTCAATGTCATTATCGGGTTGGGGAAGGTTCAACTTAAAATTGTAAGGATGGAAGTGAAAACAAGGAAGGATTTCCAAGGGAAAGTAACAATAGGTAAAGGAAAGTGTGCACATACAAGTAAAAGTGATTTTTTTCCCCCACTTAAATAAATATCTGTGGATTTATGCCAGCCAGCATTTCACTACAGTCCTTCAGGCATGTGCCCTGAACACTCAACCTTGAGTACTGTCCTGTAATGTATACCATTGGTGGAAATGAGGAAGGTGGAGAAGCATACCTGAGTGCCATTAGGATGCTGTGTTTATCACATGAAGGACATTGTTAGTGTAACCTTGAGTGAACAACTCCACCAGATATACTAGGACAATGAATATGCTAAGCATGACCTATGATAGCAAAGATGAAAAGAGGAAGCCTGCTCAGCTGACAGACAGACAAACGTCAGCTTTTTAAAAAGATCCATATTCAATGCATACCGAATATGTGTGAGCATTCAGTCATGAGTGTAAGCAAGCAGCAGTGACGGCTGGCTAAATGAAGTAGGGCAGATGCAGAGCACGACAGCGCTGTTCCTTCCCACTCGCAGGAAAAGAGACTTTGTTAAGGACTAATGATTGTCACTCTGTCCCTCACTGTGAGGCAGAGAGTGGCTGATGATAATTAACCTTCAACACAATCAGCCAAGACCTCCGAAGCAAAGTCACACAACTCCTGTGAGTCAGGCCATGCATTCACTAATGTAACACACCTGTAAATTAAAGGAAATGTAATACCAACATCTCTCTGCAATTCATGACAAAAAAAGGACAAAGCTAAGATGAAGGCAATGTTGTTACATTAAAAAAATATTGAAGGCATAGTTTATACTTTATACATAGTTGAGATTGGCTGTACATAACCCAAAATTTATATATTCTAAGGCTGTGGCTTAAAAAGACAATAGTGCAGAACCCTCTCCTATTATTCTGGGTGATACAAGGGCACAAAACACATACTTTTTCCCTCATTTTGTTTAAAATGTGCTTATGTTTAATACAACCTGTGCTCATCATAGCTTTTACAGCAAGAGTCAAACTGTTTTTTTGGCCATATTGCCATAATTAACTCAGCCCACCTGACTGAAATGTTTCAATTTATTCTTCTGCAGTTGAGATACAATTTGTTTAATAAAGCTTATAATATACATTTGTAGAATAAAGAAAATAAAAGCTACCTTGCATTAAAAAACAGGCAGTTAAAGGAGCCAGCCAAAGACAGCAATCCAGTGGATTCAAATGCTCCACACAGACTCTGACTGACCAGCGTGTAAAGCAGAAATGCTGCAGGAATGGAAACATCCCAAGAGGAAATACAAGTCGCCAATTAAATTGCGGAAATGAGAATTGCAGATCATTCAACAGATGTCAAATTTGTTTCATATTTCTGATCCCTAATAAAATTGTGATTCAGATGTGTGGATCTGAATCCCAGTTCAATAAATAGCAGGCTCCTGTTTCTGCAAATGAGGCGTTCACCCTTTCTTTTCAAGTGCTGCTTCCTTAATTATCATTATTTGTTTTGCTAGTAATCATGCAACCTTCAACAAACTGTAGCAGTAGAGAGCACATCAATTACCATAATCATAAATATTCATCATTATAAAACGTTGTACACCATCTTAAATTTGAACTTCCTTCAAGTGTTTTGCAAAATCAATATCAAGGCCAACTAAGGCATATTTTTAATGATTAATGTCCATATTAAGTATAACAGAAAGTGTACAGGGTATGTACATTGATTCACTTCCAGACATTTGTTTATTCTAGTCAAGAGTTCAGTGCATCGCAGTCTGTGAGCCAAACCTGGCCCATGGCCCACTGTAAATTTTATGTATATTACAGGCACTATGCATCTAAGACAGATAATGTGTGGGCTATTTCTAACTGCATTATAAATTATAAGATTCAACCAACAACAACAAAACATTAAAGGTCTATGTCACTGCACTTCTACTGCAACAACCAACCAGTGTAGGCCCCAAATGTACTGAAAAACTGACCCTTGCTTGAACCTAATTGCCAACCACTACTCAACGTACACCAGCTGTCAACACTGCCCCACTGTGCTCTGTTAAAACACTGGAACTGTTTTGTAAGGCACAGCATTGCAAACGAGCAAACTCTGGAACACACAAACAAATAAATAGCAGCTAGTGAGTGAAGTGAGCAGCAGGTCTCCACCCATCTCAGAAATGGGACCATGAAGCACAGCCATGAAATTTACAAACAGGCACAGGAATTGAATTTGACCAAATAAAGTTGTGTATTCTACCAGCATTTGCACCTCCACCTAGTGCAGCACAAAAACAGAGCCATAAAGTCTTGCCACCTTCACTAAAAATAGAAATCCAGCATTTGTGTGAGAATCCAAAAGTGGAGTCCCCATGGTCTGAACATCTGTGACAGAGACTTTACCTGCAGGCCACTCCTCTGCAGCTGGACTGGGACCTAGACTAGTCCTGTCTGTCAAGTTGTGATGCAGAATTGGGTTGTGTGTACCTGAGCTGAACTTCTGCTCCTTCATCTCTTTCACTGCACTCTAATAAAAGCAAATTGTATATTTTCATAAGTCTGTCATAGATGGAAGGCTTCTTAAAAGTAACATCCAATGCAAGAAAACTGAGGGCATTACCTGTCTGTAGCAAGTCAATTTGAATTTGACTTTTAACTACAAACAGCATTCAACAGAAACCAATAAGGTGTTATTTCTTACAGTCCAATCATGGCAACAGCAGCAATATTTAAGTCTCATTGTTGATTGCCTTTCAGTTGACAGGATTGTGTGGTCATTCTCCAAATTCCTGTTTACTAAATGAATGATTACAAGCAAAGTGCAGCTGTGTACAAACAAGTTATGTAAGATTTTGTCTGACATACAAACACTGCAGGGCAGGTTGCTGTATTGCATTATTAATCTGACTGATAACAGAACTGATTTTACTGAGAAATGTTGCTCCTATTTCTTTCTTGTTTGTTCTGACGACTGAAAAGGTATGATTTGTAATAAACAATAATAAGTAAGTTTATTTACAAGCCCGTTTAAAATCTAACATTAGCTAGAATTATAGAGACTCAGTTCGGTATTTTAATTTGATAGTGAATGCTGTTTAATAACCAAGCTAGCTAGCTATTAATTTAAGATGAAGTAGTGTGTTTTTACCCCTAAAGTCCTCCAATCTGTCAACATTTAAGCTTCTTCAGTTGACTCCTAATATTGAGAAACGCCGTTATGTGGCTGTGTTTGCTATTGTTAGCTCTGACAGGAATATACGTGTTACAGCAACTTCCGGCTAAACTAGCTAGTATCAATGCTGCTAATAGTCAACGCTGCAAACAAGAGCGCAACATAGTTTTGGTTTTAAAGTGACGGAAAAGGCAGACAATGTCTTAAAACTTCGAAAGGTATGGTCGAAAGACTTGTGAATTTTTTCAAAGTAAGTCCTGCAAACTTCAAGTCAACTTACCTTTGAGAGAAATACAGCTAATGGTTAGCTCAGCAGCAGGTGTAGCTAATTAACTAATCAGTGTCCAAAATGGAGGAACTAACGAACATTTAGAGCTAATAAATTAACGTTGCTAACTAGCAAAGCCTTCAGCCTTCAAGCGAGGAAGGGAAATACCAACAGCAGACTACACAGGCTAAATATTTTTTAAACAATAAGGGGGGAAAAAAATAAAACTGACATAAATCACCTTAATAGACTTCAACTGACTTTGTCCCAGCTGTCACTTCTCCCTGAACTGTCAGCAGCACACGCTTCCATGATGTGTTCAATGAACCTCGGAGAAAACAAACTCCCAAATGTGCCTCCTAAATATGGGCTTAGGTTTCATTTGAATACTGTGGATTCTGGTGATTGTTTATGCACCAGGTTCTGCTTTTCTGCAAAATTTTATGCTGAAAATATCTTTATCTATGAAAACACAAGAAAACACAAAATTCACATAGTAAGTGAAAATGTAAATTATAATGGAATGTGTATGTAAGGAATTTGATTTTCCACAGTTCACAATTCATATTTTCTGAGTTAAAAAAAAGAAAAAGAAAGAAAAGACTCAGCACTGAAAATAAATAAATAAATCACTTCCATCTGTACCCCCAAGTCTGGATCTCTGAATCAAATGTGTCCTCCTGCAAACTCAAACAGTCAAACAGCAAACAGTAAATTATGCCAGAAACCTCAGCTGTTTCTATTCATGTTCAGTCCCCAGTAATTCATATGACATCAGTGCTCTTGATTAATCTCAGAATGGACTCTCATGCATGTTAAGTGAATTCTTGACCTTTAAAAAATGTATCTAAACTGCAGATGAATGTCGTAAGCTTTCAAACCATTTTACAGTCTCCCATCAGTAAAAGGCGTTTGGTGCATCGTCATGGAGCTGTAATCTCAGTTGTCATCTCACAATATTTATGTTTTAACTATGCTATTTGGCAGTGCAGGCATGTGATTTGTGTGAATGCTTGGCCAAAATTACTAAATTATTCTTAATTTAATCATCCTAATGACTAATTCCCCCACGCTGCTTTTTCTGGCTTCCAGATCTCTCTCTGTTTTGGAACAAAATGTCTGCTAGAACTGGACTTGCAGGACAATAAATACTTGATATGCACCCAGTTCATAACTGCACACAGGCTATCCAATATTATCACCATTCCCAATTACTGAGTTGTCAAACTTAAAGTGTTCCTTTGAGGCATCAGCTGTACCACTTGGCATTGCACACTGTGCGAACTTGAATTGCCAAGCTGCAGATAAACTTTTGAACGTGCAATTGATTCCACAGAGCAAATATCTGACTTATAACGAGGGAGAAAGCCAGCAAAGCAGTTTGTGTTTATGGATGCAGCATTTATGCATTTTGAGATCAACACAAAGCACTTGAGTTTGCAGAAATGTTAGCGTCTGCTGGCACCAGTGTGGCAGTAACAGGTGGTTACCATGTGGCTGCCAATAAAGTTCTCAGTAAGTAAAAAATGGTTGAGAAGCAAAGCAAAAATTATGCTTTTCAACATTAGGCAAATTATGAGATCATTCCTATCATATTCTAAATATTTATAATAAAAGGAAGGGGAAAAAAAACTTTCTTTGAGTCACATTTGGTATCATACTGACAAAAATAGCCTGCACAAACCATTAAGTTGACCACCTGGATAACATGTCTGCTGTTTTTTTATAGATATTCATTGCCTCGAGTAAGAATGATCCCAAATTTTACTCTACCACCGCATCACTGCACATTATAAGAACCATATGAAACGACGAGGAGGGTTTTCTACCAGCAGGCTGTAAGTAACAACATCAAAACCTGTGGATAGCCCAAGTGGAGCTAAAAACAGAGCCAAAGTGAACCACAAGGTGGAGCCAAAAATGAGCCCGTGTGCATCTTCTCTCTCTAAATCTCACCACAAGACCACATTCAGTCATTCACTCTTTGCTTCCTTGTAATAAAAGAAATGTAACGTGTAAAAGTCCACACTCCAAGCCTGCAGGGGATGTTAAATCAACACGTAGCTCCAGCAGCTATCGATCAACCCCCTTTAATGAATTTGCACTTGATCTATATCACTCCACTTAAAGTGAATACTTTATCTGTGTGAGCCCTCCTATCATCTGTCACGACGGGGAAACGTCCTCGGCTTCTTCCTCCTACCAACTCATGATTTGTGAGCCTTCTATTGAGAGGCTGCTGTCCACTCAGAGCTGCACAAGGACAGTTTCCATTCAAGACCCAGGACGCAACAATTAGGCGACAGCAAGAGTTTAGTAACGTGTCTGGAGCATAAAACCCATAAAATGCAGGAGAAAATCTTCCAGTTCCAACTATTCTGAGTCAGAATGAGGCAGGTTAAAAAACCGTTTCATTCATGACCCTATTCCGGGTAATCAATGTCTCAACTTCTCCTGCGTAAAAGCAGATTCGTTGACGCAGCTTGTGGCTTTTTACGCATCCTTACTGTGCTGCGTGTGGTTCTCTTTAAAGATAATGTAGATTTTAAAGACGCAGTTGTCTTACCTGTGCTGCCTCTTTTGTGGATTCTCTGTTACTTTGGCACAGCTTCTCCCTGTGTAAGTGTCCGCAGAAACCGGAGATGGAATTGCAAGAAAAGCGTAATTGCAGAGTAACTCAATTTCCCCCCCTTGTTTAGTTCTCTGGATCTTGTTCCGCGCCTCCCTCCACCGCCGACACTCTCTGGACAGATAGATGGGCAGATTTTTTATTTTTTTAAAAAGATAAATAAAAAAAATGCGTTACCGATCAGCTCAACAGCAGTCCGGTTCAATCTGATCTTTAGTAAGACCCGATCATCTCCAACAGTAGATAAAAAAAAACATCCACGTTCCAAATAGTTGGAAAAAAAGATATCCCTCCTCACTTTATCTCCTCCCGAAGAAAACCAGTCCTTTCCCCACCTTCCACCGGTGGAGAGTTTGATTTTGTTAAGCTTTCCTTTTCACTCGTCCAACTGCCTTGTTTCAAAAAAATAAATCTTACAGGCCTGCTCAACTGGAATCTGTTTATTCTAACGACACCGGTGATGCTGCGTATCCCGCATCCCACTTACCACTGAGGCAAGGAGCGCAAAGGAAGAGAGAGAGAGGGGGGGGAAAGCAGCCAGGCAGTGATCTCGCTTTGTGCGGTTGCTCCTCCAAAACAAAACGCACTCCAACAAAACACCTCTTTTTACATGTTGTGCTGTTAGGTGTAGTCCCGCACGGTCGGCTGTGGCGATCCACTGCAGTCCGGTAGGAAGAGAAGATGCAGGGCAGATTGAGATGCGGGCGAAGTCTCGTCTCTCTTTTTTTCCCCCTCCTCTTACGCGCTCAGGGAGAGGATTTCTCTTCCTCACACGGCGGCTGACCAGACGTGGAAAGGGAAGGCGCTCCGGACTCCGGATGCATTTATAGGAGCGTTGAAAAACTCCGGAGCATGTGGGAGCAGCCCAGAGAGCTCATCTGGCAGCACAGGAGCAAGACAGGGGAAAGTCCATGTTACTGAATGTTGCTGCATTGTGCAAATTTTTTCCCTTTATCGTCATGCAAAAATGCACGAGCAGATCATTTTTACTGCAACTTCCTATTATTTCAATCCCCCTACCTGTCTCCTGCGGGTTACAGTGTTTGGATTTCTGTCAGCTTGGGAATGCATCAGCAGCATTTGGAGATCAGCAACAAGGTGATCCCTCCTGAGCAGGTGCAAACTATAACCTCCAGAGAAGACTACCCCCCATCCCGACCTTATCACCAGTCAACAAACAGCCCCCAGCCCCAGCTTGCACTTTTACATCTGCCAAGATCTGTGGGGATTTAATAGGTGAACAATAAGGTCACTCTGCTGCTCTGTTTTTGCCCTTTGACTGCTTGTATCTTTGGGGATTTTTTTTTCCCACAACATTTCTTACACTTATCAAGTCTCCAGAGTGGCAGAGTGGGAGAAATGTTGAGTCCATCCTGTTACACACAGATGAGTCATGGTTTCAGCCGACCTGAACGTCCGTTTAAGCACCAAACGCTGTAGTAAAAGGTGAAGGTTGATGTAGCCTGCTTGTGATGGAACAGCTGAGAATAATGCCTTGACATTTTCACCCCCAGCCCAACAGCCTTGCTTTCAACACGTCCAACAATCACGTCATTCTGTCATTATGACACAGAGGCTGCAGAGAAATGTTGTCCACACACAAGCATTAAAAGGGAATTGCTTACAGAATCCAACAACTGTGTCACGTAGATGCAGACTGGACATGGTTTTCTCCTCAGTATAGGAAACTGGGGATGTTTTTTTTCTCTAGTTGTATTGCTTTCATATTAAAGCTACACAAGGCCTTTATTCCTTAAAAACCACCCGCAGGTCTTTTTATATATAGTCACAAGGATACCTGTGATTGAATGGACTATCCTGTAATACGCACAAACACCGTAGCATATTTACACACATCCTGAAGTGCATTATCACTAATGCAATTTGCATACCATACAGTCAGTATGTGTTGAGTAATTTATGATCTATTATTGACAGAAAATGAAATCAGCATGTTTAAAGTGGGATGCAATGAAGTGGCACCCATCATCCACATTCCATTATATGTGGCCAGAATGGAACTGTAATGGGATATTTGTGTCTAGTAATGCAGGCGGAGAGTTGATATTAATTTTTCATAAGCCCCGTGGGAGACGCACAAAGCTATGCAGAAAGGGTATTTGGCTATTTGCTACTCTCCAAACGTATTGGCTAAATCACTGTTATTATCTTGCGTGTCAGGAGTTTTGTCCCCTACTAACATGAAATCCAATCACAACAGGTTGATGTGTCGAAGCCGAGCTGTCACTCAGGAGGAAGAGTCTCCGGGTGCTACAGAAGTGTAAAGCTGCAGCAGAAACGGGTAAAGAGTCCTTTTTATTCCGCACGCAGCTCTTCTTTGTCAGCCTAGGAGCTACATTAATAATAATGCGACTTGATCGGAAACACTTTGGTTGGAGGTTTGTGCTATTTGCAGCTCATGCAGAAGTGAAGATCATAAGTGAGTTACAGAGATCTGGTCTTCTTTTTAGATCCCAGGCTTTATTCATTTTCAAACTTAGACCCAACAGTCACTGACAAATCATATATCTTGAGGAAATTCAGCTGATTTCCTCTGCAACTACAAAAGGCAGGGTAAGATGCCCCAACAATGTCTATTTTCTTCTAAAAGATATATATTCTTGATAGCAATATAATATGCGCACAAGAAGTATGCTAAAGTGAACAAGCTTGGAAAGTGAATAAATCATAACAGACTACAACTTTGTTATGATGAACCTACATGTAAAATCTTACCTCACCAGTCACTTTGAACATGACGAACTTGAGCATAAAATTAACTTTATTTTCACATTTATATGTTTCTACATAAATGTTCAACAACACAAACAGAAGTTAATTTTAATTCAAGTGTTTTGATTATTGCCAACTAAATTTGCTGTATCTATATTGGCATTGGTATTTAAATTCCTGACATAACAGTTTCAAATCAGAAGGGATGTTTAGTCTACAGTAGGCAGGAATTCAGTGGGTGTTTTTTTTTTTTTTTGTTCAATCTAATGGATCCCTCCATTTAACTCTCATGTAAACAGCCACAGAGGCTTATTTTGTACAGTTGAAATATTACACCAACATACCTCAAAATCACTCTTTTGATTTCCTCCCAGCAGTGAAATAATATCAGTGTGATTCAGAGATGTGCAAGGTGATTATTGTCCAAAAAAGACCTAAAATGAAAATTGACCATGACTATTGATCAGGAGTTGATTACATCAAAGGGACATCTTACCCTGGTTTGCTCAACTCCCCAAGTCCTGTTAACAGTTTTTGGTGTAAACAATTGGTGGTATACACCTTTAAATTTCTATTAAATGTAGAAGTGCCTTTAAAAAAAGACCCTACCCTTAAATAAGAGAAATGACACATCCTGTAAATATGTTAATGGGACAATCATTACACACCACACCTCCAACAGTTACTATACACTCTTTTAGTGCACACAAATGCTGTGATTTTGACACCTTTAACAATCATTGTAGCTCTCTGAGATGATCTGAAAGACAATCAGTTAAAATACCCTGATCTTCCTTCAGTTTTTTTAGACTACCTTCTGTTTAACTATGTAAAATAACTCTGTCACTCCATTTTCTGACCACTTACTTTCTCATCCTATTTGTACAGTCCCCAAGTAGAGGTGAATTCTGAATTCTAAGTACTAAAATCTGTGTTTTACAGAACATATCGTTCCCATGCAATGACAAAAAAAAGATGACGAATCAAATGGGACAAAAATGTATTACAAAAAACATATCAGGAATATCAATTTCCAACAGTCTTCCTGGTATTGCAGGATTACACGCTCTAACAGCCATTAATATGATACTGACCACTGGTTTAAACACACAGCAGTCGACCCCCTTCTGAGAAAACTCCGCTCAGATTCTATGATCTTTAATAACTGTTGGCACATTTCAAAGCTGCACATCGAATCAAAAGCTGTAGAAAAAGAAGCTGAAACATACCATTACATCTTCTGAGCAAATTCCAATCAGAGCAGTCCCACGCTGTCAGAAAGATTTTTATTTTTTATTGATAACTTTTAACGTGTCTGGATGTCTCGTCTTGGCACGTTTCAGACCCGTGAACCTGATATGAAATAGTTTGTAATCTTTGGGGGTGAATTTCCTCAGGCTAAACTAAAAACAAAAGAAGAACAGGGATGTTTTTAATCTTCTATTATTGGCCTTTCCTTTTTTTGTATTGCATTCTTGTCTTCTGTGCTTTCACAAAATACTATGCTTTATACCACAAATTTATGACTGCTAATGTAATACCAGGTGGCTGGTTTCAAATCCAGAGTTGTTGAAGAGCCTCTGAAATTGTAGCTTGCACAAAATTTGATTTAAAGTACACTGAAGTCAGAACATAAACAAAAAAAATCATTATTGATTCAGTAAACAACCCCAGTGCTTCAAAACACTCAATAAGCAAGCTAGGAGTACAAATATATTGAAAGAGTTGGAACTATACCGACTTCTCTACTCTCAAGTACAGTATGAAATGTAGCATGTTTATACAGCAAAATATAGCAATTATGTATGCCAACAAAAGCAACTACTTTAATCACTCTAGGAGTAACTAAAAGTATTTAAAGTTTAAGAAGATTTTTTCTACAAAAAGTAGCATTTCATATTTCAAATTTTCATTGCTTCATTTATTATTTTTAGAGGAAAAAGGTAATATTTTTTCATTCTTGGTTTGTTCATTTATTTTCAGTCCCAGAGAAACATATTACTTGACAACACACGCTGTTTCTCTGTTTGTTTGTTTGTTTGACTCACAACGGGATATGTTGAATGATTTCTTTTTGTAAATGCTAACGCTGCTTGACTCCTCATTACATTTGGCAAAAAGGGTGTGGCAGTGGCTCTGCTTTCTCACTATAATCTGTTAACTTATTCATGCCATCACACACACTTCATAGTGAAAGAATATGAGAAGTAACAAATGCAACATTAGCGATACAGTCAAACACTGGCGACATAAGTGCACTGTCGACTCTTCCACGGCTCCAATAACCACTGAACAGGACTGATTTGCTGTGCGGTGTTGCAGCTTAAGGGTGCCTCGAATTTGAACGGGCATATCTGATGTCCCATTTCAGGCACAGTCACAGAGGTGTGCATCTCCTGATGTGAAATAGGTTGTTAATGGAGCATGGAAAAACTCCTAATCTGACTTGTGGAACTGGCACATTGACAGCTACATAGCACTTGCTGAGGCACAGTACCGTATATGCTTTACTGAGTACCATCAGGAGTTGCATCGGAACTGTGGAACAAGTCACTGAAGCAAGATGGAAAATCAGCCATATAAAAATAGATGGGTTCATGAAGACGTTGCATTCAAGACGTTCAGTCTGACAGTCTGCCACTGACTCTCTGCCATCTGCCATTAGTAATAGTGAACTCTGTGTGACTTGATTTATGTTTGCATGACCACATCTGACTCCGTACAAACCATATTTGAGCGAGAGCCATTTTGTAATTAGACAGCACACTGACACTGCAATAGACATTATCGACAAAGTCTTCAATCCCCAATGAGCTGCAGCAACGTGTGGGTGGGATGGATGTGAATAAGGCTGCTGATGCTGAAATGGCAGGACAAGGGTAGAGTCACCCTGCTATGAAAGAAACAACGGTGTATGGTGCAACTCACAACAAATGACACATTTATGCTGAAGTCAGGGAGTGGATGCATCCCTACTGGTGTATTGATTGAAGGAAGCTGGCAAGGTGCACTAACAGGGAATAAAATTCACTGACAAATCAGAACATGGATTGTCAGCAATTTCCCTCATTAGCATTCAAAGCGTTATTCTACTGACAGCTGTTTTGGCATCGACTCCATTATTCAGATGTCAGCCTGAGAGGTTCCTTTTCTCTGACAAGACTACAGTGAACTCTGCACTGAACTTTGCAAACCACAGTCACATATCAGTCATGACGTCGAGTGCACTGTATTCTGCAATTATTCTGCAATCTGATTGAGAAAGCTTGTTATTATAAACAGAGGAGTCATGAATAAAAATCAAACAAGTTGCTGGTTGCTTAGAACTCTAAGTTGTCTCCTCACTTGTTTGACATTTGCATCACAGATTTCTGTTTACCAATACAGATTTAGAAATATTCTCACCAATACAGTATGACAGTTGTGGGGTTGTTTCCTCATGGTGCCAAATGTCATCAAATGCAATCCTCACTGTGAGTTTTCAACTGGCAAACTACACTCAAACTTAAAGTTCCCATATTGGGCCTCATGTCAGCGATTTAATGAAAGTCTTACAATATCCCCAGAATGTGACTTTCAATTTCTCTTTCAATTTCTCTCAAAATACTGCAAAGATGATTCATTTTACCATCACTGTATAAGCCCTGGTTTTATCCCTGTTCTAAATGGGCTGTTTTAGTGTCATTAGCTTTAAATGCAGCTTCAGGAAGAGAAAAAACTCTCTGCATCTTTGATTGACAGTATGGAGCAAAACAACTGATGGCACATCAGCTGACACAGATGTGAATGAGTGTGTGACACCAGGACTTTCTATGGCTTCCAACCTTCTCTCTGGACAACCATTTTACATGGTAATATCACCGACTTAACAGCACAGCCGTTGTTATGAACTTGTGTTTATGGTTATTTGCAAGACAGACAATGCAGTTATAAAATCACTAGTTTAACAGTGCAGAAGAGCAGCTAGGAAATGTGTGTGAGGTGGGTGCTGGATAACATGGAATCTAAACGGGCTACATTTCAGTTGCTATTTCATACTCTTTCCGTTGTCCCACAGCAGAAATTGAAAAATATGTAAATGAGAACAGTTTTATTGGGAATTCAGTTGCATTAAAATATGGTATACGTGAGCACAGAGAACAAAGCAAAGAAGAAGCAAAGAGATGTAAAGCAGAGTTTAGGTTGTATGTAAGTAAAACATGTGATACGGAAACACAGTAATACACCCAGTCCTTGTTCATTGGTTTTACATCTTTCTTAAAGTTTCCACCATCTCCGAATGTCCTTCAGTGTTACAGTTTCCACAGAGCTCTGACCCCTGGACATACATTCAAAACTAATGATAATATTAGCCACATTAGCAGTACAATGTGTGAACACTAAGGATTTTCATGTTGTTGTGGTGACCTTGCCATCGATAATAAAAGTAATCCACTGGATTTCCAGGTTCTCAAATGCAGGGAGTGCATGAAGACTCTTGTGTTTTCTTTTGCAGCCAACAGCAGAACATTTGATGTGTTTTGCTCGTGGCTGAGACAATTTAGAGTTAGCAGAAGAAGCTCTAGCAGTAAATCAACCTGACAGACTGCGAGGCAGCTGTTCTTTCAGAGTGGTTCACCTGGAAGCAGTGAGCAGTAAAGATGCAGGATTAGACAAATTCTTAGCTCAACAACCATTGATTCCTAAAACTAAATAAAATTCTAACCTGCTGCTGAAATTCTGACTCCTGTAAAGCCGGAGGTGGCCAGCTAGTTGCAGTGGGCCTTGAGGATTGGCAGTAGTAAGCATCTTTATTTTACATCTCTACATTTTTAAGATATTACAAACATTAAAGGTAGATTTTCACTTTGAATGACATTTACCGTTATAGAGAAATTCTTCAGTCTTGGAAGCGCAGTTTTGAAGAATTTAAAGGTGCTGTAAAAGACTAATACTCTTATACTGTATCCAAAAGGGCACTGAGGACGTTTCATTGGATGCTTTACAGAGTTGCCAGCCTTTCTGGTGCAAAGGAATGCCAGCTATGAGATGCAGTTGTGTTATAGACAAACACTTCTGCAACACACTGAGCAGCTATTTCTAAAGGATTGCATTCCAGCTGCAAGAAAGTTAAAGATGGTGCATTAGGAAGGTGTATTTGCTATATTTGTCATATTACAATCTTGGTAAATGATCAAACAATCAGCATCATACAGCACAGATGGTCAGTGTTTATTTCAAAGTCTTTAGGGATGATCAGCTTTCAATCACATTAGACCTTGTCAGAGCCCAATACAGATAAAAGACATAGGGGGATACAGTGCCACATACATATAGACACATGCATAAATATATGCACATAAATGTAAAGCCAATACGCACCGCTGCATGTCCACATGTGCATAAAGAGTAAACCATTCACCTTGACAGCTGCTTGCATTAGAGATTGATTTACAACTTTCAGTCACTAGTGGTTCAACACCTCCGTTTCCCCCAAGAGTCAGTGCCGTTTCAGACATGGCATGGCCAGCTGGTAAATATTCATTAGCTATGAATCAGACCACTGCTACACCAGTGCAGCACTTCTATGTCGATGTGTCAGGTTATGTGGCTTGGTATCCATGTGCGCGCACACAAACACTGTCTTTGTCTGCGTCTACTGCATTACCTTCCATTCCCAAAGGTCCTCCAGTATTGTGCATTGTGCGACCAAGTGGTGCTGTTCATTTTGCATCAGCTAACAGGATAGATCCTCCTCTCTCAGACTGACAGCAGGCTAATGGCTCTGGCTTCCTTCCAACGGCCAGAGAGAGATGGGAAGACATAACATGAGGAATAAGAAAAAAAGAGAGGGCGGGTAATAAGGGATAAAACAGCAAAGAAGAGTACAGCAACATGAATTTGGAGCAGCACATCAAGAACTTTTTCTCCATGTTTGTGCCGAAGCCAGGGCAACCCAAACTCTAACCGTATGTGACAGTTTTGAGAGCAATAATGCAATTAGGTGTCACCTGGATCTGAACTGCAAGTGCTCTAGTGGATGGGTCTGTTTGTAAAAAAGCTGCTGCTGAGAGTGATGAGGGGAACACAGGGTTACGTGCTTTGTTTGGACAATTTCGTCACTCGTAGCAAACCATTACCCAGGCACACAGAAGAGCTATATTGCACTCAGCTAAGGAGAATGGGCAGTTAAGTGTTTCTCTTACTCATTCCAAGGCAGGAGAAATGAGCAATGAGGACAGGTGGGAGCCTTTAAGTGACAGTAATAGTTTGAGGAAGGACTCAAATCACTGTTTGTGAGGCATCTGGCTGGCAAGTGGGAGGCAATACTTGGGTCGGTACGCAAACACAAAACTCTCAAAACCATTCATGTGTATCGAATGTGTGTGTGTCTGTGTGTGTGTGTGTGTATCAAGATCAAAAAGGGATGTCTGGAAAAACAGTGTGATCATTGTAGTGTGCACAGTCCTGCGTACCCTCTATGACTTACATCAGGTACAAACCATTTGTCTGATTAAACTGTTGAGCCAAAACATTATGACCACGCCTGCCTAATGCTGTTTGTCCTTTTTGCGCAGCCTGGACAGCTCTGAGGCATGTGATATCTGGCATTTTAGAGGCAGATCCTTTAAGTCCTGTAAGTTGTGAGGTGGAGCTGCTGTGGCTCAGACTTGTTCCAACACATTTCCCAACTACCTGCCACGGATGTACGGTTTGTTCTGCCTCGGACTGCTGCTGGCTTAGAGCATCGCATAAGCCAGGCTGTTTTAGAGGTGCTCTGACCCAGTGATCCAGCCATATTGATTTGGCCCTTGTCAAAGTTGCTCAAGTCTTTACTCCTGCTCCTTTCTCCCGCATCCGGCACACTGTGAGAACCGACTTCTCACTTACTGGCTAATATAATGTTGACATGCACCAGTAAGATAACAATCATTATTCACTTCATCTGCGAGATGTGATAATGTCCTGGCTCATCAGTGTGTGACTCAAGAAGAAGCATCTGTGACCCAGAAATAAGAAGGTCAGTTTGAATTTGGGAAGATTAACCCACCGGTTAACACACAGATGCACAACTTTCTCTCTTATCTTCATTTTCCTCAGCTCAGGAGTAATCTGGTCCGGGTGTCAATCAGCAGTCCTGACTTTATTAGGGGTTAAATAGCACAGATCTCAATTTCCCCTCCCTGTAGAATATATCTATCGGCAGAGTGTATTTTCGTAATCAGGCAAGTACATCATAGGCACTGGCACACTGACTGTCTGTGCATGACCTCCATATACAAGGGCAAATAAAAGGACCATTCCAGAACATCTATTACCTAAATAAGCTGTCTGTTAAGTAGAGGGTCTTCTGCTCGGAAATGGAAGATCGAATTGATGGGTATCATTTCAACTGGTCAAAATACCTTGACACTTGACAAAGCCCCATATGCTGTAAAATCGGTTTTGAGAGGCGAAAGCAGCGTCTACCAGTTTTCAAGGTGAGGATGATAATGCAGTAGAGTGGATGCCTCTCTGTGGGCTACCACTTAATAGGTTCCCTTACTTCTCCTCTCTGCCAAATAGTGACCTTGTGAACCAGTTTAGTTGGATTAGCGGAGCCCTTGACTGGAGTCATTCTCTGTAGAACCCCTGGGTGAACTTCTGCTCCAGTAGGTCTTGAGAGACAGCTCACCTTCAGGCCTTACCAGGGATTATTAGTGTCCGCTGAATTCGTGCCCTTTTCAAAAGCCAGCAGGATGCTGTCAGATGAGTTAAAGCAGACGGCAGGAGACCCTCTTGGATGTTCCAAATGACTAGTTTAGAGCCTCCAGCCTGTGGAGAGAAAAGCAACACACGACCAAACAAAAGAGTCGTTTTCAATTCCGCTCAGGTTTTGTTGTTATTCTTTTTCGTCTTTGCTCACTCTTATGTTTTTTGTCTTCAAGTAGATTCTTTGCTTCCCAAAGTTGGCATTAGTATAGGAGCATTATTGATCAGCACTCTGCAGGAGCATGTCAGGTAGATTAAATCACCTGACCCCAGATTGGTCTCTCAGCATCCATTCAGGACTCTCAGACAGCCCTGCGTTACTGCTTCTTATCTAATGCTGAAATGCAGCTGGAGCTGTAAAAGCTGAGCGAGGCCATGCCAGCCCTCCTTCCTTCCCTCTCAATGTCTCACTGGACACCAGTCACACTGCTGATACAACTCAAACACACCAAGCACTTGAATTTTGTTTTGATGATTAAAGATTCATCATGCATTATGATGATCAACCTTGTGTAGCTTGTAAATGTTTCTTCAAATTTTATAACACTTTGAAAAACTGAAAGTAATCAGTGTTGATCACACTCTTTAGCTATTTGGAAAAAGCTGAAATGAAATCCATGCAATAGAGAATTAGAAAAAAGTGGGATTGAATTGTGGTGAAATGAAGCTCTCTGGATGCACACTTGTAAAACTCCCCTTTTTTCTCAGTTAATTTAGCCTTATAAATTAGCATCTGGTTCCTTGAAGAGCTTCACCTTTTGCTGTGTTTAATCTCAGGTTTGAAGGTGCTTTTTTTAAAACACACTGTTTACAAATACTGCCAATGTAAAACAAACCTGTTCAGCTTCAAAGCTCATGTAAAATTCATGCTCATGCTTAAAACATAAACCGGGCCCATGGTGGGGGCATCAGCAACCCATGAGAGGACAGCATGGTGTAATTATGGATGTGGGCTTTAAAGAGTACTGCGAAAGGCTGTTTATACTGTACATGCTCACCAAGAATGATGACACAATTAAGGAAGCTATGTACGCCCCATGCAAGACAAGAGGACTCATGATTTCTAGATGACTCACACTTAGTGACTCACGATTGTACTCTGCAAAATTAAAAAAGGGAGACTGCCACACACTGCTTTTAGTACTGTCAGATTTACACAACAGTTATATAATATTTCATTTCTAGGTATGCTTTTAATCAAAAGTGAGCACACGAGCAGCTGCTTTAAATCATTTTGTTGGTGGTTGTACAAGGTGCTACTGGCAACTAAGTGATATCAGCCTCTCTGAAGTCCTAAATGAAGCTATATACAGTTTCCAGTATATGTTGCTCTTCTATCCCTCCAATATGAAAGACAACCATTAAGCTAATTGTTTTCAGCTCCATATTTTAAAGGAATAGTTGGACACTTTTCTTATTCAGATGAGCACATCAGCCAGATTAAGCAGCTATAAGCTTATCAGCTTCCGTCCACAACTATTTATCACGCAGACATGACAGTGACATCAATCCTCCCACCTGAGCCTGGACAAAAAAGGGAATGAATACCATGTTTTTAGTTTGACAGTTAAAAAAAAAAGATGCACATTACTCTGTTGTGTACTGGTTTGAATTACTCCTCTCCTGATTGTGGCAGCCATGAATTAAGGATGATAAATAACTAATCAATTCCACCCCTCAACCAAATCCAGCATCCATTCATTGCTGTCACATACTCTAAGCTGAGGAATCGTCACATGCCCAGAGGACAACACAAATCAGCCAAATCCAGCCATATGCCCCATCAGCCCACTTAAGCTTTAAAAATCTTGCTTTGTGTTTGTATCTGATTTTATGATTCCCCTTCGTTTCTCTGTATGCATGCCATGGATGCAAAAACATCCTCTCCCTGCCCAACAAACCTGGCAGGACAGAGGCAGCAGCTGTGCACCTTGCCAGCGCTGGTTACCAAAATCAGCAGGAGCACGCCTGCCAATAGTGCCATTGATTTCTGCCGTGGCTCTGAGGTATGTTAAGCCCGGGTGGTGTCCCAGGTCACAGCTCAACAGCTCATACGCCTGTGCGGTGCCCTCTCTAGTTTCTTTTTCACAGCAGACTGAACCGGCTCGCCCAGTGCCAGCTGGCCTGCCGGAAGCTTTTTGCCGGAGATACTCCATCAAAGTGTGGTGTGGTAATTAGACAGGGTTAACGCCAAGCGAAGCCACAGGTGTCTATTCATTATTGGACAGGTTGATTAAAAAGTATCTCACAGCAACAGCCATGGACTAGTTTATAGGTATCCTTTTTTGGAGTTTGGCATACATGATGAGCTCTTTCACTGGCACATTTTTTTTTTGCATACCCCAGCCATTTAAGCAGTCAGTTCATTCATCTCTCAGTGTTGGCTTAACACATCCCCTCCACGTCTTGCGCGGCTCATTGCTGAGCTTGGGACAGTGATTACTCCAGAGAGGCTATGGATTAAGCAGACTGTGGAGAAGGTATTGATCTTCAGTCCAATCCATCTGATATTGGCTTCCACTCGATAGAAAGCGAGAAGTGCGGCATGAAAATCAATGACATAAGGTCAGGGGCCCCGTTTGGGAAACAGGTTATAATTGAGGTGACCATTTTGTATGGATATATCCCATGTCTTTGATGGAGTACTGCATGTATTTGACAGTAATAAGAAACTAAGCAATTTACAGATACGTTTTGCTGGTTTTGATTTAAAGACTTGATGTGTCTGCTGAAATTTCTCAAGAATAAATATTAACAATGAAAAAAGTTTCAGAACCAAATAGCAGCCAGGGAAAGACTGTTTTTTCTAGTCTGACAGGCAGTTATAAAAACATCTTCCTTCTCTCCCCTCCAAAAAAAGAGAATAGCCAAAGCCATAAATCACAATCTGAATAGCAGATTTTTTAAATTCAATGTTAACTTTTAGAAGCTACTCACATTTATTTTCTTCTTTATTTATTTCCTCCACAGTTTGAAATATAATAGTCTTTGATGAGCACCACGCAACAAGACAGTGATTTATTGCACAGAAAAACAACCCCACTGTGCCTCTGCTAGAAAAGCTACACAGAAGTAATGGAGGAATATAACTAATTATTTTGTTGACTGATCTTAAGTTTGACCTCACACAATCTTCATACTGGTGATTGACTGCATACTGGTAGCAACAGCAGCTCAGGATGCTGCAAGCGTGCGTCCCACTGCAAACACACGGATGAATACTGATGAACAGCGCACCCCACCAAACCTGTAAAATGAAGCACACACAACAGAGGAGGAGGAGACCCATTCAGCGCATGATTTCCTCAGTGGAAACTTCAAGTGTTATTACAGGTAGCGACACTGAATACGTCACTATGTGACAACACCAGCTGTAGCAAGCAGTCATGCAGCAACAAAAACAGAATAATTCCATACAGTGATGTAATATGAACACTGGCTACAGACAGACAAGCTGATGTATAAATATGTAACACCTGAAACATCACGATGGTAATAGATGCACTTGTAGATGCATTTGCATATTGATGAGAACCTCTTTTGGTATAGAAATTTGCACACATATACTGTATGTGCATATGTGGGCGTTCACGAGGAGATCAGTTTCAGTTATATGTATACGCCCTTGATCAGAGTTTGATTATTGCAAAGCTGTTTGTGGAGATGTGGATGAACCCCCACCCCCCATTTCTAAAGAAAAAAAAATGTGTTTGTTTCCTGTCACAGGTGAGTTATTTAGTCAAGCATCCTTATCTTGGAATTAAGCCCCATGGCAACAACCATAATAATGTGCTCTGCTATAATCATCCGCAACAGTCCTTTGTGTTAAGCAGCATCAGGTAAACACATCAAATCCTCAACTTGATTTTCAGCCTTGAACATGTATCCAAAATTTATGCAAATCAGTATCTGAAAACATGTGGGTGAAGGTTTTTGGACTATATTTAAAGGATGACACAACTTGAAAGGTTTTGTGAGTGAAAAATAAGAAAACAACAATACATGCTTTTGCCTTTGGTCGTCACCAAGACCAATTCTGAATTCCTCCAAAGGGATAAATCTTCATTTTCCTGCCCCTGACTAAAGCACTGTTGCACAGGCGAGGGGGATGAGGAGAAAGGCTCGTCTCATCGGGGCTTGACATGAACTGCCCTCCTGAAAGGCTCTGATGTGACTGACACCTCTCTCCTCTTTGTCTTTGCCACTCCAATTAGCTCGATGACAGGTGCATGTGGAGAAACGAGACAATCAATTACCGTCCTCCCTCTTCCACCTCTGTCCTTGCTTCATCTTGCCTGGGTCTTATCACAGCCCTGTCCCCCGCCACTTCCTTTCTATTACTCTTAATTTATCGTCTTTTCTTCCTCTTTTAACCATTTTCCCATTTATACCTTGTCTGGCTTCTCATTGTCTGCTCATAACGTATCCTCTCTCTCTCCTTATCCCTCTCCTCTCTGTTTCACTGCAGCATGCCTACAGTCAGGGTGACGGAAGGAGAAAAAGAAGGAATGTGTCATTCAGATTTTGAGGCTTCTTCCTGCTTTGCTCACAGACACATTTCAAAAAATCGCTGACAGACATAGCACTACTACAGGTAGCTGTAAACCCCGACAAAGTCACAATAAATGACACGCAATCCTCCGTAGGATGCTCTTAACCCAAGCCTTGTCTCATTATGGAGGCCAACTGGATACATTTCTTAGTCCATTTATTTGTCAGACACTGGAGTCAAATATATCTGAGAAAATCAATAGACACCCTGGGTTATTTAAAACACTGATGTCACTGCAGGTTTTAGGGTGGGTCTTCTCCACGTGAAGTTTAATGGTGGAAGTTTGCCACCTGCTGGTAATGAACATCACCTTCTCTGGTGTCTTTGATCAAACCTCTCCAATGGTTTCTTTAAAACTACTCACCACCCTGACATTTACTGCTGTCAGATGTCTACAAAAAACATTTATTCTGTTAAGGTCAAAGGGAAATTCTTGACATTTGACCAGGAGAGTAAAATTAAAATGTTCTAAAATGTCTTATTTGTCAAAATTTCCAACACTGTTCTCAATTTTGAAGTTGCATCAGGCAAATTGATTCTAAATACATCATGTGTCATTTCCTTTTCATTCTGTTACACACACACATACAAGAGGTCATCATTCAGATGTCAAAGGTTTAAAGGTTCTTGAACACTACACTGAATTCCTGCCAGCTGCAAAGCAACAATCAAAACCTCCTTATTGAATAGCTGCTGGAGCTCATTCACTTACACAGAATACCCTATGGAATTGGGGTTGAGTTTACAATGATTAAACCAAAATCTATGCCATCCTCCAGCTGCAATAAGATTGAATTGCAATTACAGTCAAATCCAATTTGATGATCTTACTATTAAATAGAGCCGTCTCTGAAAAACGATGACTCAAGAGACATTAGCTGTAGCATTGCACAAACTAGTAAATTTGATTGGACACAAGCCACTTCTGAAACCATAATCAAGCCCTAACTTGTAGCAAGCCAGAAAAGGCATTCTAATCGTTTCTTAAACAAAAGCATTAATACCACAATGTAGAAACTCTATTACAAGTAAAGGTTCTGCATTATAATTCAAATGTATAAAATGTGAATCTTAATATCCAATGCAAAATGGATCTGGTGAAGATGGCTCAAATTCTAACAACTATATAAACTGCAGGGTATCTTAAGCCATAATAACACACCATCATTTATCAACTCGTTCTACTTTGTGTTCCTAATCTGAGTCTGCAAAGATACTATGGCTGTCAAATAAATGTAGTGGAGTGAAAAGTATAACACATGCCTCTAAAATGTATCGAAGTGACTAAAAGTGTAAAGTAAGACATGATGGACAATACTCAAAACACCTAAAAATTGTGCAGAACTTGAGTAAATGTATTTTATTTTATTGTATATTATTTTAAAATATTCATTTATTTTTATTAGACATTCAACTTTGGTAGTATGTGGTAGTAGAAGCTGGCATTGCTATATATTCAGTTACACCCTATAAAAGTTATTATATAAGACTTTAAAGTGTCTAAGACTGACTTCATAATTATTGTTTTTAACAGTTTTTGGCAGATGTTTGACCACAGACACAGTTCCTACATGTCCAACATCAAATTAGCCACTAGCATTTAGGTAATTGGTAAACACTGAGTAGCTTTTAGCAGTTAAATGGCTGGTTAGATAGATGTCCCTCATAGTTAGTGGATACCAAAAAGCTATAAGGAGAGCCAATATTAGACTTACATTCATCAGGCTGACACAAACACGACTTTAAATAAAAGATACCGTTGCTTCGTATTTTCCAATTGTTCCAACTGGCAATTCTGCCTCTTCACTTTATAAACTGCAAGGTACCTTAATCCACATTAATACACCATCATTTATCAGCTGGTACTGGTTTGTATTTCTATTCTGAGTTTGCAAAGTAAATACAGCTGTCAAGTAAATTTAGTGGAGAGAAAAGTATAATAAGCCTCTAAAGTTCAATTGAGCAACTAAAAGTCTAAAGTAAGACATGATGGAAATATGACGACTTAGAAAATATGCATAACTTGAGTAAATAGGTTTAATTTACTATTAAAAACCACTACATAAAACTCAGTTATCTTATGACGTAGCTAATTATTTGGGTTGACGTTAACTTGGGTAGTAAATGAGAAAAATTCGTGTTTCAAAAACTAACTCAAGTTTCATGAATTAAGCTAGCATTGCTACTTTCTACTCCCAAGAAAAGTTGTTATTTAAGGAGACTTTTAAGTGTCTAAAATCAACTCTATGATTAAACATTTTTTAGTGTAAAGTGGTTTTGCCAGCTGATTTCACCACAGAAACATTTCCCTCGTGAAATTAGCAACTAGCAATTAGTTAGCTGCTGGTTAGTTAGCTAAGGAGCATATAGCAGTTAAGTGGCTAGCTAGATGTTTACATAGTGGACACTAAACAGCTGTAAGGAGAGACATACTTGCATTCTTCAGGTGGACACAAACACAACTTTAGATAAATGCTAATGTTGCTTTGTATCTTCTGAATGTATAAATTGACACTGGTTTCTAAAAGTTATGCCTTTTCACTTTAAAAATTGCAAAATTGCAAGGTACCGTAAATTAGCATTGCAACTTTCTGTTACACCCTGTAAAAGTTATCACATAAGAAGGCCTTTAGGTGTCTAAAATCGACTCTATGGTTTAAAACTTTTCAGTGTAAAGTAGTTTTTGACAGTTGTTTTCACCAGACACAGTTCCTACATGTCCAACATCAAATTAACTAACAGTTCGTTAGCTAGTGAACACTGAGCATTTAGCAGCTAAGTGGCTAGCTACATGTTCTAATGGAGACCAAGCAGATATAAGGACAGAAATTATTTGACATATATTCTTCAGGGGGGCACAAACAAGGCTTTAAATAAACGTTAATGTTGCTTTGTGTCTTGCCAACAGTTCTGCCTCTTCACATTTAACAATGCTTATGGTTGTTCTAGCCTTAGCTTGTTTTTGCTGCTCTCAAGAGGCAAAAACTCACTCATGGCAAGTTTAACTGTAAACCATGTTATGTATGTTTGTTACCGCAAGTTAAATGAATGAATCTGCACTTACGACACCACCTTGCTGCAGAAGATAATTATATTAGAAGGGAATAAATTCCCAGGAACACGAAGTATGTTGCACAACATACAATCTTACATGATGTCTGGAGGTGACATCTCATCGGAGGGGCATGTAACAAGAACATTGAGATCTGACAGATTTACACCATCTGACTCATGTAAGGACAGGAGAGCAGCACATGCAGTACATAAGAATTACTACAAGTAGTTTTAAATATACTGGCAAATATCACTGACCCTTTTAAACAGGATCTATAATTCAACTATACAGATAAAAATAGGGTGAGCAGGCTACAGTTATAATTTCATGTCTTTGTTATTAAAAGTTTATAGATTAATATCATAACTGAACATTTCTTTGTCACTCTGATGAAAAATTGAGCCATTTCAACAACAGAGACTGGAAAAATTCAAGGATGGGTGACTTCTTTAGACAGCTGGCTGATTCATCATAACTAAGGCTAAGGTGTCCTTGATCTCGCTCATCATGCTTAAAGTGAAAAAATGGTCTTTAATCATTTTTCCATTACTGAAACTGTCACTCACTAAGGACTGTACAAGTAAAATGTTTGAGTGACCATCGGTGTAACAGCTTGGCAATTTAAAATCACGAGCTTCAAAATAATAAATCCCAGTGTAAATATTATAGAAAAAAAAACATGCAGTTTTCCTTTTTGAATGCACCATGGCACCATTTATTATTCGTAAAGTTATGCATAACCTTCCAACTTGATCATTGTACAGTATATGTTGAACTTCATGACATTATTAGAATATCAGGCGGTCAGATCAGCATTGCCAACAGTAGCAGGAAGAAGCAGCATTTCTGTCAGGAGCTGACACAGAAAGAGCATGACCGCTCATTGTAGAAGAGGGGGAAGAGGGCGAGAAACCCAGAGGCAGATGAGGAAGCATGACATAGAGAGTGTAGGAGGGGATAAATAAGCATGAAAGCCACTGGGCTTCGAGGAAGAGGAGAGGGATGACATCCATACATGTTCACAGGGAAAAGAAGCGGGAGAATCACACGCAAAAGGAGAAGAGGAGCAGACGAGAGGTGAAAACCCCTCACAGCGAGGAGGAGGACGAAGGAGTCAGCACAGAAATGCAACAGGACCAGATCAGAGCCTATGGACTCTTCATTCTAGTTAACACCACACCTAGAATTTATCTGAAATTCTAGACTTGAACACAATTCAAGAGGTTTTTAACACAACAGGATCTATCCATCACCAGTGCAACTCTGGCTTCTATCAGTCTGAATATAGTCCTGCCATTCAATAAGGTACGCTAGGGTGCTTGTATGCTAGCGTGCAACTCAACGCTCACACTAACCCTGTGCGACTGAAGCAGGATAAGCAGCCAAAAAGGTAACACCATGGCCAAAAGCATGCAAGCAATTTGGGAAACACTTTTTTAAAAAATGAAAAGAAAGAAAATAAATACATCTTGGGATAAAAAAAAATCTTAATACATTATCTTAAAATTTTCCTTTTCTTGTTTTGTGTTTCATATATATATATTCTAAACACACATCTTTGTACATTTTGGTATAAGTTCTCTTTCTTGCAGGGAGTTCGAGGGGGAAATGGGTGTTAAATGGTAGAGGGGGTGAGGTTCTGGGGCAATCCCACTTCCCTGATTGCCTTGTGCTGAGGAGGGGGGGGGCGCGGCATCACAAAAGATGACTCCTCCCTTCAAACGTTTGCTCACACTCAGTCTCTCATTCTCTGTGGCGACCGTGGGTGATGGAAAAAAAATAGAGGGCTCAGCAGTGAGAGGACAAGCTTATAGGACGTCCAGAAAGTCCAGGACACAAGAAGTAGGAACAGACTACGAGTCGGTACTTCCTCTTTGGGACCAGAGCCAAAAGCTGTGGCACAGACTTCCACTATCTCTTATCTGAGGAAAAAATTGAGACATCAGATCAGAAAAAGGACCGATAACAGAAGCGACTCATATACTAAGAACTAGTGATTGTTTCAACACTGAGGATGAATTGAGATACCTTTGTTTCCATCCGTGTCTGATGCTGACCTCTCCGGCCTTTGGCGTATTAGATTATTGTACTTAGCCTCAACCTCCTGCAAACAAAAAATAATTAACTGCCATATCATGCAATAAAAATAAGCACAATACCTAAATATCAGGCTATTTAATATATGTTAGTGTGTTAAGGAGCTGGGAACTAATAAATCTTGTTTACCTTCAGATAGTTGAGGTTGGCTTGAAGATTTCTAAGGTGAGACAGGACCTGTCTGCTAAAAGAAGAGAGGCTGCCAGCCTGTGATGTTGAGGAAAATCTCAAATTGATGCCAGAGTCGGCAGCGCAGCCCTGTGAGGTGCTCAGCTGCTTCCCCGTGGTTGATGCCAAGATGTCGTCATCTGTGCTGCTCTCTCCTGGGCCACCGTAACCCTCCAGGACTAAATATCCTGCTGAGAAAACCAAAAGAAGCAATTTAGTACTGCTGCTGTAGAAAAAAAAAACATCCTGAACCACAAGAGATAAAAAGTACAGATAAAAGTGAACCTCACAATAATTACTTTAAGAAACTGAACTTTTAATCTCTAGAAAGCAACAGTGTAATGTCTGTCGAGGCTCACCATAATCTTCAGGTGAATCGAAGAAGCCAGTGTCCCCAGAGCCCAGGTCCTGAGCCAGGTCCTCTGTCTGGGAGCTGTTTTTCTCTGAGCCGTTGTGGACCATCACCCGTGCACGGCTGTCTATGGGCGTTCGCAGAGAGGTGGTCCTGAGGAGACGGGCCCCCGTTGAGCGTTTGGTTTGCTCTGTTGCCTCCTGGGACATCAGCTGTGTCACCAACACCTGCTTTAATGCTGCCACTGAGGGACAAGCAGCAGATAATGGTGTATTTTTAGCATTTACACAAATATAAACTAAGTACAGTTGGTTCATTCACTGCATACATGTTTGTTCTGTGCACTTACATGTTTTCAGTGCTTCGTCTGCCCTCGAGGGAAACATGCTAAACGAGTCTCCCTCTCTGCCATCCTCAGCCACCTGATAAGGAAGCTCGGGGTCCACAAAGCCTTCTTCCTCCTCCTCCGCCTTCACTCCCTCAAATGGATTACTACTAGGCAAAGAACTCTGCAATGCACTTCTACAGGCTGGAACGCTCTCTTTATCTAAGGAGGTATAATTACAGTTATCAGAGGGAGATATAATTAAAGAAGAATTATCGACACAGTACAGTAGGGAGGACTATTTAAGTAATATGAATAAAGACATGAGTCGCTCCAGTTACCTGTGGACTGGGTGCTGCCGGTGGATGTACGGTCTGGATCTCTACTCAACCTGGAAACACCTGCTGTAATGATCTCCACGCCGTCTCTCTCCCCACTGTCACATAAGCAGAATCTCTTGTCAGTAACAAGTTCACACCCTGAGATCCATCACTTCTGAACAGGTTATAAACATGATGAAGGAACATACTCGGTCTGAGGTAATGGGATGACGCTGTGAGGCTTGACTTTCATGGCATCAGCTCTCTGGGTGATTAGACGCTGCCACCTTTGTGCAGAGAAAAAAAAGAACGGTTATTAGCCCATTTAACAACTGGAGCAATAAAAATTACATGAATCAATCAAAGGGTGTTTGGTCTCACGTTCTCTGATCTGAGACTGTGGGCGCCATTAGCTCATAGATCTGGGCACCGTTGTCTGACATGGATAGAACGAAGAAGGACTTGTTGTCTGGCAGGAGAAAGGGTGAACAGAAGGTGTGGGGTGAGATGAATTATTATTATTCTGCCCTCTATGCATGGAGCAACAGATTTCCTGATACTCTTTTTCAATGGTTATGGTCATGGCTTAGCTGTTTTTTTTTTTTTTAAAAAGGCGCAATTCCATCTCAAATCATCAATTTTTTAAAGTAATTTCTGCTCAACCATCCCTGATTTTCCTGAAAATATTGTACAACATATAATGTGGATATTTATACAAATTTTATGGTTATGTTTGAACGACAGTATCTCATGAACTATTAAAAATTATAGCCTGATATTTTAACTGTTATTTCTCATCCTGCCATTCATTTTAAATTCAAACCTCCACAACTGAATGCAATGTGAGAGTGAGTGGTTGGTGGTGGTTGGAGGGGCCGATGGTGCAGACTGACAGCCTCCGTCAGTCTAGCCCAGGGCAACTGTGGCAACATACGTAGCTTATCACCATCGAGTATGGAGTGAATGAATAATGTAATGTAAAGCATCTTTGAGTGCCTAGAAAAGCGCTACATAAAACCAATGCATTATTATTATTATTATTATTACAACTCGGATTAGGCAATCCAGCAGTATCTAGGTTTTTGTGGTACAACTTGTCATACCTGCTCAATCATTTATGTAAGTTCAACAAAAATATCTTTCATTTTATTTATGTGACCAAGTATTTCTTAATAAAAGGTACTCCATAGGTTTTGTTTTGTATTATTGTGACATGTAACTACCTGTGGTTCAGAAAATATCACCAGCTCACTTTAGCATTGTTAATGTTTTTGTTCATATGTGCTCAAAAATGGGACTCTCAAATCGCAATATTGTAAATTCTGAATTAATGACATGATGAGAAATAATAGTGAAAATTTCAGGCTTTTATCTTCAATAGTTTTATTCAAACATAACCTCAAATTTCAGATTGTGAAAAAAAGTGCTAAAAGTGGGAAAAGTGGGCGATTTTAAAAAATGAATTACCTTAAAAATATACTTAATGTATCTATCCTAAATTTCACAGTTACCATTTTAAATATGCATAAATTATGATTTAAAAAATTAGAGCAGGTCAGCGATTGTCGAGCCCTGATGATTTGAGATGGCTTAACCCAAAATGAGAACTTTCCACTTATGTTACAAGAGACTGTGCGTTAGCTGACCTGTAGCCACGGAGCGCACCAGCACAGTGTTGAGTTTGATGATGGGGCTGAAGATATGTTTGGTATCTGCAGTGCCTGCCAGGTTTTTGCTGTGACACTTCAGGATCAGACGTTCATCTTGTTTCTGCAGCAGAACCAGGATGTCCTCCAGGAGAAGTGTGTACAACTCTGAAAAGAGGCAGATATATGGTGGATATATTTACTGTAAACAGTGGTCAACCTACAGTGGTCCCATACTGTACTCTATGATCAATAATCAAATGTTCACAAATCACTCAGTACAAACCAATAGTCTTGTCCTTGTTCACTTTCCATGACAGTGGACCCTCATGCACCATCGTTCTTTTGGTTAGATCCAGGTTCTGATGGATATAGAACAGGGCATAAATTGAAATACTGAAACAGAGCCATTTCCTTCTTGTATTACTTTTTTATCTTGCAGATATTTCATACAACTCATGTGGGAGTAGAACAACCGAGTATGAATTTATTGTAGCCAAAGGGGTTGTGCAGATAGCTCACCTTTAGCTCCAGGATCATGGGGTTGTCTGTCTGCTTCAGAGAGGAGAGGTCCAATCTTCTCTGATAGTCCTCCAACCTCTAGAGGAAGGACAAAACCAAAAAACTTGGATAAGTAAGCACTCTTTTTAAGAGGAGGCCAGTGCCTGAGGAGTAGAGAAAGAAGTGAAGAACTAAATTGTGCCATAGCAAGAAAAAAAGAAAGACTTAAGTGAGACTGAAAGGGAGGAAGAGGAAATCTAGGAAATGGCATAAAATGGAAAGAAGATTTGAAAAAACATCATACCTGCTTGTCCTCAGATTCCTTCACAGCCTGGTTGACGTGACTGAGGATCTTTCTACAGCAGTCTGCTGCTTGTTTTACTTTGTCCTTTTCCACTGCATTGTCTGAAAGATATGATGACATTAAGCACTAAGGCTTCCTTAGTTCTGCAGGCTGCTGTCCAACAAATTGATATTTCCTTCGTTCATTAACACACCATCGTTCTCAAAAAATTATGATAAAGCAAAAGGGGCATTATGGTCCCATAATAGCCGGTCATACTTTATCATTAGTGCATTTCCTCAGTGTGAGACCCAAACCCCAGCCAAGGCTACAATGATGGACCAAATAATAGGCGCGACATTTTCCAAAATGTACAGTACCGCTCCAGGACTATTAAAATGATAATCTCTTCATTTGTCTCTGTAACTCACTAATAGCTGGCATATTGCCATAAAGAGAACTGCTTAAGACGTTGTTTGGTTCATTTTTATCCACTTTTCTCCTGACTCGAAAGTTGATTTCCATTTTTATCTATTGTATTATAAGGTATTCAGATTATTAAATGCAAATTAGGTATTACTTTTTTTTAAAGCGTTTCCATGGCTACTTGCAACACGAGTTGAATTTCCAATCTGAATTAACTGCCTCATAGGGTCTAATTGATTTGAGGATCACAGGAGAGAAAAGCTGGATACAATAAGTGAACTCTATTCAAGGAGGTTGTATGCAGGGCTGTTGCAGCAGGGCGGCCAAATTTAAGAGCAAGAATAAATTTTGATCAGATAATCAGAGCAGCTATTTTATACACTTTTGCCGGAGCAGTAAGTCATCCTGCCACTGTGACGAACTAGAGCGCAGATATAATAATATCACGTATCAACTCAGTGGAGTCTGAAACTGTACGCATTTTGAAGAGAACGGGTAAAATAGGGCTTTGAAACTGTCATTTTCCATAGCAGATAACAATTCCTCTCAGTGAAACAGTCAGTGATTGACTAAGTATTTGTGACAGGAAATTTCTGACATTTGATAGAACCATAATAGAACACAATAAAAATATGGAACAAATAATCAAGGAAACTATTTGAAACAATGAATAAAAATAATTGGTATTTGCAGCTTTTCTGTTGTTATCCAATAACTACCTCTCACATCTTTGATTTACTCAATCATTACAAGAAAAAAACATGCACGCAGTCTTGGATTACTCCATATGAGCAAGTTCTGCATGAACATATAAGGTGATTAAAACAAAAACAAATCATTGTGAAGTCAAGTGAAGTACAAGAGCTCTGATTGGTAAATAAAAAATAAAGCATTGCAGCACCTGTGTACTTGACAATGTTGTCTAGTAGCAGGGGGTACTTGGTGAGCCGTTGCATCTCTATAGGAATGAGGTCCTTAAGCTGCAGTCTGCGACACAGTCTGTTACTCTCTGCCTCCTGCAAAGCAACAAAACACATGTTGGATGCACAAACCAGACAGTAAAAATGATACCTTTAATAAGTATAAGTAATGACTGAGCCGCAATTCTATTTAGTTGAAAATCCAGATTAGCACATCCAATAGTTTAACCCTTCAGTATCACACATTCAGGATTCATTCAGTATAGAAGCTAACCAGACATTTCAAAGCCTACAACGTTTTCTCTTGTGATCTTATTTCTGCATGAGTATAATTCGATTGTACCTGGATGAACGAGGTGAATCTTGAGTCTTTCTTCTTGGTCTTTATGATTTCGAGAGCAAAAGGCTGGTTGCTGCAGAAAGTCCCCACTGCCTGCTTGATCTTCTCTACCTCTCCACCGCTGAACTGTAACCACCAAACCCAACATAGGACAGGGCAGAGATGGACAGAGAGTCAGATGATCTAGGTCAGGGTTAGTTGTCATGGAAATACGTAGTATTTAACTACTACAATGAGTAGCCAACTCCCAGAAGGGGGCCGGGCTTACGTCCTTGTAGCAGAGACAGCTTAAGTTTCAGTGTAGACTAGATCAATGCTCAGACCCTCGGGGGACCATTTACCCTACTTATCCCCCATAGAGAGACTTTAGACAAGGCTGCCAGTTGATATGCGGCTACCTCACATCAAATATATTACACATGATATTGAGATGCGGAGACAACGCCAAATCTAGGGCATTGTCTGACATAACTATTAACTAAGGAATGTGCTTCCATTTCTCTCACTTGCTTCTGCTGTGATAATATTTCTTGATGTTCTTTTGTGCCATGTTTAAAGTTTTCTCCTTCAGGATTTTGGTCTGGGATTTAATGTTAAGTGTGACACAAATGCCAATAATCCATTCTCTGTCATAGATAAACTGAACTTAACCATGGTGACATATATATGAAGTGTCAAAAAGTAAGAGAACTGAGGCTGAAAAAAGCAATATCATGCCAACATCAACATTTTTTTCTCATTACAAAGCAATTTCACGAAACGGTTGGATTTCTTTTTGCACAATGGGTTTTTTTCTAACCATATCAGTCATCCTGAAATTTATTCAATATAAGAAATTGTTTGAAAGAGGAAATACAATTTTGGCTTGAGAATTGTACTCACCCAGGAGAGCAAGTCATCTCCTATCTGATCAATTACTGAAGACTCATTTCTCTTCCGAACGGCTGCCATTTGCTCAAGTATTGAAACTGAAATCCGAAGCAGAAAGACCAATAGCCAGTCATCATATGTGTGTAGGATAACAAAGATGAAGAAAACAATATGCCAGAGTGATGGTCTATATGCTGATGTAGTTCCGTTTTCGTTTAAACTACAAACTATTTTACTTCTACAGTGTTTTCCTGATCCTTAACAGTTGAAAAGCAGTCATACATAGACATATTTATAGATATATACAGCATATAGACAGATGTCATGATGTGTGTGTATGTACCATGCAGCTGTAGAATCTCCTCCAGGTTGGTAAAGATGTTCTTAATGTCAGCAGGAGGCAGGATGGCCTCTTTGGATAGCTTCTGGTAGAAAACGTGGTCCAAAACCCTCAGCATCCGCACATGTGCACGCTCCGTGTAAAACAGCTCTGCAGACACAATGCAAGATGTTAATTCAAGACGACAGAAGATTTGCACACCTCAGCATTAGGCACATTTGACAGCACCTTGGACTGCATCCCAGCAAATTCTCTGCTGCATATCTCCCTCTCACTTTTTCCACTCACTATATTCTGCTGCGCAACAGTATTTTAAGACATATGGAGGGGGAACATCATAAATTCTTTGAAAATTTAAATGTAGCTTCAGTTGATTTTACAGTGTTGTGTTCTTACCATTGATAACCTCCTGTCTCTTGATTTCATGAGGCCTGAGACCCGCTAGGACCTCTCGCCCCACCAACTGCTGCCAGTTCGGGGGATCATGCTCAGAATCTGTCCCCTGGTCATCCTCACTCTGGACATCAGCTGCACCCAGTCCCTCGAGCCTAGGACAAGACAGACACTTAGCTTTTAATCTGGGTAATAAGGTTCACCACTGCCTGTCACTGCTTCTTATTTTTAAGGCAGATTTAAGCTTGGAAAGTCAACATGATCAGGTTTACCTTCTCATGGCCTTTGGTGTTCCCTCGTGAGCTCTACAAAAAATGTCAAAAGATGAACCAATGGTAAAAATAAGAAATCCTAATGTAGAGAAGCAGCAATGTGACTAGAAATGTACCTGTCACTTTCTCTGTCATCCTCTTGCAGTTGGTCTAGGCTATACAGGTCAAAGTGCGAAGTAAACCCATCCAGAGGGTCAGGCTGAAGGCCGTCACTCAGTCTGGAGGAGCCTGAGGTGGGAGTCCCACCTGACAGACAAGACACAGGTTAGAAAGCACTCATCTACAACAACCTCCACTGTTTCTTTCTTGTTTAATTTATCTCGTAGCTCACCAATATCAGCATCTCGACTAGACTCGGCGCTGTAGAAGGCGCTGTTTGGAGATGAAGCATTGACAGACATGGAGTGTGTGAGTTCAGAGCCCTCGCTCGATTGGCTGCCTCTTAGATGCCCAGTTTCCATGTGCTCACTTGCACCCAGTGTAGGCTGAGACAACTGTTTCTGAGGCCGGGGGCGGCCGTCCAGGGCTTTACTCACTGAAGAGAAAGCAGTGTCAAAGTATTAAAAAGGTTCACAGTTACTGTTGTTATTTTTGTGCGTTCAAAACTCACAACTTACCTGAGGAAGCCTCATTGCGGCTGGGCCGACGCTGAGGGCCAAGAATACTAGGAAATCTGGGCTTTTTCACTTTCTCTCTCTCTTCTCCTTCCTTTTCTGTTTTGATGCTTTTCTGTAGTTCATCAAAAACAAGGGAATATAAAGTTTCATGTAGAAGAAGAAGAAGAAGAAGAAGAAGAATATGAAGAAGAAAACAAGAAGAATATTAAGTACCTTAATCTTGGGAAGAAAGCTGATCCGAACCCGTTTGGACTCCAGACTGCGAGGTTCCTTGACCCTCACACCAAGGTGCTTCATGTATGTATAGATAACATACTGCATTGTAGTGCTAAATAAAAACAAAAATGACAAATGAGTTTGATTGATTTCTGAAATTATAACCAACAAAAGAAGACAATGCTAAAATTTGAAGAAGACAAGCATCCATATTGTGACTTGTACCATATGTCATACAAGTCGTTCTCACACAATTTCTACACAAACCATCTGGGCTGTGCTGCGACCATATGGCATTTCAAACAAGACTGTTTCAATCAGTCACACTTTTGAATTATTTAATATAAACATACTGCATAAATTACATGTTTTCTTTAAGAAACTGCCCGAGTGCTTAATTTGTAAACTGTGGGGGATGTCGAATGGGGCTTAGTTGACACCAATATGTTGTTATGTATTCTTGGTTAGGACATCAAAGCTCATAATTAGAAGATGAAAAATTACTACCACTGAGAAATTTTTCATTTAGCACAAGATTGTTTTTCATTATTGATTAAAGGTGTCAAAGGTGTAAAAAAACACCATGATGTGACAATTATTTTACATCATGCATGAGTCTTACTACAGACTGTGAAAGCAATAAATACACAGATGGTTCAAGGGCCATGAGAGCTGTTGGAGCCTTTTTACATGCTTAATGAAATGCTCTCCATATTAATGGACAAAATACTCCACAATATAAGCTTTCCTACCATTTCTCCTCCTCTGTGGTTTGAGTAGTTAGCCTGTGAACAATGCAAAGAAGAAATTTGTACACAGTGACAGTAAGAAACTTTCAAAATACCTAAATATATACAGTATGTGTGGCCTGTCTCATTTCTGATTGCATCTGCATGTGCTACTTACAGGATATCTTCTATCTTGGTGATGATGTTTTCAGCATATGAGCGTTCTCGCTCGAGAGTGACCCGGTCTCTGACTCTCTCTTGGTCCAGTCTGGTCAGCTCTACTTCAGCCACGGTTAGGCCCATGCTGCGCTTCTGCCTACATTCACCAACACACCAGGAAATACTGTAATCAGTTCCATAATGCCTCAGAAAGAAGCAATTGCAGGTACAGACAAAATTCAAAGTTCTGCAGTGAATCTAAACCAACTACATCACAAAAAATAAAAATTCTGAATCACCAAAGTTTACCTGAAATCTTCAAGGTTCCTCTGAATGTCAGGGAGCAGAGAGTCCTGCAGTGTCTGAACATGTTGCCTGTTTATTTCCTCTGGGATCAGTTCTGTCCGCCGCCGATCTGCAAACACACACACACACACACACACACGGTCATACACTATACAGCAGGTATCAAGAGATTGTGGCATGTGCACACTAAATAGATGGCATTACGGTTAAGCAATACTTTCCAAACCATCAGAGCATTTGATTTCTTAACACCTTGGTCAACAGGGTGCATGGCTGACTAACAGAAGTACAAAAGGTGACAGAAATAATCACCTACTCAAAATAAAACTGGGCAGACAGCCAAATGAAACAGAAGCAAGCATGAAATACTCACCAAGATCAGAAGAGACAGATTCAGGAACTGCAACTTTTAAATTCTGCAACAAAAATGAAACAGTTTCATACTTTAGTCACACACTGGGGAAAAAGAGTGACTATGTTAAGGCCAGCAAACACTTTGAAATGATAACAAATGTCAGTGTGTTCATAATAATCATATATTAATGCAAATATAATCACATTGTCACCTATGAATGGTATAACAGCCCATTAGCAGATAATTTACCACCTTACTGTAACCTGTAAAAGTGATTGTCTTAGTTTGGTGTTTAGTGAAAATGGTGTTTTGCTCATGGGGATCATTCCATGTTTTGCAACAAAAAATCTCATTATTGGTTCTTCATATGGGACTTAGTGCAGGATTTAATGGCGTAAACAACAGATGTTTAGTCTTTTCTTTGTCTGATTAGTGTCATTTTGCAAATACCCAAGAAATGTGGTGACACGCAACATTTTACCAGGTTTCGTCAAATTCTAATCAGTGTTGTAATGTGTGAACGTTGTATGACAGAAAGACAGATGAACAACATATGTGTCTGAACTATAGTGCATTTTACTACAGGGAACAAAACTTTAGAAAACTTACTGCTCCCCGGTCAATGAAGAAGGTGTGGAGGTCCATGAACACCCGTCTGGTCTCTTTGGAGTTGGTCTGTTTGTAGAGGTCAGCATAGAGGTAGCACAGCTGAAAACACAATTTTGGGATTAATAAAAGACTGAACCATACAATCTGCCAGGTTAGATAAAATCAGGAAATTAAAACAAAAAAAAAATGTTTAACAAGGTGTGAAAGAAGAGTCGTACCACAGGAGCGGGGTCGAACTGAGAGATGACGTGATGCAGGAAGGCAGCGAGGTGGGCAGGGCGAGACTTGAGCTGCTCAATACTGTTAAAGCTGTTACACTGGCCATTTGTCTGAAACACAATCAGTAGTTTGGTCAAGTTTGCATACCAAAAGACCGTTTGACTGCGTTGAGTGGCACATTAAACAGCCGTGTTTCCAAATAAATATCAGTAATTTCAAAGTCAACTTTTGAAATGTTGTCTCTCTCAAAAAAAACAAATTAGACTTCCTTCCAGGAACTGATTTGAGCAAAGCAAAAATGCTTTGTAAAGATGTCAGAAGGCAGCAGTACAGGATATGATATGCATGGCTGTAATAAACATTGTAGAAGAAGCCAGAAACAAAACCAGTTGTCTGCCACCAGTAAAAAAAAACAAACAAAAAAAACAAGACAACAACAACAAAAAACAACACAATGGACAAATAGAAAAATAAACTTTGGGAATCTATGAGAGAAAAATGAAGAGAGGTCTTCAGGAACAGTTTTAAAACAGGAAAGTTGTAATTATTCTCTCATATCAGCTGGTATTAGCCCTGTCTCATGCTTTCCATAGGTGAAGACAACAAAAGAAACCAAATAGCTAATCAGTCATGTGACTTAACTATTTGCCATGTTAAAACTTTCAAAAGAGTAAAAAACAAACACATCAAGCAAATGTAAAACCTTTTTGCAAAGCTGGGTAAGAGGTTTTTGAAATTTTGGTGTTTTCATTCACTTTTGTAATGCAACTTCAAGATGCACATTAAAATACATTACAGAAACACAGCTAGTGACAACGATGTTCAGTTGCTCTGTGATAAAATACCTGCTCCTGGTCTGAATCAAAATAGTCATCTTCAGCTCCAATGATTTGAGAGACAAGGCGAGAAGAGGAGGGACTGCTGACTGTGGTGGGAGACAGAGAGTCCTGTAGACAAGACAGTGATATATAGTGAACTTACTTTACAGTCATGCAGTTAATATGTCAAATATACCAGAAAAGGGATGACTAAATGTGCACTTGGAATAGAATTCATACAATTCCAAAGAGTTTAGCTACCAGATCAGTGGTGTCCTCTGTCTCTGGGGAGTGGCAGGAGTTGAAGCTGTTCCTGGGTGTGCTCCTTGGGCTGGGGCAGGAAGACTCTCTGGGACACTGGCTATCTGGAGACCCAGGCCCAAATATGCGAGATATCTGGAGACGGGATGAAACAAAACATTGCATTCTCAATCAATCTCAACTTTACAAAAGAGTCACCAAAAACATTACACAACTGTGAACAAATAGTTATTTTTACTAGAAACAAAACATGACCAACGTGACCTATATGTATAGAGCACTGGTACTGTCAAGATCTAAAGGAGCCTAAAGGTCAAAAAAGGCTGATTCAATTTATTTAGCATGATGTCTTTTGATGCTATAAAGCTTATCTAGTCTTGGAACCAACATCTAATATGAAGCTTAAAAGGATTTTTGAATTGTTTTCTTTTAAATTGTGATAACTTACAGGACTGCTGGTCCATGACAGGTCTGTACTGTTGTCTCCTTTAGGGGCAAGTGTGCGCTCTGACTCAAACATGCTACCATCATCTGCATCACCACCTGGAACAGCCTCCTGAGCATTCATGCAAACACGTGATTTGTTAATAATTGTGAACAAAAAATATATACAATTTCCACTAGGAGATATGTTCCAGCATTTGCACAAGCTATGAACTGACCAAATTGACACTGGTAATGATGGGTAAAAGTATACATTTATGGGTATTTTAAATGTGTAATCTCATAAAATATGACAGTTATAACATTCACAGACAGCAGCATAATATGTTGATATACATAACACAAGGCTGAGCGAGTGATGTGTATAAAATAAGCTGTCACACAGACACAAAAGAGTGGCTTCCCACAGAGAAAGCCTAATCCTCTGATGAGATTAGGATTTATGTTTGTCTGGAACGATCTCTAAATGCTCTACACAAAATGATATAAAGACTGCGTGGATGTTGCTGGTAGATCAGTGTCCCGAGACATCCTGTTCTGGGGGACAAATCTGCATGTTAGTTGGTACCTGTGTTGTCCCAATGGCCTTGAAAAGCTGACCCTGCAGCTGAGGAATGTGTTTTTTAGCTTCCTGGATGTCTTTCAGTAGTTTGGGGGAGGGGTTCCTGCTATACTCCTCCTTCATGGCCTGGACAGCAAGAGAGGAGAAATCAAAACACAAACAGTAGTTCTCTGTCACTAGTATCCAGTCAGGCAATAAAATACGTCATATGTAGACTCTGGTATCAACTGCCCAATGTTAAAGAAAATACTATGAAAAAAATCACTGCATTAAGAGGAGCAGTCTTAAAAGTGTTTTCTATTTACAGACAAATAAAGATGATTCTTTGATTTTCAACAGAGATAATGCAACATTCATTTAAAGGGTTTAGATATACATAACTATGCAATGAGGATGGCAAATCACCTTGCTACTGCCAAAACCAACAAGGAAACAGCATTACAATAGAAGACTGTAAGCGACAGTGATTGTTATGCTAACCTGCAGCTCCTGCTGCTCTTTAGAGAGCATCTTCTGCAAGATGTCAGCCTTCTGGTTGCAGACACTGCTATTCTCATCCTGTGAGGAAAAATAAAAAGGGAAGTTGAAAAGCATATGCAACTGTGCTTTGGACTCCAGATGAAAAAACAATTCAAGCAGATATGAGATATGATCCAGATATATATTCAACAAATATTTAAGCATGGAGAAAATTTGCTAGAAAGGATAATATAAAAAAAATCCAACATAAATGACAGCATGTTTAGAAGCAAGAGAAAGAAACAGATAACCACAGAGAAAGTCTTGGAGGGTAAAGAAGTAAAACAAGTTTGTGGACAGCGGAGGAAAGAAATAGAAGGAGGGCAACAGAAGTAAGTGATGTCTTTAGTACCCATGGTGACTGTGTAGAGAGGCGGTCCTGAGGACTGTAGGGACGCTCTGCTGCTGGAGAGTTTGGAGAGGATATACTAACGCCCAACATTTCAGGCTCTGCTTCAGGCAAAGGGATTTGGGCAAGCCCTGGGGGGCGCCCCAACACTGTAAGGGCCACATAGGAGCCCGCTGGAATGAAAAACAACAGAGATTTTTCAGTTTTATTTTAAGGGTTATTTTTAAAATGTGCCTTTTGCTAAAATCCAGACAGAGGGACTCACATTTGATAAGTTTCACCACTTCAATGTGATTAGAATGTGTAACAAGGGTCCCGTTAACCTGAAAGATAGCAGTGATGAGAATTAAAAAGACAAATACAGACATCCAAAACCTCCCATTTTAGGCCCAGTTTTACATAATGACATAATATTTTATTCTCAGACAGTTTAGACAGAGTGGAAATACTGATTGACCAGAAGGTGGCAGCATACAGCCTCTGAATTGTCTTTGAAACAGAAAACAGTGACATTAGCAGTTGAATGACATGAAGGTAAATGAACACAATACCTTAATGATCCTGTCTCCTGTCTGAACACCTGCCCGCATTGCAGCCCCATCTGGGAAACACAGAGAAAAAGAGCATTAATGCAACGAAAAGGCAGGGAAAGAAATCAAACAAATAGAAGAATGAACTATTTTTGTGGGAAATAAAAATGCAGAAGACATACAGCTTCATGGTGCAGTTGTTGATATTTCTGTCCAATGAATACACCAAATAGCCTTGACAGACCAGATGTGGCTAAGTGATTATTTTGAGTGCTATTTTGAAAGACCATAACAGTGGTTATATTACGAGAAGGACCTGTTTCACAGCTCCACCCCAAACAAAGGGATTTAGACATGAGACAGGTTATTATGAGAGCCACGTCTGACTCTATCGTCAGCAGCATACAGCTCAAGCATTTTGTAGAGCAAAAACTTCTACACATTTTGGTTCAACTGGTTGGTAGAATGGAAAGTGTCAGTAAACCAAGGATATAATCTCACCTGCTCAGTTGGTATAACAACAAGACAAGTATGTCTAATAACCTGATTCAGTTTTTGGATGTGATCGAATTCATAAAAAAAAGAAACATTAAATTTTTCTGCAGTGGGATGAATGCAAAACTGCAGCAAGATACTACAGATACATTTGTTCTCCTCTCCATTTCCAATGAAGTGAAAAAGAAAGAAAGAAGTTGCATAAATTATTCAGATGAATCTAAGTAGATTGCTCTATGTATTGAGTCAGTAACAAAAGCGCAAATGGGAAGCCATACAGGGATAGTTAAACACTGCCAAGCATTGATGACAGTGCAACAAAAGTCCTCGATCAGTTCCTTCCTCTCTCTCTCTCTGCTACTGTACAGACCATGCAGTGTTTTCTGTGACCTGATAATGGCCTGCATCATATTCTACTGACTACTGGGGATCACAGAAGCATCCTGTCAAAGTCCCCTCTTTAAAAGACAACTTGATAAAGCAGAAGCTTCAGCCGCAGTGAAACTACCGAGGAGGAAATACAGTATAGTCAACAGCGTCACTAGTTGTGTCAGAGTGGTGGTGATGGTTGCAGAGTCCCAATTACCATCTATATCTGTGATGTCAATGCATGAAAAAGGAGCCCACATCTCTTTTTTGAAGGCTCAGACCAGAAGTAGTCATTGTAATAACATCTTTTTCTTCCTACTTTTAAGTGTGAGACTCAACCTTACCTTCTTTGACAAGTTGCACAAACACTGGGTTGTCACCACTGACAGTGAGCCCAAAGCCATTTTCATCTTTCTGGATGATTACACATCGTTGGACCAGACCTGCAAGTGAGACAGACAGGACAGAGAAGCATAAAAATGTCTTCAAAAGGACAAGGAAGTCACTAAAGGAAGTTTACTTAACTCGGGGAACTTAGCAACAGACATTCTGAAAATAAAACTAAACGTAATCCTTGTAGCCATTGCCAAAATATGACTTTAACTGGCATGAAACTTGATCCCACTGAGAGATAATAATGACATTTTGCAACTGATAAAAGCTATGAACATCAATTCTACATTTCCTTTTTTGTAAAGAGTTCAGGTACATTTGGCTTCACTTGCCCAGAAGTTTATTAAAAGAATTACTTGCTCTAAGAACGGTGGTCTTTGCACTCAGTATGGACAAAGGGAACAACCAGTAAGGCTTTTAAAGTGCAACTGAATATTGTTTTGAGATACACTTGAAAAACTGTGAACCTGTCCTTTCACATAATGTTAACCAATCTCCAGTAGTCTGGGACTCTGTTGTCAGGATCAAGAGTGTGTACAGTAAAGAAAGCTTGTTTGAGAGACGAAGGTATATTTGATATGTTTTGGACATAATAACAAGTTTTACATTGGTAACTGAGTCATGTGTTGACTACACAACAAAATGGAATGATAAATCCTATCTACGATGTAAACATTATTGATGAACCTTCTATATGAGGTGATATTTGAAATGGTTCTGACATCTCACACCTTTTTGGTTGTTATCTCACAGGTCATGAGGAGGAACGTTACTTTTCAGGTTCTTTAAGCGGTGTTTCATTAGCATGGCGAGAAGAGATTAGAGCTTATCTTGTGTCTGGCCCACACTGACTAGACTGACAGGGCCCCACATGGTAAAGACAACACAATGTTAAGAATGCAAAATGCAAAAATGAAAAAAAAGTTATCTCATGTTATTAAAACAAGAAGCCAGCAGGTTTTTTAATAATAGAAAACATCTCTATAAAGTAGAGTTTATAAGTGACCCAGACTGTAGGAGGCGACCCTTGAACTGCTTTCTTGTTGTGTCCAAGATTTCCTGGTAAGTCTAGCATCGACGGGAGAGGTGAGTTGATCGATAAGGTCAGTGGTGGAATGGGGGTTGGAGAGTGGAAGGAATGGCAGCTAATACATGGAGAGAGGTTGGGGGAGCCAAAAGCCCCAGGCTGGGGGGAGGGGTGTAGCGAGAGGGTTAGGTAGAGCTGAGGGAGCAGGGGGAAGGGAAAAGGGGAGAGGGCAGGGGTGTCAAGGAAGCAGATGAAGCCATATGGGTTAAAGAGCTGGTGTGAATTTGCCTCTAGATGTTGATCTTTCGCCTGTGGTCTATGCTTAAACAGTATTTTGGAGATCTTTGGTTGGTGTTTATAAACAATGAGGAGTGGGAGCACTGACATGATCACAGATCAGGTTAATCCATCTGAGCTAATGTATTATTCAGAAGTTCAGCTGATCTGTAATCAGCACCCTTTGCTGAAGCACAAGGAAATGTACTCAAGAGACTAAACTGACCTTTAATACTGACATTGTACCTTCAGAGCCACAATCACAAAAAAAAGCCAAAGTCATTAGAATACAGCTTAACACATGTCAGGCTGCTGTCCTTAAATCCACAAATCTGAGTGTTTAGAGTTTTAAATGTGTTTATCTGTGATAAAGGTTTTCCATTAGTGAATTTCTCCACTTCTGCCATCAGAGACAGTGGAGAACAAAAAGAACACGCTTTGTTAAATACGAGAGTAATGGATTATCTTGATAAACTGTGTCCTAGACAGAGACTAGACCGTTATCGGCACAAACTAGCATTTCTGACAGCTGCCTTAAAAAGGTCTTTTTTCAACTCCCTGCACGTTGAGATCAGAAACCCACAAAAAGTAATTAGGGTAGAAAATCTCATCATTTCTCTCTCTGCCTAAAGATCTAGCGAAAATGTAAAAAAGAGCCCAAGATGATGTAACAAAACTTGAGAGAGCAGTTGAACAGGGCTACAACGACACTCTCACACCACAGGGATGCTGAGGCTCCATAATGACCCCCGCTAACGTGGATTCTGAAAACAAGTTACTAAACTGATTGTTCTGTGGGTCCTTGGCTTTACTCTGAGTGTAAGTCCTTCTAAGCATGTAAATACTGTATATCTTGTAAGAGCTTTAGAAGGTCACTTAATTGAAAATTTACATAAACATTAAGACCCAGCTCAAGTGTTGGGGGAAAAGTAAACTGTGGAATTGCATCCTGTTAATCCATAATCAATCTGTTAACTAGTATTGAGCACAGCTGCTGAAGTCCTACACACTAACTCATGCATGCACTATAGCTACTGCTAAGATTTTATACTTTGCTGTTGTGCAGAAAACAGATGCTAAAACATTCTTTGGTCTGATTTGCTGATTTTACCTTGATGCATGTGATAGTGAACAACATACTTCTTAGCTTTGGAATTTCAGTCACACAAAGTGAAATGAGTGACATGTGTAAAAAGAGATTTGGGCCTGGCAAAAATATGATGGGCCTTTTAAACTATTTTCTGCAACTGTATACATCAAATACTCATCAGATTGATCAATATTTTTAAATTCTGTTAGTGACATGTCTCAAAAATCATGCATTAATTCAACTGTTTACAAAACAGGTAAATCACATGTTGATGTGTCCCAGTTAGTGCTGATTCTTTGCACAACTCAGATGTCTGACCATGCAGCCTAGCATTATAATATTTTAAAATAAAATGCTTTTGCTGTTTATCTGTTTAAAACAAACAGCTAGCGGCAACTTCACACCAGGATCTGAAGCATGTATAGATGCAGCTGTCACACCGGCCATTCCTGCAGGAGCATCTTACCACAGGACTCAGGCTTCCCTTCTGCTAGCACACTGCTGCTGCCACTCTTCTGCACCACCAGAGCTTCTGCTCACAGCCCCCACCAGGCAGAACACAGCGCAGACAGCACAGCAGCACACAAACACATACACACAAACAAACAACGACCAACACAAGGAAAGGAAACACAAAACAGGAAAGAGAAAATCATGAGGGAGAAAAAATCATGGGAGAAGAAAAATTAAATGAACAAATGGACAGTTTAATAAAACAATGGTTTGGATAGGCGCTAAAGTTTGGAGCCACTAAAAATTAAGCAGCTGTTTCTTTCAGTTTCTTTTTCTTTTACAAATAAAATTCTGCTAATTCATTGCAACTCCGATGACAGGGGCTACATTCCTCCAAACCTAAAACTGTATTATAATCATGACCATAAGTGGTTAAGGTGCAATTTAGATTAAAAAGATACATGCACCGAAAGATAAAGGAGCTTAAAAATAGTCAGAATCATATGTGGGTTTTCAAATCAAAATATTGTGTTGATGATGCAATGACCATAAAGGGATAGTTGGACACTTAAACCGAGGTTACATCCACACTAATAAGTCTTCATTTTAAAACAGTGTTCTAAGATGGAAACAATCTCTGTTGAGACAAGTGCTTCAGCATCGTTTCAGAAATAATCTGCATCAGGAATATCTCAATTGGGACCAGTTTTTCTGATCACTAGTGGACAATGGATGGTTGTCCTGTGCTAAAGCAACAGATACACACTTCAAACATGGCTGTTACATATGCCACTAGGATATAGGTACCATAACCTAGCTGAGCCCAGCTTGTTTTAACACCTGTTCAATGGTACTGGCAGACAGTAATTATTAAGTAGCACAGATTTGATCAGGGGCAAAAAAAACTTCTGTGCATACTAACACACCTGAAAACACATATCTCTTGACCATTCACATAAACTGGGCATACGGGTGCCTGTGTAAACATGAAGGAGGGGGTTTGTTGCTTAGTTGTAGAAAATACAACAGATGAAGAACGGCAATGGTGAAAAGTACGACCTAGCAGCTGCAACATTAACAACAAGATAAGCAACGCATGCAGCCCAATTTGAATTATCCACTGGTAGTTAAGAATTATGTCCTTGTAATCTTTCGGAAAATTGTCACATGACAAATCTGTAAATAAATGTAGCGGCAGTTTAGGCCCAGTCAGAAAGTGAATGTCAATTTCTGCCATTCCATGATTAAAATGCAGTCCTGGAGTTTTAAAACTAAAACAAGGTCCAAAAGTCTATGTTTTAGGGATCATACAATGCCAGTGTAGTGTGGACGCTAGACGCAAATGCAGCAAAGGTTGTGCATTTTTAAATGAGAATGTATTAGTGTGGATGTAGTCTGATCCAGGACGTGGGTCCAATTAGTAAAATACATAACCCCTTTTTTATAGACCAATGTCCAGCATATTTTAGGCCTTTATAGGTAATAAATTATTTTTCTCTGCATAATCCGTTCCTTTGAACACATGGATCTCAAAAGTCAATTTTAAGATCTATTTCTAGAGTGTCTGACTACTTCTGCCCATCCCTAATGAACCCAAACCACTTTAAAATTATGAGAGAAAAGGTGAAATCAGGAGAAAATCTAGGAAAAGATTGTTAAAAGAGTTCATGCAACTTGCAGATAAAAAAGGGAAAAGCAGTAAAGTGCACCATGCAGACATGCAAAACTTCATGACATAAACACAAACAGGAATCATGTCTACAAATAAGAACTAAATACGAAGTAGATTTGCATTAAATAATAATTTGCTCCTCTGTGGGTATGGTTCACTTTATTTAGACACTGCATCAATCCAAACAGCCCAAACCATCACAGAAATGCATACAAAGATGGTGCTACACACAGACAGGCAGTAAAGTACGTGTCTTGTGTAACTACTGAGAGAGCACATTTCGTCTGTTTTGTTGCATCATACAGAGATAAGCCACCATGTGGTGCAGAGGATTTTCTGTTTTGTTATGAATACAGAAGCTTCAGTCATATCTCAAATCACACTGCCCTGATTGCTTACAAATACCACAGGGAGTGTCACCATATCAAACTAGCCTGTTTCTGAAACTTAACAATCTCACCCTGCAATAAACTTGAAACTGCAGTGCATAACAAGCTTAGTGGCTTTTTGTGCCCTTCAAGTACGCATGCAAGCATGAGACCACCCAACCACTTTGAGCATACAAAACCCACAGATTTATGTAAAACTACAAGAACCATGTGAACATTATACACACAGCTGCAGATTTTTCAGTCCATTAATCAAAGCACATTTCTGTGCTTATCAGCTTACAACCAGCAATATTCAATGCAACATAAGCTTTGGTCAAAACGTTACTGAAATGCAGCAAAATGCAAATGTAACCAAAAAAAGACACGTTATACTGTCCATTAGCTGAATTAACTCAAAATAAGGGCCAACTCCAAATACTGTACGAAATAAGTTGTCAAGTTGTAGTGATGAGACCCAAACAATAACCTTAGATGACACCACACAAGTAAAGCTTGATGTACGATTGACAAAGACAACCGTACATCAATCAAGCACAAAGCACAGAGCAATATACACACAACACCGTTCACCATCCCAGCATGCTTTGTGCAAACCATCATCAGCACACTTGTTTTATGAGACCGTTTGTGTGTGTTAGAGAGAAAGAAATGGGTGAGAGGGACAGACAGAAACATATGAGGCAGTCAGTGATGCACACAGAGATAGAAGTAGAAGATGGAAACAAAGCAGTGTGTGATAGGTGAATAAGTAAAAACAGGAGTATATGTCTGAAAATGAAAGTGGGAAGTTACCTGTAGGGTCAAACTCATTGGAGGGAAGCGAGGTTTTGTCACTTTTGGGTTTCTTGTCCGGGGGGTGGTCTTTACTGAGAATGCTGCTGGTTCTAGAGAAAGAGGAACATTTGTGAGAGACGGACAAACCAGGTAGTTGAACAGTGCAAAAGCAGCATTGGTCAAATATGTGTGTGTGTGTGTGTGTGTGTTCGTGTACATAAAACACTGCAGTTTCTAATACATTTTTTTTTCAAGCAAAGTCATTATAATGCATGCATCTTGGCGTACGACTACCCTGCATAAGCACAAGCTTCAGGCAAGTGAGGATTCAGGAGAAATTACAGCAACAGAAAGAACCAACCATTGTTCATTGCAGCATTGAGGATAATGTGGAAGGAGGACCTCCTAGTGTATGAATCATGCTGAGTGTGTCTACTGTATAATGTGACAGCCAGAGAGGATGTGGAGCCGCTCTGCTGAGTGCCCAGAGAGCAAGGCCAGAGAAAGGACGCTCCTCAGTGGAGATGCCACAAGGCCAGACTCCGGCTTGAACCTCGGGAGGCTATGTATGGCTGCCTCTGCCTATACTGGCCCCAACTGTGAAAGGCCACTGTTCTGTTCACAGTGAAAGGCAGTGATGGGCCGCCCTTAGAAGAGGGACCCCTTTGTCCCTCACTGTGTGTATGTGTGTGTGTGTGTGTGCATGAGTGGGGGTTGGTGGGGTATATTTGGTCCAAACTCTGAAGACTTCTGTGTTACAGCACACCAGGCCTAGTAAAACCTGTCTCATTCCCCTCATCTGGAGCTCTGTTCATGTAAATAAGTTGTGTGTATATGTGTGACCACAGGATTACCAACCCATAAGCATGCATGACTCTGCAATTAAATTCAATATATATTTTTTTTTTACCTGGTTGCTTTCTTGGGAAACCTGCAAGATAAAACAGAAAGACTATTAGTATGTTACAGAAATGCCCTGAGAGATTACTGATGTAATACAGTGCACAGAAGCTGAGCTGTTGATGCTTATATGGAGGGTGAAAAACAAGATGCCACACTGACAGCTTCTCCAGAGACCCATATAGTGGTAAACATGATAATCCTGATCTAACATCAGAGTTCTTCAGCTGCAGATTAAATCCTTTTCCAGGTCAAATGTCCTCCGCCTCTCAGATCTCGGCTGTGTGTGCGTGTTCCCGATTTACTTCCTCACAGACATCACAACTTGACTGTAATAATCATATCCTAATCGCATACATGGCTCGTTTCCTTCAAAGCGGCCTGCCCTGAGACTGATTACTGCCACAGAGTGATGTAGTGATGAAACAATTTAGGAATACTGTCAGCACCATATTGGAAAAGGCAATGTTTTCCAGGAAGTTAGAGATCTGACTTGCTCGTTGGCAGACAAAGCATGAAGGAAAATTTATGATATGACGTTTAAGGAAATACTTCACCGGTAAATCGCAGAGTAGGTGTTAATTCTCATCATTACGATACAGCCTTAAGGTCTTAAAAGAAACACAGAGTAAAATTTTCATACACAACAAGTTCTAATTAACTCTACACTTAGGGCTAAAGGTCAACCTCCACATGCTGACACTGAATGGGGCTGAAAAGAGTGAATATTAGCATCTGTGGGAGTAAGCTTCTCACAAAACATGACCCAGCTGGAACTGGCAATTCTTACAAAAGAGACAATTTGAGCTCTGGAGCTAAAGATAAGTTATAAATACAGTTCACAACAGGCAAAATGCCATTTTGCTCTGGGTTCCCTTGAAATCACTGAGAACTCCAAAACATTCTACTCAAAAGCAATACATGGGGTAACAATGATCATATTTTATTTGTAATTTACATTCCATTGAAAGTAAAGTCTCCAGAAAACTCATGAAGTTGGTGCCAATTATCTGGGTGGCCCCACAGATCTACATTATTCAGCAGTCCATGGTGGGGTCCGCACAGTCAGCACAGCTCATTTTTCTCCAAGCGAAGGGAGCCATGTTTTATTTCATTTAGTATGAAAAACCACTTCCACCAGGTTGAAAGTTATATTGTTACATAGTTACCATAAACCTAAATTTAGACTTTGTTTTATTCTTTTTACTGTGATGAAGTGGAAAACATAGAACAGATTGACGCGTCAGTGTGGAAATAATGCCCCAGCAGTGAATCCATTTTCAACCTTTATTGTAATGCCCACATCTTTTTATTTGAGGCGTCGACTCGAAATGCTGCTGATTTAAAGCTATGCTTAGCACTGTACTTACAGTGTATGATATATGCTTTGAAAAAAATGCTTAAAAAATGCAAATGGATAAAGACAATAGGAAACAAGTAAGTGGAATTACACTAGAAGTGTTTAAAATCTAAATGCACAGTATGATACTACAAAACAGTATTACAAATAATTACACATTTCAGAACACCAGTCTTCCGTAATGAGGAGGTCTCGCGACTTACTAGCCCACATTAACTCTCTTTCTCCTTGCGACACTGTGTTCCATTCAGAGCCATGCAGAGGCAGCTGAATGGCCCGTTTATGAAAATGCCTCAGACTGTAATAAGTTCCAGAGCCTCCAGCAGAAAAAAAAACTAGCTTTAAGTAGCCCACTCCCTAAGAAACCTCTGAATTGGAGAGATGGAAAAGTCAGCACATAAACACACACTGAAATGGCACATGCGAATGCAGGAGCTCAGAGATGGCAAAACTGAGTAGGCAGATGTTGTTCTTGGTTGATCGTACAGGAACAAATGAAAACATGACAGGCAAAGCAAGTTCTAAGAGGCGGAATGATGTGTCAGTCTGTCTATAATGTCTGTGCTGAACTAGACTGATGAATCATGTTTTCAGAAATAATTCTGTACCTCTACACGGTGTTTTACAAGTATTTTTTATATGTTAAAACTGTTGAAAGAAAAAGAGTGCTCCTTAGAACTGTATCACGCGGCATCTGCATCTGAAATAACCACGGGATAGAACCAGGACAGCCTCCAGAACAAGAAATAAAAAAACACCCAGCCTAAAACAACCTGCTTGGGACATGTTTAAGGACTGAGGAGAGGGATAAAGGTGAGCAGGTAAAAAGATCACAAAAGACAAAAGCAAGAGAAAAGAGGGAATGAAAAGACCTGAATAGTGGCATATTAGGTGTTGAAGGAGCAGCAAAAAATGAAACAAATGACAGAAAATAGATTGAAAAACGAGAATAGCTTGTCTAAAAAAACATAACTGATACTGAAAGGGGTATAAAAGTGCAAAGCCTCATACGGTTAAGCATTTTTAACCAAATAGAGGGAATCATGCAACAGCAGGCTCCAGAATGGCATGAAAAATTATTCTGCATACAAATTAAAGTACTTGAAATGATAGGGCTGTCTGCTGTTGGAATCTCAAGGATATCAAACATAGTATAGCTTTCATCACTATTATAAATACACTAAGCCATACTAATTTTTCTTAAATTATAGGTACCATTCCTCAACAGCAAACCCAGAATACACTGCTGCACAGAACCCAGAAGCTGCCAGGCTTCTGGTAGAAGTTGGTGAAAACACACAAATATACACTCCAGGGTCTGACTGTGAAACTTCCATAGTTGCCCCAGGCAACCAGATCTGAATCACAGCTAACCATTTTCAAGGTCTTGATTCTTGTCTTTACAACAATGTGATTATAAAAATAAAGGCAGATTAAAATAAAACAAAAATGCTCTTAGGACAATTTTTCGCCTGGGTAGATGAGAATGAGGCTGTCATGTTGTTTTTTTTGTACCAGTAAAACTGAGTAAGGGAAATTTTTTGACAAAAAGTGAATGAGAACAACCTGTCAGTCTTACAGCAAACCTACAACACAGACCTACTGATAGCAAGGGTGTGAGACATCAGGCATGCTGCAGAAACTGTGCTTCAGAGTACGCAATTATTAAATATAAAAGATGTCTGGCGATCAGCTGTGAGATATGTAGTTTTTTTTAAAAAGGAAGTATATGATGTCAAGCAGAACTCCAAAAAGGCACAGTAATCATAGACAAATGGGACTGACAAAAAAGAACAGAAAAATGAGGAACAGACAAACATATTGCATACTGACAGCTGACAAGTGCTGCTAAAAGACATAATGTGTTGACTGTGAATTAGGCAGTGTGCTCCAGCCCCCCTTTTGTACACTGATATAATCCATCTTTGTAGTAACGGTTATTTAATTTGGTTATTCTCATTAATCATGTATTTCTATGTGTGCCTATACACAATGAAATCTATAAAGTGGCTCCATACAAAATATTACAAAACATTACAAACTGGCAAACTTTCCTGTTCCAATCAGATCAAATGCCTCCTCAGAGCTACTGTGAGCGGTGTGTGAGACAGAAATGAAAAAGTGCAAAGTGAAATCAAACAGGACAGTTACTTTCAATGTGGAAGCAAAAGTGTCTTTAACAGAAAATGAGGAATCTACAAATTGGGCAGATCAACCTTATTTTAAGTCACTGGCACATGCCAGAAACTCAGTGTCTAAAACAAGACTCCACAGCCCATAACCTGCACATTAGCCAAGCAGCACACTGACAACTACTCATCATACCTGATTTATGTAAAGGCAGAAAAATTAACCAAAAGGCTTAAAAGCTTCATGAATTACCATTCAGCTTTGTTTTCTCTTTTGTTACACTATGAGGGTTGATAATCACACACAATCTTATGCTGGCAATTCAAGAACCATGGAGCATAATCATCATATTAATTATGTTACTGTTTATATTGCTGTGTGCTGTTTTGTCCTTTTAAAGTCCATGCTAATCATAGAGATATATTCCAAAGCTAAGACACAATAATTAATACATTACATACAGTACGAACAGATTGGCATAATACTTGCTAACCTGCCTGGCATCGTGGTATGTAAAATGCAACTTTCAACATAAAAACCTGACAGAATGCTAAAAATCCCCAAAATAACCTATACAGTCTCTGTTTTAGCTAATTAAGATATCACAGAAAAACATGTCAATATCAGCAGTAATGACACCATTCAACAAACTCCCACCAAGGCCTGTAAGCAGTAAAAGCAGTCTTTAGTGTTTACGGTACTGAGCTCATTCATTTTCTACTAACCATTTTATAAGTTCAACTATTGCTTTAGGGATCTGCACTATGGCTGTACTCTAAATTCAAGATAGCTTCTTTAAAGTATAGTTGTTGATTCTGCATCAGTGCTGCACAAGCTAACAGTAACAATATTCAACTTTGTATAATCTTTATTTACATTACTTTAGATTAAACATAATCACATATCCAGTACTTTGAAAAACATGAGAGTTCTTACATTTCTATAAACAAGAAAATCTATTAAAGTGCTGAAAGTTATTTTAATCTGTGATGGGCCAGTAAACATATTAGGAACAACTAAAGGCCTTGTTGGGTTGTCCTGGCTTGTCAGTTTTTATTCTGATGCATTTAACTCACAATTACTTGAGCATTGCATGCTAACAACAGCATGCTTCTTAACACTAAATCAAGGTTTACTGTCCAAGGAAATTAACCGTCATGGTCATGTGAGCAGCTAAATAGCTTAATAGCCTGCATTGGGAGTTTTGTGTCTTGGCTCTGGCTTATATCTGAGGTTTGTCTAAAGTCACCAGTCAGCGTACACAGGAAAATACTGGATGTACACAGTTTAACTGGGAAAAGAAATAGCCTAGTTGTGACTGAGCAAATTCTGATAGGAGATGTTTGCTGCAGAAGCCCTGTACCTTGATTGATACTGACTCCAGTAAATGCAAGGCTGACTGGTCACGCTAAAGGGTCTCATGTCGAGGGCAATGTTTCTCTTGCGTTTCCACTGAAAAGTATCACTGACTCACAATCATGGCTCACACAACTGCACAGTAAATGTCTAGTAAACTATCACAATGGCTCCACATTAGCAGTGAATTCTGTGTCCACTAGACAACACTAGAGTATTGTTCTTTGCCCTAATGATAGCTTAAATATTCTACTATACACTCTGTTAGAAGAACTGTAACTAGGAAAATACTATAACTGAAATGAGTTGTCAATCCATCTTCATCAATTGTTTATGTAAGGTTTTACGTGAGATTTTAAGCAAAAATGACAAAAATTATTTGGTTTGGTTTGTCAATTATGAAAGGGTCCTGACTTTGCTTGTACTTTTAGGGGTTTGAACAGTGGGATACCCAAAACAAAGAGATCAGGTCAGCAGTGATAGACTTCTTTTTTATTATTTACTGACATGTCATAGGATAAAATGGTTAGAATAAACCTTCAGTACTAGAAATTCAAATTTATATAAAAAGCACATGATCTGTAGTGATAATATGATATAATTGCTGCAAACAAACTAAACTTATTTAAGCTGTACTACTGCACTGCAAAACAGCTTTTGGAGGTCTAAATAACTGTGTGAGTAAAGCCTATAGAAGCTCTGCAGCACTTTGAAATAGTTTCCTTGGTAATACAAAGACAAAAAATCACCTTGGACCTTGTAAATCTTTCTACTAGTGTGCTTGTGATTATACTGTTCTACTTGTGTGGTTTTAAGCATAGTCTTTTAAAGACTGCAGTTGATATGTAGATCTAGGATAGGCTATGAAACCAACACGCTAAAATAAGACCATTTTTTTTCTCTATAAACCCACAGACAAAATTAAGAATCAGTTCCTCAGATCATTCAATTCTGCAGATCCAGCTACAAAAGTTTTAGCTAGGAGCTTTTCCTGGATGGGGCCATTAAAAGTGCAGGCAGTGAGAAAGGGAGAAAGAAGGCAGAGTCAGAACAGGGTGGGATGGGAGGGAGGGGCAGCACTGGAGCGGGCCTGGGCTTGAATGCTCCATTGAGGTTTGGTGTTTTGATGGAAAACTGTGGCATAGCTGGGCCAACTACAGCAACAGTGGCAGCAAGAGAGGACGGGACCAGGCCAGACCATGGAGAGAGAAAAAGAAGAGAAGAAGGGAGGGACGAACAGCCCCGAGGGAGTAGGACTCTGACACACAGCCATTTCTGTGAAGGGGTCTCCCAAACTGAAGAGGAAGAAAAACTGTACGTAAGGAACTAGACCAACTCATTAAAAGGAAGCACTTCAAGTTACTCTCAGTTCCTCTTAGAACCAATGTTAGCAGATTTAAATAGATTACTGAAGTTAAACCCTGAGAATATTGGAATAAGAGAGTAAGAGTTGGCATGAGTCATCTGACAAATTCAGAAACAGATTTATCCTAATGCTTCCTGGTCATACAATGCTGCTGTTGTGACTTCTACTAAGAGAAATTGCAGAAATGTGGAGTCCCCTACCCAGAAGCAGAGCACTACAGTTCACAGTACAGGTGTTGCGGGGAATGGGAGAGGTGGGGTCTGTCTAAAACTAGGATAGGATTGGACAGTTACAGCAGTTGCCTGCAGGCTGCACAGATCAGACTGAGGTGTGTCCATTCCAGGAGGTGAAATACAACATCACACACTGCAACACATCCTCAGATGTCAGATTACACTGGAAAACTTGGCAGAGCTGAAGCGCAAGTCTGTGGTGACGGCACAATGTCCTCAGCTGGATTTTCTGCTGAGTCATGCCCCTGGCCAGCCAAGTACCTCATAGAACTGGCAATATCTGCTTTTCAACCAGCCAGCCATTCACCTCTTTAAGACGGGTCTGTGATTCTATCTCAATGGTGCAATGAAACAGTCTCTTGAACAGTCTGATTCATGCCTGCAGCCAGCCAATGGCAGAGAACACAAACACACTGCTTGTTATCTAATCTATATACCTGACTCACACAATGTGGGTGCACACACAAACACACTGTGTGTATGACGTCACTCCTTTCCACTCCCTGCCAGTGAGAAAGAAGTTGTCCACACCCACGCAGTGATATTCCTTTTTTAAACCACCATGTCTATTACACTAGGGCCTAATGTCAATGTCATGGTGATGTCACTCTTAATATGTGACCTTAGAAGTGTGACCACGTAGCAATTGTGTACACTGAAATGTAGATTTAAAGGCAGATAGGATTAATTAAGTGTATGAGACATAGACAGAGAGGAGGAGGGAGGTGTGGTGTGTGTTAGAAAGACAAGACCAATGGCTTTGGAGCTCAAGCTACAGCCTCAGGGGGAAAACTGTGCCCTTTCTGCCCCAATAAACCTCATCAGGATTCCTGACATGAGGGCCGGGGGATAGACATTTCTTCACGCTATGCTGTCTGCTGTCCTCGAGCACTGGGAAAGTAAAAAAGGTGGTTTAACATGCTACACTGTCCACACTGCTGCTAGTCATGAGCCCTGTCACAAAAACCTGAGAACTTTGCTAATCAATGAGTAACTTCTCTGAACTGTGTAGATTTCTGAAATCTTGATGATGCATTATTTTCCTTGTCCCTTTTGATTTCAGGTTGTTTTCTCAGAGACTGTCTGATTGATCAGTCTACCTGTTAGCTTTAATGCAACAGTGTGTACAGGACTGGCTGCTAGGGACACACAGACACCTGGAAACACAGACTTTCTAAGTATGATGATGTATCCTGAAATAATCTCAAAGATGTGCAAACAAATGTTAGAAGCAGACGTACACAGTGACGCTGCATTGACGCTGATGCAACCTGTGGTAAAAGCACATTATTGACACCTCATTCTCTCCAAAGCTATAAAATGTTCCTCCTATTACACTACACTCATTAAAAATGGAGCTTGATGAACGCAAGATAATACACTAATATACCTAATATACTGAATCATTCATCACAAGAGAAGCAGTCTATCACTAGGACATTCATTGGCCGGTAAGAATATATATGTTAAAAATGATTCTTATGGAAAAGGTGTGATAATTTACAGTACATCCTTGCACATTCCCTTCCTCACCTTTCTTCTTCTGTACTGGCTTTTTGCTATCCAAAGAATTTTAAGTCGTTTAGCAAATAGTGTCAATCACTCAACATAAATACAGGTAGGCGACAGAACCTGTGTTCTGACACTGGTTCTTGTATAGACAGAGTAGGGGCGTTTTAGTCCGTCTAGTCACCCCTGAATCAGCAGAAAGAGGCAGTGTAAGATTAATCACAGTGCAGCAGCAGGTTGCTGGTCTCTCTTTACAATGCAGCCTCTCATAGCACACAGAGACAACATTCAATTAGAACATTCTCAGTCCCAATGAATAGGACACTCAACATGCCACAGAAATCATATCTAATCAGCAACAGCATAGAAAGCTTCTTTTTTATTATCAACCACCTATTCCATGCTATTTCAAAGACTGAGCAGACATGAGTGTTCAACTACAAAAACAAACAAAACAAATATGCATTATATAAATAAAATCAACAAAGTGTGAAATAAGTAATTTTACATTTATTATAATACATTTATTTGCAATCAGATCTATTGGGCCACTGTACCGTCTTCAGAATATCATGGCTTCCTAAGTGTCACAGTTAGCTTGAAGGCAATAGCCTAGTTTAAGGCCACAAAACCCTTACATGGACATGTGAGGACATGACACTTGCGCAAGACAGCTCTCTTTCCTTGTCCCCTTTTCCTCTATTGTCGTGATCCTGTCTTTTGTGGAGTGAAAGTAATGTTTGGGCCCCGGAGCTCTATTGGCTAACAGGGCAGGATTGTAGAGGGTGTCCACAAGCATCAACATCACTGAGCTGGGTGATAGACCCCAACTCCCCCAGCACTCAGAGCCCCAGCTAATGCCCAGGCCCCACCCACTCTACAACATCACTACCCCTGGGGCATTGCTTGTTTCTCTCCTCTCTGGCATCTGCATCCCTTTTCCTATCTATATTTCTTTCTTTTTAGACAGGCTTGGCTTGACAAAGATAACTAAAGAAGATTTATTAACACCGTAAAAAAAAACTCATGAATAAAGACCCAGGCTAAACTGCAGGCTAACCATTTCCACCTGTCCATTTTTCAAGTGTACTTGGCTAACAGTAAATACCTTGAAACATATTGAAATGTGGTGGTGATAAGGAAAGGGCACACACTGATGTAAAGAATGGAATGAAAGATGACTGTGATGGAGTGAGTGTGTGAAAAAGACTGAAATGGGATCTGGCAAGAATGAACAGAGTATGGTGAGAGTTGGTGTGTGCCTGCCAAAGTGACATCCAGGTGTGAGCAGTCTTCCTAAGGTCCTCATTTACATTCTCTAAATAAAAAAAAAGAAGAATCTGGCCTGTCATTTGGTGCAGACATTTGGTGGTTAATGTGTTTCAATGCCAGCAATGCAGTGAATAATAAAAAATAGCTCTGAAGCACAAGTTTCCTACAACCGTGAGTAAAACTCTACAACACTGCAACAGTTTTGCTGCACAGAGAAAGTAAAACACCCAAAGTGTGACAATGTCATCAATAACAAAACCTATCTCAAGAGCGCTGTGTTAAATGCATCACTGACAACTATAACTACAACAGCAGAATAACCCCAAGGAGGCATGAGTTGAAAGGACAATATGGCAGCATGATATGCCACGGAATTGGTACTCGGTCTTTAAAACCAGTAAGCAGATTGGGTCTATGTGACAGATCTCACATAAGACAGAACATATGACAGCTGTTGCAGAAGCGATTATGGGAAGCAGTGAGAGCACAAGTGTTATGGGTCAACTAGTTTCCCTCTTAACTGGTGACTTTCCTGAATGTATTTGTGAGTGGCTGGAGTGATACAAGAGGCTGAAAACATGGCTGTACTTGGAAATATAATAGTAATTATATTATTGCCCCCTTTCTTGAACTATGCTTATTTAAATCTTGCACAATGTCACCAACAAATTTTCACATAATTGTGAATATGTTAGTTTGTTTGAAAACAGACCACTGCACAAAATAAATACAAATAACTGCAGTGATTTAGTTAACCATCAAATTGCCTCTTCTTTTAACTATGGATATGCATGTCATGCAGCCACTAATAATATGTAAATACCAAAATACAGCAAGCAGATTTGTGACAACGGACAACTAAACAGTTGCACCAGATCAACGTGGGCTTCTTATAGTTATCTTATTCTAAATGTACCATGTAATTGAATAAATTCCTTTCTGAAACTATCAGAACCTATTCTTGAAGTGAAATTTTCTATAAATACAGCATTTACTGTAGAACTGTTGTGTTTGATTGCATTAGACTATCCAGGTGTTTGATCCTGTTCTTCTGGTATTTTCATATCACGCTACCACTATACTGCACCATGGCACCACACTGTAAGGAAGATTTTCTTTTTTTTTCTTTAAGGTGCATTTGTATCACAGATACGATGTTCCCTAAAAGTGTTCCTTTAGGTAAAATACATTTTTTCACTTCCTTGTAAATAGTGACCCTTGATTTATGAGTTAAAGCACTCACATTATGGAGTTTATAAGACTCTCTACCATAGCTGGTCATTTCTAAAGGTAGCCCACGAGAATGGTGCCTCACACACTTGCTTAAAATGTTTACATTTATTTTGCTTAAAAGTAAAATAGTACACGGCATGGTCGAAACACCTTTGCCACATTTGAGACAAACACTGAGACTATAATTTCAATGGAGAAGAAAGACCTGCAGGCCGTCATAACTAGGGTTTAAATATGCATAAAATCATTCTGAGAATTTTGTCTCTGTTCCTGACTAGAACTTAAATTGCTTCACAATCTTAAAATATCACTGGCTACAGGGAAATCACACTTTTTCCATATCCACAGGTATCAGTATAGGCAAAAAACTATTGTAGCAACTAACAATTATGATCAATTTGTATGTATAATATAATAATATCATTAAAATTACACTAGACTGGAGATCTTTTATTTAGCAACTGGTTCTGCATGTGTCCATGGACATACTGTAAAATTCTGGTCCTATCTGAATGTGACAATTTATCCTGTAGCTTTTAATCCTGCAGGCTGAAATTATTTGTTGCTCAGTTAATTTCAAAAGTTAGCTTTGAGTTGAACTTGAGTTTATTTCCTAACTTTTCCGACACACTGAATCTTATCCTTACACTTGCAGTACACATGGTAGCGTGTACATACTGGTATGCTCCACTGCATGCTGAGCCGGAGCATTTCCACTTCAGATCAGAGTCTTAAATGACTTTTGGATGCACATTTTAATGCACAGTTCAGAGCAGCTGACACAGCTTCCTCAGTATCAGCGCTGACTAGATGGAATAGAGGCATGCTGCATTATCAGGGAGGGATGCCAAATAGAGGAGACGCATACAAGCAGACCAAGCTGTCAGAACTACTCATGAAAACATTTATCATGAGGAAACAAACTCCACTGCAGTAAGGCAAATAACTTCAGTGCCATGTTACTATCAACTAGTGTTGATTAATTATTTTACTAGTCAATAAACAAATATATCAGTTAATAATTTTGACAGGCGAGTACCCATTAAATTATTTACCCAGTTAAAATACCAAACAACTGCTAATTACAGAATCGGGCCTCTGTTTTCCCAGCTTCATTTCATATTTAAGATGATGGACAGAAAAAACAAACAATGTGAGGACAATACTTTAGGTCCTGTTAAGTTGTAATTGGCATTGTAGTATTATAATTGACAGTATAGTGACTAAATAAATAACTGCCAAATCATTAACACCATTTACATTACATCGGTGATGGAGAAAAAACTAATGGCAAACTTGTTAGGCACAACTCTATGAATAAAATAAATGAACACTTTTCGCCCACAGTAGGGTAACAATACCCCAACCAGCCTCCCTGCACGTACCTGACCTACACTGACAGACCTGGCGAGGAGTATACAGCAGGCAGTCAGTTTGCTCCCACTGAAAGCTATTGTTTACTATTAGTGATGTCACCAGCACGACTTCCCGGGAGGGCCTCAGGGGGGGTGGTGGGAAAAAACGTGGAGATCAGCAGAACTCTATGACAAAGAGCTAACAGCACACTAAACTGACCCATCGGCTGGCGGCCCAACCCCAATAGATGCTGAATGCATGCTCCCACCAAAGCCAACAGAGCAAAAAACAAAATGCACAAATGGAGGGGTGGGAAAACAAAGACAAGGAAATTATAGATGGACTTAAGGAGAGAGGCGGAGGCACTCAACACCATTAATCAATAACGTCATTATCATCAACTATTGTGGAAAACACTTAAAAGCATCCAGAGCAATGATTTGGATTAAAGGTCAACTCTAAGTTTTGTGCAGCAGACGTGCGGAGCAAGTTGCATGCACTACTTATGGTCTACTCCTAAACTGTTTTGCATTTTTCCATTTAGCATGGACATAACAGTCTGCATCATGCCCTACTGGCAGGGTAACAATTATGACTTCATGGACGCCAAGCTTGTGACACCAAAACAAACACATGAGCCAGCTCATTCTTAAGATATCAACCCACATCCTCTGACTTAAGGGAATATGAGCAGACAAGAAATTTATGTATCACTAGTTAAGCCTTCATATACTGCAGAAAATCTGTAAAGACCAGCTATTCTTCGACAATCTACACTGTATAATATCAGCAGCAACCTAAGAATAAATGCTGCATGGCATCGGAAGTGTAATAATTAACAATAATGTATTTGTTTACCAACTGCAGTTTTATTGCAGGTTTGCTGAAGTGACTGTAAAGCACAAATTGGGATTTCTACTGATAAAAGCAAAGAGAGTCACCAGGATTATCTACACCAGTTTACTAAATAGTGCCATGCACAGTGCCATGGTAATACCATTTGACAAACACACACACACACACACAGAGTAAAATGCACCACAATAGCAGTTGGTGCCAGCCACTGTTGCCATCATTGCAGTGGGGGAGGGGGGTCATGTAAAATGGGGTTGGGCTTTGGCCTCCAGCTCTAGCCATGAGGATATTTCATATCCCAACCTGTGCAGTAAGCTGCCCTCTATTCTGAGTCACTAACCACATCTCAGTGTATTGGCCTGCTTTACTTGCAGGTATGTGGGATTCAGGTGGGAAGGCTTGATGTAATGCAACAGCTTCACTTCTGTTTCGCTGCCAGAGTACATCAGACTGAGAATAGAAACTTCTTTATTCTCCAGGTACAAAATCGCAGAGGAATTAATTCCTGCAATGATGCAATGCAAAGAGTAGTGAGTAGTACACTATGTCTCAATGAACTGGGGTGACACAAACTGATCCTTCTCTGCTATTTAGTGTATTCTTCAGACCATGACACATTATTTAGCACCCTGGTCCAACCCATTGAGTTTAAGCTGACAGATGCCTTAGATAAGGTGATTACTTCATGGAGCTAAGGTTTTGTCTAAATCCAGAGATTGTTTTAATAGGTGTAGGGGAAGGTTAGCTTTAAAGGCTTAGAGGTAATAGTGATGTTGAAAGGTGTACAGGGATCACAAATGACTGTTCCCTGGCACACAAACAGTGGCAGAACTTCTTATTCGTAGCACAAGTAGTACTTTACAGTCTGCTGGGAACTCCATTACCCACACTGAGATCAGCAGAGTTTCCATTAAGATCTGATGTCCTTCCTTTGTAATTGTATAACACAGTTATTACAGAGCACATCAATGCAAAGAAGTAATTCACTTTACCCATGTAAAGCTTATTCTCATCAGACTGTGGCTTGTGTTTCAGATTAATAATAACCATCATAATCTAATCTATCAGGAAACCTAATACTAAATATTCTGTCAATTAGTTTAGAGGTATCAATTTGTGCATGTGGCATGCAGACAGTGCAGAATATAAGGTGGTTGCATACTATACCTGTCAGTGAAGCTGGACTGTGTGTCACTCATTGGGCTTCCGATTCTAGATTTGCAGCAAATTATATCCTATTAACATTTTCCAGAGTGTGGTGAGGCGATTTCCTGGAGCGTCCTTCTCTGGCATTCGTCTGAAGTAGGCAGGGATTTTTGAGAACGGTGCAGAGAATCAATTAACTGTAGGACACTGTTGGGGCTGTTGCAAGGCACGTCCAAACACTGGCTGAAACAAAAAATACTGCCTATGCTCTCTGTCAACCAATACTCCTTGTGGAAAAAAAATAAATAGCAGCGAGGAATCTACAGTGCAGACTTTAAAAAATTAATCGGGGCCTCGGTCGTATTAGCTGCACAGTCAGATGATATCCTACCCCGGCAATAAACAGTATTTTGGCAACAACAATAAATACACTGCTCCAGCTGGCACAAGTTGTCGTGCATGTATGAACTCCTTGTGCGACTCCTTTTTTGCATTCACATCCCAGGTTTGCGCCGATATGAAATGTGTAAACAATCCGTATTCCAATGTAACAGACACCTTGGCCCTGCGATGTAGTCCGTCTGCCACCACCCCTGCTCGGCCGACTGGCCTAAATGATCTTTGAAGATGCTGGAAATTCCTGCAGTCCCATTTGGTATTCCCTGCTCCCAGAAATGCCTGTCTGTGGCTGCGGGGACGACTCTCCCGTGACCATGAGAATCGCTCGATACCGAGTTTAAACGACCCGTGTTACAAATTAGCAACACAACTGCAGCTAATGTTATACCGGCGTAAGACGGCGGATTCAACAACACAACGGGCTAGACGAGCGTTAACAAAAAGCACATTTGTTTTTGGGAAAATCCGTTTTTTAGACGGTAAGCTGGCAGCCGTTGAATCTCGCCAGCTACCAGCTAACAAAACAGATGAGCTCTTTCAGCAGAAAACTTTGCTTCGTGTGCAAACTAAGCAAACTCCCGTTCACAACAATGAGCCGGCCAACGACCGAAAAAAATATATACACACTCAACACCTCATGAATGTTGGGTTGCCTTGCGATATGTCTCCGTGTTGTGTCCTTCAAAAAGTCTCCTTGAGAGGGAAGAAAAAAAAATCCAGTGGAGTCGGTTAGCACAGCGCGACGTTCCTTGACTCCATGTTTCCAGAATTGAGTCGTTTCTCAGCAGAATTCCCGTGGATGGAAAGCAGGCTAGCTATGTGGCCAGCTAACGGGACAGAAAGTATCAACCACTCCTCTGTAAACAACGACAGAAACGCCGCCGACGGGCTCGAAACTTTTGCCGAACGTCAAATGCCGTTTTTTCCAACGCCGGGCGTTATTTGTGCGAGATTATAACTTGTGGAAAAGTACCAAAAATCCCACTTTCTGCCGCTAGCAACGCCCTAGCCAGCTAGCTGTTGGAGTCCAATAGCGCTTCCACTAACCACTTCCGCAGGGAGATGGGAAAATTTAGTTTCAGCTTAATGTCAGGGAGCACTGCTGTAAAACAACACAAAAAATAATCCTGTCACAAGAACCATGCCAATACTGCTGCTGCCAGTGCAGTATTATTTTTTAACAGTATATGTATATTTTTTATTTCTTTATACAACTATTTATCGCAAAAATAGAGACATTTAAATGATAAAATTCATATTATCTATATTAGTTTCCTAACGATTAGTCGATTCATCACTTATTTTGTCGACTAAAAATCAACTGGCCACAATTTGGATTTAATTTGATTAAAATTTATATAGATTTTTTTCATTTTTATTAAAAAGATAAAGCAAACTAGTTTATTTCAACAGCATATTATCATACACAGAGGTTACTGAAAGTGCTTTACAGACAAAAACATGTAAAATAAAAAATAAAATAAAATAAACAACACAGCAGAGCAGAGAAAAATAAAATTACAATAAATAAATAAATAAAAAACACTACAGACAAGTTGAATAAAATGCACATAATTTTATAGAAAAGTGACAAATGATTAACTAGAAGTACGGAAAAACATAAAATATAAGAAAATAAAAACATATAAAGGTTAAACTATACATCCAATGAGAAATGTTCACTGGTTCCAGCTTCCCTTGATTGCTTTCTCTAACCGACTATCTGTGTGTTTTAGATTTTTGATGAGAAAAAAAAACCCTATATTTAATCATTTTAGACCCTGAAACCTTGTAATGGACTATTTGTTCCCATTTTATCGCCTTAATGATGATAAACACATCCCTCTGACGAAGAGACAGAGAGACGTTATGCTAATTAGCCTATCACAGGATGGATGGAAAAGTAATCAGCAGCTGTTTAGAAAGTCAATTTATTGTGTGATTGTTATTTGTTCACATTTTATTCACCAAATTAAACCATAAATAAAAAATCATTAGGTGCAGCCCTAATATATACATATATATTTGACCTTTAATAAGTTAGGCGATCATATAATTGATTATTCTGCTATCTAACACATCTCTCTGACAGACAAAGAGACAGATGCTATGTTTATTAGTCAATAAACTCATTAGTAGATGGACAGAAAAACAATCGGCAACAGTTTAGAAAATCAATTAATTGCTCAAGCATGTTATCAAGCATTGTCACGCAACATTAATTCTTGGGTTGCATTTTCTTAAATGTGAGGATTTGCTGGTTTATTCCTTCATATATTATTGCACTAGACATCTGTGGATTTATTTTTACAATTTGTGACAGGTGTTTTTCTCTGATTTTTGGTGTTTTATTGGCTAAACAATTAAGTGACAATGAAAACAACCATTAGTTAGAGCCCTGGTTGTTTACATTGATATCACTTGAGGCACTTTCCTTTGGGCGCTTGATTAACTTGATAATTATGTGTTGCTGTATGACTGTTTCATGGTTTTCATGGCTCTCTGTTTGTCTGTGGTTGGTCTGGGACCAGGATAGTCATTATGTTCATTATGTACAGCTTAGTCCAGTCTTGTGTCCATAATGTGCAAGAAGATACCCCAATTTTGATTCCTTACCTTACCCAAAGAGAAAGAAAGCAGGAAAACACACTCAGTTGTGTGTGTGTGTTTGAGATTGAGTATAAGAAGTCCAATGAAAATGAAAGAAGTAAAGTTAATCTATCTGTAGGTTTTCCTTCCTGTTCTTTAATTTATTTCGTTGGAATACCATCTGCAAACAACTGCAGAGTCGGCACACACAAGCTTTCAAGACTCAGATCCATATTCAGTGCAGTCAATTCAATCAATATTCACTGACTCCATTAGTAGTCCTTTGAGTGTATTTTACTTACTGTACATTTGCATTTTTGTAGTTAAACCTATAAGAAAATGACCTGTTTTATCATTTAGGAACCATTTCTTGTAATTCTGCAATGACTCTGTCTAAATCCTAGTTACATAAATATCCAGTGTTTGTACATATTTGCGTAAATGACTTTGTATATGTGTGAAATATTCTTTTCTAGCCTTTCTAAGTCCATTCCGTCACCGTATTAGCACACTGAATGTATAAACTAGTACACTGTTTCATTCCTGTGCTGTGCCTTGCAGTCGAATTTCAATTTTTATGTTTCCAGTAGCTGACCATATACTGTACATACCACAATATATGCAGTACACTGTGAATTACATAAATGATCACACACCATTCGAAACTTTGTCCTCAAAAGGCATGAAAACATTTCTGACACTGTTAAATTCATGCTAAAAAAAAAGAACAACAAAACGAAAACAAACCAAAAGAAAAAAATAAAAGTATGTGATACAATTTTCAGCTGAAAATTGTGAAAACGTGCTTTTCATTCCATTTAATGTCATTATGTTAGAACTGCAAGAGGACCTTCCTCATATCTGCCCATCGATCATTCATATATAATTGATATGACACCATCATGTGGACACCTTTGGTAACTTCAGCCTCGGTCTAATAACTGCACCAAATAAATCAAATCCAGCCAACACTTCTCTCTAAATGTTGCTTTTCAAAACATACAAATAACACATCACAGTTTTATTTCATTCTACACAGGGATTACAAAGGTGAATCATTAAACCCTAAACCGAAAATGGTTCTTCAGTACACCAACTCTTGTGCTGGACGGTTTACAGTAGAGCCCAAGAGACAAGAAAAATTAGGAAGGTACATTCAGATAACTAAGGCACACACCAGTTAGATTTGTACTTTCATTGACATGGACAATGGTGATGCACACAGAGATTCCTAAGAAAGGTAAACAGACCTTGTATAAGAGCAACATGTCAAATATAAATGAGAACCATAGAGATGACATGTTCTACGGCAGAAACACACATGAACTAAAACAACAGACAACATAATTTCATAGTTAACACAAACATGAAATCTGGTCGTTTCATAATTTTCTCGGCATGGAACAATGGAGTGGACTCAGTCATTATATGCTCTATATAAATCAATTCATCCGCCTTTATCCTGTGATAGTTGGCCCTGACAGTAGCAGAAGCTCCTCTCAAAGAATAAGGCAAACAGAGCGTAGAGCAGCACATCCCAGAAACATTTACAGGTGCTGCATCGATGAAAAAAAACTGAAGCAGAAGTCAGACAAAAGACAGGCGCGCTGTTGAGATAGCTCTCAACTAATTTAATTGCCAAGTCTCGACAATGTCTGACAAGATCTCTGTGAGGCTGAAACAAATCCTGTATTAAATTAAATTAACTGGCAGCTTTCAGTACAGACTGCAGATCTTTTGTCTGAAAGATTAATCACGTAGGGCCACGCTCACATAGTTGGGGAAAATAGACATTTTAAATAACTTAAATACTATATAAAGTACAAGCCCTAGGACCATTTCACCAAACATTTGAAGGTAATTATACTTTACATAAATATCCAAATGGACTGCAAAATCATAACATCACCAGAGTAGATGTATGTAACTGAGAGGTTCCTCGTGTATCCCTTTACACGAGTGAAGTAAAATAAATGAAAAGTTTTAGGGGCATGCTCTGAAGAAGGATTTCAGACAGCAGGAAAAAACTTAAGATGAATTACTATAAACTAGATTAAGGAAAGTAATGAAACACATCCACACACTTCTCTGGAATTCACTATCTGACATTACTTCATTTCCCTGAGTATACCTTTCAAAACTGCTTAAAGTTTCACATACTCTAAAAAAGATTTATAAGGAAACCAATTACTAAATTTCTGATATGACTGAGATGTTTCTCAGGGACCACGGCCTTTACATGTAAACTGTTTCTTTCCTAATAGTGAACTTCCCTTTGGAACAGCAGCACCACATATGACTAGGTCACAGTTCACTGCAACATCTGCTCATGTGTTTATAGAAAGTGCTTTGGTTTTCATCGACATAAACTACATCTGTGTTTGTTAATTGCACCTTTTATGTAATATTCTAACACATCTAGCCGCAACACCTGCATATAAAACAAATTTCTTTCAAAATGCTAAGGTGTTGGACCTTACAAAGAGACACCATAGTATATTTCTTTTAAAAATCCCTTTTTTAATCCTAAGTTAACATACACAAAGTGGATTTTGCTTTCCACTGGGTGTCCAAAGTGAAAAACACAGACATAATGAAGCCAATCAGTCCTTCTTTCCTTCATGACCATTAGCTGCTACAGTCTCTTGGTAGTCTCTCTTCTGTTTTTGCCAGGTTTTGCTCTTGCGTCTGGCAAATCGAATAATGTCTACCATAAAGACCCAGGACAGAGCATACATGGCTACTCCCCCACACTTGATAAAGAATCTGGGTCTAGGGGAGATCAGCTCACAATACAGCATTGTGCCTCCCACGAAGACGCGCATCACCACAAACAGCAGCACAAATAGGACGTCCACGACGTCCCCCAGCCGGGTCGCGTAATGCCCCGTCTGTTTGAGGAACCAGCGTGCCTGCAGGAGGGGGTTGGTGATTTCACTGCCAAAGAGGACTGCGCAGGACTCGATGCCAGACTCCCCCAACCAGAGGGTCAAAAGGATTCCCAGGATGCTCATGGTGTGGTGGGCCAACATAACGGGTCCCTCTGTGCGGAAGTACACACACCAGGCCATATCAAAAATAAAGTAGCCCAGGCTTACCACCATGGCACTTATCTGCAGAGAGGTGTTCTTAGTACCTGGCATTCACAAACAGAAACAGACAGGATTTAGTTAGCCTCATTTTCATTATATACAAAAGCACTCATGCAATTATTGTTATATGTATTATTGTTACTGTGAAAGGATAATATAACTGTCCATATCAAGATGTTAAGACAAACTTCTAACTGTGAATTTTGAGCAATTTAGAATCAAACCATCTGTTACACAACAAAAGTAGAATTGTTTGGTAATAGCTTAAGGGGTGTTTTTCAACACTTTGAAAATTGTTCCAGTTGGTAGTTAGAAGTAAACTGTGCACAATAACAAGAGTCTCAAGTAAAACAATTTTTCAAAACACTACACAGGGCATTTTGCAGCTGAAAGGATCAATCAAGGAATTGTTGATTTGCAATTCAAGTAGTTTTTCATGCAGAAAAGCAAAACATCACCAACTTCTCAGTGTTGAGTACTTGCAGTTTTTTCCTTTGATTTATATGAGTAAACTGAGTATTTTTGGTTTTGAAGATGTCACCTTCACCAACTAATCAAATAACTAATATATAGGTTAATTATACTACAAGTAATTGTTACCTGCACCCCTACAGCACTATTTCATTTTCAACATATTGATTAGCTGTAAGACTACAGATTTGTGTTGCTTGACATCTACTTTGCATCTTTGCATCAATGTGACAGTCCTTGTTGTATTTTATGTTTAGAACACATGCATAAACAAATTACACACTGATTATTTGAATCCACAGAAGCTCTGTGTCCTACCTGGATGAGTGAAGGGCCAGGGTCCGTCCACATAGCCTATGTATGCTGTGATGCAGACTGCCAGGATGCCGTGCACCAAAGTGACAAGGCGACAGTTCCATTCGCAGCTCCTTGACCCGTTAACATTGCACAAGATAAAGTAGAAGGACACCCAGCAGCACAGGCACAGGAACGCACAAACCACAACCAGTGCCATCTTCCCTCCTGAAGACAAAAAGAAAACAAGAAAAGCAGCTAAAATAACTGAAATTAAAGCAGCTCAACTAACTTGTCAGCACTCATTAAGCCAACTTTGAGTCACATTACACGGTGAAAGAGAAATACAATGAAGCACATCTTGCTCTGTAATATCGCTTACAGTAGAAAGAAACAGAATTACCATCCAAAGACTTGGACTGTGCACCCTTTGTAAATGACCAACAATTAGCCTTTGCTTGAACTATAATGGTACTATAGTTGGCTGGCTGAGGGTCTGGTGGGGTGAGGGGGACGTCTCTTCTTCAGCTGTGACGTTTGTACTAGGAGGTGAGACCATACAGATGGACAGGCCCACCCTGAATGGACTGGAACAAGATGTACACTTGATTCTCTAAGACTTTAGGCAAGTTTCAAAACTGGATGAGAGGTTACTGGGTGCTGGGCCTCAGACAGTTCCCATGAGGTCAAACGCTCTTACATTAAGTGCCCTTTGAAAAGCTATGAATCAATCCAAAAGGTGCTGTTGTCGTCTCAGTTGCTATGCACAGCAAAGTTACCAGCTGTACAGTTACATGGATGTGCGGCTGACATATGGAGACGAATTATCATATACAGTGGGATAACTTGTTTGGGTTAGTTTGGTTTAGTCTAGTTTCCTTTACATACAGCATGAAGAATAGGATAGTAGCTATAGATTACTGTCTTATAAAAGCATCATAACATGTACCCAACAGTCAAAAAACAAAAAGATATCTAGTAAACTAGTTTATCAAGAAGGGGAATAAGTCCTCACATCAGACAGGAAATAAACTGTAAATGTTTGGAATTTGTTGCTTGAAAATGACTCAAAAATTAAGAATAAATAATCAAATTAATTTATCTGTTGATCAACTGATCTGGTGACGCAAAACACTCTCATGGGATGGGTTAAATAGCACTGGATTTTTTTGTGCTTTCTGAATGAGGGAATGATTGGATGTTAACTTGGTTTGGCAAATTTTCAGTCATAAGCAACTTATACATAACGCACTTTGTAAATACTCACAGAAGAATTCCACATGGGATCTGGATGTTAAATATCAAAAACATATACAGCATATTTATAATAAAATAACAACAAAACTATAAACAGCATGCAACACAAACAAGAATAGTGTCATGCATAAAACTGCAGAGAACACAAATCCAACTATATTCTTCTTTAATAGAAGCATGCAACAGATAGATTGTGATGTGTAGTTCATCTGTCCAACCTGTCACTCCAGCTAAGGAGATATTTGACTAAATGAAGCCTTTTCCTGATTAAATAAAGTTAGGAATACAGATGAGATACTACAGCTGCACTTATTGTCTAAATGAGAAAAGTGAAAGGTGTTTAAGATGTACATTAACAGAACAGCAACTAGGTTCCCATGGAAACCCTTAAAGATAGCAGTTTACAGAACCAGCTGGATTAATTGTAATGTTTTATACCTTTGCTGAACTAATTTATATATGGTAACACCGATGGCAGATAAAAGTGAAAGGGCAGCAGCAGAAGCAGCAGCAGAGCTTATCCCCCAGCTAAGAAGACGCTGTCACAACAGGCTAACTGCCCAGTTCGCCGGATCAGATAGCAAGCTAACCGGTTAGCTAGGGGCTAACAATGCCATATGGGACTGTAACACATTCAGAAATACTGTAAAACAACATTACCTTGATGGTATACATGTGGCTGTCTCTCCGCTTACATCCTCCGCGTCCCTGTGGCCTCTGAAGGTGCGTTTTTAAAGGAGACCACCAAAGATTTGCTTGGAGATAGACTAGCTGCTATTTGCTGCCTGAGCGGCGCCCAGCCTCCATCAGCATCCCTGGATTCCAACTATATCTCAGTAGCTACTGTAAATGGAGATGTAGCAGCTAGCTAGTAGCAAAACGCGGGTTGTGCCCTGATAGCATTATCTCCTACTATACCGTACTTACAGTTTACGAGAAGCTTCTTAAATATTTAACAAAAAAAAGCATGTTTACATCCTTCCTGATGTATATCTCCCTAAAACGGTGAGCGGTTGTGTCCTATTTTGTGAACAGCAGTGACACCTTGTGGTCAGTAGCAGGAACTACATACATTCTCCAACAACAGGGGGACAAAATATTATATTATATTATATTATATTATATTATATTATATTATATTATATTATATTATATTATATTATATTATACTATGAGAGTATGGTTCACTCAAGTATGACAAAATATGTGTGCATGCTCAAGAAATTTGACACCATTTTTTTTCTTTACTCTCAAAACATTTACACAAAAAACAAACATGCATTTAAACAAGTCCTGCAGGTTAAAGAACAGAAATGAATGTTTAACTGCCATGTACAGGTACAGATGTTTGTAAAAGGGCATGTTTAAAGTGAACCGAAAGTTTAGTGCAAATTGTGCAGAGTCTGATGATAGGAATATATATATATGTACATACATACATACATACATACATTTATTAATAATAAATACAGGTTCACTGGCACTCTATATGGTAGCTGGACGATGGTGATATAAAGCAAGGATATTTGTTGGAATACAATATTAACAGGATTAAAATATACAGTTGTTCCTGTCATTTTAGACTAGTGTAATTGTTCATTTGAGTGATGAATTGTGTAAAGCAACTGTTCTTGTGAGTGGTTGTCTTGGCGTTCAGTGCTCTGTAGCACCTACCAGAGGGGAGGAATTGGGGTAGGTTGTGTCCTGGCTGTGATGAGTTTACATTGATGTTACTTTTCTAATTCAGTCCAGCTCCAAGGACTTTCTTTGCAGTTCTGACTTGCTGTCTGTTAAAGTCCTTTTTGGTGGACAGTCCAAACCAGATAGTAACTGCAGTACAGTTGCTAAACTGGATCAGCAGCTCCTGCGACACATTGAACGTCCTGAACTGGTACAAAAATTACATCTTCTGTTGGACTTTTTTGTTTTTATGTTGAGTGTCCATTTCAGATCCTGGGAGACGTTTTCAAAGTAGACACTGTGCTGTTGAGTATGAGGAGGGGCTGGTGTAGGTGGGCTCCTCTTGAGATCCAATGTCATCTCCGCATTTTTCTGTTCAACTCCAGGTTGTTGTGACTACACCAGAGGACCAGCTGTATGCAGACTTATCACCATCCCAGTTGAGTCGTCTGCAAACTTTTACAGACGGTTCTCCTGAGGGGCAGTCATTTGTGTAGAGAGAAAAGAGCAAAGCAAAGTGGGGAGCGCACATCCCTGGGGGGCGTCAGTGCTGACTGTCTGGCATTAGATGTGATTATATTGACTGATGGGCTACCTTGTAAATACAGAATTGGTTTCAATATACTGCTGTTACTCGACCGCTCCAGACCTCTAAGATCCCAAGAACTACTGATTTTAACTGTTCCCTGATCAAGGATAGTAGGTATAGGAGATCATGTCTTCGGCAGCTCCAAAACTTTAAAATCAACTTCCTCTTTCATGAAAATGTTCCTCATCCTTCAGCATTTTTAAGAAAAATCTCAAGATGTGCATGTTTTCAATGGCTTTTGTTGTGATCTTACAAGTTGTTATCCTGTTTTCCTTTGCTTTTTAGGATCCTTTATGTTTGTTTTGCAAATTGATTTTACAAGTTGATGTCTTGTCTTACTTTGGTTGCTGCCTGTCTTATAGCATGTACAGTACTTTGGTAAACTTATGTTGTTTTAAGATGTGCCCTATAAATAAGCTTGATTTGATGTGATATTATATTTCACATTCTACCGTGTGTAATAGGTGGCAGAGGAAATCTTGCCTGCACTACCAGGATTCAAACCAGACTGTTTAAAACACTGTTTTAGAAATGTCTATGATTCAAACCCTGGCAGCGAGCCCTGCCAAAGTGTCCTCAAGCAAGGTATTCAGCCCCACCCTTTAATCCAGCTGCATCTGAGCTTGACCTCCCAGAAGTGGAGCAGCAAACACATATTTTCCACATGTACACAATCAGCAGCATCACCAGAATTAAAAATGATGGTAGCAAAGGAACCCACACTAGGACCCTTGTTAAATGTTCCCTCTTCTCCTCTTCTCCCTTATTTCCTGCGTACTTTTTAATACAAAAGACACACCCAGAATAACTGAGCCATTTTATATGCAGTGCAAAGAAAAACTTTATTGAAACAATTCATGTAAAACAGCTCTTAAACGGTACATTACCTAACTGCTTCATTTTCTCCTCATGGCAACTTTTTACAACATATTCAAAACTCTTTCATAGAAAAAAATATGTTTAACAGCTTAATCTACAATTACATAGCAAAAATATCAGTGGAAATGTTAAGGCACTTGATCACCATAGAAGGCCACAAATAAAAATGTTTCACTCATTTGGTTCTTTAGTTAGAAGGACATACAAACACGCAAAACACAGAAATGAACTTTTGATACGGCAGCGAAGACTGAAATGAAGATGGAGGTGGAAAAATAATCCTGCTCCAGCGTATTGCTCTGGTGAACAGACAAGATTTAATTTGGTCCTACAAGTTCAAGAAGTGCTCCTTGAATTACACACATGAATGAGCGGGGGTTTGAAATGCATAAATCATAAACATTTAACTGCTGACACAGACAGACAGACAAAACCAGAAACCAAAAACCAGACTTCTGGCTGTGGGAACGGAAAGCACAAGAAACACTGGTTAACCAGAAGGTGGCAGCACAGATTATTGAAATGGCTACACCGCAGTTTAAAAGGCTTCTAACAGAAAAACACCAAACTGACGAGCGTGTTTCTGTAAGCTGAAAATCTATACCCTTCTTTAGAGGGTATTTCTTTTGACTTTGGTTTATTTGACAGACTAAGAATGTGAGATGAGATGTCTCCCATGGGTACAGACGAGGCAGATCAGAACTAAAACTATTAAATATGATAATAAACCTTTTTATCTACACCGTCTGTACAGCAATGAAAACATGGCAACACAGAAGTATGACAGATGGATGAGAAACAACATCCAAAATCAAAGGTATTACGATCTTCTGAGATGTCTTTGAATACTTCTTGTTACTAAGGACCTGTGGTTTAGAAAGGTGTACTTAAGAGTTTGTTTAATGCACAAAGGAAGAAAACTGATGAGGTTATCATAACAAAGAGATACAAAAATAGTCCTCCATAATTTCACTTTGCAACCAAAATAAATAAAACCAGCATTGGAGAAGCATTTTCTTTGTCAGCCTGCTTACATTGTTATAAACCGGCCTTTTGCTGGCAATAAACTGTTTTTTTTTCACAGAGCTTTATAAGAAAGTTAAATCCACCCATCCAATTTTTCCTTCACCAGGATGGAAGATTATGTTTGTCCTTAAGTAAGAGTGGGACACTGTTGTTCCTCCGCTGGTGTTTAACTGACCAGAAATGCACTGTCCAGCTTTGTGCACACAATAGCTTGTTTGAGAGGTCATAGTTGTTGTCATGCGTCATCTGCTCCAATAATTTCTCAATAAAAAGGCACAAGGGTGACAGCTTCTCAGCATAAATCACACTGAAGCCGACAGTAATACATCATTTTTCCCCAAAAAAGACTTTTAGAGTTAGTGGCTCTGCTGCAACTGTCCTTCCTTAAAGGTTTTGGTCTCACTTAAAACCTGATTTCATCTCTGTTTCAGCATGAATATCTGGATTCCAGCACTCTCCACCTGAGACAGCTTCGCTTAGCATCATATAAACCGAGCTCCAGTGTGACCGCGTTGACTTTGAATAGCATGGGTGGAGAAGCATTGGCTCGGCTTGGGGAAAAGATGCATTTCTCTTTTCTCAACCATGCAGAACAAAATGCTAGGTCTCCTCGTCCCATAGACAGAGCTGTTTTTGGGGAACGTAGTAGGTGAAATGGTAGCCCTTGCTGCAGCTCTTTATGCCACACTTGTAGGTGGAGCCTTTGCCGGTGGTGTCCCGGCTCCGGCAGTACTTTAACAGACATGGATACCACTCCAGACGCAGGCTGTATGTGCAGAGACAAGGCTGCCACAAGTCTTTAGTTGAATGACAGGCCTGAAAGCTGGGTATCTCTGTTGTCTGGGGTAGGACTTCAAACATGGAGCCATCCACTCCTATAGCACAAAGAGAAGAGGAGCATCATTATCAGTGGTTGTGGCATTTGAAACAAAAGTCCCTGTCAGACAGTTGTGTGAATCACTCTCTCCCTAATTTCACTCAATTAAATACTGTATTGAGCTGGAGAGGGCAAACAAAGTGGTTAAAAAAAAGGGGAGATGGTGCAGTAAAAGGGCAGCTTTGTTATGCTAAGGAGATGCTACTATGATTCCCTCTGCAGATAACGGTGCGGAGTGCTTGGTGAACCATGACCATCAACATTGTTTCCTCTATAACAAAGCTGTCAGAGGACAATAGTGCTGTCATATGGATTCTCCTCAGTCCGGACAATTTGGACTTGATGCTATTAAGGATTTGGATCCTGCCGCAAACTGCATTTTAAAAACAAATGGTTAAATAAGTCTTCACTATGTTCACTCTCTGAAATGGACAAAATGTACAGTAGCTTCTTATAGTGTTGTCTCACTTCTAAAAAGTCTTTTCATGGTAAAATTCATATGGAATGTAAAGAGTCAAATAGGAGGGAAAACATAGATAGCAAGAACAGTCACACAGCCTTATCAGCAAAAAAAAAAACCCCAGAAGATAATGCTTGGAGTCGTATCAGTAAAATGAAGTGGAAAGAGGTGTCTAAAGGATAGAAACAGGGGAGATACACAGTGTTGGGGTGATAAAGAGTGTTGGTTCAGTGACACAGAGCACAGAGACAATCTGGAGAGGCTGAAGAGAAAAGAGAGAGAATGAGAGAAGGCAAACATTGTGCTCAAACTGCCAACGGAGCTTATGCAAGTTTGAATGATAAACAGAGATCAGATGAACACTGACCTTTGTCCAGCCAGTGTTTGACATCTGCCTCTCTGGTGTAAATGGCCTCCCTAGCCTCACTGCACATGTTGTGGATGTGGGAGCTGAGCTGCGAGGCCCGACTCAGGTTGACTGCCGCGCTCATGGTCAACTGATCCAGTCCTCTCCGCTCCTCCGCCAAGCGAATGGCCTGAGGGTTTTTCTGAGAAGACAATATGAATGGTCAGTGTTCAGTTCACGCCCTCAGATTCCCCATAAATATTTATTTCCTCTGAACTTCATAAATCTTCAGCCTCTGTGCCATACCTGTCTGAGGCGGGCCATGGACTCGCTGGGGATGATCTCATTGCGGTTGAGGCGGGAGATGAAGCACAGGGCCTGGTACTGGTTCTGCCCCCTTTCCAGCTCGCCTAGGATCAGCGCTCGGAATATCTTCACATCCTGCAAAACGTAACGGATGAGAGATGACTGGCTGAACATATAAACAGATGATTCTCCAGGAGACACCGAAGCGGTGCATGATGCGACATTATAATAACTTACTGTTTATATGTGCTGGCTCATACAGATTATTGGAAATATTCTTTCCACTTCGGCACTCAATGTAGCACTTTTCCTGACACTCCAAGTAATTCAATATGTGGAGTTCAAAGACGTTCAAACAACTGTCTGCTAAAAGTAAAGAGGGGTTTATATTGACTACACCCATAAAGCCTCATCTGACAGTCTGTTGATACTTTTTATTGTCTGTAGGCCTGTGCAGTGTTGCTCCAGTTGCGCTCTGGTTATGTGCACTGTCAAATTAAAGCCTTCAGCCTGTTTCCTGACAAACTTATCAGAATTTCTCACATGCTCTCACATTTTACCATGCCGTTTTATGTGGAACTGCATTAGTAGGAAAATGCCAATAGTGGGAATTCACAAAAAAAGTGTTGCTGTTGGCAAGTGTGTGAGAGATCTGGCACAGAACCCAAGGCCATAAAGAGTACTGTGAGGGGGAATGCAAAGCATGATGGGAAGCTCCAACAGTGGGGAGGGCAGAGAAGCAGACCTGTCTTCCTATTCATCAGACACCCACCACCCCCCTCCTTGGCTTCAGCTTCAACACAGACACACAGTCCCAAACACCCCTCCTCCGCTTTTCACACACCCGTCTGAAGCAAACAGGCTGGAAGAGGAGTAGCGGTTTGAAGGCTTTCACTCCCTGCGCAGGAGGAACTCTGGGATAGATAAACAGCCCAGAGATAACCCCATTGAGTTCTCCTTAAGCTCTCTGGGCCCACTTCCTGTATGGAAAAGAGTACACACTGGCAAGAAAGCAATACACCCTGCCTCACAAGTGTTTACGCTCTGTAGTTCTTTATACACTACTTTGCATGATCACTTGTTCTTTATTCTAAGAACCACTTTTGTCTGTGAAAAGTGTTTCTGGCAGGCATACAATACAACCATGGGCATTACACAAGACAATCATGCAATACTATTTGACCTTTGGAAAAGAAAATTACTGAGCAAATATTGATTACATCTCTGTGAACTGCCTCAGGATTTAAGAAACCAAGGACTCAAAGGACCATAGAAATACAGACGGTGGAAATTAGATGCCTCGGGTGTTCCCATACTGTGATAATAATAAGTGGAAATGATTAAAGAGAATGAGAAGACTAAAGAGAGGACGGATATATCACAGCGAACAGAGTGAGATATATGGAAGAAGGAAGAGAGACGAGCAGGAGTAGCCCTCAAGTGTATGGAGACGCGGAGGCCGTGACTTCGAGACCTCCCATATTGCAGACACATGGCGCTACGCTGTGTAGGCAGAGAGAGGGAGAAAGAGGAGGGAAGGCATTCGTGTCAGCCACATGGATTTGCCCCAGGGCTTTCTGGGTAATTACAGACAAGCAGGGTAGCTCCACCAACTCTTGCCTCTTTGGAACTGACTCAATGGCGAAGTGTAGACACTGAGATCCCCTCCTCCTCTTGTGTCATTATGCGTCCTGATTAATGATTGTCTACTGCTATGGCCCTGCATTTGGATTTGGGCCAAAAGAGCAACAGTTCTTAAAGTGGCAACAACTTTTGCTGATGTAACACTGTGTCAAAATGACAGCAGCTATACACGATCGGCAATCTTAAGGGAATAGTGAGGCATTTTGGGAAAAAACACTTGTTTTCCTGCAGAGTTATATGAAAAAAGACATGCCAGCAGAGAACTGGTGCAACAACATTAGGCCTAGAAACAGGGGGAAGCAGCTGACACTGTCAGAAAGTAACCTCTACAGATCACCTCTTGACATGTTGCATCCTGTTTGTTTAGTCCACACAAAAACCCAGTGTGAAGATGACAATTTGTGGTTTTATGGGAAGAATGTGCTTTATTTTTTTCTTGGCCATGCACACTAACTATCTTGAGTCCTGTCCAGTCACTTATCTCAGCCAAGAAACCATCCAGCATATAGTTATATTTTTACAATTTAAATTTAAACAAGGTATAGCATGTCTATTGGTGAACTCTGTAGGTGCTTGTAATTAAAATTTATTACTTTTAGACTTCCCGTTTCTAGTCTTCATCTGCTGGTGGTAGTGCAATATTCAATGTACAGGTCGGAAAGTATGATTCAGCTTCTCAACTAACTCTCCTGCATGGTATCACGTAAAAAACTTTGCAGATAAAGACCTCCCTATTGTAGCGGTCTGCTGCCACTTTGGAGCAGTGGAAAGCATGCGGAACAACCATAAATACAGATTACTGTTCATGTTGGGTCTGTTGTTGAGCTTTTGCTGTAGAAAACACAGAAGTCATTGGTGAAAGTGAAACCGATTGATAAAAATAATGGATTGACGTCCGACGGCGTTACTGTTCGGCCTGTTGCATCAACAGTCATCATACAGAAACGACCCCTTGACCGTTCTGCTTCAAGCCAACCTTTCACCCAATCAGTATTGAACCTACAAATAGCGTCAGTGCCAAGGGGTGATGTGCTGTTGGCTTAATGGAGGAGTGAGTGGAAGCATGTCTCCATGGCCTCTGCGTTGGTTGACATCCCATAGTCCTTCACTCTGTGTAAGCAGAGAGCTAGAGAAACAGACTATTTTCCAATGCCGATTTAATCAATTAGTTGTGTGGTCTATAAAGTGTCAGAAAACGGTGAAAGTTTACCAAAGCCCAAGGTGACGTCTTCAAATGTCTTGTTTTTTTTTCTGCAAAAATTACTCAAACCAATTATTCGATTAACAAAATAGAACCATAGAACAACCATACGAAATTCACAATAACTCTCAAACTGTTCATTTAATAACAGCGTGGAATAAAACATGTCTGTCAGCAGCCTGTAGGTCTCCAGCCAACTGAAATGAAGTTTTATTGTGACCTTTAATTGGCAATAACAAGCCGGTGTTGAAATCTTAGCAGTTTAGGTGCTGCTGCAATAATAGACAACATGGCCTCTAAAAGCAAATAGAATAATAACAATGACATCATCTCCATCCAGACAGAAGCTGTTGGATTCAGCTGTTTGTTTGAACAAGACTAGACTCACTTCTGCCTGCCTGAAAACCAGCACTGGCACAGCACTGTGTGTATGCAGACTCATTTGTGCAGACACACTGTGATATGATTTTAAAAAAAAGAAGAAAAGACTGCAGAGGAAGAGATGCGCAGTGATGGGATTAAAGGAGGTTTTTACACCTGTTGTTATGATGACAGGTGATATCTGAACACCAGGAGAGAGCGAAGTGACTGATCAAACAGCAGCTACCTCTTTTAAAATATATCAAGGGGTGTTTTTCTAAAGTCAGGGAATTATGCAAAGTGCTGATGGAGAAAGACACAGGTACAGTATTGCTGACAGAAGATCACACAAATATGATCAAGCTCAGAGTCGTGTTTGTACGGGAGCAGTAAGGGGTAACCGATTCCCGCTGTGGCAAAAAGCTGCTTCGTCTACTTTTAATCTTTGAACTTCAAGAGCTTTTTGGGCGTCTTCTGCTTCTGTCGCTTTTTTACTCACCAAGAGAATAGATAAGAATTGAGTAATTTCTGATCAAACATCTCATATTACCAAACAACAGACAAGTTTAATACAGTGTTTTCCTATATGAATAGGAAAACACTGGTTGAACTTTAGGGCATCACAGTCTTTTAGGCCTGCCAGAGCTTGAAAATGAAGAGTAAGGCCACTTAAATTCACAACTACTCCTTAGAAAGGTGACGCCTACATCAGGAAAATGAGTCACCCCTAAAGTGCATTTCCATGGACCTACAAAAAATTAAAGGTCTGCAGACCAGCATTAGAGAAAATAACCAGGTATGGACATTAGGAATTAAAAGAGCAACATCTCTCTGCCTTGAAAAAGACATAATCAAAGGACAGTGCAGCCTTGAGTTTTTCCCGACCAGAGCTGTGTAAATGTCAGCACAGCTATAAATAATCCACACAAGTACAGATTCCTTAACGTTGCTCTGTTACACCCAGGAGTTAGTCCATTTGCAGACAAACTACCGCTGGCCAGCAGCCAAACACAAGCCTGTATTCATGCAACCTTACTAGTGGGTCATACTTAGACCTGTTAAACAGCAGAGAGGGTGGGGGGCTCGTTTCGTGGTGGTTACCTTTGGTGGGCCAGATTATTTAAGAGGTGCACAAAAGCCCATTCAGACACTCAAAGGGTGCCATTTACAGTGAACATTCTCCTTCACTGTAACCCAGCTAGCCAAATACGGTCTCTTCACAAGAGTGTGTACCTGGTTTACTGGCTGTGAAAATGAGGGCTGTGAGAAGCCTGACACTGAAAGAAAAGTAGAATTATTTTTATGAGGCTTCTGCAACTAAGAGCGGGTTAAATGTGCTCGTGAAATAGCCGCCGCAGGACATGTGCATCTCCCTTTGGGTGCCACGCTAACTGTGCTGGCTCACAGTTGCATGCAAGGGTGGATATTCAAACTGCATGTGCACACAGACACACACTTGCAAACACAAACACAGTGTGCCAGTAACTGTCCCGTGTGCAGCGGGTTCTTCCTGTTTTCAAATCCCCTCTAAGACCCTGTCTGTTGATAAGGCCGATGGCTGGCTGGGGAGGACTGCTGGTCAGCCACACTCTGATGAGTCATTTGGGATCAGTGTGGGTTGGTGTAGGTTTTTGGCTTTGTCTGAAATTATGTTTTTATTAAGTCGTAGCTGGAGCTGGAATCAAAACAGCTTCTGAAACTATCCATTCAGGGGCTACTGAGCTCGCAATGTCAACGCACATAACATCAGCATCCTGCAGCCTTCCACTTGATCCATTTGTCCTCCATTTGCAAAAAGACAAGCGATGAAAACGTTATATTTACTTTTTAAGGCCCCAAGTCTGCCTAAATGCATCTGACTGCCCTTTAAAAACAACATATGGATTTGCCATGTTTGGCGACGGGGAGGGTGTTTGCCTTGGTGTGTGACGGGAGCCAGTCAAAAAGCACAGGTGTAGGACAGGGATTAGAGATCATCTTGGGAGACAGAGGGAGAGACATGGACAGACAAAGGGAGCGGGAGAAAAGCCGCTGAGCTAAGAAATGCTTGAGTTGAGGCTAATTACAGACGCTCCAAAGGCAGGAATGTGGAGTCACATTTGGGGCCAGCAACACCTGGCTGGTCCGAAGAGCTAACCAATTAGTAAACACAGGCAGTGAATGGACAATCAAAACACTGGAGGCCATTGAAAGAAAGGTGTTACCCTCGGCCATTCTCCTGACAACAATGGTCGGTAGTCTTACACAGAAACACAGTCACACAACTTCACCAGCAGTCTTTAACTTGTAATTTTTACACTCCAACCCTGTGCAAAATGTATGCAGGCAGTCCACCATGAGGGAACTATTCATTTATTCACAAAGAGTCTGGATACAATTAACCAGACACCCAAACTGTTTATGGAGACTTTGCATTCAGGAAATGAGAGGGAGGCAAACAGCGAGTGCTAACAGGGAAGGAAATGAAGCAGATAGATAAGGCATAAACAATAGACATGGCGATAGTCCCATTCAGCCACTAACTGTTGTCCCACGTCTTTCATATCCTGTTGCAGGAGACACAAAAGCACCTATTTAAAGGCAAGGCATTAAAAAAATGCTATTCAAACTATAAACAATAATTGTTTGTTTTTTTGTGAAGGCAGGTATTTAAATAAAATTGTATTTTTCAAGCATTTAGTGCAAAAATTCTTAGAGTCAAGGAAAAGGTGTGAATGTGATTCATGTTTTTGACTTGACACCTCAGTAAAAAAAAAAAAACAACAACAATTCATTCACAGTAACTTCCATCTCTTTCACTTCTAAACGTCCCCTGCTCTTTTTCAAACCCTTTCACAATACCAAACCCTCTTCTATGACTGGAAAGGTGACACAAGATCAGTTTATTTGACAAGCAGAGGGGTGATGTAATGCCTCCCCAGGTGTCAACCCTTATATCCTTAACACCGGAGCGCTGACTGAACTGTCACTGAAGTAAAACACTATAAATTATGCTGAAACTAACCATGGTGTGCTACCCGAAAGGACAAAAGGACATTTCAGGACATTGTGTGGAAAACAGAACAGAAGCTTTGGCATGGTAAACCCTTTGTTAGCTTTTTTTTGTTGCCAACTGCAATCTTAAAACCTCAGAGGAGGTTAGCAAAGATTACAAGTATGTGCACTGCAAACCACAAGTGCCGTCTCCTTGTCCATCAAAGGCGGTTACCACGCCATCACACTGTCCACTGTCCCTGATCACTGGGACTAATGTAAAACGGCAGATGATAGCCGTCACTTCTCTGTCTGCTCCAGTCTGCATGAATGCGAGAGACTGTGGGAATGGGAAGCTTTTTCTTTATCAGCAGCATTATAGATGAACATCTGGCCTGCTGGTGGGAGGGGGATGAAGGATAAAGACACCAACCGGGGCAAAGGGGCCACGAGAGGCCAAAGGGGGACCATGTGGGGCCTTGAAGGGCCACAACAAGGCCACAGATTCAGAGTCAGCGGAGAACAAAGGGTAGTCAGGAGAAAGCCTGAAGTGTACAAGTTCATTTTTGTAGAGGTCCGCTGCCTGCACACATTGCAATCGATGGACGATCATTTAAAACATAAGAACGGAATCTTTTCATCCAGACTAAACTTAAATTGCATGTCAACAAGCTAAACAGAGGTTCTAGACACGTAAGAGCAGTGCAGTTCCTCTGAATCTTGCATCTTGTTTTACTAAGAAGTAACTTATCTTTGGAGTTTATCTCTCCCACACAGAAAATAGATATGGCATAAAAAAGGAAACCAAGCAGGAGCAGAGGTCATCTACATTAGTGGTAAGCGTAAACAAAATCTTAAATATCTGAGAATTCTGGTTGTGTGTTTCATTTTTCACTCACTCTGGAGTCTGTTTATCATACGGATGACTGATAGTGACTCATCGATGACTCACTGCTACCTTTAGCATCAGCAAATTGGGAGAGCTGTGACCCTAAACAACGTTTGAAAAAAAAACAAAAAAAAAACAGCATTTCTTGGAACAGGTGACACTTACCTGTAAAAAGGACTTACAAGTTTGTACAAGTGACAAAGTGGGATGGTGTTTCATAGTTGAGTAAGAGGTGTGGTGTGAGAGCTGGGAATAAAATGCGGTGACTGCACTGACAGTACCTGCAATCAGGGAAAAACAACTGGCTCTTGGCAAACATCGGCATTTCCCACAAACAACAAAGAAAACGATGGATTGTCAGCAGACCCCCTCACAGGGGAGTTTGCCTAAAAGTCCTAATAGTATGTAAAAGGCCACAGTCTAAATCTAACTGAGCAATTTTAATGAGTGATGCAGTATGTGAAGGCTCTGGGCATCTGCCAAAATAGGTCAAACTGTGTATCCCAATGGGAGGGCAAACTGAAAGGCTAACCAACCTGCCTTCCCGCCCACAACTTTCATTCTATGTTTGCAGTAGCGCATTAGGGTGTGTACAGAATCTTCAGTTCATTTTTACAGCATGCTTATTGCAAGGCGTGTCCATGAAGCCTGTGAAGACAATCAGAATGCATACTGCAGTGAACAGACATGAGCCGGTGGCTGAAACACAATCCTGTGACTCGAAATGAGAATTAATAAAATGGCCGACATGCTCATTCACACCACAGTGCCATTGTTTACCAAATCCAGACCCATTTAACACGAGAGCGTGATGCAGTGTCGAGTGGCTTCCCAGCATTTGTCGGAGCCTTGAGCGATTAGCACAACAAGGGGTCGCTCGTGTCAGGTCTGCACTGATGTGGATTCATTTTAAACTTTCCATCACAGGAAAAAAAAAGCACTGTGAGCCTTAAAAATGGTTGAAAAAAATCTCTCACAAGTGGCGATAATGAAGCTTTTTGGAAAGTGTGATGTGTGGCTGTCATGTGATCAGCTAAAGCGGTTTTTTACATCCTCAAAGGACAATCACCTTTCCTCTATTTTGGCTGTTTGGTGGGAACACCAGGCTGTTAGAGCTTTCCACCCACACTAATGAAAACACCAGTGTGGAAAGCTTTTTAGTATTAAACAGCCCTCTCATATTATTCTACTGATATATTTTTCTTTAAATAAATCAACACACATGTATCTGTTAACTCGGATGTTTTATTATAAAGCCAAAGCGCATGTAACTGTAAATGTAGAGAGATGTGCACCACTGCATCCCAGAAAATAAACGTTTCTTCAAGTATTAACTCAGCCGAGAGGCCTGTGAAGTCACTTGCATTCCTGCATTGATCAAACCCACTAGTTGGACATGAAACCGAGCCACACAGAGTACAAACTGATTAGCTTCCCTGTCTCTACATCTGGAAAGACCCAAAACAGCCCTCCGAATATGCGAGACATTTCCGTTAGATTTATCTCCAAGACATGGTTTATGTTCAGCTCAAGGTCTTAGACTGTGTTAGACCATAAATTGTTGCTGCGGTTAGTGAAGAAGAAAAAAAAAAAGCAGATCTGTGCTGAATTGGCAGCTAAACAAATGACTGTAGAGAAATTCTCAGTTCAAAGCTACAACTGTGTTCGAATTTGTCTCGTGTTGCAAAACTGCACATTGACATTACGCTTGTCATCGGGATATCAGTGAGCTGCAGACAGATTGCTGCAATTTTACCTAATTTAGAGTAGAATCAGCTGTAAATACTTCATCAAGATAGCAGACAAGAATGGGAAGGTGGAATTACTGACATGAAATCCCTTTGGTAGACTGTAAAAAGTTTTTGAGCAACCTACAAATGCAATTACAGAATAAGCGGTGGATAATCGACGCCCTCTCAGGATTCACAAAAATCGTGATCTTAACAGAGAACATTATCTGCTGATGCGATTCCGTATATGTCACACAGGTGTCATGAGCAAACTAAACCACATCATCTTTTCCATATGTCCACATGCCTTCAGAGCAAACGTAACCCTCCTGAAATCACTGTGCGGCCGATGCTCACAGTGATTCATTGCTTGGATAAGGTTGACTAAACTTCCCTCTCACATCTAGCCAGCCGCTCCACCAGTGTCTAATGGCTATAACATTTACCATCACATTTTTGCCACGTATTCACAAAGAAGCAAAGGAGGACAAATGCTGCTGTCTGGTGATTATTCGTGGGGTTCTTTTTGAGATGTCCTGCTTGTTTGTCCCATTAGATAGACTAAGTAATGAGTGTACAATTCTTCCAAAGAGTGCATTAACCTGCGCAGTGCCTATCAAACTTTAACTGTGTGGTGTTGTAACAACTGTTAAAACACTCTTCTTCCCACATGCGTTCGTCTGAATTGTATATTCATGGCAGCCCGAAGTGACAGCTCGTCCAACTTTCCATAAATCTTGGAGATACAGCTCAAGAGTTGAATGAAAACCACATGCAGGAGGGAATAGGAGATGAAGAAGGGGACAGAGACACAGAGAGCAAAGGAGGGAGGCAAGGAAGGCTGACCTACAACTGGAACAGATAAATCAGGCAGCGGAAAAGTAAAGTGATCTAAGAGGTTCTGTTGGCTTTATTCAAACAAACAAAACCATATGTGCAGATGCATGTGTGGGTGCGCGCACATGTGCATGGGGATGCGGCGACTCGGGGCGCCTGCATAAACCAAGACCAGCCTTCTCTCTGCTCACAGATCAGTGTACGTCTCTCTCTGTTGGTGTGTCACCAATGATTGGGGGCGACGGCCTATTCTCTTTCAACTCTAAATTAGCTGTTTTGGTTAGTGAACCAGACGTGCAGATCAAAAAGGTCAGACATGCCCACTTAATCCTGGTAAATCTCCCCCTTCACATCTCGCCAGCCTGTCAGCTTCTGTGTGACAGCAACCATCACAGACACATGCCTTTGCTCTGTGCGCCTCCAAGAGTCCCCCCTCTTATGCAAAGCAGTTGTAATTTTCCTTCCAGCACTGACATTTTATGTGTCTCCGGGGAGTCATTGTCACAAGTGGAACTGTGTCATCTTTCTAAAAAAAAAAAAAAATCATTCCTGCATTGCTGGTTAAGGGGAGGACACATGATCTTCTCTTCTACTTTTAGAAGAATGCTAAATATGGCAGCTTATGATCAGCTCTGGACTGAACCCGCACGAGCTGCAGGGGCTTTAAGGCCGCCGGGGTCTGCGGGTATCCACATCTGAGGAGCAGCAGCTGTCTTGACCTTTGTGAGACTTGTGATGGAAAAAGATGAATGAAACTCTTCTATCTGAGCTCGTTAGGGTTCATTTCCTTCTAGCATCAGGAGTTGTAACCCTGCATACTTGTTTTTGGGGGACAGCAATTTAGAGTGGGCCTTGGAGCTAATTGATTACAGCGTTTTAGGGCTGATCTCATTGGAAAAAGGTGATAAAAGGGTGTTTATTCTTATCTAACACATGTTGTCCTTAAGTGAAATTCCAATATGGTCTAAATCAAACCAGGGTTTCCCAAAGTAAAGGATGGGGTCCATCTTGGTGCTTTCCAGGTGAAGTAACCAAGTCTTCATTCATCTCCTTAGGTGTGGAAAATTTTAACAATACACTATTTTGAGGACCCCAGATGGGCCACAGCCTTTATTTTAGAAACCATGAAGTTATCTTGGTTGTGACAACTTCTGGCTCAGGGTGAAATTAACAGTTATTCTCTAACTTGAATATCCAAAATCCAAATTTCCTATCACTCTCAGTGTCAGAATGCGCAAAACAACATTCCCCTCAAGGCTCAACAGCGTTTAGCTAAAGTGTTGTTTTGTCCAGGACCCCTTCTCACCTGTTTGAAGTCCGCCACAAAAGTGATGAGCGTCCCATCTCCCTGCTTGAACTCGAGCGATATCGAGTCTCTCTCGCTGTCCGCCTCCAGAACCTCCTCGGTCACCAGTCCGTCGGAGAGCCGGACCCGGACCCGCAGCTCTGAACCGAGTCCCGCGGCGAGCACCAGCACCAGGGCGCAGAGACGGGTCAGTATCCGAACCGAAGCCGCAGAGGTGCAACTGGCAAACATCCCCGAAGCCGCAAAACTGAATCCAACAGAGGAAAAAATCGAGGCGAAATCCGCCGATATACGCTCATATCCCCCTTAACTGTGGTCTTGGATCGTGCGTAAAGTCTGTTCCTTCATATTCAAAGTGGAGTTAAAGGCGTAAAGCCCGGCTTACTGTTCCATATGTGCCAGTACTTTCCCCCACAGATTTACAAACAGTCATGAAAATCAGACGACAATCTCCCCCCTGAACAATCTCTGCTTTTCACTTCTGGGAGCCCACTTCACTTCCCATTGAAAGTCTCTCGCTCCGGTGTTGTTGATAAGATCATGCGCAATTCAGTTTCCCTCCGCACCGCAGCCGACAGTCCGATGATCGCACGTTGCTTCTCATTCTGCTTTGTGTTGATATTCCCTTCTTCTACTTCTTCTCTTTTTTCCCTTCTCTCTCTCTCTCTCTCTCCTTCTGAAATCCACGCAGTCCCGTCACTTCCTATCCGTCGGTATCCCACCGCCGCTTGGCCTCCAAACTTTCTGCGGTGTGTGAGTGAGTGCAGTGATGGTAGTAAACTCTTAAAGCCACACCACCCTCGGAAAGAACTCTGCCCATCCCCCTAAAGGCCTCATGTGATCCTCCTGCACTCCAGCAAGTAGGCTAATAATACCCCCCAACAATTATAACAAAGGTGTTGTTAGGATTTGCAAATCATAGCTTTGGTGGATGTTGTTCTTGTCATGTAGGGATAAATAAAGCACATGGGCAAACTATATTTTACAGCAGCTGGTGATCAAAAAGCAAACAGCAAGTAACACTTAAAACAAAACCCCAACTTGTGTATTTTTTGGAAAACATTGATTAAAGATTTTACTCTTGCAGCAGATGTTTTCTTAGGTTTATAAGCATTATTTTAAATCAAAATTAATATGATAATTGAAATTGATGTTTTCCACAAATGTGTTGCCTTGTGTCATCTTATGGGGGTAGAACTACATAAATGAATCACCTCATCTTCTTGACATATCAAGCATGACTGTGGCTGATTTGCATCACAAAAGTGAGACTATTTGTGTGACACTTTGCACTACAGTGTACTGCCTCCAGCCTAATGAGGAAAACAAAAGAGGATCTTCCCTTAATCTGCATTTTTACTGTAATTTCTAAAGCCTACTCTGAGACATAACAATGGTTCCTAAATGGTTCTTCAGAAGGTTTTCTGGTTCAGCAAAGCGCCATCAGCAATTGAAGAACCTCTTGATTTAGGGGATGGCTCTTCACATACTTTTGGTTCTTGAAGACACTCTCTTTCTTCATTTTAATAGGAGATATCTGTTTTAAAGGCAGGCAAAAGCATAAAATCAGAGCTGCAGTTAACCTTTATTTTCATGATAGATTAATCATTTGGTCTGTAAAACATCAGAAAAAAGTGAGAAATACGCATCACAATCTCTCAAATTTCATGCTGGTGTCTTGTAACATGTTGTTCAGTCTGACCAACAGTCCAGAACCCAACATGTTAAATGTATTATAACAGAAAGGACTTGCATTAGACGTTTTTGGCTCAAAAATCGTGTAAACAGATAATATAATGAAAGCAGATCTTCTCTGAAGAACCTGTTTTTGTTAAAGTTCTTTGGAGCAACATTTAGACATCCCAAAGTACCATTTTAAAAAGTTTTTTTAAAGGTACCTTAGAAGATTCTTTAAATAGCCTCTTGTTTAAAGTTCCTTTATGGAGCCAAAAATGTTTCTTCGATGACATTACTGCGAAGAACCATTTTCAGTTCCATTTGGCACCTGTTATTTTACTGGGTGCAATAATCAGTTTGAAAACAAAACAGTTTTTATGAGCTCACTTTCTTGTTTTTCATTCATTTGAGTACCTATCTGATCTCACCCTTTTTATTTATGAATTTACCTTCGATACCTCCTGAAAATAAATCTATCAGGTAATTATTGCCTTTGATGACAACATAGGTTTCGACTGAGGGAAAAGAAAACAGTCGCTCCTTTATTCTCCCCATGTATGTGATTTAATTTTATGATGTCCTCGAGGGAAAGCTTGACAAACCTGAGGTGAAAGCTGCCAAAAAGATAAACACCGCCTATCTGACAGGAGATCTCAGAGCCATATGAAATGGTAGATTACCACTGTATGTGTGTGGGTGGGTGTCAGAAAAAGCATGGGTGACATCCCTGCATTAAGCCACCTGAGCAGTTGCGTTATCTCCATTGGCCTCTGCACTACATTCTGGGTGGGCCGAGCTCAGGGGTTGGTGACCCCAAATGTGGCAGCACTCTAGCGCTGCTGGGGCCGAGAGGTGGTCGCTCCAGTGAAGGGGAAAACAAACAGAGAGGCCATAAAGCAGAGCAAATATTGTTAGGTGGGACTGGCAAACCAAGCTGGGCCCTGGACCCCGATAGACTGAAGGAGTGGAGGTCACGCAAACACACCCTTTTGTGATGGAGTTTAGTTTTCAAGTGTTCTCCGGCTACATCTTAGTTAGAGCATTCGAACAGATAAAGACTAACCATCTTGTGTTTTCTTAAACTTTGTGACTGTCTGTAGGCACCAATCTAATTCTTTCTACAGAAAACATACAAGTTTTGCTGCAATCTTTATTCCTAATAACTGGGAGCAACAGCAGTTTTTGCTGTTTGCTTGCTTCAGCCTGAATTTCATGTTGTATCCACACACACACACACACACACACACACACTAGTCCAAAGTGCAGTAGCTCAATGAGGCTGTTTGCCTAAGCCGACATGGGCAGATAGCAAAGGCAGACACATGCTACAGTGTACAGAAGGTGTTTATGATTAACTAGCAATTGTGCTGTCTTTTGGTAATTACTGACACAATGTGGACTGTATGGTTAACCACGTCAGCGCTTCTCCTGGCTGGTTTTCCAAACAACCAGTGATGTAAGAGAGAATTTAAATTTCCTTCTTTTCTGAGATGTTCCTTGATTGTTCCAACCAAGACGCTGTTTGCATTCCTAAAGGCGAAACCTGTGAAATAGACACCACAGTCTTGTCAGTCTCCTGTAGACTCTCCATGTGTTTGCTTTTTTCATTCTGACAACACAGCTGCAGAGGTGCGTTATCTTAACACGCATAATCTTGACATCCTCCAGCAGTTGCGAAATCAGAAAACAAAGTTATATCGGAGCCTTTTGTTAAAAGTGATGCGTTGAGTCCCTAAACAGCAGTGATAGAGTAACAGTTATTTGTTTTCTAGACCCCTACATTACTGTAATACATGAGGCTGCTGTTAAAACCACAAATAAATACAGTAAAGATTGCCCCCTGGTTATGCAGCCATCATAGAGCCTACCATGTAGAGTTACAAATCAACACCAAATCAGAACGGTCATTAGGAACTACAGTTCAGACTAGTAAAGGACATGGTTGTGAAATAATCCTTAACCGCTGCAAATGCACAAGTGTACGACCACTTTACTGTTAGAAACGCAAAGTATTTCCATCCTTTGTTGACGGACAGTTGTGCTTATTTGTCAGGTATTTGACTTTGACTTCAGCCGGGGTACTAAAAACTTCATTCCAGTCGTGTGCTTATGTGAGTGCATGTGCATGGACTTGCACAACGTTAGCTGAAAATGGTTGCATTTGACAAGCGATTTACGCCACCCAGATAGAGCTTTACATCAGACCGGCCACTGAAAACAAGAGTAGGCCAGCTCTTCTGCAACTAATCAGGTTTGTCATATTTTAAGAGCATATTCCCCATCTGGAACACTTTTCTTTCATAGTAGAGACAGAAACCTCCAGATAGAGAAAGACAATATTTAGATTGGGAGCTGATCACCATCACATGCGACCGTGCAGTATTACCCCTAATACTCCCTGTTATAGCTGAAATGTTTTCCTCCATAATGGTTTGCTTGAACAAAGTATTCAGCGGTAATCAAAAAGCCCCCAAAACCATCAAGCCGACAATGTTTCACTCCTGCAGAATGAGGACAGCCAGTGGGGGAGAGCCAGGCTCTGTGGTTGATCTGTAGTTGATCTCTCCTTCAGACAGATGCCAGAAGTGTGTGTGTGTGCGTGTGTGCATGTGCATGTGTGTGTGTGTGTGCTTTTGAGAATGTGTCATATTTACATAAGGACTGCAGGAACTGAGGTTGCTTCCCAGTTCTCTGATGATATTTTCATATCTTTGCTTCCCCTCTTTTCTTCCCTCTGTTTAACTGCTTTGCCTACAGCGCATTGGGGCAGCAGCCAGTCGCTCAGCGAGCTCCCTGCTGTAGGCCGACTGAAGATATCCCCTTACATATGTGGGGCTCTGGGGCCACAGTAACCCTTCTGGAGTGCAGGCTTGCATGGAGGAACAGAGAGAGAAGAGACGAGGGAAGTTGGATGATGATGGTGGGGAGACATGTAACTATAGGCAAGCCAAGAAAATCCTTTTGTAAATGCATGTAGAACACATTCTATTCACAGTGGGAGACTCATGGAAGATTATAAGAAGACTAAGAAGAACAAAAACAAGAGTGAGGAGAAATAATGTGATAATAATAATACTGGGAATAATAATAATAGCTATTCACAACACTTGCACATTATTCAGTCACAAAGAATGTGCTGGACATTTTTGCAAAAGACAAAAAATGTATGCTCGTATAAAATGGATAAAAGACTGACAGGGTTAGAAAGTACATTTGATTACTGCATTTAAGAACAAACTAAATTAGATGCACTTGCACTTTCCATTGTCATTCCAGAGATGAGTGTCAAAAGAGAAGAAAAAACCTAAACCTGGCCCTGTTATGCTGTGGAGGGCATTTTGCTGGCATGGTTTGTTTCCATTAGTCACCCCAAAAAGGAAAATGTCACTGCAAATCAATACAAAGTTGTTCTGAGCCATCATCTTTGACCTGACAGGAGTAATCTCCTCCAGGAAGTCCTCATCCACAGGGCAAAAGGGGTCACTGAATGCTTTGATGAGCATGAAAATGATGGAAATTATATGCTGTAGCCTTCGCTATGACCAGATCTCAACCCAACTTCAGACCACTCTCTCTTTCACCACCATCAAAACACCAACTGAGGCAATATCCTTTGGAAAAATGGTGTTCATGCCTCCGGTAGAATTCAAGAAATGTATCGAATCAATGCCAAGTTGCAGTGAAGCTGTTGTGGTTGCCCACCTGTTGTTGTTTTTTTTCCTTTAATTTGTCACCAATGTACTTCACACTTCCACTCCACTACATTTCATGTGAAAATCTTGTACATTTTACTCCACCACATTATGGAACAGGTTCAGTTGCTTGTTACTGTACAGATTAAGATCTTATCTATCTATAGCTATATTTCCATAGCACCTTTCAAAAGCAAAGGTGCAATAAAACAATAAAAGAAGACAATAAAACATAAGTAAAGACATCACAACCCTTAAAGGAGCAATAACAGAGAATGAGAGAAAGAATAAAATGAATAAAATTTGCTTTCAGCCTTGACCGTGGGATATTCTCAGGTCAGGGTGCAGAATGTGGTGATAAAGTTCAGAGATATAGTGCTAAGCAAGCCCTTACATATTGTATGATCAGTATAGAAAACATGACGCACTGTTAATCTTCCAAACAATATATAAAATAGTTAAAAATAGCTCCACTTAAAGTAGATGCCACTTATATAACAAGACATCAGTATAAATACAGCATGAGAAGAAGTTCATTTGTACAAACACTATGTAATTTGATCATTTTACTGCTTTCAACATCACATGCTCTCAGGTACACAAACGCTCAGATGCTGCTTAAGTGTTCCTCATTATTTACTATTACTCACCGTACGAGTGGTATCCAGATGTTTCTGTGTCATCACTAGCAGAGGCTTGGTTCAAAGGAAAAACATGATGAAATAACCCCAGCCCTACCAAGGAAAGGTATCACACCCTTTGCATATACTTCCTCATCCCACACAATTACTTTTATTATGAAAGAATTCCATGGAAATTCCCATAAAGTTAATGACAGAGTGAGAGAGGCAGAGATACAGCACCGGGGGAAGAAAAAAAAGAAAGCTCTTTTGAATTGTAAAAATAAATAAACATGTTTGGGCTTATAGCTCGGAGCATTAAGCCCCACAGTGAGAATCTTTCCTGGCGGAGTCCCAGCAGGAGATGAAAGACAATCCCACTTTAAACGCAGGCGTAGGAACGTATCATTTATCGTTCCTCATTATGGCAGGTCAGAGCTGTTATGATCTAATAGCTCAGGTGGAGCTACCTCTCTCTGTGTGTTTCTAGAAAATGCATATACAAATACTTTGAGCCTCTGATGAGTGCAGTCGTGGTTATTTAGACATTGTAGCCAGTGTGTACACATCTGGCAAACTTTGTTGTCCTTTGTTGTGAACAAGAATGCAACAATCGAATAGAAATGAATCTTTTAACAAGCTGTGTCCCACCAGATGTGCATCCAAACAAGGTTTAGTTTCTCTCAGTTAAATCATCATATAGGTTTAATGAAGAGGAAACTGTCAGTCAGTAAGACATAAGAAGACTTTAAAGATCTTTAAGCTACTTATGAGTTGGGGGCAAATGTGTATGATAAAGGGTAAAAATCTGTGGCCCTGTGCATACTATTGGTGGGAAAATGTGAAGCTTCACGGTGGATGATGTTTGGTCAAGGTCTCCAGAAAGTCTCCCTTCATCAGATGGCGTTGATTAAAGTCTCAGTTCTGAGGAATCACATGACTCGGAGAACATCTGTTCAGGATACAGCAAGGATCTCCTCAATATTTCACTAATCGAACCCTCGGCCTGCTGGGGTTAAAGTAGAAATTACTGCTAATTCACAGTGGGGAGCGTTTAATAAGGTTGCTGGGAGTCATTCAGAGGTGAATCACTAAACCCTCTTTCCTTAGCAATTAAACTCTCTTCAACCACACTGACTAATAGTGTGGTTACTTGTACAGTGTGTTACAGTCTGTATCGTATTTGAAGTTGTAGCAACCTTGTTATGTTTCCTGCCCTGAACCATAATATAACCTTCATCATTTATCTTCTCTTAGACAAACAGTCTGAATCCATTGCGGCTCACAGAATAACAGCAAAAGTATTCAGTAGTTGTAAGAAGTGGCGTTCTTTGATATTTGACTTAGATGATGCACACAAAAATTTATGACGATGTCAACCATTGTACTGAGTAGATCAAACTGGCATATAAATCTTCTTTGATCACCGTTAAGAGTGTTGTTTTTCAACCTTGACTGATCCCTCCATTGTCCATATAAGTGAAAGCTGACATCAAACACAATTGGCCTCAGTATCACTTACAGACTCATGGTCTCTGTAATAATAATATAGTCAGAAGAAAAGTTCCCAGCATGCAATAAGTTCATATTTTCTGTATTAGTCAATCGTTTGGAGCTCTGTTTGTTAAGCTGTTCCACTGAATCTCCTTTTAGCATCTAGGTTATTGAAGAAGATCCATGGCTGTCTTCACAAAGCGATAGCTGAATTAACAGTGACAGTGATCTCAGCTCAAGGGGAATATTTCATCCAAAGAGTAAAGAAGTTTGAGCCAACACTGCTAACTAAAGTACTAAACTGAACTACTCCGTGTGCTGTGAGCGACTCTGAGTCTGCTGTGAATAACAGCACAAAGGGAGTTCAGATTGTGTGTGCCAAAACGACACAACATGGGCTCGAAACTGTCTAACACAAACTGACGAAAGCTGAAGCCAACAGAAACATGAGCACTTGACTACCAAGGAAGAATTTATGTGTGCTCAGGCACTTCCTGTCGGCTCGGTGGAGCATTTCCGCATGTTTTGGTTCTAATTTTACACTTTTGATTGGGTCTCATTATGCTGACTATGCTGTTTTTAATAGTAGTGAGCAGATGCTTTTGGCAAAAGCTAACTGTATGCTACCTGCTTGGCACTAAATGGCAGATGGTGAACGAGTAGTTGTCACAGTAGAGTATTTAGTAGCAGCTGGTAGTATTGAACTTATAATTGTTCAGCATGCTAATATTGCTTGGTATCTGCAAGGGGCCAAAAACATAAGCTACTGTAGGTTTAACTAAAGTGCATCTTTCAATGTTGCTCTCATCCCAGAGCTTCAAATTTCTGATCTGCAGATATTGGCCTGCCCTGTGTTTTCTGTTTTTGTTTGTTTGTTTGTTTTGTTTTTTAAATTGGCTGTCAGTTTCTTATTTAAATCCTTTTATCCCTCCATTTTACCCTCACCTCAACTGGTCAAGGCAGACGGCCACCCTCCCTGTGCCTGGTTCTGCCTTTCCACTAAGTGCTTGCTCAGAGGGAATCACTGGGTTTCTCTCTATTACATTGAAGGTTTTGTACCCTTTGAAATTAGTCAGGTACTTTTGTAATGTTTATATTGCATCTCAATTAAAAAGCATTTCTGTTAAACTAAACTCGTTTAAAGTCGTTTTAAATGTGCTATATAAATCACAATAACATGTAAAAAGAAAAGTCCATCAGTATATTTACCCTTTGATATGAGGCTTTCAAGAAACAGAATATCCTGGAACAATATCAAAAAGCAGTTTGTCATTTTACAAATGAACAGCACAGAAAACCATCTTTTTAATAGTGATTAGCATCACTTAAACCAAAACCCTAACCTCAATTCCACTCCAGCCCCATGCTATTACCCCGGCTGAGATTATTAAGGAAACACTGTAAGGTGCTTTCTGCCGGTAGCCTTTTTTTTGTAACCATACTCCATATGTTCATCTGTCATTAGGCCTGCTTTGCTGCAGTAACAGGCCTGCTATTCATGCAGATAAGAGGCCAGTATAATTGCCGTGTGGCCCAGCAGTCACGGCACGGTTGCTGATGCTCTGCCAGCACACAATCAAGATGCCTGCTCCAGATTATCACGCTGTAAACAAACTGGTGCAGGCCTCTCCCTCAGCGAACTGTCAGACCTCTTTCATGCATTGGGATTAGCATTTCCAACTGTCAGCTGCCAGACTGGGCGCACTGTTTCTCTCTTGATATTCTAAGTCAACACACCTGGAACAAAAGAATCAGATAAACAAAAATAGCAATCCTGGCTAATCGGTGCTACATGAGTTGGTCGGCATATTTTAAATTCTTTGTGATATGAATTCCTCCCTTTTCTAGTGGTGTTTTTGGATCCACATCATTCACATGTGGTTCTCTGATGTTCTCTTTGACTGAAGATGCCATTAATTTAACTGCTTCTCCCGTGAAGAACGGCGAATCAGTAAAATGTCTGTTTTTAGACGAGTGTAAATTGTAAATGTGGGGAAACATTAAAGCCGCCTTTTATGATTCTGAGCCCGTTTCTTGTGTGCAGCTTCTAATTAAACTAAAGAAACATGACACTGTAAATCTAAAATAATTGCTCCTGTTTTAGCACATATGAAACGTTAAGCTAAGAAGACATAACCACACAGGCTGTAGTATTTCTCTATTTGTGTTTTCTTGCACAGAGTTGAAGCGGGACAAAAATGTGCCCCAGTGTTGCTCAACTGACCTTACAGCTTGAGGAAAACAAATATTTTCCCCAATTTTTGTTGTTTGTTCACTGCCAATATTTAGCCTTAAGCGACAATCTGTTTTTTATTTCCCTCCAAAAAATAAAAAATAGTTTCCTAAAGGAAAATTTAATTAGACGGATTTTCTGTATTTGTTTTGTTGTCGCAGCATGGATGACCTTTGCAACTACAAAGCACAAAATCTGTATAAAGTTCACCTACTTGCATAATACTGGCCAAAAACAAGACATCAAAGGGGAAAACACAGACAAACTCAGCATGCATGCTTTGAGCAAAACCATTCTGGGACGACACGTACCAGGAGAGCAGAAGTAACGCTGGTCTCAACAGTTGGGGGTTTACCTTCGTGTGGGAGCCAAGAAAGCCAAGGACACAAACCAAACGATGCTGGTATGCAGGAAATGGATACTTGAGCAGAGATAGCCTCTTCATGGAACTCACATCTTGCATTATTTACTGAGGCCTATCTTGCAAGGGAAAAAAAACTACTTCATGAATTGACCTTGATATGTGATATATGATGTAAGATGTTGCTGAAAACACTGGTTATGATGCATTGTGGGAAAGCAGCTCCAACACTCAACACGGTGCACATTTTTTTCAGTTAATTAAAGTAGAATTCACAAGTGGCACTGTGGAGATCCTGACCTTATATTATTTGCACCTTGTTTTACAGGCATATGAACATGGACACGCATTCCTTTATGCATCGTAAAGGTTAACAGGCCAGTAAACAACTGGAAGATGAAATCTGCAAGCCAGTGTAAGAGAATAAAGTTTTGTGTTCAGGTGGAAATTGTTTGTGTGCAATGAAAACTCCATCTAATGCCTTTATTGAAGGTCTAGCTTTACCATGACAGTAAAACATCCAAATTAGTTTTAAAATCTTACAACACTGCAGGGACATTATGCCTCACTTAAAAGTGTCGATTTCTGCTGACAGCACTTTGCGGAAACATTACATTTAAGACCTGTTTTAACAGGATGTAGTGCAGGTGTCTCCGTTCCCTGTGGCTGAATGTGTGAGGTCTCTCTCTAACCTGTAAAAGAAATATAGCTGTTACATTAAGCTGTGACTTTTTGGATCCAGTTTTTCCTTTAACTTGACCTGAAACATTGAGGACATTTTAAAGGAGGAGGGATCCAGCAATCCAACAATGTGTTTAGTTTGTGTGGATCCAAACACAAATTAAACAAATTTACACCGGGGGTGAATATTTTTTTCCTGCACACAGTGGCTCCTTGTCTTTCCAAAGTGTGAAAATGCTCAATTTAGAAGACAGTCAGATATATAAAAATCAGTCGACAAAAGTGACGGTGATGATACAGTCAACAAAACACATTAAGAGAATAGTTTGTACTCTTGAAATATACATATTTTTTTGGTTTGAGTGTTAAAAATCTATGCAGAAAAACATCAATATACTTTTGTATTCATGTTTTCAAGTTAATAAAACCACTACTATGTTGACTGTGAATTAGAAAGCTAACTTAAAGAAACATTGGTTTGAAGAATCACTGCTGCTGTGGCTGTTAATTATCTAAAAGAAAACTATTTTGTTTTGGTGCCCAGATTTACACCATCTGACACTGTTCTTTGTTTTCTCTGCCACAGAGTTCGTAGTTGCTGGCACAAAAATGCATGAGCAGAATTTAGGGTTAACTTTCCCTTCTGACCTTTGGCCTTTGCCTTTATTAGCAGGCATGTAACGGTCTTCACTAAATCTAGCTTGTGTCCTCACAGTTCAGTGGCCAAACAAGGAACTTGACATTCTTGGGACATCCATGATGACTTAACTGCCTCTCCCACAAGCATGGCTTTGTCTGCGAGATGTGTTTGTTCACGTGAAACAGGTCTGAGCTCCACTCTTGTCCGGTCACCAGATAAAAAGGCTTGTGCAGCTGACTCACTCCAGTGACTGATGCCACAGTCTACTCTGTGGCCAGACAAAAGATAAATCAGAACTTATGTTGGTTTTGGGGAGAATCCTGCGGCAGACATACTGACTTCTTTCAGGTTACTGTAAGAACTGCCTGACAAGCTGGAAGTACATAATGAAGAACAGACTAATAGACAGTAAGGTAATAAAAGAGCTCAGTAGGAGTTCACTTAGAATCTGTTTCATGCCATGTGTTTTGAATTTTATGCAGTTTCCCATGAAACTAGGCCATGGATCATCCACATCTTCCTGCTGCAAGACTTCAATTTTTGCAAAGCCTGCTGACAGCACACACACACACACACACACACAGAAAATGCCCTTACCTTAACCCCTGGATGAGTGCACGCTGGGAGGAATTCTCCACGGTGTGTAGCAGAGAAGGAAGGAAGAAATGGAGGAAGGGAAATGGAGGATGACATTTTTCTTAGTTATGGCCTAAAGTCTTGGAAACACCTGTAAATCTGTCTCTCTTAATGAGCTGTTTGCAGAACACACATGAAACTCAAAGAGCTTTTTCTTAGATGCTTCAATGACGCCTTTCAAATAATTGAACAAGAGAAAATGTTTTAATCAAGCTGGATTAATTTCTGCATTTATTTACATACGACTGCTTTTGTGTGGGCAAGTCAAAACAGACTAATCACATGGCACAAACCTTTACAAGGCAATAACGCTGCCAAATGTGCTTTGGCTTTGCTCTGTGCTGCCTCGCAGAATGAAAAGTTTATCAGTTTCCATCAGCATTCCTCTTTAAGTCCTTTGCACATGCCTTTTAAACTGATAAGCTGCGATAAAACTAGAAAGAAGGGCTTAAGTTGGATGAAATTACCTTCTGTTTTCTGCTTTCAACTGTCTCCTGGCCCAGAATCAGGATTTGTGAGACCACCGGTGCAGGTCTGCAATCCATGATTTGCAGATCAGTGAAGACTGTGGGAGGTACCTGACGTTTCTGCTCGTAGAATTTGATAGTGGCTGATAAGGTTTTGTGAAAAGGATTAACAAATACAAACATATGTGCCATGCAAGTCAGAGTTCAATTTGAGGCAATTTGTTGAAGATAAAGAGCTGAAAATAAATGATCGGAGCTTGCAAATACATCAAAAGCAGATAAAGGCAATAAAACAGGTAATGAAAATCAAAGCCACTGTGTAGAGAGTTTGAGTTTCTAATTCTGGCACCCCCAAGTGGTCAAAAATGACCCAAAACAAACACAAACACAAACTGAACAAAATTTCATCTGCAGTGGATACTTTTTCGTGGCTTCATGTCTTTCAAAAGTGTAAAAAAAAATCATTGTAGAAGACAGTTATGTAAAAGTCAGCTGACATAAATCACACTGAGCCGATGATTTGTACTCTAAAAATATACAAATTTTTCTCTTGGTTGTCTAAAATTTTGGTTTGACTGTTCAAAAATGAAGCAGAAAAACATTTTTATTCATGTTTTCAAGTAAATAAAACCGCTACTGTGTTGACTGTAAATTAGAACCAATTATGCACCAAAGCCCTGATCAAATGTCACCGCAAAAGTGCCACACCTTGCTTTGAATAGAAAGGCCTCATATCGTGCAAGCTCGGTGAAAGAAAAATAAAATCACTCATCTGACCACGATCAAAGTGTTTTAGTAATAGATACAGTATTGACTGTCACATCAACAAACAGGCCCATTGACGTATTGTGGCAGTTTAACATGGAGTGACACCCTGCCTCAAGGCAACGCGAGTCACTAAAGGCTATCAGTTACTTTAATTAACGTCGAAAGCATCTAACTGTTGACAAGTCAGCAGGCCGGGAGGATGATCTGTCTGCCTGATTTTTGATGTAAGAACTGAAATGTGAAGAAAATCTGCATGATAAACCACTATGACCATCAGTTACAGCAAAGAGAATATTAAGTATTTTCACAAAACTTCTGCATGTAGATCACATAAACAAGCAATAGACACTAAAATATGATAAACAAATTTTGCACGTTGTCTGAACTTGAGGGGCTTTTTTTATTTATAGGTACCAGTACCTCAATTGGTAGCCATGCAACAGAGTGCAGCTCACTATCCTTTGGTGATAAGACAACATGCTGTTTAATCAGAACATTCCTGCAGGTTAATGTCAATACACTCTGGCACGCCATGTGGAGAAGGTGATGGGTAATTACATCCATTCAGACAGCACACAAACATACACACACACACACACACACACACACTCGATGTGTTTACTCAGTTTCTCTCAACGGCCATGGTTACATGAGGTCTACTGTTTTCTTTTTTTATTGCTTTTAGATCATCAGGTATGCAGGACTGCAGTAGAACGTACACAAAAGATCAAATGAATCCAGAAGAACTAGAAGATAAAGTCTGATCAAACTAAGCTGCAGGATAGAGGAGTCTGAAGCTTAAAAACCATCCAGTGTGATTGTGAAATGCGCAAACAAACCTAAACAAAAAGATAAGCAACATCTGTCATGATTCATACTCCGTGTTGGTAATGTGATTTCATCAGAGCCATGTAGGTGGTATTCAGTATGTGTCGGATGAAGCCTGCAGGTGAGGCAGTAATCGAGTAATTGGCATCATGTTGCCAAAAAGAGAAACAGTAATAAAAACACTGTGGAGTAGCTGGAGGAAAACCACCAAGACCTGATATGGCTGGAAGGGAAGCTGTGGAGCGAGAGAGGGGCGTAGTGAGCTGAGATAAGTGGCACCTTTGGGTGGTACTCAGCTGGATAACTGGTCATATATCAACACGTGCTGACTGTATTGTAGCCCTCGAGTCTGAAACGTGGCGATAAAATATCAATCAATCAGGACGACGTTCAGAGAGCAACTGGAATTTGTGCACAAATGTTGACTTCATATGGCGCCAAATAAACGGAGAGAAAAGTCTGACTGATGTGAAAAACAACAGGAGCTTTAGGTTTGAAGTTGTGTTAGTGTTATACTTAGTGTATCTATTTTCCATTAGCAGGAAGTCTTGACGAATCTAGCAATGATTATGTATTAACATTAAACTATTTACCAGTAAGTGGGCTGACTGAGTTGCATTGAGAAAGAAAAGAAGTTCAGAAAATACGTCGAGTGCTTCTGTTGACTTAGTGTGGACAAAGCTTGCATGTACATTCTTGACTTCGCGAAAGCTGCAAAAACATATCATTAGCTCGATCCAGTAATTGCCACAGTCATCCATAATGTGCCTCGCTGCAGTGTGTCATGATTCCCTGTGCATTAACGGTATGGTGCTAGTAATCAGCAGTAATCCCAGATCTCACTGTCCTCATCCCTCGACTTAGCTGAAAGTTGCTTGTGGAGATGGACGTGTTGACAAGAACGCTCAGTAGCTATTATAAACTCGATAGACATGATGAAGAGGTTTGGAAGTTCCAGAAAAATCCAGCGGGGAGTCTTTTGTTAAACTGCTATTTCCAAAATTTCCAAGATCAAGATGTAACTTTCATGTCTGCCCAGGTTGATATGTAGCATGTCAAGTAAAGCAGAGATAGACAAATCACAAATGAAGGGTTCATTTGTAGAATAAACACTACTTAGATCATAATTGCTATGTCTAAACCAGGGGTAGCCAACCCTGGTCCTCGAGAGCCCCTATCCAGCATGCTTTAGATGTTTCCCTCTTCCAACACGCCTGGTTCAAATGATCAGGATCGTTATCAGGCTTCTGCAGAGTTTGATGATGAGCTGATCATTTGATTTAGGTGTGTTGGAAGAGGGAAACATCATGCTGGATGGGGGCTCTCGAGGACCAGGGTTGACTACCTTGGGTCTAAACTAATATTTTAACTTCTTGGTCTTGGCTCTACTCTGTTGTCTATCACTGTATGGCCCTAGTAGCTGTTTCTGTGTATCTTTTTAAACCTTCCTCTCACAAAACTTGGTGAATATTTGCTCTTTTTCAACTACATAAAGTAATTCTGGAGGCACAGTGTCCTCTTTTAGGATAGAAAACGCTCTGAAATGTGTATTGTCTAACCGTTATATAACAGCAATGAACAGACATACAGAGCAGTTTTGCATGTGTTGTGGGATGTTGAAACACCTTGGACAGTGTGTCTCTATATGGCTTTATTTTTGTCAAAAAGTGTCAAACAAAATACCGTACACCCAGAATCGTGGGGGTTTATTGAAACTGCTTTTTGTGTGTGAACAATAAAAGTGAATGTGTGAAGCTGCATTATTCTTTGGAAAACACTCATCATGCACCATATCAATCAAAACTTTATTGCTACAGTGAGGTGAAAATATCTCACTTTGATGCATTTTATTTGTCTACTGGGGGGAAAAAAAGATTTTTTTTACATTTTAATTCAAAATATCCAAAACCTTTGGTTCATCAGGCCTACTCAGGAGTCATCATCTATTTTCAAAATGCATGGTAATCAATCTTAAAACAAGGTTTCAAGTTTGTTTCATGGAGAACTCTTGATGCGCTATGAAATAAAAATGAGTGGAGAACAACATAAACACCATAAATATACAGAGCGGTCAGCAGGTCCCTCTTTGTAACATCCAGTGCAAAAGTCTAAGTCAAAGTTCAAGATATGCCACCTTGATGTCTAATTTTAGTTCAGTATGTAGCCAAGCAGTCCCTTTTTTTCCCTCGCCCTCCTGCTCCATCTGTCATCTTCACAACGCAGTGCCGAATGTCTTCACTGGGGCCTCAGTCAAGGTTTTTAAAGTCTTTCCTGAATTTGATCACAAAGGAAGACCCCTGTAACAAAATAAGAGCTGGAATTAGGCAGAGAAAAAACAGCTGGACCTGAAGGACAAAACTAAAAGTAGGTTCTATAAAAGAAGAAGTCATTGCCATCCTCCGCCCAGAAAAAGGCTGTCGGACTGAAGTCGCCTGAGATCTATGAGTGAGGATTGACTTTCCCTTTGTGGAAAGTCAAAACTTACTCAGAGTCTGATGGCAACTTTTTTTCTATTTCTGTGGAAAAGGTCAAAGTGTCACTGTAAAAAAGAAAGACAACATGGTGTTTAAGAAAAAACAAATGAGCAACAATTTCACCAGTTTGTTTTCATCCTCTCAGTTGCGACAATGCAAAATGAAATTAATATCTATATCCTGTTTGTGGGGTTCTTTCTTTAATCTTTCTGTCCTGTTCAGCTTGCCCATTCTACTTTTCTTTGAAGGTCTGTTCATCAGAGAGTGTCACATTTTCCAGCAAACTCTGAACCAGCTTTGTAAAGCAGGACTAAACCGGATTATCCTTTCGGTTTCTCTCTTTGTGGGTAAACTGATATGAACTCCGTGTAGGAATAAAAGGTGAATCCAAAGTGATGAAAGTGCTGCGCATTCCTGAAGGTGTGTTTTTGCAGACAGAGTTCAGTACAGAGCAGAGTTGCTGTGCAGAGCCCAGAGAGATGCAAAGACAGAGAGCACTCGTGACACCAACACTAAACACTAAAGCACAACCAAGGAGTCAGTTGCTTTTACTTACACAGATACCACTGCACTCACTCACTGCAGAGCTTACTTCTTCTTCCCGCCTAATGACATATTTTCAGTTTTTTTCTTCTGTGCCTCATTGAACAAAAGACACACCTTTATGTTAGCAAGTGGTCTGAGCAGTGTGTGAATCTGTGTCCATGCATTTGCAGCATGTATGTGTGTGTGAGGCCCCCACCCATGTGAAACGATTTGCATGACTGATAGTAAAAAGCTTAAACAACACCGTGCGTGACAATATGGATTCAGTTCTCTTGCATTGTGATTTTATTATCAATTTCCCCAGCCCTAATCTGACATGTCAACATGCACTGATTGCGGCATGTGTGTGCAGGCTCAACCAGTTATACTCCCAGGTTTGTTCATCGCGTCCCCTGAGGCCATAGTATGAAATTCTCACACAAAAACATGATAATCACAATAGTATTCTCATGTTATTGCAATGTAACTGAACCCAGAAAAAGCAAAACTTTCTTTCAAAACCTATTTGTTTTTTTCTTGTGCTTTAGTTCGTACTTTTAGTTTTACATTACCAAATTTCAAAAACACAACCTTAAATCAAACCTTTGTTGTTTTGGGAAATGTGCATATTTGATTTCTGGAATTAGTAACAGAGAAATTGTAAACATGTCAGCTGGGGAGTTTTACAGGGGATGTACAGGCCTGTTTCTTGGCTGGGACCTGTAACTTCACGGAGCCTCTGCTAACCGCCTGAAGGGTGTGACAGCAGAAGGTGTTGCTGTACAGGCTGTAGAGCATTTGAGGTAAATTTCTAAGTTGTGTTTTATGGGCCATGTAGGCAAAACTCATTGATTTGCTTGCAGCTTGCCAGAGGATCACAACAAAGCAAAGGTGTAGCATCAGTTTTTGTGTGTGTTAAAAAAAAAAAATCAAAGATATGAAACCAAAACTAGCTGTTTCCCCTTGTTTCCAGTGTTTGTGCTAACATAAGCCAACCAGCAGCAGCTTTTTATTAAATTAGCAGATATGAGAGCGGTATCGATCTTCTCATTTCACTTTGAATAAGAAAGCAAATGAACATATTTCCCAAAATGTCAACCTATTCCTTTCATGATGTGAAGCTTCTCTCATCATCTGAGGTGAAACAAACTATTGACAGCTTCACATTATCCTGATAATCTCATTTAACAGTCATATTGGCAAGCTGGTAAATGAAAAGAGGTTAGAGTAAGTGTATGCACAGTTTGCAGTCTGTGTGTTTGTCTATGTGGGCTTTAGAGCAAAGTTGTTCACATTTTGGTGTTAGATTGTTAGCATAAGCTTGTTGCCATTACAATATACTCATTCTATCTTTACAGAGTGTCAGGTAACTGGAACATCTGTCATTTGGAAATAGGATTTTATGCAGTTTAACATAAAGATGTTTGGATTTGAACAAAGCTTGACTTGCCAATATAGATATATACAAGTAGGTAGGTAGGTAGGTAGGTAGGTAGGTAGGTAGGTATGTAGGTAGGTAGATAGATAGATAGATAGATAGATAGATAGATAGATAGATAGATAGATAGATAGATAGATAGATAGATAGATAGATAGATAGATAGATAGATAGATAGATAGATAGATAGATAGATAGAATAGGTTGTACCTCTGTCATGGCATCATCAATCTGCTTCAGCTCCTCATAGTGGTCACGAGAGTCTCTTAAAGGTTGAACCATGATCTCTTCAATCTGAGGGAAAAGCTGGAGGAAAACAAAACAGTATAAACATTTATTATTAAGCAAAGAGGCTGTGTTTACATCAGCACACATTCGCAAAGATGTAGTTCTACCTTCATGACAGTCTCAAACATTGGGATGAGGACAAACTTGATGAATCCGATCTGAGCGGTAGGTTTGGTGACTTTGTCTCTGTCCATGAAGGGAGCCACCGGGAGACCCTCGGACTTCTCCCTGTCACTCTGGAAAACCAAAGAAGTACAAGCTTTGTCGTCAGATCAAATGTACTGAAGCTTTTCTTCAAGTTAACGTCCTTATATGATGGATTTGTGGGGTAAAAGTGAACGCCGTGATTGGAGTCACCTGCATGAAATACTCCTCCAGTAGACAGTCTACCCACGGTTCAGCAACCTCAGTTGGTCTCACCTCATTGGAAATATCACAGCACTTGATCAAAACCATCTTCAGCTGGAATCACAAACACACATATGTTGTAAACACATGTAAAATGCACACTCAGACCAAGGATAAAGAAGCCCATTCATTGTTGCAGTGACAAACAGGTTTGCCTTACAGCATCTACTGTATTTCTGTGACCACTTTCCCAATTACACTAATACAGTCCAATTGGCTGCAGATGATTACAGTACACTTAACGGATAAAGGCCCGCTTGTTTCGAGGTCACATCTCCTAAGTACTGTGAAATAAACTGCTGATGTCAGGTGGAGTTGCAACGTGATCTCGTAAGGCATGATGTATACATACGCATGTCACATGCTCCTCATTGGTGAAGTCAAAGTTGTCCACTTTCTGCTTGAAGGAGTCTAGTATCTCGCCGTGTCTGGCCATGTCAGTGGCCAGAATGAGGGTGATGATTGCCTGGAAATACAAGAGCAGAAACAAAGTCTATCTGACATCTGCTCACATTTAAGTCATAAAATCATCATAGACTCCAAACTGGTATGTAAATAAGTCTCCAGTGTGTGTGAGGTCACACATCTCACCTGTCTGATCTGTTTGAATGCTTCAGGATCCACATTTGCAAAGATATTGCACTCGGGAAGAGAAAGGATCTGGAAGGCCACAGCACAGTGATGGTTCTCCAGGGGAGAGATGTCGTTGTAACGCACTGCCAGCTCCGTGCGAGCATTGATTTGGTACCTGACAGATGGATGACACGGCTGAATGGATGGATTTAAGATGGATGGATAGTATATTCTCATGAAGCATCCCTGATAAGAGAGGTTCCCACCTGCCTGAAACCCCAACCAAAAACAACACGATAATCTGGATGTTTTCATACCTAAACTCTCTCCGTGCTGAACTAGTTTCACAGTTCATTGACAACAGTGTTGTGCAGAGGATGTCAAAACATGCTGGGGGTCAATGGGCATCTGTACTGGTCTATCTGTCAACGCCTTTACAGACAGAATAGTGAATCTTACGTGTTGTTGTAGCCAGGGTGGTCCAGGTCATGACACACTGCAGCTGTCATTAAAATGCCCATATCTGTGAGAGTCAGCTTCTCCTGGACAACAGTGTAAATTAAATGTGTCATTAAAACATTCAAAATATCCAGTCTTGAAGAAGGATGATTTAATCTTTAAAAAAAAATACTTAGAGGGGATATTGTATTTTGCACCATACCTGTAGGTTGCAGAGGTGAATCATGCCATACATCATCTGACTAACACAGAAGCAGTGACGAAAGTTGTGGAAAGGGTTGTTACGGTAGTTTTCCTGAATTGCCAACTAGAAGACAGAGAATTATTCATTCAGCGCTCTGACTGCAAAATCTTAAATCAAAAAGATTCTCATTGTCGTACCCTTTGATAATTACTTTGCAATCTGTGTCAGAACTCTGATACTCCTCTTAGCAGCACCACTGCCTTTTAATTAAAAGCAACTTTGAAATCTGAACCATCTGCACTGCAATATTCATACATCTTCCTGTACTTCATAGTTTTAACTTTTACCAGCCAGCGTTTGAGAGTGATTGGGTTCATGTTGAACTCCTTCACTAGTCCCAAATCATGGTACATGTACTCCAGACAGCTCAGCATCTGCAGCAACAATAAAAGGGGAAAGAAATAAGGCATCAGTCACTTGGATAACACAGAATGGAAATGAGTGAAGGAGACAAACAAACCTCATTGTGTTCCCAGTGCCAGACATCAAATGTTGGCTTCTTCAAGGCCTCAATGGTCTCCTGAGAGAGTGTGTACTACATATGGCACATAAAGAAAGTCATCAGAGCATCAAATTAACTTTTAGATTCTCAGAAGTGGGTATTATCTAAAGGTGAAGCGAGAATTTGTCACAGGAAACATACCTTCGGGTAATTGGGAACATCTCGTCGCGGAGTGACCTTCTTACCGTCATCTGAGAAGTTGTACTTGCATGGACAGTTCACCCTGAGATCAAAAGTGAAAACTTGAATAATTTTATATTTTAATACTACCTTACTTTCATATTCTTTTTGACATTTGGTTTTTATAGAAGCGATATTAACTGGAGCAAGGACGACTTATGTTGAACTTCTTCTCACCTGCCACCTCCTCTTGAGGTCATCTCATCTCGTAGCTTCTTCAGGTCATTTTTACACTTTTCAATCTCCACCACTTTCAGGCCTTCCACTGAAACAAGATGACTACATTGGATTATTGTTACTTCTGGAATATCACAGGTTCTGCATTACAATAAGCTTCCTTCTCAGTCTTTCCAAAATGCTGTACAACACATGCCACTCACGTTCTACTCTCTTCTCCAGCATTGCTAGCCGGTTGGTGACCTCAGTCTTCAGCTCGTTGATGCGAAAAGCTCTGAAAGAAAGGCAAATTATGAGAACAGTGAACTATATAATAAAGACTTGCACCTCATATGGCTCAGTGGTCGTGGCTGTGGGTTATCAGTGAAATGCACAGGTGTCAGGTATGTGTGTGAGGTATGTGTGAAGGGGGGAGGCTTTAGTCATAACATAACGTTGAAGGCGTTACCTGCTGAACTGCTCAGCCACCTGGGACAACACGTTCTGAAACATGTCCTCCTTCTCTGCAGACATAAATGTATGCCTCATACATCATCGTGAACAGAAATTGCATTGTCAGGTTTCATATTTTCAAGCTCATTACGTTCGCAGCAGATGTGTTGCTGATGCATGTGAGAAAGAGCTTGTTAAAGTAAAGAGGGAAAGCTTTACCTCCAAGCTGACTGGTAGACAGGGGGACGACTTTGTACAAAGAGCTGCAGGGAAATCAGATGTGCAGGCATTATTTATAGTGAATTGTTTTGTTAAAAAAATCCTAACACTAATATGACATAGAGATATTTCATTAACACGTAAAGACAGTATCATAATGATGGTATATTACTTTGGAGAGTTGGTGGGCATGGTGGGATCAATGGAAACTAAGGCACCTTCTGGATCCACCATCATGATGGCAGTGTTCCTGCAGTGAGGAGAGGAGAGAGCTGTAACCAGTACAATGCACGTCTTACATTTTAAATACATAAATCTATTTTTTTAAATTGTGTATTATTTTTCATTACATCTTTATATATCAATAAAGTCTTTTGAAAATTAAGTAATTGTTTTTTTTAACTAGGTGTGAGATGGTATGTAATACTATATAAGATTTAAACAGCGATACGGCGATATGCTTAGAAATGGTATTCAAGTTGTTCGAAAGCACATTTGTTATGGTAACTTTGCCACAGGTTTTTTTCATTTACTGTTACAGACACAACTGCAACTGTGCATTGAGCTTGCCAAGAGAGCACTGTACCATATTAAATTTTACAACGTCGAGTCAGTAAAGATGTCGACTTGTGCGGAGAGGAAAAGAGGGAAGAGAGCCAACTGAAAGAACAGTCTATACGATATTATATCTTCCTCAGTAAAACGAAGCAGACGGCAGATAGCAACGAAATCTCACTTTATCATTCACTATATTCTGTTTGTGTGACTAATGCATCATGTCTTTCTGCTGATTGCATGGATGTGTTCCTCTCTCTCCACATGTATCTATGTTCATCATAGTTTAGAGCGACTGTATGGTCAAACAAGTAAACAAACAACAAACCTTGGAATGTTGGATGAGGAACACAGGAGCTCCTTGATGTCACACGGACTGCAGTGTCGGCTGAACACCACCTGCACAGTGTAAACAAGGAGGTTTCTTAAGTCAGATACAAGTTTGGAGCCTGATCTGGTCTGCAGATGGACACTGAGTGAATTTGTTACTGGGGAAAAAGGCCACAAACACAAAGCATTGCCACAGTATTATGTCATTTCCAGTGACACACGCATGCATGCAAGCAGGTGCTTTGGTTACCACTCGCATTAGTGTTATCTAATTTCATGTCATTTCATTTCAAACCAAGTCACATAGGAATATAAAGTAAGTTCTGAGTGAGGCTGAGTCGGAGAGACCACTGGGGGAACAATGTGAAAAAAATAAACAGCTGGAGTTGGAGATTTCATGGAGCTCTTAAAGATAGCAACATTTTGCACGCCTGTCATAAACAGACAAATCAGCCCCATTTACAAGACTTAGTACAGTGTGTGGACTGTACAAAATCTGCCTGGAGCACGGACGGTGAAGAGGGGTGTGTATACCCAGAGCAAAAACTGCGATCTTGAAGTGAGCAGGTGCAGCAGACAAACAATCAGCCTCAGGCCGTGGACTCGGGGCTCTTGAGCAGACATGTGTCATCGCCAGCTCTCTACTTGAAGCACTCTAAATCACCGGATCAACAAGTGTTTCGCTTATCTGTACCTCAGTATGTTTGGAACTCCGAGACATGAAACCCGAGCCAGATACCATTTGCCACGACAGTTTTTTTTATGGTCACTGAGCTGTTGCTCTGTTGTTGAAGAAAGCCACAAGTGTTACACTTCATTTTGCTCTCCACATTTTTTCCATCATCAACGCTGATGAACTGCTGACATTGGAAACTCTGATGTAAAGAAAGAAACAGATCCAGCGATAATGCAGCAGATTTGAATGCTGTTGTGTGAGCTGCTGCAACAGGTGTTTGGTTCTGTCATTAACACCTGTAAGGCATTACTGTCTAATTTTAGCTCCTCCTCAGGAGAGGTGAGTCCACTGAGAATAGCTGCTATCAGGTCTACAAGGTGAGTTACAAATGGAATTACTTAATGACCATAGTTAGTTAAGATTGGTTTTATCATTAAATCCACTATCAAATTCTCATTATCATCGTAGAATAGCAAAATGAATTTAAACTTCCTAGATAAATCCCTAAGGTGACAATTATTAACTTGTTTTGGACTAGTTCCCTCAACGTAAATATCATTTAAGTAGCTTTAAATGTGATTTTAATGTACAGTTTGATACATAACCTGTGCGAAAACACATTCTGAATAAGATAAGGAACGATCCAAGTGTTTTAGATGTCAATACTTTTACAGGAAGTGTTTTAGAACAGCACTATTCAAACATTTTTAAAGTGTCAAATCTATGTTAAATCTGTGTGTGTACAATCTAAACTTTAACAAATTCATACTTACAAGTATGCAAAACGTTTTACATTTCTATAAAACTTTTTGGTCGGACCTGCTCATTTCACACAGCTCACGTCGCATCTCAGACAAAATGCTGAGATTGAGCCCAATTTTAACAAACAAACAAACGATTTGTCCCGAAAAATGAACATACCTGGAATTGGACCCACCTTTTGCACCTTCCCATCCACGTCCAGGTAAATGGCTTTGGGGGCATAAGAGGAGGAGCTGGAGCCCATGTTGACCTCCCACTCCTCTCTGATACACCCGCAGAGAGTCTGTTTTGGAGCCCTTGATGAAAAAACGTGAAAATACCAACAAGCAGGATCTTTGCCAGAGGGGTCCTCTAGATAAACAGATAAAAGGAGAACACACATTTCTCCTGTAAATTCATGTAAATACAGCTGCGTGCATACAAATACTGGTCATAAGGAGATAAAAAATACATGAGAATGCTTGAAAAAGATGAATGTTAATGTAAAACATTAGTATTCAAAGATGCTGAATAAACATATTTACCACATACATATAAACATTATTTTCCATAGTACACAGTCAGTGCAATGCAATTAAACTGTAAAGGCTTCACTTTAAATAAACAGAAAACATTACACACACAATACAGTTGATAATAAATCGCAGTCAAAACATTGCAAAGCGTCAGCACATCTGTTGAACTCACAGCGTTGGCGATGCAGCTTCCCCTGTGGAGGCTGAAGGTAATGTCCCAGGTGCTGAGGATGCAGCTGACTCACATGCAGACACAAACGCACATATGCATAAAGGGAAAGCTGAGGCGACAACACACAGAGAGAGAGAGAGGGAGGAGGTTGTGAGTGATGGAGCTGATGAGGAAGGGTATGTGTGAGGGAGCCAGAGGGGTATGGAGTACTGTGAATATAAGTGGTACTTGTAGCTGGTTGCCATGGCACCGTTGCTATGGAGAAAAAAAAGACAACCCTAATGTCTTAAGTGGCGCCTGGGCTTTCACCTGAGCCGCTCACAGCACCTCTTATCTGCATTCTCTGAGTCACCGAATCTCAAAGGATAAAACATATGAACATTATGACGTGATCAAATACTTAATCCAAATGATTCACTACTCTGCTATCTGGCTAACGAATCACAAACAGCAGTTGGTAGTGGCTCAGCAGATGCACAGTGCATAAATCTAACCCTGATTAGAGCTCTCAACCACAACCGGAAAATCAAAGAAAATTATGTCTCATCAGGGGTAAATCCACTTCTAATCTAAAGAGGACCATATTTTTAAGTAGCCTTGTTTTTGTCAGCCAGTGAACTGCATGAGTCTTGCATTCATATATACATATGTGTATTCTTCATTTGATTCTGTGTGTGTGTGTGTGTGTGTGTGTTACCCTCCCCAGTCCACTCATCCGCTCCGTTGTTGACAACAGGTCCAGCAGATGGTTTGGTCAGACGAGTTCGGCCGGGCACTCGAAAAGATTTAAAGGTGCTTTTTATTTTTAGCAACACTTTATAGCTGATCAAGTGCAGGCTAAAATAGATAAATGTCAAAACACATGTTCTGATATTATTTTGTAACATATTTAATTCATGTTAAACATTTGGTAGCAGTCTGACCGGGCAGTTTATTTAATGTCAAGCTAGTTTGGATAAGTAGAATTTAAAAAGATCCTCAAGGAAAGCCACTAAACAGTAGTGATGAAGGCAACATCCATAGGTATTAATAAACTCATGGTATTAATAAAACATAAATAGATGATAATATATTTCAATACTTGGCTAAAGTGCAGCTTGTTCTCCTTTTTGTTGGACGGATCATTTTTTCTAGAAGTTTCCAGCTTAGGGGTGATCCTAGAGAGGGATTTAATTTCTGGCATCTGGCAGCTGATTAATGGGGTAGAAAAGAAGAATAAACAAAGTTCTTTCATACAAATTATTACTGTCATCTTCTCTGATGTCTTTTATTGTAAACTAGATAATTTGACCTCTTTTTGGTCATAAATAGTGATTTAGATGAAACTCTGTGAGACTTTAGAGGGGACATTCTTGCTAGTTGTTTTTAGCTTTTAGATGCAAGAAAAGCACAATGCGAAGCCAAAGACAAAGCATTGCAAGCTATAAATATATTTGTGAGGCAAATGCGATTGAGAAAAAAGTGCAGTATCCGCTCACCAGCACAAGTATAAAGGAAATAAAAATGCTCAAGCAAAGAATTGGACAGAAGTAGCAGTAGAAGGACATTAAAAAGGTAATGCAAATTTAAATGTAAAAAGTATGTAACAAACCCTATTATGTGAAAATGGAGAGTTTTAAGTTGTTAAGAATTGCTGGAAAATGTAACAGGGTTTTAAGTCAATATGTTAAGTAACTTCCTTCTGCCACCAAGAGCTCCTCTGTCCTACTTTTGTTCATTGACCTAGATAGAGACCAAAGCTGGTGCTGTTACGGACCATCTCCTGAACTAGACAAAAACAAATAGCTAGATAAGAGCTTTCCAACAATACAGCCACCCACCTCTACTGGGATTCTCACATCAACAGGTTGGTGTGAACAAGGACATTAGTAAGAAGGCTCAACCAGGCAGCAGGAGGAGGTAATTAATTAAGCACAGAGAGCATCACGCATCCTCTCTATTCAACTCATAGGGCACAATCTCCCATGCTGATACCTGCTGATACACAAACACATATACACGTGCTGTTTGCACACCACACAGATGTGATGCTGCTCCCAAGAGTCTAATTACTGTTCCCGCTTCCCAGCTTTTCTACCATGCTGGAGGAGAGGTGGAACATGATGGGACTAATATACCAATGACTAACGTGCATATGTGAGTTTAGAATAGATCAAAAGTGATTTCCAAGCTCAGTAAGAATGACTCACTTTTATTATCTGAGGACATTTTATTTCCCACTTACTCTAAGTGATTATGCACATGTTTGTGCGTTTGCCTGGCTGCTGCGGCGCTCATGTGATGATGCTGCATGTGTATTCATGAGTCTGTGTGCCAAGGAATAAATGGTTTTTCAAGCAGAACAAAGACCGCAAAGCCCAGATCAAAACAGGCGGATTATGTAAGCACAAGACTGACACCTTTCGTGATGGAAGATACATTTCAGGATAAAAGCAATGGATAAAATCATGCAGATTTTCATGACAAAAGATGCCCAGCTGGAGCTCTGAAGGGGAACACATTATCCTGATAATAGTGACGGACCAGGCCACTTTATACGCATGTGTTTGTACACTCTTACACAAGCATGTGCCTCATGTCTAAACACAGTTCTGTACATCTTGTAATCTTTTTTGGTCTTTTGATTCAGTGCTGTCAGTCGATCGTTTTGTGAGTCATACAGAGAATAAAATAAACCACACACTAAGTAATTATCGCTCTTTTGTGTGGACAGAATTGCCACATACTAACCCATTTATTAATTTCCGGAAACAGGTTTGTCTATAATCATGGCCTTCTCTCTTTTTCCCTTTTGTATGTTTTTTTATTTCTCCTTTTTATCTGTGTGATTTGTGATCTTGCCTCTTCTGTGTGTGTCTCTTTTGTTTGGAAGTTGCTTCAAATCCTCCTGAATGCTGATTAACCACATGGATATATTTTGAATGTATCCATGATTTTTATATTTTTTATCCTGATTTTACATTCTGCAAATTTACTAAGTTGGCTACTCTGTGCACACATGTTGCATGGCTTTTTGTCCCCTTCTCCTGTTTCTCTTCATGTTTTTTTTCCATTTTTATCTTTTTGGGTGGGAGCTTTACTTAATCCTAACTGATTGCATTGCGTCAAAGAATGGCTGTCTTGACAACACATGATTAGCTTAAAGCCTCCTCTTGAAGCTGATTAGTTCCAATTTTTTTATATTTATTTTATATTACTCACAAACGCTTCAGATATATCTGTACTTTAGAGCAAAGTTTGATTCTAATTATCCTCCTTACGTCAGGTAACTGATGACCAGCTGCTCATGGAGGACTTCAGGGCAAAACACAAGGGCAAGATGGTAATAAGACATGCAAAGAATAACAGACAGCACTGTACATTATAGTCCAACATGTTATATGTCACCTACTGTACTGTATGGATTAAAAAGATACATCAAAAGTTTATTTAAAAAAGTATTAAATGATAAAATTCATTTAAAAATCTGCATGTTGCCTGAGCAGTGTGCATTAAAATACATATTTAAGGAAATGTGTGAGCGACACCTAATGGACCAGATTGGAATTACACTTCAAATCAAGAATGGCAGAACACATTGAGGAAAAATGAAAGGAAGATTTGTGACACCATTACTTGTTGTGTGTGTGTGTGTGTGTGTGTGTGTGTGTGTTGTTGCAGTAATCAGGTAAGAAACCTGAAAAAACAGCATGAAGTGAATGTTGTGGTGCTGATTGTTACAAAACCAGTTGACACACAAACTATTTCAATATTTTTTATTACCTGAGGTTATACAATGACCTAATGTGGAATCAGAATACAGTGTGTGGTTTAATTGCTTAAAAGAACAGACAACAAAAATGACAAAAGAAAACACACGCAAAAAACTTTCAACTCTTAAAAACTATTAACTTACATATGTACAAAACGTCCCAGTAAAACTCTGAATTCAACAAGGAGCAAAATATATATCAGATGATGAAATTGTTCTCTGCCTCTGCCTTATATATAAGATATACTACAACTTTCCTTATAATCACAGAAATACTGTGCATAGCCTTAGAGAAAGAGATGATAAATAACAGATTATGAAGACAGACAGTTAGCTGAAAGTGAACTCATCTCTTACTCTAGTGCATCAAATCCAACAGAAAGCCAACAAACTACACGTACACTTCACATCTCCAAGCAGCTGTCAGTGCTGTGGTGGACAGTGAGTCTGATCGCTGGGGTCTGTGCTCTCTGCCTCCACAGGCAGGTGGCTGGTTGGGATGCCTACTGGGGGACGGACCTTTCTTATGGGGCTGAAGCTGCGTGGAGAGGAGCCTGGGGAGTGAGCAGGGGAGCGGACAGGGCGCAGGGGAGGACCAGGGAGAGGCTGAGGAAGAGGTTGTGCAAGCGGAGAGGGGCTGCGGGGGTACCTGCGTGGGGCAGACCAGATAGGCCGCTCAGTTCTGTTGGAGGAAGGAGGAAGGACTGGAGCATAAGGGATGCTAATTTCTGATTGGCTGACAGTGTTGCCAGAACATTCTTCCAAACGCTCCAGAGTCTCCTGAAATGAGATGATGATACACGTGTAAAAATCACCATCAGCTGTGGTGGTTTACTTATAACAATCATGTAAAGAAGCCAATATTTGTACCAGAACATCAGCCAGGGCCTGTTGAGCAGCATCAGTCTATGGATGGCAGTTATGGCCGGGTGGTCAGTGCAGCACTTTAGTCCAATATGAAATATCTCGGTGCCCAAAATTTTGAAATCTTTCACTGACATACATGGTATCCACAGGATGAATTCTAATAACTTTATTTTTGACTTCCAGGGAAATATTGTTTTTTAGTTTGACCACCATGGTGATCTTATAGTTTCTTCAGTGATGCCACAAGAAAGTTTCACATTTGTGCTATGAACTTGAGTACAGACAGAGGAAGAACAGCTTGCATGGTCATTTAGCTCCATTGGGTTGAGTCATTTATTTATGTAGCACATTTAAAACAACAGCTGCTGAACCAGATAAGATTAAATAAGTCTGCTAAGGTTGCAAATTTACCTAACAAGTTTAAATATCAACTTTAAGACCCAAAGGAGTTATTTATAATATAAATTAGCCCGAGTAATTAGAATATTACAGTTAAAATAATAGAAAATGATATAAAATGCTCATTTACTAGACTAAATTCAAAAATAAGGTTAAGCCCCTACAATATTAATGCTTACTAATGACAATCTCACCAGCCTCAGCTGTACTTTGTTCTTAGAGCGGATTAACAAATGTTTGTATGCTAGTATATTAAAGTAAAACGGTGAATATGGGACATTATATCAGGATAATTTCATTTTTTCCCTTTTTTTGTTAGTATATTTACATACTGATGCCTGTAAATTTATATTTTACTGTTGCAAAGCTGCTAAATGGAATTTTTGTAAATAAAAGACTGACTTACATCTTCATTGAGAACATAAAGAGGCATGGGACTCCTTCGACCAAGTGTGGTTGGTTTGGGTACAACATCAACTGCAAAAGATGAATTAAAATTGCTATCATATACACCAGTCAGGCATAACATGATGACCACCTGCCTAATATTGTGTTGGTCCCCCTTATGTGCTCCAAAATGCTCTGAACCATTGGGCATGGACAAAAGGACCTCTCAGGGTGTCCTATGGGGTCTGGAACCAGGACGTTGGCAGTGGATCCTGTGGGTACTCTGGATTGTGCAGTGGGGCCTCTGTCAGTCAAACTTGTTCCACTGCATCCTGTCGATGCTTGATCACAATGGGGTGTAGGAAGTTTGGAGGTCAAATCAACATGTTGGGCCATTGTCATGGTCCTCAATATGTTCCTGATGGTTTGATGTTTTTCCATGTGTTGGGGTGCATTTTCTTGTGGGGGTAGGCCAGTAACATTTGGGATTTCTATTTGCATGAGGGAGTGTGCTTGTTCTGGGACAATGTTTATTTGGGTGTCTAAATCTCATCAACATGGATGTTAAAATCCAAGGTTTTCCAGCAGAACACCACATAGTACCAATATGATCAATGTTATTCACTTCACCTGTCAGTGGTCATAATGTTGCGGCTGATCAGTGTAAAAGTTAATGACAATTGTAGGAAAAGGTAAAAGTGTTGTACACATTTCAAAATGGCAGACTATTACTGCTGCTCACCATCATGGCCATTTTCACTTTGCTCCACATAGACTGGAGCTCTTTGGGGGACGGGTCGGTGCTTCTTTCTATGGCAGAAACATTAAACCAAACATAAGAAAAAACAACCAAAAATGCTTAAAACAGATCTAAACCTTGGTACTCAATGACCTTTCATTCAAGCTATAGGTGTTTATCATTTTTCCACCAAATGTCCACAGTAGTTCATTATGTGACACTGTTGAGCTACTTGAGATTCAGACCACATCCTTAAGTGCAATATCAAAGGCAATGAGAAAGGAGGGAAAAGGGGGAAGGAGGTAAAAGAGTAGGCCTTACTTGGAAGGTTTCCAACAGGCACACACTGTCACCAGGGTGATTAGGAGGAATATGCCCCCGGTGGACAGGATGATGTATAGCGAGCTCCGTCCTAAACCCGAGTGATACAGAGAAGTAGACAGGAAAGCAAAGAAAGAAAGAATCCAAAGTGAGAGAGAAGGAGAAAGAAGTTTGTGTCAGAAACAGTCTGACTAAAGTACTGTCTTGTACTTTTGTTTCACATGTAGGAACTTTAAAGTTGTAATAAAACCTTTGCCAGCTCTATTTTTTCCTCTTGTTTGACAGGCGAAAATATGAGGTTTGCAGGATTCGATGAAGTTGCAGCTCTGAGGAAATGAAACGTGGCATAGATTTTACATTGCTCACCACGTTTCAAGCATGTTGGCATGAATAGGGAGCAGTCAAGCAGTGCACTAAGGTGGTGACTGTGAGACTTTGTGCCACGCTGCTGTGCATGCAGTTGGAACAGAGATCAGTCTGAGGGCCTGTAGCCGTCTCCTCATGCAGAACATCGGAGTACAGCAATAATGAAGTCAGGATTACTGAGGTCCACTGAGGCAAAGCGTCCTCCCCACCTGCCTTCTTTTTCTTCTCCCTCCTCATAAATAACTGTCCATTCATTGGATTAAACTGCCTCTCCCTCTCCCTCAGCCCGACATGTGGCTCTATACTGGCGCCCAGTGACTGCCGCTCCGAGCCAACTCTGTTACAATCACTGCCTGGATTTTGCACTCGTTGTAAACAGCATTGTTAGGGAGGCCAGCGTGCTTGTGTACGGGTCAGCATGAGATGATAATTGCTTCTGCTCGCTGCTGAAAATGGAGGGTTTTCTGAACAATAACATAAAATGTGCATAGTTTTCATAATCCGGCACATATTTTCAAATTGGCTGGTATTGCTGAAAGAAATAATTAGGCCTGAAAACTGCTAACAGAATGTAATAAAAGTACATTTACTTAATGACTGTGCTTAAGTGCAACTTGAAGAAATTTTCCATTTCAGAGTCAAATACTGTAACATTTTCCTCTGCTAAATCTAACTACAACAGTTAACTCGATAGTATCATCAGTCTTTTTTAAGTTAGGACAACTTCCAATGAAATTATGTTCAACCAACAAACTGTATTTAGTTAAAAGCTTTTCCTCTACCATGAATAAGAGGTATTGTTAATTACCAGTAACTTAATAGTGTAAACACAACAAGTTTTTAGATTAATTTCTTATAAGAAAACCATGATATTTGAAAAAAAATTAAGATTTATGTCTTCAGTGCCAAAATTATGAACTTTTAGGTTGGCAAATTTTAATGTTAGGTAGCTACAGGAGGGGAAAAATGTCAAGCCCATTTTATTAAGTTACCTCAACTCGAATTTAGTTTGAATCCAACAAATACAAAAGTTTGAGTTTAAATTACATACAGTGTTAGGTTGATGCAATAACCAACATTGTTATGTCAACCCAAACCATCAAAATAATGTTTAAAACTTAGGAGCTTGTCTAAATCACTATATTTAAAATCTAATTTGCAACTGTGCATTTAATAAAATGGAGGGAATATGTCCTTTGAGTTATTTTTTTTAGAGTGTAGTTAGTTTGAAGATTAACATTTTACATACAAAACACATTACTAATAAGATTAATTAAACATAATGCATTTCTATTGATGAAAACAACATAATTCATACTATACAACCACCTATAACATAAATGCTGCAACAGTTTATATAATAAGTAATAATAAAACAATATTAGATTATATACATAACAATATAAGATATTTTGCTGATAATAATTATATTTGAATCCAAAGCTTTTATTAGTAGTGGAGTATACCTGCACTGTGGTCTAAATGCTTTGTTGACATTTGTTTAACACCCATCAGATGTTACTATACCACCATCATCTCTTCACTCTTAATGTAAACTTGTATAACTTAACATCCTACCAGTGTAACGTGCCACCTACTGTAGACAGTGAGCTTGACGGGGATGCTCTTCATGCTGCTGATGGGGTTTTCCACCGTGCAGGTATAAATGTCATCATCTGACATCAGGACGCGTGCGATGGTCAGCACCTTTTGGTCGTGTGAGAGCAGCAGACGGGAGTCATTGCTCAGCACCTTGCCTCCCTTCATCCAGCCGTAGATGGGCTTTGTGCCGTTATCATGGGAACAGTGCAGGTTGAAGTACTCGCTGTACTCCAGGACTGAAGAGGCCATCATCTGGATGTAAGGTTTGGTGACAGGAACTGAGGAGGACGACAGAACAAAGACACAAGGGGGGTCTTGAGATTGAAATTTAAACATTTAAGAGGGTGACTGGCCTCTTGTGATTCAAGAACAACTGATGAGTGGAATCCCAGTAAGTGTCTTTAACAAAACACCCCCAAGACGGTGAATTACTCTGAATAAATGTCTTAAAAAGTAATGTCCAGTATTATAGATACAGTCTCTCTTGGCAAGATAATGTATACTATAAAAAGGCATACTGATAATACTGTAATGTCAAAAACTGTAAAAACTATGAAAATAATGAAAAATAATGTCTGTAAAATATATCTGTATTATTTTCTACTGATTTAAATACAACAAAACTGTAATTTTATGGTCATATTGTAAAATAATGAATTACTATTTGTAAAAATATGGATTTCTGATGTTGAGAATATGTACAGTTTTAGTTTGTTGAGTGTTTGTTACAGTCAACATGTAAATTAAAGCTAACTTCTATGATTTCACTTGATACTGTCTGCAATTAAAAAAAGAAAAACAACAAAATAAAACATAGAAAATGAATAAAACAATAGTAAAATAGTTATTTACAATATCTTAATCCTTCATATTTCTTTTAACAATAATTTAGTAATACCTTTTCTTTCAAATAATGGCAAATATTTGTAAAATAATATTTTTTCTGGTTTAAATCAAGAAAATCTGTGTAATTCTATGGTGAAACATTGCAAAAAAAAATCTGTAAAAATATAGATTTATGATGTAGACATTATTTACAGTTTGACATGTTTTTTTCAGGGTTTTACATATAACTGAATACTGCATGACAACAGTAAGTTAAAAAAAATGTTAAAAACGCTTAAAAATGTATTTTTTACAGTGTATTTTCAACTTGTATTGATTTTCTTTTAGCTCACAACACCTCCTCAGTGTCCTGCCCTGATTGCTCAGATGTTCTGAATCATATGAACAGCCAGCTCTCTGAAAAGTGAGTAATCCTGTGTACCATCCACAGTGAGCTCAATGTAGTGCTCTCCAGTGAAGGTGTCATCTGTGATGGAGATTTCCACTTCGTACGCCCCTTCGTCTGACAGCTGCAGGTTGTGAAGCAGCAGCGAGCCATTCTCAAACACCAGGATGCGGTTTCGGTACTCCGGCCTCAGGTTCCCTATGATGTCTGTTCCTATGGACTGTACCACCGTGACAGGTTTCACTTTGTCCCTCTTTAGCTGCCACTTGATGACAGGTTTGTCATTGCTGCTGCTGGAGTAGCTGACTGATAAAAGGGCCTCCTTGCCCACTGTGCCCCTCACCACCTGGGATTGGCTGGTCACATTCACCCCGGACACTTCACCTGCAGAAACAGCAAAGACATACTGGTCAGAACTTGAACTAATAAGCAAATAGAGAAGAAAGAGACAGAAAGCAGTCATTTAGCAGCCCTTGATGCTCCGCCAATGAGCAGAGATCACAAACTGTGAAACAATACATGCAAAAATTATGCAACAGCCATACAAATTACTTCAATGCTAATTAATACAATTACTGCCAGTGCAGGCATGAATGAAAAATCAGAAGACCAAAAAGACAATGGTCTTGTGCAGCAGGGGTGGGAAATAACATTTACACAGTCACAGCATTCATTAGGTGTTTTATTTAATGAACTATCTCTATTTATGAGACTAGTATTCAGTCCCTACATTTAAGATACTCTTTTTTTAACCGGGTCTTCACAGTCACCACACACTGCTAGGATGCAGGAGGTCATTAATTCTGAATATGTAAATGCTTGCATTTGACCTACATGTGCAGAAGGACCTTTCTCCAGACTTTATTGGTAATTAAAATAGAGAAGGGGAGTTCCCTTCCAGTGCTTTTTCCACCACTGCTTAAAACTTTGTGCTGCTATATGAGAAATAATTAAGGAGCACTTTTTATCCACTTTTTAACTAACACTTATTTTGGATGTAAGCAATAAAACACTGAAAAACATCCTGATTCCTTTTATGCAAACAAATGCTTCTTGAGTTGATTCTATCACAAAGGTCCTTCACTTATTGGCTCTTTGTCTGACATGTTTTTTTTCTTCTTTGCAGGCTTAATGATCTGGAATTCCATGCATTTTTTTCCTCTTACAATACTCATTAGTCAGCTTACTGTATGCCGCGCATTCAAACAAACTCACAAGTGCACACGTTGCTTTTACTTGGGGCCCATGATGTTCAGTCATGTCTTGATCACTAATTTGTTTCTCACCCCCCCGCCAAAGGAATTCCTCACGACCTCTTGGAGCACAATCAAAGCACTAATTTTGATTTGTGTTGTCCTTCACCTCCCGCAGAGATGCGGGAATAAGGTATTATAGTGCGGGACACATTTCAACTTTTATAGCGCAGCCCTGTCTAGGAAACCAAACACAGCAAAGCTATTATGTTCACAGTGGAAGTTCCTATAACTCAGCTGTGGCTGGACACATGGAGGTCTAAACATTGGCTGCGATCCTATGAGGGGCATCCTACTGTTCGGCCTCAGTGATGGAGAGATCAACCCAGGAGAGAGAGAGAGAGAGAGAGAGAGAGAGAGAGAGAGAGAGAGAGAGAGGGACTCTGCACTGTTCACTATTCTTTGCAGCGAAGCAGTTAGTAGGGCATCGCCTCAATGCCGTGGTAACCATTTGGTCCGCCTGACAGGGGTTGCCAAGGCAATAAGACAAAGGGCATGATTGTTGGGACTAGTTTCCTCCCTTGAAAAGAGTGAGAGAGGGTTAGAGAGAGGGAGAGAGAGTGGCAGAGAGAAATTCTTTGTCACTGGTGAAGTTGGAGATAGACACAGGATCCAGTGATTCAAAAACCAAAACTGGCCTCATGGGTAAACTGGTTGCATGGTACATTTTCACAATCAAACCACTCATTTTCAAAACACAAACACAAACTTTTGACTTGTGATTTCCCTCGCATGAACTCAACCAAAGCTTCCCACGCACAAAAGCAGGCCTGATTCAATAGCTCTCCACAAAATCTTTTTTTTATCATCACACTTAACCTATATGTCCCCTTCTTGCACACCTTCAATGGCCTCTCCAGGCTCCTTTGAGCTTCAAATGGGGGGGTTCAATATTGAGCAGCACCCATGAACGAATCCATTGTGCTGCAAATTCACTGAACACAAGGACAAGAAAAAAAGCATCTGCGACTAACTTAACCTGGATTAACTCGATTTCAAAGAGAGCAAGAATGTGAGTTTTGCTCTGGTGTCACAAAAAAGTACACAAAGAAAGTAATCCAAAGACGGTATATGAACACACTGATTAAGAAAAAACAAATGTGTGATAATGGGCCCCGTCAGATTTCTCTTTACTCAATGATAAATGTTTCAAAGTAAATTCCACTTGTTTGGCTGTGACCTGACACTTAGCAATCCGTAGAAGTTTTCTTACTGTCTTTTCTTCCGCATAGGCCAACAAATGTTTGGACTTACCTGTGAAGAGAAAGAGGAGGAGGCCAAGGAGCGTCAGTAGTGGAGGAATATCAGTGAATCTGTCGCCTGTAGAGGAGGGCTTCCTCTCCACCTTCATCTTGTGTCCTGGGCAGAGTCTTTCTCCCACTTAGCAAGCATGGTTTATCCACCCCGGGCACGTCTCTACGGCTCAACACTCTCCCCACTGCCTGCCTGCCTGCAACACTGGCCTCTGCCTGGTCACACTGAGCCCCACTCTCCTCACAGCACCCCAGTCACAGCCAACAACAGCCAACTGTGTGTGTGAGTGTGTGTGTGTGTATGTGTGTGTGTGTGTTCATGTGAGACAGAGACATAGTGTAGATGAGCTCCTCTTTTACACTCCACATTGCCCTTTCAAAACAGGGCTTAAAGAAAATAGTGTTTGCTTTTTTCGGGGGGCAATTATTTATCTTCAAGTGTCTGTTACTGTTCAAAGATTCCCTGCAAAAAAAATATTTTTTCAGGCTTAAAGTGAACCATCAAAGCTTTAAATTCAATTTTGAGCTGAGCTTTTTTTTGCAGAAACTCCCGCTGGGAAGAACTTCTGCACTTCAGCAGCTCTAAGAGGAGCCCACTTAAAGCTCTGAAATGTCTGAGATTGAAAAACAACTCATTTCCCCCCTCTTTGGCCCACTTTGTCACATTGTGTAAACTCCTTTCTGAACCGGAGCCTCCCAATAAACTCACAATTTGTCACTTAGCAACCAACCCTGCAGCTGACCCACCGACAGACACATCAAGCTTCGAAGTATTTTGTGCTCTCAGCACAATCTCAGATGCATGATCATCTGTAATGCACCTGTCTGAGGGCTACGGAATGGGAGAAACAAATAGAGAACGCAGAGAAAAAGAAAATTTTTTGTCCTCTAGGTGGCGTAGAAGCTACATAAAGTCAGTCAACTGATGGAGGAGAAATCAGCAGCAGGAAAGAACATTTAAGGAGAAGCTGCCAACAAAAGTGTTGCCCATTTTTTTGACATTTAAATTGTGGCTTGCATATCACCACTCTTTAGCTCTCTTTATTGCCTGTCATTTAAATATCCAATATGCATGACAAAAAAAGGAATTCAACATGTGAGCCACAAGTTGAACAAAAGGAAAACATCAGGTGCTTTTCAGAAGGGGGGGTGTTGGGGGTGGGGGGGGGAAATAAAAAAAGCATGTGACGACAAGAAGGCGAAATTTGGATTTTGGTGCTTTCTCCTGTCTGCCAATCTGCCATGGAATTCTCATTTCTTGTAATCTTGGCTGTCACTTTTTTTTTTATCATATCAGACAAGACGCCAAGTGTAAAAGGCCCATATGCTTCCTCAATCTTTTTCTCAGTGTATTTTGGAGATTAGTTTGCATGCACTGATGAGTCACTTGCATTATAAGTCATCTCATCCACTTTTAGAAAGTCTTTTGTTCTGAGTTTTTTTTTTTTAAGAGCATTTTTGTTGGACGACAAAGGGAGGTTTTATGCAGGGGAGGAAGCGTGGTCCACAGAAAGCTTCAGGACTGTGGGAACTGCAGCTGTTGGCCGGCGCTCTCCCAGGGCTTGGAGTCCTGTGTAGTGAGCCATCAAAGTCGAACCTCTCCCCTCCACCTCTGGCCCCTCTAAAAGCAGCACCTCCCTGTTCCTCTCATCTTCTAACACGCTCTAAATCAAGCCGGACACTTTGCAGTCAGTGGAGGAAAGAGACGGGGAACAGACTGAGCCTGTGTGTCTTGGTCAGTTTGGGTGAATGTGTTATGACAGAAACCATTGTCACGTTTAGTCCACAACACCACTGATGTCATCCTCACACACACAAAGTGACAAAATAAGTCTTTACAGGCTGTGACAAGTGATGCTGATATCCTTTGATATATTTGTCTTTGGACAGGGATTCCTCTATTTTATGGCGATCTGCTTTCAGATGTTGCTTATGCAGCTGTGGCAGTAAAGTCCAATAAAGTTATTTATATCCTCTCATTATTTCCTCAGTTGTGTAACCTACTTTGTACAAAAAAATGCTGTCTCTCCTAAGATGGCGAGGCCAGTGGCATAACCACTGGAAAGAAGATAATTGCGCCCCCTGCTGTTTGTCTTGGCTCATTCATCTCTAATTATCACCCAAGAGACCAAGGAGATCTTTTTTCACTGACAAGCTGTCTGAGAGTTAGAATGAACCAGCCAAGCAGATATTCGCTATGATCTACTCCTAAAATAGTCCAGGTTCTATTTAATAAGTTGTACAGGGAGCGGATATATATGTGTGAGGCTATCATGTGTTTTACAAACTGGCTCACATGATGATCTATGAATATCCTGACCTGCATGAATTCCAGGGTCTTTTTTTTGGAAAACCTGTCTTTTCTCTCACTTTCAGATTTCAATCTAAAGCACAAAGTGGGTGTTGTGCTATGTTTGGAGGTGTGCAGAATATTGATTGTTCACCCACAGTCATTAAAGAGACAGGAGAACGTGGCCATGCCACCTCTGGGACTGAGTAGGAGAAAAGAAAGAACAGGTCCATATAAAACCCATAGAGGATGCGTATGAGATTGTGGCGGAGGAGGAATGTCAGTCTGAGAAGGAAGTGTTTGCACTCTGGGTTTGCAAAACCACTGCAAGCAAGATGTTGCTTGTCCTATCTCTACAGCTGGTGACACAACCAGCAATGTGTGTGTGTGTCACAGTGAGAATGAGTGACTTGAGTGGGATCGGCATGCTAAAGTATGGGTTGTGTCTTTCCTGTGTGAGTATGCATGTGCAGTTTGAGTTTGTGCAGTGTGCTCTGTGGCTCAGATGTGTGTGGGTGGGCTGAGTGGGAGCACTGGGAGACTGAAGATGCTCTATCCTGTTTCTCATAAAGCGAACAAGACTGCCTCGGCAGATGAAGCAAAATTGTGTTGTTCTTTTGTGATTTAAACAGTCTTATTGCAATATGGCATGTGTTGTAAAAATACTTGACAGGTACACAGGTCGCTCTGTGGTGGAAGTGTTTCTGATCATGCACCTGTTGACGGGCAGGAAATATTTTGCAGCTTAATGCATGCAGCCTCCGAAACCGTGTGCAATCTAATTATCTAAATGGTCTTATCTAATAGATATTATTAGCACCAAACTCAATTAATTTGTCTGGAATAACTGGCAGCTACAGCTAAACATTAGAAATACGGTTTTATGTTGTGAATTATTCATGTGATATCTTGTATAAGAGAATCACTGATGAGACAAAACATTGTTTCAGCTTCACAGAAACCTGCTCTCTCCAATTAGCAGCCCTACTGACGCTGCAGGAAAAAAAAAGGAGCAGCCTTGGCTCCTGTAATGCTGCACAGAAAAACACTTAGTTTTTACCCTTTTCTCCAAGGACAGATGGAGGCGACATAAAGCCTTCCGTTTGCAACAAACACATCCTTGAATTAATGAAGTTTAAAACAGACATTTCACTGTATATTTAAGGTGGATTTATTAGTGTAATGCCATGACTCTACACCAAAGTTCAGCAAGGTACTATTCAGTTAGTTTTAAAGCATGAAGGCTCTGCAAACTCTGACAATGAAATTCTACACACCTGATTTCAACATAAGTCAAACAAGTAAAACCCACCAACACAACAACAGAGCATATCGAACCAATGTCTTATAAGGTAAAGCTGTACCAAATGCATCTGGAGAGAAGTGTAATTACTGCATGCTTACTGTTGTGGAAGATCAGATTTATAGAAAATGCTTGAAAATGTGAAGAGAACTTACTTATGTGCTCCAAAAGATAATAAATAAATAGAACATTCATAGCTACTTCTCTTTTGACATTTTAATCATTTTGTAAGCAAGTCAAATAGATAAATAATAGTCAAGATACAAGCACATCAGGAAACAATGCAAAATAACAAGTAATTTAAGCCACTAGTCACCAAAAGTGATGCATACAAGGTTTATACAGAGACGGTCTGAACTGATCCATCCAAAAAAAGCCCTGTTTAGCATTTAGAAGACATTCATTTTCACATTCACAGATCATCGTCTAAAAACTAGCACACTACCAGAAGTTTCACAAGTACATGCAGTGAGTTGCAAATTCTGGGTCAAAGACATCCGTACTGATGAGGCTGCTGAAGAAGCAGAGAAGGAGTGTTAAAGTTCACAAAATTCACATAACACACCCTCAAAAACTGTTCATTTTCTACTGCTAATTTGTGTGAAAAAAAAAGAAAATGACTCCTGGGGTAAAAACGTGTGCCTGAAAGCCAGCCTAGCCGGCGTATGCCAGCCATCTCTCACTACCTTGCTTCCCGTCTTCTTTCTGTTCATCCAGGTCAGGACAGGGGCGTCACTGTTCTGGCACAGATGTGTCGTCTCTCTCTACTGCCCCCGATCTTCCTGTCTCTAAAAACAGAAATAGGCAAGGCATAGTTAAGCACTGCAGAACATGGAAAGAACAGTTTCTGTCTTCACTAATGTGGTCAAGGTGAAAGGCTCGTCGCAAACTATAAGGTTACATGTGGGTGCGTCTGTGGATCTAGTAAACACTTGACACGATTTAAGGAGGATTAATTTTCCTGAACAATGAATGTTCCTATGAGTAGATACTTAACGGAAATCACTGTGTAGGTTTTAAGTCCTGTGCGATGTGGGAATTAATTCCCTATGATGGCTGACATAACTGATGAGCACTTCTGTTGAGAAAAGGGGGTCTCCCCCAATGGGAGGTGCTCGAGATGCTCAGTTCCAGTCCGACAGGTCCATTAATTCTGCTCGGCCCTTTGAAGCATATACTGTACCTAATGCACCTGGAGCTATAAATACATCTCCTAAATAAGGATACAAGGCAGCAACTGGGTTACTGAGAGTCATTGACGTAGATCCCTTGTGCCAACTACAGTCCCAAAGAAAATTCAGCTTTCTCGTACAGGAAAAAGTAAAATTTTAAGGTAAAGCTGTCCAGTCTGCGTTTTGTGGTGGTTTGAGTTATAAAACAAAAGATTTTAGTGGATATCTGGTGCTAGTTTTAGACGTTCATTTGTACTGCTGTTATCTGCAGTGTCTGGTTCTGGTTTGTAAAAGCATAAAAGCAATTCTAAATGCAACCTTTTCTCACGCTGAAGTCACCACAGCTGCAGAAAATAAAAATTGTCAAATGCCGTGATAATGCAACTTGACATTTTCCAAGTAAACTGAACTCCGATGAACATCTTTTGTCTCTAGTGACTTTACAGCACATCTAGACGCAGATCCCCTTCGATGGAAAAATTAATTGAAAGATTCAATCATTTGTTGCTGTAGACCCTATGGGGTAATTAAATGAGTCACTCAGTTATGTATTGCATTAATCACACTTGGGTTAGGCCATAAGGGGCTCTAATAGGTGTATTTAATTATGTATAACATTTAAATGGATTCTTTTGCTGCTGTGTAAAATGGCACATCAGTTTGTGTTGCTTCATTATCATGCTCAAGTGCTGGGCTCTGAGAAAAGACTAATGCTCTACCAAGCAGCATGCAGGGCAGCTTTTAAACATCAAAATTGCATTATGCCTAAGTTGCTTATTATTTTAGACTCAAGAAGCTCTGTCTATGGTCAAATAAGTAACTTAAGTTCCCCAACACTTACCTTACGTCATCTAGTGTGGCTACAGCTCCTGATGGGAGCCTCTCTTACCATACGTACAGTCACTAGCCATAATGCCCTCTTTACTGGCATTATGGGACTTATCTTAACCCTTGTTCTACACCACTGACCTGCTTCCCCCTGGCTGCCGTTGAGCACATCCCCAGTGCTGCTCACCTCCTCCCCCTCTGCTTTGTCCTCCGGCTTCATCTTCTTGCGGGTCATGTGGCCACGGAACCCAGCCTGGATCTTGGCGGCAGCCCTGTTGGCCTCCGGATCATCCAGGGGGATGTCCATGATGTCCTCCTCCTCCTGGGGCCGGCTGCACTCCTCCTGTTGATGGACCACAAAGTAGTAGTTAATCGCAGTAGGAGGGCAAATTGCATGGTCATGTAGGGATGTTTTCTTTGTGAAATGCTGTTGTGAGAACCTCATCCTTCACAGACTTAAATACCATATTTTGTGGTGTTAACTTTATGGGATGCAGCAAGCATTTTGTGCTTGGTGAGTAGCTCACCCTTATTTCAAGACTTCAGTGGAGTTCTCAGAAGGTCAATACCCCACTTTCACTGCTCTTCCCTCGCTCTTTCTCCTCTTGTCATAAAGTGTATAAAACACTGTCGGTCTGAGTCAGTCTATTTTGTAGTGGATTACCACTGTTCACACTGTTCACAGCTTTTTTTAAAATTTTGTACCATAGGAAAGATTGGGAAAAACCACAAAACTTCACATTTATCAGACCTATGGATTCCAAAACTGAGCAATAATCACATGAGGAAACCAAGTTGGTGTGCAAGATTGCTGCATGTTTGAATATGCAATTGAATAGGCAATTCTTATACTTTCAAACAAATTGAATTTATAGTTGAAAAAGGTTCAACTTAAAGTAATCTCTCAGGGAAAAAAAAAATTTCTTGCTTTGTGACGTTTGGCCGAAAAAGGACGACCCAGCGAAAATATTGCTGCAGTCACACAACTGCATATTTCAGACACTGGGCGGACAGAATCCACCGTCCCGAAGGAGACATAGGAGGGTAGAAGAGAAATTCTGGCTTGTCACAAACTGTCAGTGGAACATTGCCAAGGCTGTCGACGAGTTATGTAAACACCAATTCAAATGTGTGTGGCGAACACATATCAGCTACACCCTGTGCTTTGCTTATGGTAACAGACTGACATTTCACACAAAGGCAGCCCACTGAACGATCCCACTGTCATCCCACTGCCTCGCTGAAGCTGTGCATCATGTCTCCAGTGAAACCCCTCCAGTGTAGGAGTGTGACCACCCACCTGTTCAGCCAGCATTCATTAGCCTCTCTGTCTGACTGCTCACTGAGCAGCCAGAATCCAGCCTTTTCGCAGGAGCAGAGATTCAGGGGCTGCTGCACTGGATTTTTTTTGGCAACACACCTTCTCAGGGGTTTTATTGTATTTATCGCCACAGGGGTCCTTAGACTCAATCTGAGACAGACTGATTTGAAATATTCTGATGCAAATCTCAGGTCATATTATCCACTTCTGATGAAAATAGCTTTTTAATTTTTTTTATAAAGGGCCTGTAAAAAAATCACTATTTGAGAGTCATAAATACACACAAGGTAACATACATCACATTGTAATTGTATAGACAAAAAGAACAACACACAAAGCAGTATGCCATTCCAGGACAACCAAAAACCAGCAACTAACATTTATAACTAACTGTATTATCTAAATCTGATCTAGATCAAAATCAGTAGTGGTTTAAAATGCATTTAAGAAGTTAATCTGAAGCTTCTACTTACATTGTGACAGTCCATTTCTTACTCTCAGAGATGGCTTCAGTCTTCAGGTGAGTTGACCTAGTATGACTTGTGTGCCTCAAATTCTATGTGAACCAAGCAAAGCTCTCTTTAAACGAGTCTCCAGTATAATACAGATGCCTCACTGGCTCTTACTAACAATCACTGTATGTTCAGTAACACCCGCTCACGCACAGAGTGAGAGAGAGAGGAAGAGAGAAAAGAGGGAGGGAGAGAAAGAGAGACCTCCTACAAACATAACAGCATGTGTTCCATCTTTTCAGGCTCATTAAGGTTGCTGACCTACTGTGTTCATTTTACTGCTACAAAACCTTTAGCAGACCTCAACATTCACCGAGCACAACCTGAAGACCTGACTTACTGTAACGGACACATCTGCGCATTTTTTTTTCTTTCAGCCATTTAAAGTTCGGACCATTTTTTCCACAAGTGAAACTCATGCAGCCTCGATATGAATCAGAAAAAGAGACTACCAAATGCATCGAGCATCATAAAAAACTCACAAGTTGCAGTGTTACAATAAGAAACTCCACAAATAAACACAAATGACCAACATAGAAATACTATGGAAAAGCCAGATGGTCAGAAAACAATAATTGCTGACTTTCAAATTCTACTAATAGTGTGAAAATAAAACTGTGTAAGCATCTTGGACTATTTTACACTAGGAGGTGTTATAAATTTATTAGAGGCAGAGTGAGCTAACAGCCCTCTCCATCCCTCTGATCCCAGCTGGTATGGCCGCCCACACTCCTCTGCCAGCCTCAGAGACAAGACGGAGAGAGAGGGAGAAACAGAAAACATCCATTTATCTGAGTTATATCTCTGACATTAATGCACTCCTGCTGGTTTGCTAACCATTCAAACAGTTAAGTTATGCACACGCCTGATTTCACTGAGCTCACTGGCTTTATCAATCAGTTCACTTTGTTTATTTATGGGAATTATAATCACTGTGTAATTAAATCCTCTGCAATGAATCATTAGATAGTTAGTGTCACGTTCTCTTCATCATTAGTGCACCTAACACGATATTCATCTACTTAAGATGATTAAGGAACATTAATATTGCCATGGGCACTTTCAGGCAGAGAGTTAAAGGCAGAGAAGTTAAAAAAAACATGACAAGGCATCTGCGGTACTGCTGCTAGTTTACTGTTAGAATAGATGGCCAACATACTGTACAGCATAGTAGCCTTGTTTCAACTGAAATAAAATCTACCATTAAGTAGGCGCAATACAAAAAATGCAGATAGTGATATTTTACTGTTTATTCAGTCAGGTAGAAACTGTTATTAAAGGTAGATTACTGATACAGAGGGTGCCTAGCAACTATCAGCATCACCATCTCCTATTAATTCCATGACGACACTAAGAGAGAGCAGGATGGTGAGGGGTTACCATAGTAACATTCTCAGTACCCCTTCCTACACTCCCTCCCTGTGTGTTTGGAGCTCCTCTTGGTCCAGACAAATCAGACGAGGCTAACTGTGACAGCAGTGGAGATGTTAGAGGCCTAATTCACAAATTGTTTCGTCAGTCCTTTATGATGATAGATCACCGAATCAAGTATCAATCTGCGGAGGCTGCAGCAGCTCCCAAGAGGAGAGTTGATCTGATGCTAAAAAAGCCGCTGTATTACAGTTTTTATGAGCATGCAGCGGAGTGAAGGCTCAGATTTTGGCACAGACTGAGAATATGCTCAACTTTGAGACAGAAATTTCCGTACATTTCGGTTAAGGTGCTTTTTGATGACAACTACAGTGCGTCATTCGGAAAATGAACTATTTTGGAGATGTTTTCAATCACCTACCCCCGGAGAATCCAGAGGAGGGGGAAAAAAAAGAGGGCCACTGTTGATCTGGCTCGCCCTTGAAGGGTTTATTTATATAGGCTACCTGAGACAGGAATGGAAGCAGAGCAGACTGTAGCCTACCTAAAGCCATTTCTGCCTCAAACATTTAGCCTCAGTCTGCTGATCAATGTGGAGGAAGTCAAGTGAGTTGATACAGCGTCTGTTAGATTCAAGTTATGCCACCAAATGGTTTAACACTCTGTGATATTTTAACACAATAAAATGTTCATTTAGAATTTTAAGGCATGAAGAAATGTGCGTTATAAGAGGGATGACTCATTTTTAACATTCAGCATTGAGAATAATAATTACAATTACCTTTTCACTACTCTTGCCTGCAGGCTCTGTGGTGTCCTCAACCTCAGGTGGCTTTTCCTCTTCATGGAGGCCTGAAGTCATCCAATCTGCACCATGAGTGAAGCTGATGCTCTCCTCTTCTTGCATTATGTCACTTTTCTCATGCACTTCAGAATCAATCATTCCCTCTGTAAGTTCCTCTGTGTCCTTTGATGTGACCTCTTTTTCTTCCTCTGTACCCTCTGGCTGTGGCTCTACAAGTGTTCTCCGACTCTCCTCGCTCTCCTCTGGAAGAAGTGCTGCACTTTCCTCAAATCTTTCACCCTCTGCCTCCATTCCAGCCATTGATGCATTTGACTGGGTTACTTGTGATGAATTATTTTTTGCTGCGCCATCATTAATTTCTTGATCCTCCATCTCACTGCAACCTTCTGTACATATTTCTTCTCTATCTCCTCTCACTGCGTCTGTCGCCTCATCCTCTTTAAAATTAGGCTCATTTGACTGCGGCTCTGTTTCAGAATCCTCATCCTGGTGAAATTTGCCCTCACTTATCTTCTTGTTATCCCCATTTGCACAATCACTTCCGTTGTCTTGGTTCTCCTTGTCGGTGGCGGGCTGATCTGATGAGCTCATGTTTTTAACCTCTTTTTCCTTCTTATCATCATCATCACTTAAAGTAGAGTCATTTGTGTGCACCGTCTCTTTCATTACATCAAATGTCTCATGCTGACTTTCCATTTCCTCCTCTTCAGAGTTAACGTCCTTTGCAACTCCCTCTATTTTGGGTTTATGGTGGTCTTGTGTATCAGCGACATTTTGGCTTGTTGCACTCGTGCTAAGCTCCTTGGGCTCTTCCTCATGTTGAATTTCTAACATCTCAGTCTGTGAGACATCTATTGAGCCCTCTTCCTCTGGCTGTTTCTCCCCAACCTCATTAATCTGCTGAGCCTCTGGAACATCTTCAAAGCTAATCTCAACCAAAGAATCCTCCTTTGGTATAACATTACTGTCTAAACTTCCCTCAATATGAGTTAAACTTTCATGCGTTCCCCCAAAAGAAGCTTCAGTCTCTGCTCTTTCCTCCTCCTTTGTTTTTTCTGCCTCATCTTCTGCCTCTTGTGGGTTGCCCTCAGTGATTTCAGATTGAGACAGTGACAATTCTGCAACAGTTTCCTCTAGCAGGGGTTTCAAACTTTCTCCCTCTTCAACAAAAGATGTATTATCTTCAGGAGGTTCTGTCATTGTTTCTCCCAGCTCTGTGGCACACACATCCACATCAGCAAGGCCAGAATATGGAAAAATCTCAACAGGTTCTGCAACTTTACTATTCTCCTCTTCTTCTGCAGTCTCCTTATCCACGCCTGCAGTTCCATGTTTATCACCTTCATCTTTTTCTACATCTAACTCCTGGGCACATACATCCACATCAGCAAGGCCAGAATATGGAAAAATCTCAACAGGTTCTGCGACTTCACTCTTCTCCTCTTCTTCTACGGTGTCCTTGTCCACACCTGCAGTTCCTTGTTCATCACCTCCATCATCTTCTGCCACTCCTAACTCCTCAGCACACACATCTACATTTGAAACTCCTCTAAATGGCAACAGGTCGGCGGGTTTTAACTCAGACTGAGGTATATTTTGGTCTGGAACAGAGCCATTATCTGTTTCATTAGCTTCTCTGTCGGTTTGATCAAGTGCAGTTAGCACTGGGTCTTTCTCCTCTTCTGTACCACTGGGTTCATCTGACTGTACTTCAGCAGCTGGGAACCTGTTGATTGAAAGTTCAGAAACGTCTTTTTCTGCTGAAAAAGCGTGCTTCTCTGTGTTACTGTGTTTTTCTTCCTCGTCTGTGCTTTCAGTTAAATCCGCCTTTTCAGAGGTATTGGGTTGTGTGGTGGAAAGATTTGAGGCTTCTGCTGAATGACTTGATTCATCTTCAGTTTGGGATTCATCAGATTTTTCTCTAAAAAGCACAAAATAACATAAAAGAAATAATGTGAGTAGCCCTGAATATGACAAGGACACATTCTGAATGTTAACAGTGACACTATCAAAATCAAAATATTACATTCAGTAGTAACCTGTGACTGTATTCCTGTAGCTGGTGGTCTCTTCTCCATCAGTTCTGCTCTTTCTTCTCAGTCTTGACACAGCAAATCTAACTGTGCTTTCCGAACTTAGCTAAGATTCTGCACTACTTTTGGGTCTTTATTCCACAAGAGAGGGGTTTTTACATGGGGCTCTCTGAAAAGTTAAAACATGAGACTGCACCACATTGCTTAATGATAACTTAATATATATTATTGTATTTTCATATTCATTATGAACACACCACTTAAATAAATGCACAGTGACTATTTTCTAGCATTTAAAAACTACTACCTCTAAAAGAGTTTGACAATTATTTTATGTTCAAACCTCCACTAAGTGTGATTGCAATGATATACACCGATCAGCAACAGCATTAAAACCACTGACAGATGAAGTGAATAACATTGATCATGTTGGTACTATGTGGTGTTCTGCTGGAAAACCTTGGATTTTGACATCCGTGTTGATGAGACTTAGACACCCAAATAAACATTGTCCCAGAACATGAACACTCCCTCATGCAAATGGAAATCCCACATGTCACTGGCCTACCCCCACAGGAAAATGAACCCCACCACATGGAAAAAACATCAAACAATCAGGAACATGTTGAGGAACATGACAATGACCCAACATGTTGATTTGACCTCCAAACTTCCTACACCCCATTCTGATTAAGCATCAACAGGATGCAGTGGAACAAGTTTGACTGACAGAGGGCTCAGCTGCACCACAGGATCCACTGTCAACATCCTGGTTCCAGACCCCATAGGATACCCTGAGAGGTCCTCTTGACCATGTCCAATGGTTCAGAGCATTTTTGAGCACATAAGGGGGACCAACACAATATTAGGCAGGTGGTCATAATGTTATACCTGATCGGTGCATGTCTTTTATTCTGCAGCTATCTCTGGCTCTAAAGCTGCACAGGTCTGATCTGTGGCTGCTTGTCAAACCAATTGGTCCAGTGTTTTAGTTCTCTTATTTGTTGTCCGTTTGTCTCTTTACTTTAACTTTTAAATTAGTTAGGTAAATCTCCATAATTAATTATAATTTTTTAGTCTTAATATTTAATTGAGTGAGGTAAATCTGTATTTTCTATATCATTTTGTAGGGTTTTACCCACAATATTTAAATAATGTTCAATAATATTCCATCCTCTGGAACTCAATCCCAAAAAAACACCAGAGAATCCTTCTTACTCTCCATATTCAAATAAATCCATAAAGACACATCTTTTCAGCACTCATAATCCCTTTTTCCTCCTCCTTTCTCCATTTGATTTATTTATCTTTTGTGCTTTTGCTTACCTTTGTTTACATTTTTGACTGTCTTGAAAAGCACTATATAAGTATTATTATTATTATTATTATTCAGGTGAATTCACATCATAAATAATCCTGTAGGGTCTCAACCTTAATCTAAATTTGTTAGGTAAATTTGCAATGGCAGTGTTGTTTCTCAACTACAAAGCACTTTGGCTCAATGACTGTTGTTTTAACAGCAATAATTCAATTTTGTATTTTTCCTAATCAGAACAAAAATGGCACCCTTGTATACAGGAAAAAAAAAACTCACACCAAATAACTCCAGAAAAAATAATACTGTATTTCCATCACTACTTGTCACTGCTCTCTCCCTCATGCTCATCCTTCCCTCTCCTGATGATCCTCTTTGCTGCACATAAAGGAAACACTCACTTGGAAACGGTCACCTCTGCTGTTGTTTCTTTTCCAGGAATAGTCTGAGGGAAAAAAAAAACAGACAAATAAGTAATGGTAAATAGAGAGTTAATGAGAAACAGAAAGATAATGTAAAAGTATGGTGAGAGCTTTATAGTTTACTGCAGGTTGATTTACCCCAGAGGTCTTGAATGCATGGTTATTGTAGAACCTGTCCTCCCGTTTAGCAGCCCACTCAGCAGGGTCCAAGCCACTCTCTGCAAAGAGAGAAAAGAAAAAAAAACTAGACAGCAGTTGACAGCATATCACCACTAACAAAAGTTACAGTTACCTTCTCTTTGCTTGAGAAGAGTTTCGAAGTAGTGTGCAGCATATGTGGGGATGTCTTCCGGCTGATCTCGCAGAACTTCTCGGGCCAGTCCCTCCAGGATGGTACCAAAACCTCGCGGGACCCGCAGGTGAGTGTTGGAAAAGGGCACTGACATTTTTTCGGGACGGTAACTTCTGAAACAGCTGGGTTTGACTAAGAAAAGCCGAACATTTTCTCAGTAGTTTGCTTAATCCCATTGTGTGGCGTAGAAGAGGTGAGTAGCTAGCTAACACTTTCTAAAAACATTGGCTTCCGTAGCACGTGTAGTTAAATATGGCCGCCACGCCATTTAAACTACTTAAATATATATATTAAAAAAATGTCAACACAAGGAATTACTTACACTTCTTACCTGAAAGTACTTGCAGTCCACCTTTAGCGACTTTTGAATGTTTGGCTAAATCTAGCAACAGTAACCGCTGTGTTTTGTTGATGCCTGTCTCTAAGCAACGGGTCCAACTACGGAGACTGAGAAAGCTCAAATGCCATAAAACTCACAAGGAATAATGTTTTTATTAAATGTAAATATTTATTATATACATGTCACACGCTATAATGTACGCAAACAAAAATAATGCAGGAAGTACATATGAAAAGGTAACAAAAACGCAACGTGTAGGGGAGAAAAGTAATTCACAGTAAAATTAATACAAAATTTGAGACACTGCTCTAGACAAAGGGAGGCCATCCTACTTTCTTTCTATGCTCAGTTCGTTCCACATTATCACAGAGACTGCAGGTTAACTAGACCAGCGTTTTTTAAAAACTGTATGACTTATTTATGATGATGTCTACCCCTATAATGATATGTAAAGGTGTGCCTTGGAAATATTTGTTTTCATAAATTTTATTTAATAGTAGCTTGGGTGAAATTAGGTCAAAATATTTCAGGAGGACAAAATGCATGTGCCGGTGAGGTGAAAAAGCCATAGCAATAATAATCAGAGTAACTTACAGCAGCTTACAGTAAAAAAATAAAATGTGTTTCCATTGTTACTCGGCTACCTGTTGCCAAATTTTGTTACTTAAATGATTAAATGTAGTTATGAGAAGCATCCATTGACAATCATTTCACCTCTGTAGATATCCTGCTGTGAGACTGTTAAATGGAAAAATGCCTGTATTTAAACACTTACGTGAAAAAAATCGGATTTTTTTGTGAACAGTGAAAACACTTGTTTTTGATCAACTATATCATAATATTTTTGAAGGCTTTTAAACCTTAATTGATTGTTTGTGCATGATTGAAATAGAATGAATAGATACACAGCTATTTTTTAACAGTTACTCTTACTTTCGGGAAACAAACCAACCAACAAACAAGCAAGCAAACAAAAAAAAATGTTGGAGTCCAAATTATAAAACATTTGGGAATAAAGCCTCACAAGCCTAGGCCTAATAACCTCACTGGTGTAAATGCATATATAAAGAAACCAGAGGTGTTTTTCTCCTCCCTCTCCTCCTCCTCAGTCAGGCATATGTGATGACTGCATACTCAGAGTTGGTGCTCATCTTGCGGCTGACCTCTCTGGGCTGAGGAACATGCAGTCTGTCAGCTGAACGTGAGGCCAGCAGGTGGCACCTCGATTCATCTCCCCACCACTGGAAGCAAAAAAAAATAATCATGTAGCATGTTGGGAATAGCAAAACTAGCTTGAAACATGTGAGGGACCTTCCCCTTATGCTCTGAAATGTTATTATTGAAGTTACCAGCATACTTGTGGTGTTATGTGGTGTATTTAAAAGTAACAGCAACACATTTATGATATATATCCACTTATTTTACTCAAAAACAACTTAATAGGTTTGCATGTACGCCCTGCAGTCTGCACATGAGTAGACAACATTAAAATCAAATTGAAAAACTGATTTGTTTAAAACTCTTAAACAATATTTTGTTGCCTTGTTAGGTAGATCTAAATTCATGCACTCTTCTCTAACACCGCTGCAATAAATCCTGCATTCATCAAATAGTAGTGTCAATAGGCAACTAACCCAGTGACACGAGTTAACTGACGATACATTTGGATTCAGATACAATAAACTCTCCATGAATAACAAAAACAACCTTGAATTCTAACAAATCATGTTTTCTTTTACATCGGTATACAAACAGTATAAGAAAAGATCACAAATATAGGGTGCCTCTAACATCCAATAAGCATTAATAGTGCTGTAGTTTATATAAATGCAGTGTGTCCAAATTACATTGCCAGTTGATGCTGTGATGGAAAACATCAATTCTAATAAACTGATAAGCCAAGCTTGACTTCATCATGCTGTGATGACAATGGGGGTTGTTTTATTTATGCAACTCCACCCCTTTTTTAATGTGCAAATTGTATAAGCAAATAATGAAAAACTTAAGATATTTTATGATCAGTAGACATTTTTTAGTGTCTTGTTTGGCAACCCAAACATGACTGATGCTGTTTAAAGCTCCTTTTTTCATCTGAACCTTCAGCTAGCTTTGAAGCAGAGACGTCCCCTTTCATTCATTGAAGCATATATATAGCGGGTAGTCATTGGGTCTCCTTGTGCAGCACCAACAGCCATAAACTATAAACCATCGCATAACATTTTCAGACTTTTTCTGTACCAGAGTTAGAGTCATGTACAGGTATATGATCTATGGAGCAAAGAACTGCTCCTGGGACAGGGGAGAATGAGCTGTCCTGTGAATTTGGGCCTCAGTCGCATAAAAGTGACAAATGTGCTGACTTTGAAGTCTCCTCTCTCACCTCTTTTTGATCCCCGGCGTTCATGTAGCCAACCTGAGTGAGCTCCGGTGTGCTGATGCCGCGGACAGTGATCATTATGTCAGCGTATGGAACTTCAGTATCACTGTCATTATCTGAGTCAAGGAAAAGATTAAATTTATCAGTAATTGTCAGGTTTTGTATTGTAGAAAGTCACTTAGAAAAGAAGTGTGGTCGTTCTGCAGAGAGATCGTCTTACCTGCTTGAGGAATCCTCAGAGTCACTCTTTCATTTTGTGTCGACTGTATTCCTGGGAAATATGACGGATATAAATGCCAGGAATTAATTTGGAAGCTGAGAATCTTTTTTTTTTCTTTCACTTCTGATATTTTAGACTGCTTACCCTTCACTGGTAAGAGAACAGCATGTGGAGGTTGTGGTGAGCTGAAATGGATAACGAAAATAACTGATAAAAATGTTTGCAAAACATAGAGGTAATTCAGCAAGAATTTCACAAAAAATTACTTATTTATTTCTACTCACCTTGACCTCGACACAACAGGCTCCCCTACAATACATGACATCGTCAGTACAATGCTGTTGAGATAAATTACTGTGCATGTTTCTTTTTTACAGCAAATGTGTGTTCAAAGTGTAATATTTTGTTATCACCTTTACCATTCCAGCTTTGTTTGTGCCGGTTCAAACACAGATAAACAGCCAGTGCTGCCAGAACCGTGGCCACTAGAACTGTGACTGTTGCAAGAACCTTAATTCCAGTGAATTCTCCTGTTAACGTGGAAACAACAGTATTAACTTGAATTGAACTGAATAGAAAAGAAAACTTTCCTTGCAAATTCCAGGTGCAGATGCAAAAAATTATTGGCATGAACTGTTTCAAATAACCATCTTACCTCCACTTGAATTGTCTGGCTGAGCAGGAAGAGACACTGAGAAATGTGAATCACAGTGTATTAAATACATGTAATGTACAAAATAAAATATGGGGAATATTTTATATATAATATCTTTAAACAGAGTCTTCACCATTTTTTGTTTCAGTGTTTGGGGTGACTGTCCAGTTTGGCTCACCCCTTTGAGCTGGAAAAATGAAACAATAACAATAAAAAATGTCATTTGTTAACTTCTGTATTTTAAAGATTTCCTAGATATATCTTAAATTGATTTGCATACAATAATACTCATCTACCTTGAAGCTGAAGCACAACGATGCGCTCTGTTTTTTGTGGAAGTCGAGGATCTTCTGTATCTGTTGTGTAGCACGTGTAGTTCTTTTTGAGATCTTCGGTGGACACATTCGACAGAGAAAGAGACATTGTGCAAAAGTTGCTTTTGCTAAATTCCCCTTGACAACCAGAGTTATCTGCATTAGTCCAGCAGCCACGAACGAATCCACTGGAGCAGTTGTAGGTGCAGTTCAATGTAAGAGAGTTTCCTAATTCAACAGTCAAGAAGTCAACGGGTGTCTTCATATTATCACAGCTCACAAAATCTGCAAAGAGAAAACATCTTAATTGCTTTACAGAAAGAAAACATCATGTTGCCTGAAATACAGAGCAATCATTTATAAATGAGTCCATTTTTGGATATGCGAATACACACTGAACACTCTAAACTGCTAAAATCCAGACCAGTGACAAACACCATACATACTGTACCTTGTGCAATCCAAACAAAGACTACAGTTAAGTGGAACGAGATCATCATTGTTGCTCTCTGTTTTTCTAATTTCTACTTTCCTCAAAACATGCAACTGAATATTTCTAGTATGGCGATGCTTGCACCTGCACAAACACACTGAAGTACCCACATATATGTTCCAACCCTTGGCTTTTACAGGAAGTGGTAAGTGCAAGGATCCAGAGCTGTGTAAAAATAATTCATAACTTTCCATTTATTGCACCTGACTTCCTGCAAAGCAAATTGCAGTTACAAATGTAAAGGGCAAATGCATATTGGGAAGATGATGATATTCACGCTAACATATTTAAATAAAGACTATTTTTACTTATGCATTGATATTGTGATGCATGTACTTGGCACCTGGTAAAGAGGCTTGCAGCACATACTAATGTGGTCTGCACATATGCCTGCAGATTCACTACTGCAGCTCACTCTCTGCTCCGGCAGAGGATGTGTTTGACATTAATTTCAGCACATATGTGATTTAATAATTTATTCTGAGATCCTCACCCTTCGAAAAATGAAATGGGTCTTTTGTGATACAGCATTTAACATTAGTCTTTTGTGAAAAAAACATTTGATGCTATATTCAATGAGAGCATGCCATTTGAGTTAAATTAGTCGATTCCAGATATCAAATTTTTAATATTTTTCAAATATGTTTCCTCATAATAACCTCTTAATGACTTACATGAGTAACGTAAATAATTAAAGTGATCCACTAACAGAGGCACTATCTAGGTTAGCTTTGGCTCTCATGCATTATGAAGGTAGAAGATAAAGTTACAGAACATCATTGCAAACCATTGTCAGCCAGAGCAACCACCTAGGGCATCACATTTCGGGCTCGTTTCACTTTCAGTGGCTTAGGGCCTCTCACTTTCATGCCTCTTAACAATCATTCATGTTGGCTAAAACTAAACAGTCTTCAATGAAAGTGCACAAAAATATGACACATATTTGTTTCTTACCTGCTTGTGCACTTGATTAGAGATTCAGTGATAATGAGCTCGAGGAAAGTAATGCATCTGGTCTGTTTTTCAGCTTCATGGATTTTTCTGCTGCTGACACAATCTGGGCTCGCTTCAGGTAAGAAAAATGACTAAAGTCTGAAATTGTATTTTTACACTTTATTAATCTAAATGTAAGAAGAAACAAGACCACATTGACACTGCCTAATGACAGACATCTGCATTATTCCTGACATTAATTTATATATTATATAAGGATCATCTGAAGGGAGCGCAGACCTCCCCCTCAGTGAAGAGGCAGACCTTGATCAGTGTCCAGGAGGAAAATACTTCTCCTGCCAGCTTTGTTTAGAGTGTCCTGCTGGTCATTTGTAAGTCATCTTTCAATCTTTTCTTCTTTATTTGTTTACTATGTTCACAAAGGAAAGTGCATAGATGAGATGTTAGTGTAAAAAGAGACATTGTTCTGCTCCTTTGAAGAATTGGATATGAGCATTTGAAATGAAATGTGAATACACAAATGCATATGATCACTACTAATAAGACATTTAGCTGTATTATAGATAATAATTCAACATATTTCTATGATATAGTTGCACTGGAAATTTATCTGCACCGAATAGATGTCCAGCAGGAACATTCAACCTCTACACAGGGAAAAGCGGCATCAGTGACTGCAAGGTAAAAGATACTTGTGGATAAAAAAACAACACCGTCATAGTTTGTGTGTCACGTCCTTCTTTGAAACTCAAAGAAACTGCTTGTTTCACTCTTCAGTCTTTCTTAGCAACGCTTCACACTCATACGCCCTTTTCACGCTTTTCAGCTTGTCATAACAAGAGAGGCATGTGTGAACAACATCAATGAGGAATCTTCAGAAGAAGTTATTAGTGTGCAATGCAACAATTTTTTATTGACATAGTCATTATCTACGATCCAGTTACTCATTCCTGTATGTTGCAGCCTTGCTTTCCAGGTCTGATCAGCTCAGAGGACAGGGTGGACTGTAGACTGTGTCCTGCAGGCTTCTCATGTGATCCAGCCAATGGGACACTTTCTCTATGCCCCCCAGGACAACATTCACCTGAAGGGGTCCTACAGTGTCAGACCTGCCCTGTAGATTCTGTCTGCACCTCTGGCTTCCCTTATAAGGTCATGATTCCTCTATAATGTGTTGTACCTGAGAGAAAAAAACTTTAAAATTGTTGTTAGAGTGCCTAAATAGTTGAATTAAACTCAGCCATGTGCTTTTTTCATTCCTCCTTTCTCTATGTCCTATATATGCCTTATAGTGTGCACCTGGCCAGGAGCCCAGTGTCAATCATACTGTTTGTAATGACTGTCCACCAGGCTTCTATTCCACTGTGTGGACTATTAAGTGTCTGCAGTGTCCAGCAGGTAGTGAAACACCATTAGCATGCCTTTCCTGCAGCAATACTGTACTGGATATATGAATAGATTTGAAATAAATTTTTGATTAAAAAGGGTTTACAAAGATTAAAATTGTATCCTCTCCCTGCTATAGGAAGTTACTGTCCAGATATTGCGATGCCACAGCCGCTCCCCTGTCCTCCTAGTTGGTCTTCTACACCTGGACAGACTCATTGCAGTAGCTGTAATGATACGTCTTTGCTGTGTGGAGGAGCTGTGGCCCCCCGCTGGAACCAGCCAGCACACAGATCTAGTCAACCCATCACCTGTCGACCAGGAACATACAAAGACATGAAAGAAGATTCAGCTTGTGTGGTCTGTCCAATAGGTTAGTTGTTATTACTGCATATTGCCATTTAAAGAATATTACAGTTTCCTTTACTCCAAGAAGAAACCCAATATATGTAATTGTACATATCTTCACTGCAGGTCATTACTGTGTGGGAGGTGTGGCTTTACCTTGTCCTGCTGGGACTTATGGCCCCAAAGAAGGTCTGCAGAGACTGAGAGACTGCACAATTTGTCCTGCAGGTAGTGTGTTACTATATTGTTAAGCAATTTCATGTCCAAAGACTATCATATGTGCAGAAAATCATGTCACCATATTCATTAACTTACCTACTCAGTTCCAGTTTGTCAAGCTCAATAAACTAATTTTTGCATGTCTTTACAATATGTGACATCCCATAACAATGTTCTTTTTTTATCTATAAATACTTTCCTCTAGGGTTTTACTGTCTGGAAGGTAGCTCACAGAGACCCACCTCCCCGTTCCTGTGCCCACAGGGCTATTACTGTGAAGAGGGCACTGCCACCCCTCATGGGTCACCTTGCCCTGCTGGTACAGCGGGGGAACAACTGGGTCAGACAAGTAGGGCAGCCTGCAAGAGATGTAGAGAAGGACGCTTCTGTCCTGCAGGTAAGTCTTAGCACTAATACACTGACTGCACTTCAGCCACAAATACTAAAATACAAAAAAAAGTGTCCTAGAAAGTCCATACTTGTAGAAAGAATATGAAATAAAGATGGGTTTTAGAAGTAGTACAAGTTTAGTAGAAGTAGTAGAATGCACCGTGTCCAGTGTTTCTTTTCATGAAAGTATACACATGTGTGTGACAGGCTCTTCAGGTCCTGGTTTGCCCTGTGCTCGGGGTAGATATTGCCCTGCTGGTACCTTGGAAGAAGTCATATGTCCTCCAGGCACCTTCACACCTCATCAAGGGGCAATAAGTGAGTTTCTATTGAATTATTGTTTTATGCTCGCTACTTATCAGGTCATATTTCATATTAACACTCACTGATTTTCCTACACTGAACATGAAACCCCATTTTCCATTAATTTAAAACATCTCTACAGTCCCTTAAAAGCTCACCATAACTAATAAGATGCTATATCAATTTATCATAGCGAAATTCACTGATTATATAAAACTATAAAGTGTTAGTTCCCACGATGAACTGGAATATATGGATGAGAAACTGCAACAGATTGATGCCGAGGGGGCAAAGAGAGGGCATCTAATTTAGCAACAAAACACAACAACAGTTGATGGCAAGCTGGAGCAGTGAGTTTCCTACAGAAAAAATGACAGATGACTGTCACAGCTACATGAGCAGTGAGTGTAGAAAAGGGGTAGTTGGCAAAATCTCAAAGTGATGCTTTTAAATGAATCTAACAGACATCCTAATGAAGTAGATTAAAGCCGAGCTCTAACCCTGTATTCATTTTGGCATGACAACTACTCCCTCCAGGTGTGAAGGATTGCCTCAAATGCCCTGCTGGTTTCTACTGTCCTGAGGGGACAAGCGACCCAAAGCCCTGTCCACCAGGCTCCTTTAACCCCTTAGAGGGTCAGGATGAGTTGGCTGATTGCAGAGAGTGTTATGCAGGAAAGGCCTGCACACAGGTAGCCCTGAGAGCCCCTGATGTAGACTGCATGCAGGGGTAAGTAACATCTTCAGAGTCAAGAAAAGCTTCTCTGTCAAGCACTCGTCAGTCACGTCACTATAAACTAATGTTTTCAAAAGTATTGAAGCTTCTGCATACTGTCACAAAGGGGGCTTTATTACATTTAAATCTGCCTGTGCATTTTTACCTCATGACTTTGATGAATCTGTCTGAATCTTGACAGGTTCGTGTGTCCTCCTGCTTCCTCCAAACCCAACGCACCAACCAATTCCTGCCCACCGGGAACACTGAGCAATCGCACCGACCTCACTGACCGCTCACAGTGTCAGCAATGTCCAGCACGATATGCCTGTCTCCGGGGTGACATTTTATATACATGTTCAGTTGGCCTTTAAAAGTTCTGTTTGACATTCCTTAATAGAAAAAGAAATTAGCCAGGTGGTGTATTACTATAAAGTATATATTGGGAGGTGATTCAACATACTGATCAAAGTGTGTTTTCCTAGACCTTAAGGGTATATTATGCTTATATGACACAAATATTTTTGTGTATTTAGCAGCTCTGTAGAAATGAAATAAACAACAAATGCCTGTACTGATCTATAATATATCTACTATATCCACACTGATCAGCATTTTTTAATCACAAAAATGTCTTGTTTATAAACATGTTCTAATAGTTATTATAGTAGATTATCACAATGAAGATATTTGCTTAAGGATATAGTAACTGTGTCAGTATCCCCTTGACCTACTTTATGTCAAAAAAAAATCTATAGATTGTTTTTTTTAAACATTTTTTTTTAACCCACCTTGATGCATATATTGTTTATGCTCTATCAGGAACTGGTGGTATCCAGAGACCACCACTCTCCTGCTTTGCTGGACATTATTGCCCACCTGGAACTATGTTTCCAACCCAGTACAAGTGTCCTGTGGGGACATGGAGCAGCCACAGTGGATTGAAGACTGAAAGTGAGTGCCTGCCATGCCCACAGGGATGGTACTGCTTGGCTGGTTCTGGAGCTCCGTCAGGTAGATGCAGCTCTGGACACTACTGTCCTGAAGGTAAAGTGGCAGTATTGGTAGCATCTTATCTAAACTGAGAATTTTTTTGACTGCAGTAGTTCAAAAAATCTGACGGACATTTAAAAAAAAAAAATACAATGTTTTGCTTTGCAAACTGTCAAAACACAAACACACTAAATACACATTTCCATGTGTAATTAGTATCATAAAATAAGATTTGTTTTCTCATGCAGAGCTGTAATCATGAGTCTCCCATGTGGATAATTATGTCTATGTTGCATCACCAGGGACTGCATATGGCACCCAGTTTCCTTGCCCGGCCGGCACCTACAGCATCCAAATGGGAAACAGAAACAGAGAGGACTGCTTGATTTGTCCTGAAGGCTCATTCTGCCAACAGGGTACCTCCAAACCTTCACCCTGCCCACCGTAAGCAGTAATTACATGCTGAAAATCAGAAGGAAGATGTGAGAATGATAATGAAGATGATGACATGGAAAGAATTTGCTATATGGGGTAAATCAAACTGGTGCAATAAGTGTGATTTAGTCCCCCTTCTGTCTTTCTCCAGCTCCACATTTCGCCGCCTGAAAGGAGGTCGGAGGCTGGAGGACTGCTCTCCTTGCCCTGCTGGCTATTTTTGTCCCCACTCAGCCAGTGTCAACCCCAGAGTGTGCGGAGCTGGCAGCTTCTCTGTAAGCCCCCATCTATAACACAGTTCAATGTGATTGGACAACTTACAGAACCAGTGGAAACCAAAACTGGTGTATTCTCATCTTTCCATAAGACTTTTTGATTGTCCTATTTTTAGATTAGCATTTTCCGCCCACATGATATCTTCTTACATCACTCACCTAGCATGTATGTCTTTAAATGTCAGCAAGATGAGTAGTTAGTCAGTTTTTTGCTCTCAATATTGAAGCAATGTCAGTGTTTTTCCAGCATCTTCCAAGTTCGATCCTCCACTCCTTTTCAGGTTCTTTTCAGTCTCTATCTTGCTGTGTCCCTCCCCCATACCAGTTGATATCTTTAACTTCAACTCTGAATCTTTCTTCACATTCTCTTGTGTGTAGGACGAAGGCTCTGTGGAGTGTTCTCCATGCCTGCAGGGCCACTACTGCAGCAATGAGACCACTAGTGAGGAAGCCATGCTGAGCGTCATGGTGTGTCCGCCAGGTTTTCTCTGCTCTCAGGGTTTGGCCAGAGACCCCCAACGCTCAGCCACCCTCTGTCCTCGAGGTTTTTATTGCCCCGGAGGAAGCATTGTGAGTGAACGAGGGCAACATACAGCAAAGGAGGATTAAAAAAACCCCAAAACATTATGGTCTGAATTGCTTTGAAACTACAAATATGATTGCACTCATAGGATCCCAACCCAGTTCCCTGCCCCAATGGCACCTACAGTGAATTCCCTGGACTGCGTGATGCCAGTGAGTGTGTCCAGTGTCCTGAGGGGAAGTACTGTTACTCAAAGCAGCCTCAGGAGCAGCCGATAACCAGGCCTGTAAGATCCCTAATTAATCAGAGAGAACAAGAAGAACAAACATATTTATTTACAGAATTTACAAAAGTTCCTCCGAACTTTTAATCATCAAAATCATATATTATTACACAATCAAACACGCAGAAACTGGTCTTTTCTGATTTTTAGCGATGATAAAATTCAGAAAATAAATGACATCATTATTATGTCTGTTGTGATACTTAAGACAGGAGTCTGTCCTGATGGTCACTTTTGCCCCCGGGGGACTGGCTACCCCTACACCTACCCCTGTCAGGCTGGCAGATACAGGAACAACACACTCGGTCACAGTGGAGAGGCCTGTATTTTATGTCCATCCAGGCATTACTGCAGCAGGCCAGGAACCCACATGCCCCTAGTCTGTCCTCAGGTAGGAAAACTTTAAAAAAAATTGTCATTCTGCACGGATGAGAGTTTGTGATTTGTAAGTGGATGTCTCTGTGTATGTGAGGTCTTAGAAAAACTCTTTTCTCTCTGTCTTCGTCACCCTTTCTCAGGGATTTTACTGTCCAGACGGCACTTCTTCACCCGAGCCTTGTCCTGAGGGCACCTACAGCTCACGCTCTGCTCTCAGAGATGGGTCTGAGTGCACCTCTTGTGGTGGAGGACAGTATTGCAGCAGTGTGGGACTTGCAGAGCCCTCTGGAAGCTGCAAAGAGCGTTTCTACTGCAGGGAAGGAGCCAAGTCTGCAGTATGAAAATGCTGTTTCAGTTATTTATTAATAGAGGTTGTCAGCCTTTATTTTTTTCCTGTTCTTTGCTTATGTTGATCCTCATTAGCTTACATAAACCCTCCTGAGGTCAACAAATACATGTGAAAAATAATAAAAACAGAAGCTTTTTGTATTATTGACTCATCTCACATTAAACCAGTTTGCTCTTTGTGATTTTCACTCACATAGGCTCTCTACAGTACATTTTGGCTTGTCTTTCCGTTTATGTGCTGCTATTCTATCCAGACACCAGTTGATGGACCGACTGGAGGCTTATGTCCAACAGGAAGTTACTGTCCTCCAGCTTCATCCTCTCCCCTTCCCTGTCCCTCTGGCACCTTCAGCAACAGCACTGGCCTCGGCAGACCCGAGGAGTGTGTCAGCTGTCCACCAGGGTAATCCCACTCATATTCATACAACGCTCTGCTTTGCAGTGTGGTTTCTCAGATATCACCTGGTTTATATAAGAGGACTATGTGAAGCCTCTGTTCCACCATCCAATGTGTTTCTCTCCCTGTCAGTTTTTATTGCTTAGGTTCCAACAACTCCTCACCTTCAGGTCCTTGTTTTGCTGGTTTCTACTGTACCGGTGGCTCAGCTACACCTGTTCAGAATGAAGCAGAAGAGGGTTATTTTGCCTTGGAGGGGGCAGCCAGGGCAGAACCATGTCCTCTTGGCACATTTCAGTCGGTAGGTAATATTACAGACTGAATACCAAGTGCTGCTGCTCTGGAACTGTATTGTTAAAATGAAGTCATTCCCTTGTCTATAAATCCTCCATAGCGTCGAGGTGCAAAGTCGTGTGTGGAGTGTCAAGGAGGCCGACTGTGTAACCGGACAGGCTTGTCTCAGGCACCACTGTGCCCCACAGGACACTACTGTCCTCCGGGGTCCTCTGCTGCTCGCCCCTGTCCTCCGGTCAGTATCACTGTGTTGGTATTTGTCTGCATAAATATAGGTGTGTCTATTCAGTTGATTATCATTACTCTTGTACCTCATATACACCGATCAGCAACAACATTATGACCACTGACAGGGGAAGTGAATAACACTGATCAAACCTTGGATTTTAACATCCGTGTTGATGAGACTTAGACACCCAAATAAACATTGTCCCCCAACAAGTGCACTCCCTCATGCAAATGGAAATCCCAAATGTCATTGGCCTACCCCCGCAGGAAAATGAACCCAACTACATGGCAAAAACATCAAACAATTAAGAGTATGTTGAGGAACATGACAGTGGCCCAACATGTTGATTTGACCTCCAAACTTCCTACACCCCATTGTAATCAAGCATCAACAGGATGCAGTGGAACAAGTTTGATTGACAGAGGCCCAATTGCACAAACCAGAGTAGCCAAAGGATCCTTTGCCAATATTGTGGTGCCAGACCCCATAGGACACCCTAAGAGGTCCTCTTATCCATGCCAAATGGTTCGGAACTTTTTGAGCACATAATGGGGACCAACACAATATTAGGCAGGTGGTCATAATGTTATGCCTGAGCGGTGTGTATGTCTTAGTGCGTCATTTTTGCTGTTTGTTTTATTTGTTTTAGTTCATCAATTTATTTCCCCACTGTCAAATTCCCAAACCTGGTACTGAAAAATTATACTATCTGATTATTCAGGGCTCCTACTCTGACCAGCCTGGTGGTGAAGCTGTGCATCACTGTCGGCCATGTGAGGCAGGTTTCTTCTGTGGCAGAACTGGTCTCTCTGAACCTCAGGGTCTCTGTGACCCGGGACATTACTGCACCTCGGGAGCCTCCACTGCCTCTCCAGTAAGACAGAACTCAACTTCCAGCAGCTTATTCAAGACGAAACTGATCTTTCATAAAAATGAAATTGTGTGAAATTAAAAGATAAATGTAATTGCATAACAACACTTTGAGAAATGGGTCCTGACTAGTTACTGGGACAGAATAACAAGACGTGGTAGCAGATGTGTGGTTGTGCAGAGGGAATGAGAGATTTAATGCACTCTCTTCTTTTTACAGCCACTGAAAGGAATTTAAAAGGCTATTAGCTGAACATCTTGATGTCATATCACGAGTTTTATTTTTTGATCACTCCATAAATATGGAGACCATTACATCAAATGGTCTGATGTAACAAGAAGCCACTCCATGATGGCTTTCACATTCACCATGCTGATTTCTGAATGAAATACAATGAGGGAGAAATGTTTGACATTTTGTCTATTACATGTTTGTTGATGATTTATGCTTATAATTTGGCTTTGTTCAAGTGAGGCAATTTGTCAGCATGGTGCAGTATATGAGCGGGGGAAGGAACACAGACAAGGAAAAACATAGGGCAATTAAGGAGGTAGAAATATCCTGGTCTCTAAGTTGAATCTGTCTGCTTTAAAGCCGTGTATTTGATTTGATGGCAGCTATTCATTTTCCACACACTTTGACTGCTGAAACATTTTCACTTTTGATATGATTATGAATTTAAAGGCATGTTTAGTTTGAGCTTGCATTAGTTAAATAAATAAGTGAAGTGCTTTTTGGATAAGCTGCTGTTAGTGCGTAGGAAATGAATGGCAGCTACCAACTCAAGCTGCCCACAGCTTTAACTTTTAAACTTCTAGCTCCAACAGCAAAAATATAGCCAGAAATGATGAAACTTTGTCGTATGCTGAAGCACAAGATGATATCTCCAAATTGCTTGTTTGGTCCAACAGCCCAAAGATACTCAGATCACCACCACAGAAAACAGACAATTTTTGGCATCTTTGCCTGACATTAATAATTGACTAAGTAATTACCCAAATTGCAATTGCAAAATCGTCAGTCAGATTCTGATGATTGCTTCGACATCGCCAGGTGGCTGTGGCTTCTGGTGGTGTGTGTCCTGCAGGTTATGTCTGTCCAAAAGGGACCAAATACCCCCAGCAGCACCCCTGTCCTGTAGGGACCTGGAGCAACACTGTGGGAGCCCAAAACCTGTCCTCCTGCTGGCCCTGCCCCCCAGGACTCTCCTGCAACAGCACCGGACTCAACCAGCCTTCAGGAATTTGTGACATAGGTGGTGGAAATAATTGTCTGGTTCAATGTCAGACTGTAACACAACAATGTAGACCCCCACTTTTAATTGATGAAGTGATTTTATTCTTGTCTATTCCAAATGTAATTTATACAGTGGTAAATATATTTTTCTTACTGTGCATCCCAAAATAATATCTGATTCCTTGGATATTTTTTTTAATTGAAAAGGAAGTGAAGAAATCCGAGCATATTTTATATTTTGTAGGATATTACTGTTCAGGAGGAGCAACATCTTCAATGCCCTCAGATGGTGTGACAGGGGACATTTGTCCAATTGGACACTTTTGTCCCATTGGCTCAGCTTCTCCTTTACTGTGCCCTGATGGGACACACTCAAACACTACAGGTATATATAACTGACTTAATGGAACTGCATAACATACGAAGCATCACAATTTAAAGCACAAAATGCAGGCATTACCTCAGCATTTTATTCTGTCTTGTTTGGATAAAGGGGCAGAAGCATGTGATGACTGCCCTTCTGGGACATACTGTCTGTCAGGAGAAGGTGTCCAGTCCTGTCCAGCAGGTCACTACTGCCTCGGTGGTGGTGTTGAGGGCATCCTACCCTGCCCGCCTGGCACATACAGCCCTCAGTTTGGCCTCAGTCAAGTGGAGCAGTGCCTCATTTGTCCAGCAGGTGGGGGTATTGTCCCATGGTTTTTAGTGCTTGGTTTGGCAGGACATGGAAACCGTACATAAGATGCTTAGCTGAACTGGATTTCAAAGCATTAAATTGTCATTAATTTATTGGATGTGCTAAAACTAATTGATTCAAATAAAAGGCAATAATAGAATGTTTCATCACATTTAACTAACTAAAGGAGGGTATATTTCATTATGTTATCAAATTTCTGCTGCAATGATCTTTTGTGTTTTTCATGCTTCAATAACAGGGTTCTTCTGTGAGGACTGGGGTCTGTTTGAACCTACTGGGCCCTGTCAGGCTGGTTATTATTGCATAGCAGGTACGCTTCATGTATGAAACCAGCACAGTTGGTACCACGTGTTCGGCATTGCCTGTAAAATAACCTATAAACCTGCTACTGCAGGAAAACCCCCTTTCACTGCCCTAATTAAGATATGCAACTTCTCAAGGTGTAAACTTTCAGAACCCTGATGGCAATTTTAGCACAGGAGTCGGAGGAGCATGTCCAAAGGGCAGCTTCTGTCCTGAGGGCACCAGTCTCCCTCTGCCCTGTCCACCAGGAACCTACTCCAACAGGTTGGTTGGGTTAAAATTTTACACACATTATTTAACCATGTAAAATGTAAATGTATGTGCATGTGTTTACATTTGTATGGTTGCAGCCTTCATCTGACAGACCAGTCTGGCTGTAGTCCATGTCCAGCGGGTCACTTCTGTGCCACTGCAGGTCTTACTCGTCCATCTGGACTGTGTCAGGCTGGGTTCTACTGCCCAGGGGCAGACACAACAAGCACAGGTAGAAGTGTAAAATATTGACTTGTTGTTTTTTTCAGGGGAAATTAATTTCATCTGATCATGTCGTCCTATTAATTAACTCCACTGTTCCTTTCCTTTTCCTGGGATAAACTTGGTCTGACCGTCTTCAAATATCAACACTTTAGTGATTATTCATTAATGTAATTGCTTACATGAAATGAAAGAGCAAAATTAATATGTAATGTGTGAATAGAAATATTATAAAGAAACATCAAATTAGAAGAGAAACAGATGCTGGTAAATGCAGGGAATGCGTATGTGTGAGGGTGTTTTGTTGAATGAATGATTACTGAATTAATCAGGGGTTATTACAGGATTCATCATGGGCTTAACAGTCATAATTTCAGCAATTTACCATATCTAATTGGTTTTCCTCTCCAGGCTCAGAGGGGGGGCTTTGCCCATCAGCTCACTACTGCCCTGAGGGCAATGCGAGCCCAGTGCCCTGCCAAGCTGGAACCTACACCAACCTCACAGGCCAGTCAGTGTGTTCCCGCTGCCCTGCTGGATACTACTGTCCAGAAAAAACTGGCAATTTTACCAAGTTCCCCTGTCCCCCTGGATTCTACTGCCCCGATGGTACACTCACCATCAGTCACTGTTGTGTTTTGTTATGAATTTATTACTGTAAGCCCTGATTAACCTCTAAAGAAGCAGACAGTAACTGTGTCTACAGTCGTCTTGTTGCACTGACTGATGCCGTTTGCTTTATAATACTATTCCCCTCAGCTTTTACAATAAAGGGAAAAGTGTAGCACTGAAAAGACCAACATTACATGTGAAACTTGTTTGAGATTTAATTGTATTATATACACAGGAACAAGGCATGCCACCCAGTTTCCCTGCCCTCGGGGATACTACAACCCAGAGCCAATGACTCAGAGTCTGGACAGCTGCCTGCCCTGTCCTCCAGGACACTACTGTGAGAAGGAAAGGCTGACCAAAGTATCTGGAAAATGCAAGGCTGGTCAGTAATAGTGTCTGTTTTATTTCTACCAAAGATACAATTACAGTCATATAGCCTAATTTCTCAGTGTCAGGACTTTGTCCTCTTTGCTAGCCAGTTTGTTGTCTCCAGGGGCTGGCGAGCCGGTCCAAAGCAGTCTCAAAGACTTGGGGACAGGGAGCAAAGAGTGCATATTAAGCAACAAACATCACAACTCAACAGCAGCTGCATTTCAGCAGCAACAGCTGCTTTATAATTATCCTCTATACATTATTTATTTATGTACTAGGAAGCAAAATAGCCTGGCTTCATATGTCAGCCACATAATGCACACAACTCTCTGACTGTTACAAGAAGCTTGGCTGCCTGGTTTTTCAAGCTTTATTCCCTTTCTCTCGGTGACTCATCTCTCACCTTGCTGTGTGTTGCTGTCATCCTGCTTTGTTGAGTGTCTTGGTTTATCCTGAGAAAGTTATAATGTGATGTCTGCAGTGATGGTGTAGAATATGTCAGCTACAAGAATGCTTCTGTATCACAGAGACACATAGCATCAGTACATCACCTTAATCATCTTCTGCTTTGTTTCTTGCTGTGTTTTGTTCCTCTCAGGTTGGTTCTGTGTGTCGGCAGCATGGAACTCCCAGCCCTTTGACCTGGACAATTACACAAATGCCAACTGTCTTTGTCCGGCTACCTCCACAGGGGGGCGCTGCCAGGTGGGCTTCTACTGTCCCGTGGGTAGCTCAGAACCAATGCCTTGTCCACCTGGAGCCTTCTGTAACATCTCAGGTATTTGTACACTGGTGATAGAATGCATACTGTTCAATAGTCCACAGTAAACACAATATCACACATAAGTTCTCAGCCAGAGCTTATAAACCTTGAAACTAAAACTTCACGTCTAAGTATATATAGAAGATAAAATAAGTCGATTTCAGGCCTTTTGATGGTTCAGACCATTCTGCTGGAGGGAAAGTCCATCTCTAGGTCTCTTGCATGTAATATTTCTAGGTATATGAAATCCAAATAAGAAATGCACTCATGTTGCTGAAAAGGTTCGGCTCTGCCAGTGGGTCCCTGCTCCCCTGGGTATTACTGTGTAGGAGGAGCCACTGAGGCCAGACCAACAGATGGAGAAACAGGCAGCATCTGTCCACCTGGGACATATTGCGGTAAGCCCAGCTTTACTGCCTTGGAATGGCTGCATCACTAACTTGCCAACAAAGTTTTTAAGCCTGTTTTTTATAATATAGTAAAGTGCTTGGTGAAATTGACAGCACACTGTGTCAACAGATGCCTGGCATACTGTTACAACTGAGTTTAATTGGAAAAAGCAATATTTGCTCATCCTTCTTATGACTACCCCAGATTATATGGGTATCTGTCACTCAGAATTAGGAGCAAAATGATGTTATCCATAACTATGAATTGTATGACAAGTTAACCTATGTATGTAAAAGTAAACTGGAAATAGCTTGTATAAACTGTTCATCAAAGATCAATACAGCACAGTACAACAGTCTGCAAAGTCTGATCATCTTTTACTTTATATTCAAAGGGTAACTCTTTGGAATTGATTGGAATTATTTTTTATTGCATGAAGGCCCCGGCTTCTAAAGTGGGAGTGTTGTCTAGACTTTTCTGTTACTTTCCACAGCCAAAAGACATGCAAATTAGGTGGACTATAGACCTCAAAGTAGCTATAACTATGACTCAGGAGGATTGGAAGTGTGAGTCAGCTTGTTTCTATTTGTGGTAGCCTTTTGATAAACTGCTGACCTGTGTAGGGGGTTCTCTGTACATTCTGTCCAATGCATCTTAGTATAAACTGCACTGCCTTATAATCATGCATAGGCATTGGTATGCAAAAGGTATGAATGAATAGAAATATGAATGATGGCCAACTCCACCTGCTTCTCCCTGCAGTTGAGGGCACAGGTGAGCCTGAGCTGTGTCCAGCTGGTACTTTCTCCCCATTGCCAGGTCTGACCAGTGAAGCTGGATGTCAGCCCTGTACTGCAGGTTTCTACTGCAACGGAGTGGGCCTAAAAGCTCCGAATGGACCCTGCAGGAAAGGTCAGTCCACTCTTTCATGATTCATCAGTATTGTAAAACAAACAAGGAGTCTGGTTGTCACCTGCTTGCTATAAGTATGTGTGCCTGACACTTTCTTTGTTGAAAATCTAACCTTGTTTCAATCTACTGTGTTCCTGTACACCTCCATAGGCTACTGGTGTCCTCCTGGTCAGTCTGTGGCTACAGCTCTGCCATGTCCTCCTGGTCACTTCTGCTCAGAAGGCAGTTCATCTCCACAGCCCTGCCCATCAGGCACATATCAGGATAGAGACAAACAGGCTTCCTGCATTGTCTGTGAGGCAGGTAGGAGCCCTTACACGTCTTTTGACCTTCTCGGCAGAAGCATATATTTCCTTTTTAAACACTGTTATTTAGCCTTGTGCCATGTTTGTTTTGCTGAACAAGCCGTAATGAAAATAGCTCCCAAGGAGGTGTTTATTATTGAAGTTGATGACCTTTGCACATGCATGTGTGCCATTTATTATATTTTGCTGAACGACTTGTGCTGCAATACAGACAGCTCAATGCAATACAAGTATAAGCGTTTAATTCTCCACCATTCTGTGGAAACTCTCTACCAATATCTATTAAAAAAAGAGAATTTCTCCTCTTTCAAGGGTATTACTGCGATCTGAGACTAGGTCTAGCCAACGCCTCCTTGCTGAGGCCCTGCCCGAAAGGACATTACTGTCCTGCAGGTACAGCCCTGCCCAACCAGCACCCCTGCCCCATTGGCTCCTTCAACCCAAGACAGCGCACTGAGAGCCCAGCAGGATGCATCCCATGTGCTGCTGGACGCTACTGTCCTTCTGCTGGACTGTCAGAGCCAGCAGGTGAGAAGGATAGAGATTCTGTTCTGTTCTGTTCCATTCTCTTCTTGTCTCTTCTCTCCTCTTTACTTCAGTGTCTAAACCTTACTTAAAAACTTTACTGTAATCCTAAGTCTTGATATTCATTATGTGTTGTTAGATAAGCTATTTAAGAGGTTTATTTAAGGTTCAAAATGAGGTTACCTTGTGTCTGCTTTAAATACTTAAGTAGGCGGTTCACCTAAAGTGCAAACAAGCATTTTTTTTTGCCACTTAACTCCAGTGCAGATAGGCCATCTTTGGATGTGCTGCATTTCCCTAGAATTTGAGATATGTATGTCAGAGACTGACATTTCAAAACATTCAGTTTGGTTATCTACTGGTTAAACCCTGAAATTGTAATCTGTAGCATGTACTGCAGAGCTGTAGATGTGTCTATGCTGCCGTATGATGGAAGTGTGCTATGATATTCTTCTATCCATAGGACCATGTCATGCTGGTTATTGGTGCAGAGAGGGAGCATCCTCTCCCAGCCCACTGGATGGACTCTCAGGCTCCCTGTGTCCTCCTGGTCTCTACTGCCCCTCAGGTTGCTTCCTTGTTCTTCCTTCATAAGCAGCCACCAGCAGCTGCTTCACAGCTAAAATATATCACACATTTTTGATCTAGTAGTTTCTTGTAGTCTTATGCTGATGTGGCATGCTTTACAGGCTAATGTAACCAAATTTATACTGTGTGAGGCTACTAACATTCTACCCTATTATCTTGCATGTCTGCAATGTTTTATTCATGCTAATTATCATTTGAGGGCCTACAGGAAGTTCCGCTCTGTCTTGTAACTTTTGATACAGTGTTCTTGAAATTAAATTAAACACTTGTTCTTTCTTTCTCGGAGCACTGACCCGTGCCTCGTAAATGCTGCTGTAGGGTAAACTCTGCTTTTTCTGGAGTTGTGCCTCACAAGAGTGTCTTACTAATTTAGCTGCACTCAAATTCTGACCGCAAAGTGTAAGACATTGTTGCAGTGTATGATTTTGCCGAACCCAATAACTCCATTTTTACAGCAGTCTTTTAAAGGTAGTAATAGTTTTTGCATACTTTGCTGTTTATTGGAGTTGAACTGTGAATTTATGCTTATGTCTTCTTTATAGGCACCACAGCTCCTGAGGCCTGCCCTGAAGGGAAATGGTCAAACGGCTCTGGCCTGCGTAGCCAGGAGGACTGTAAACCCTGTCTCGGAGGATTTTACTGCGACTCTGCTGGCCTCACTAAACCCAGCGGATTGTGTAGTGCTGGGTACACCACACTTTGATGAATTTGGGGAAAAAATTTCACTTGCGCGCTTGTTATTATTTAAGACTAACACATAAAAAGGTCTTTCCGGCCATCTTATCATAATGGGTTTCAAAAAACAACCAATAATATGCGATTCAGTTTTGTTTCAGAGCTTTCATGCTGTCATGTTTCTTATGCAGATATTACTGTGCAGAGGGAGCTGCCACATCTACCCCCACTGATGGAATAACAGGGGGACCCTGTCCTGAAGGTTACTACTGTCCAGAGGGAACTGTTCAACCTGTGCAATGTGATCCAGGGATGTATGTGGCTGTTACACATGCTACTCAGTGTGAACCTTGTGTGCCAGGCTGGTACTGTGTGTCCGGCTCTCTGTATCTGTGTCCTGCAGGTTTGTGTGTGTGTTTTTTTTTTGTTTATGTGTTATAAATCAAAATTATTGCTGAAAGCAGAAACAATCAGAAAGGCAGATGCAACCCCAACAATGCAGTTATCCAAGACCAACCCAATTCGTTTTATCCTTCATATGCATTTCCCTGTGTTTATTTTGTGGCCTGCAGGCTTTTACTGCCCTGAAAGAACTGGATTTGACTTGAGAAGCTGTCCAGAGGGAACTTACGGCCCTGACCCTGGCTACTGGTCTGTCTCTCAGTGCAGACAGTGTGACGGTGGCCATTACTGCTCTTCCAGAAATGGCACAGCTGTCACTGGACCATGTCAGAAAGGATATTACTGTTCACATGGAAACACATCTCCGCAGCCTCTCTTACAGGCTGCAGGTACAAAAAACATCCTTACAAGATTGCACTCCAGATTCACACACTTAGGGAATAGAGCACAGTGTGTTCTGGTAATAGCACATTTTGTGTTGCTAATATATGAGAAAATTGAATTGTTAGTGTTAATTCAGAAATGATTCTTTATCAGTATTTTGAGCTATTCTCTGTGTCCCTCAGCAGAAGGAGGGCCATGTCCTGCTGGTCATTACTGCCCCCAGGCCACCGTTCATCCCCTGCCCTGTCCACGTGGAACATTCTCTAACCTCAGCAAATTAGTCTCAGAGGTTGCTTTAACTCAGCATTACACTCACATGTCTTCATGAAAATGATTGAGTCTTTTTTATTTAAATTGCTTCAGGATGAAATTTGATGTGAAATGTTAAAAATTAATTAATAATCTTTTTTTAAAATCATTTTGTGATTTGTAAATAATTAAAGTTATTTTGTCTACAATTGTGTAAACCCCAAATCCTTACCCTGCCCTTGTTGTCACTGGTAAAAACAGAATTTTTTGGGGAAAAAAGTGACAGCGCTTAATAATAATGATTTTTTAAAAAAATACTTTGCACTTCATGTTTTCCATTGTATTTATTCAATTGATCATTTATTTAATGTCATTCCTTACTGTTTTATTTATCTTTCTTTAAAATTATATTATTATTAAGTCCATATAGTATCATAGATATGTATCATACTTTGGTTAACTATGTTATGGCCAGCAGCTACACGAATTCTGGACATTTTGCACCGTAACTTAATATTTTCTCTGTCTTTCATAGTGACAGTCAATCAATAAGTAGTTCCAAATCAATGCTGCAACAAGCTGCTTTTTTCTTTTGCTCATGGCCTCGCTCTCTCTCTCTCTCCTCCTTCTCTTACTCTCCGTCTCTCACATCTCCCCTCTCAGGAGGATTGCCAGCCGTGTCTCCCAGGTTACTACTGTGATGCCGTGGGGCTCTCAGCGCCTTCAGGAAAATGCAATGAAGGTTTCTTCTGTTCGGGGGGTGCAGATCGTTCTGACCCTCCTTTGAGAGACAGCCATGGAGGACCGTGCCCAAAAGGTGATCAGATATCCCCTCAAGACATCTGTGATAATTTTTTTTTGTCCAAAAAATGATGAAAATTCTCAAAAGAAAATTCTCCAACATAGCAATTATGTAATCAGACAGTTGTTTTTTGCACAGAGAATAGCAGCATGAAACTATACTTTGCATGCTATTGTTGGAACTACAACAGAAAAGGGAATTTTGAAGCAAATAATTACATTTAAAATTTATATAGGCTCAGAGCAAGCTTAGCGAACAGGCAAACAAAACAGTCTTTCAAGTTAATAGGGCTAAACATAAGCAGCTGCTCTGTTGACACTGGAAATCGAACTCTGTCTCCTGTGGATTGTGCATGTCTTAGTGTGTGTGCGTGAGTGTGCATCTCTTTCATGACTCTTGTCTTTGCACAACCAGGTTATTACTGTTCTGAGGGCTCTGTGGCTCCTCAACAGTGCCCCTTGGGAACCATCAGTACAGAAGACGGCCAAGCCAGCTGCAGCACTTGTCCCCCAGGGTAAGCTTGCTTATCAGCCGTACACAGTCACTTGGAACCGTAAACAGATACACATTTTCCCATCTAAACATGATGGATTAGGCAAGAACTGTAACTATACATAGAGTGCATGTTTTTGATGTTTGCTCGCATAAGTGATTCTTTCTCTCACTTTGCATAAAAGGATACATGTAAACACAAGAGCTTTCAGGCCTCGTTGCCACCAGCAGCAGCCAAGAACTAAACTGTTCCATGCTTGTTTTGCCTGGATAGTTTTTACTGTCCTGGAAGAAGTAATGGCTCTCTCTCAGCGAGTTATGACTGTCCAGTGGGTCATTACTGCCCGTCCGGGACCCAGTCCAAACACCAGTACCCGTGTCCAGCTGGATCCATCAACCCCCACACTCGAATGGCGAAACCCCAGGACTGCTTGCCCTGCCCTCCAGGTCACACATCATTTAATGCTCATGGTTATTGCTGTCTGTAAGGTTAAGTAGTTGACCTAAGGTCTACCGCAACAATCTTAAATGGATATTAAACACTGTATGAATAAAGTAAGTCCACTTCAATAAGCAGCTGCTGTTAAAAATGTGAATCAAAGCAGCTAAATGATCGGAAACATATTGTGTCTCAGCTTAGATTCATACAATATACAGTCTTATGAAAAGTAATTTCCCATTCTCCTTCATTTTATTCTTTTTTTTCTGTTAAACCAGGCTTCTTCTGTGCATCTCCTGGGAAAGGTGTTGCATCAGGTCAGTGTGGTGCAGGGTATTACTGCCTGTCTGGGGCCTGGTCACCCACACCAGAGGATGGAGGGATGACAGGTGACAGATGTCCTGAAGGTCATTACTGTGCCCAAGGCTCCTCAGCACCACTGCCTTGTCCAACAGGACATTACAGCAACAAAACCAGAAACAGTCATCTCTCTGACTGCCTGCCCTGCCCTCCAGGTTGGAGCTAATTTAGCACATTCTAGATTCAGTAGTGTTTAAGAAGATAAGTCTTCCATTATATAACTTGAATTATTGGGCAATAATCCCTTCACACAGTATCCGTGGCTGCTTAACAGTGTTGCCTTTGTTTTGTAGGTTTCCAGTGTGTCACCAGAGGGCTCTCTTTACCTTCTCATATCTGCCCGGCTGGCTCTTACTGTCCAGGCAGAGAGAACAGCAGCCAGCAAGAATCAGTAGCCTGCTCACCTGGAAACAGGTGCCCAGTTGGATCTGATAGACAGGTACCCTGCTTGCCAGGGACCTACCAGAGTTTACCAGGACAGGTGAGAAAGAAGAGGATGTTGCTTACATTCTGGTATGCTGCTGTCCTGAACACAGGGTGCACCTAATATATAATTCAATTAAAATAACCTGCCACGACTGTGCAACTCTGGTAGACACTTTATAGTTTGATATACTGGAGTGAAAAATGTGTTTTACTATAAAACTGGATCTGAAACACAACGATTGACTTACTGTATATGACCTATAAGAAATAGGTTTTTGATGTATTGCGAGGCTGTGGTATCTGCACATTTTGAGGGGAGTTATGGCTCTCCTGAAAGCACAGAGATAATGTTCCTGCAGGACCATCTTTTTCAACATCTGTACGTACTGTATACAGTTTAGCTCTTATTATTTTCAGCACGAATATCCAGTGTTAATGTCCGTTGATACCACTGAACATCTGTAGTCATTATTTTGTATTTGTACAGTGTAGACAGATTTATGTGCATCATTTCCTCCTCCACAGGCAGACTGTGTTAAATGTCCAGCAGGATTTTACTGTGCTGGCTCAGTGGATGCTGACACTGGACATGTGTCTGGGACTCACACTCCCATGCTGTGTCCTAAAGGACATTATTGCCCATCAGGTAAGAGAAAAAAGTGCAGCTATTATAACACATTAGTGACAAGCGTACATCAGGTCATGTTATCCCATTTAAATATATGTGTGACGCAAATGAAACTGCAGGCTCAGTGAGATTAGTTAATGAACTAATAAGGCAGGCAGGATGCTTACATCAGGTTCAACCACTTATTACAGAATGACATGCATTTGTGTTTCTCGGTGACTCTGCTCAGGCGGTTCTGTGGAACAATCTGAGCAAGCATGACACAGACAGCCCCTGAGATCACAAACCCCCCAAGCAGAGTCTGCAATCTTTGCAAAAGCAGGATGAGCTCGGGGAGGTGGGGGAGATGAATTGCAGATCTGTATTAGACCAATGTAGGCAGGCAGAATGAATAAACCCTGCCTCTGTTAGAAAGGATGCCAACTGGGGGAGATGGACTGAAGTCAGGAACGATTGGACAGAAGGGTGCTTATGAAAAGAACTGACTCTGTCTCTGCCTGAACTACATGAAGCTCCATTATCTTGTGTTGTATGCAAAATGTTCAATATTGCTCTTGTGTTATATGTACTCTAAAACAAGTGGCTTTAACACAAAATAGCTTTCTCATTATGCAAATGGCCATTACAGAGCATAATTAAGATGAGGATGGTCTTCACAAACTGTTTTGTAATGTTTAGTCCTGGACCATCTGTAGCGATTATCCACTATTTATCTACAGGAACGCAGACTGGTATAACATTCCCATGCCCAGCTGGCACCTTCAGCAGGCAGATGGGCTTGTCCAATAAGTCAGGCTGTGAGCTCTGCCCTCCAGGGACATACTGCAGCTCCTCTGGACTGGCTGCTCCCACTGGGGAGTGCTCTCCTGGGTAAACACAGGCAAACTGAACACGTAGTTCATGATGTTAACAGACAGATTATGAGAGATTTTCTGCTTCTGTTTGTTTCTCCCTTGCCTATAATTAAACCTCCTTTATACTGTTTCTCGCGGTGTGTCCCTCTGTTTTCTACCACTACATCCCACATAACCCTCCTAATTACCTTCTCCTCATCGTCTCTCTGGCCCTAGTTACCTCTGTATCCACGGCTCTGTTTCCCCCCGACCAGAGGAGGGCCCGACAGGAGGCCGCTGCTCTGCAGGGTCCTACTGCCCCCAGGGTACCAGCTACATGGTTCCCTGCCCTGCAGGCACCTTTGGCTCTATAGATGGTGACATATAACATTGAATAATTACACAGATACACTGGTGGTGACATTTGAACGTAATAGACTGACTTAACCAAGTTATTGATTGTGTTAAATGTGTCTTTTAGCCTTACTTGTAACAGGATAGGTCAAATATTTTACTATGAAGTGATCTGTGTTTTATTTCTAGTTTATCCTTTCAGTTTGAGGGAAAAAAAAGTTGTGTGTTTGCTTTATCAGGAGCAGTTTCTGTAGAAGTATGTCAGCCCTGTTTGCCTGGCCACTACTGTGCTGAGGTTGGTCTCTCCTCCCCGTCTGGACCCTGCAAGCCTGGTTTCTACTGCACTGAGGGATCCAGAACTGCCACACCTTGGGGTAATATTACAGGTGACAGGCTTCCTCTTCTTGCCCTTTACAGAATGTTAATAAATGCATAACAACATGCACAACTGGTTATTTTTGAAATTTTATTTTTAACGTAAAAAAGCCAAGGTATTTTTTTCCCTTGCTTGAAAAATACTTTGCAGTGCAGAATATTCTCTCAACGCTCTTCTGTTTTTATTTAACATATTCATGGCCTTTGACTCAGCAGAGCTGGGGAGGTCTTCACAGAATATTTACCAGTCCCAACTGCTTTCACTCAGTATTTTTCTCCCTGAGATTGCAGAAAATGGCTCTGGCCTTTTAGTTCACTCACTAACCTAATGAGTAACGACATCCAATAAAGGTCTATTGTCTCAGTTACAGGAGATATCTCATCTCCATCCCCACTTCTCGGAGACTCAACCCTGGGTCAGTTCCATGGTGATGTGTGTCCTGCAGGCCACCATTGTCCAGAAGGCAGTGCAGAGCCGAGTCCGTGTCCTCCAGGTAGAAAAACCAATATGTCCAGACAGAGCTCTGAAAGAAGAGGTGGAAAAATACTGTTACTGTGTATCATGAATGTGGACAGAGGTAAATAAATCCTCTGTCAATTCCCTGAAAGGGCTATGAGTCTGACCTCTTGCTTTTATTGCACTGTTTCCAAAGGCAGTGTACAGTACCATAACGCCCCCAGAGGTACAGTATAATGGCTTAATGAATCCAGAACTTCAGAGGAGGTCGTAAAACCTAATGGGAGTCCAATAAAGCTTTCATAATGGGCAGCTAGCTACTTAACTAATTGAATAAGTGGAACTGGCTATGGTGTGCACATATGACAGATTTGCCATGGTACTCCTTTCTCCCTCTGTGTGTGTGTGTGTGTGAGGATGAGAGAAATGGATATAGTGGAAGTTATTTTTACTTGAATGGTAATTTGTTTCATCCACATAGGCACTTTCTTGGGGAGGTCTGGGGCCAAGTCCGAAGCCGACTGTGAAGCTTGTTACCCAGGTTTCTACTGCCCCTCGTGGGCTCAGACCTCTGCTGACCTCCTCTGTCCTCCAGGGTGGTTCTGTCCGCCAGGATCAGTGTCTGGACATCAGCCAGGTACAGTACACATCATCAGGGGTCAGCTCAGGTTTAACCACTGTGGTCTTTGCACTTCATCATTTTCTGTTTCTTCCACACAGGCTGTGATCATGTACAGTGATTCTAGTTTCCAGACAATTAGCCAGAAATGTTTCTCATGGTACAGTTTGTTCAGTAAACAAAGCTTTACTTAGTTGACACATTTTTAAAGGTTTACTTATGAACAAACATTTGTATAAATGATATTTCCCAGTTTCACACTAATCTATAGATAATGATAAAAAAAATAACAGAAAATTAAGTAAAGTGAAGCAAATTACAAACATGGTATCAGATTCCATGGGAATTAACAATGTCAACACACTCAATACTGCATTAATAATTTATTTCTTTTAATTAATTTTTTGTTAACTTATAACAGCTGTTCCTTACGTTTATCTGAAAAAATAAAAATGATCAAAACTGGAGATGTGCAGATTTCATTGGACAGCATTTTCTTTTTTGGTCAGTTTCAATCTGTCACTACATAAACCTTTTCTTGATGCAATTTGTTTGAATTACATTGACATAACTTAGATTGACAAGAAGGTTTTCTTTGACATATTTCATAATTTCTTTGCCTTCTAACCTTTGGTATGTAAACCTACTGCAGTACCTGTGATTTAACTTCAATACTACACTGTAGTCTTTTCTATGCACTCTTGTCTGCTCTCTAAATTGAGTTGTTCTCTAGCTGGTGTTGTGAGTGTGAAGCAGAATCATCCATTACTTCACAAACCATATTCTACATGTACCATGGAGGTGATTTTATGCCTCAGATGTGCTTTCCTCCTCCTCTTATATTACATGCGCATCTAGAGATTCCACATCGTCTTTTATTGAGAAGACGTGTTGCTAATTTGAGCATGAAATGGCCCAGAACCTATAAATAGTCTCAAGCTTCTTTCTGTCAGACTCGGGGCACCTGCTGCTGAGCCTGCTTTCACTCGCCTCCCACAGGATTTTTTGTACAGCAGTAATACCGCTCAGAGCCACCATCTTCTTCATTGCTTTGTTTCCATGGTACCACACTGGGCATGTTGACTGGATATGGTGTCTTGCTTTGATAATTGCCATATAGGCATATTGAAGAGGACAAACTGCCTTAGCACCCTGTTTTTATGCACATTACTCTTGTTTTCATTGTAAACAGTGTTTGGATTTTCATTTGTCTGACTGTCACACAGGATTCCAGTGTCCGCCTGGCCATGCATGCCCACATGGTAGTGCCGAGCCAGCCATCTGCAGCCCTGGCACCTTTCAGTCTTCATCTGGACAGTCCGCTTGTAACGAATGCCCATCAGGTAATTTAAACAATACCTGTGCACACAAATTTGTCAACTATAAACTGCACACAAAGGAGCAAAGGTAAACCTAAGTTTATTATAAAATGAAAAATAACACTTTGCCAGGATTCTACTGTATGAAGGGTTCATCTTCACCATCTCCGTGTTCAATTGGCCATGTCAGTCCATCAGCTGGCAGGACGTCCCCGAGTGACTGCTTCCCCTGCCCCTCTGGCTCCTTCTGTAACAGCAGTGCTCTGACAGAGCCGTCTGGACCCTGCAGCCCAGGTCTGACAGTCCATATTCACCATGGGAATTGATGTCAGAGAGCTGAGCTATTAGAGTTTCTTTTGCTTTGCAGTGCTATGTTAAGCCATACTGTGCCCTGAATAACACTGTTCACCTATTCTACATTGTAAATGCTGCAGTGAGATTTCTAACTACATTGCCTACCACAGGACATTTTTGCTCCCTGGGGTCCACTCAAGCTTCTCCTGTCTCCCAGCCTTCTGGAGATGTGTGTCCCATGGGGCACTTCTGTCCTCAGGGCAGTGGGTCACCCCAACCCTGTCCTGTTGGAAGCTTCCTCCCAGAGCCTGGAGCTTCCACCTTCTCCCACTGCCGCCCTTGTCCCCCAGGGAAGTACTGCCTCGTTCCTGGGATCTCACAGCCCTCAGGTGGGGGATTACACCCGTCAGGTTTATCTTTGCTCAGTGAGAATAGATGGATGAAAAAAAATCAAAGCACAACATCTCACATTTCAGCTTTACCCCTCAAATGGATTCAGGAATTATACACATCACGTTAGCCTGACTAATTCCTTCCCACATACATTTTTTTATTATATTTTTCTGGGGATTTAAATCATACTGTGAAACTGTAAGTGCATTGTGATAAATGACAGCCAGATTCTAACAGTAGCAATTCTAGGAGCAGGCTGCAGTGAACTAAACAAGAAATTTGATGCAAAAAGACACAAATGAGACACAAAATGACAAAAACGAGACATGAAGCAACAAGAATTAGACAAAAAATGTCCCAAACAGAATACAAAAGAAAAACAAGACAACATGACCAAAACACCACACAAAAGACAAAAGCAAGACACAAAACTACAAATGAGATGAATAAAATGGAAAAGAGAAATGAGACACGACATGAAACACAGAAAGACTTTGTGATTTGTATAGCACATATTTACAACGCGTCATCACATAGCGCTTTACATAGCAGGGGAACAGAAAACAGAAAACCCAAAAATCCAAAGTTGCATTTGGATTACCTATGATCAAGCAGTCTGCAACAGTGGGAATTAACCAAAACACCCCTAGGATAGGGAGGAGGGAAAAAAACTCCAACAGAACCAGGCTCAGGCAGGGTGGCCATCTGCTTTGACCGGTTGGGTTGGGAGTGGGGATGAGGGGAAGGAATAGCAGGATAGGTTGGGGTGTGGATGGCTTTTGTTAATTCCTCTTTGTGTTAGGTCTGTGTTTTCCAGGTTTCTTCTGTTCTGGAGGTGCAGATAGTCCCACACCTCGAGCCAATGCGTCTTTGTTTAGCTGTCTGTTTGAAATACTGGAGGTTTACACCATGAAGACAGACACTGCCTTCTGGATGCACAATCTGTCCTGCTTCAACAACTCTGGTAATCCGTTTAAACTATGGTTTCTTTTAGTTTGTAATAACACAATAAATGCTTCATTGAAAAGGGCAGTGCATCATTTTCTTTAAACTATTTAACCAGAGTCACACATGTTGTGATAAATTTCCACAAAGCAGCGGCTTTTTAGTTTGACCTTCTGCCAAGTAGTCTACAATTAATCATCGCCTTACAGTGTTGGACTGGGAAAATGCGTTGTTCCCTTGACAAAACTGTTAAATCAGCATATAGAAAGAGAGAAAGACTGGCTCCTCTTTGGTTTGCATGTCTATTAGTCATTAACTCAGCTATTTTTAATGCTTTATCTGCCCTGTTCTCTTATAGGGAGAGATGCTAGCTGGATCAAAGTGGTAACGGTGCCACAGGCAGATTCAGATCATATTGTGACTCAGCCGGCGCCATGTCTCAAGAGTCCACATTATGCGTGTTCCACCTACAGAGGAGACATATGCCCTAGGGGTGAGTAAATCCTGACAGTGAACTTGTGCACTCAATGTGATACTTTGTTCATCCCCTCAGGCACACACGCTATTTTCCCTGCTCATGACATGCTAGTCCCATTTACTGTAATTGCTGTGACATATGACTGATTTCATCTGATCAGCCTCAGTGTATGTGGCATATTCCAGCTGTAATGCCACTTAATCTTGGTTTTATTTGAGAAAACAGGGGCCGAAATGTGAAATCAGGATGAGGTGGTTTGAAGTACTAATGCTCAGTTTTATCTTTCATGGCTATTTTCATAGATAGATACAAAAGGCTCTGTCAAATACACTTCATAAGGAAATTATCTTCATGGTACAGTGACTCAGTGAAGGCAGTAGAGATGCAGATGGTTATTTAAACAGACTTTCTCCACCTGTCTCTTCTTTAAATTCTTCCATCTGAAAACCTAAACACCTGAAACCTAGAGTTGGACGTCCTTCTTGATAAGGAACTGTAGATGGGTGGGTGGTGATACACATAAAACAGCACTGCAGTAACAGCTGATATTAGACCATAAAAGAACAGATTTGGATTCTTGCAGCAAAGTAATTGCATCCCCAGAAACATTAAAGAATAAAAAAAAGAAAACTGGTGGGATAGTTGGGTGTAAATAGAAGAAGCAGAAAGCAAGACAAGAATAAAAAATTTAGAGTTTAAGCAAATCCTCTATCTCGAGAGAGAATGCATGCAGATGAATGGTAATCCTGCTGATTGGACAATTTTCTTGCCGAAGTTGGAGATTTTTCTGAACAATTATGTGGCTGTGTTTCAGGTTTCTATTGTCCTTTGGGTTCTGCTTACCCTCAGTCCTGTGAGTCTGGCTCCTACTGTAACAAGACTGGCCTGGATGCCCCCACAGGGCCCTGTGAGGCAGGATATTACTGCCCTAGAGGCTCTTCAGACCCCCATGCCAACCCCTGCCCCACCGGACACTACTGCCCCCTTGGAACCCCGATTCCTCTGCCCTGCCCTGTTGGAACCATAAAAAGTGAGACAAAGCTCTTGTAATAAAGCTGTAATTGCTAGATTCATTTGAGGAAATTGATTGTTTTGATTTTTTACATATTTTTCCTGTGTTAAAAGGAGGAACAATACAGGACAAGTCAGCAATCCCAAGCCTCTTTGACTCATGAATTAATGATGAATGAGCATTCAGATCCAAAAAAATACAACACCTAATCCTTTTTGCTGCACACATTGCCAGTTTTCTGCACTAACGTCCTAACATGAACTGGTGTTTATCTTTGCAGTTCAGTGACGTGGAGAAATATGAAATTTCCATGGAACCATTTTTTTTTTACCCCTTGGGCACCTATGAATAATTGCAGTCACAAAATGGTTTAATCGTGTAATTGTATTCTTGTCTCACGGCGGACAACTAAAATCCTATTAAAATGGGCTGGAGCTCCTTTGTATGTCTATGAATTAGAAGCTGTTGAGGGAATAGGTATGTACTTTGCATTGAAATAACATTGTTATCTATTTCAACGCTTCAATTACGTAAACTTATGAAGAGATTTGGTCACTCTTTTGCAAGTCAGCAAACACTGAATGCAGGGGTGTGTAGAACCCCTAAACAATTAATTCTTTAAAACCAATTCATTAGTTAGTTTCCAGTTGATATGTATGTTGTGCACCATCCACCAGGCTCTCTCGGGGGATCCACAGTTGAGGCTTGCCAGCTGTGTCCTGCAGGTCACTACTGCCACCAGAGAGGAAAAGCTGAGCCAAGTGGGCCCTGTGCAGAAGGCTACTACTGTCCTGAGGGACAGAGCTCTGAAAGACCACCACAACATGTCTGCTCAGTGGGACACTATTGTGAGAAGGTCAGCCATCCAGTCTACAAGCTACTGTCAGTTATCACCCCTGCATACTGTATGTGATGCTAATACATAGATCTTCCTTCTCCGCTGTGGCTGTTATTCTGTCACAGCAAGTGCATTACTATGTACTATAAGTCAACTGATATTTTCTTCCCTGCTTTATTTGACTGTCTCAGTCTTTGAGCTGTGTGAAACATGTAATACTCCAGATATAAAGGCTAATAAAACCGATTTAATGGTTACTTTAGGGCAGTGTCAGACAGACAGCCTGCTTTCCCGGCAGCTACCAGTTCAGACAAGGCCAAGGCAGCTGTGAGACTTGCCCCGCTGGTTTCTCTTGTCAGGATCAAGGTAAAGCTGATGGGTGGACAAACTGCTGGGTGACAAAGCTTTAAGCAGCTGGGAAAACAAATGTAACCAAACCTTAAATCTTGCTAAGAAATGAAAATAAACTGTTGTCTTTGAATTCTGTATCGACTCCTCAGGAATGATCCATCCAATTTCCTGTGAGAGAGGATTTTACTGCCCCAGCGGATCAGCAAATCAACATCCCTGTCCATCGGGGAGCTATGGAAACACGTCGGGACTGCTTGAGGAATGGCAGTGCTCACTGTGTGACCCTGGGATGTACTGTAAAGGAACAGGTACAATGCATCCTCTGACTACTTTCAGCTGCTTGGTATGTAAAAGATATCTATCTGGCAGACAGCTTGAGTTTAAATTGAGTGAAATAATCTTGATAAACGTAGATACAACTATCTGTTCAGCTGTTACGGGGATAAAAACATTAAATTATGTTCATTTCAAGGAAGCACTTCCCCCAGTGGACCATGTGCTGCAGGGTTTGTTTGTGTTGGAGCAGCCTCTGAACCTTCACCTTCAGATAATGTGACGGGATTCTCTTGTCCTTCTGGGTTCTTCTGCACTGCAGGGACCTTCGAACCAAAGCCATGCCCGAAAGGAACATTCAGGTCTATATCATGCAGTATCTCATTCCCAAAAATCTGGTTATTTATACAACAGAAGAGGACTCAGAGTAGTGCAGTATTAAAGTCCATGTTCTGTATGGTGCTACAAGTCATATTTCAGTTACCTAAGATATAATCAGATCATGTTCAGCTTAATTCTTACAGCAAAATGTGACTGTGCAACTATAAGTGTAACTACTTCTGTGGTTTCTAGCTAATAAAATATATTTTGACAGTGAGCTGACTGGGCTTGTGGAAGCTTCTCAGTGTCGTAGCTGCACTCCTGGCTTTTACTGTTCAGAGTCTGGCCTCTCTAAAGTCTCTGGACCTTGCCTGCCAGGTTAAACAATAATCTTGAAATTCCAATATGTTATGTGATGCATTATTCTACTTGGTAAGAAAGAAAATTTATTGAAATGCTTCTGCTGCCAGGTTTCTACTGTCTGGAAGGATCCCACTCTGCCACTCCAATGTCGAGCGTATCCGGAGACGTTTGTCCAGCAGGCCACTTCTGTGCAGAGGGCAGCAGCGCTCCCTCACCCTGCCCAGCTGGCTCTTACCAAAATGAGGCTGGAGGAAAAGGCAAAGATGACTGTAAACCATGCCCTCTTGGTAAACAAGAAGTCACTCTGCAAAACTGACATTTCTCTGCACTTTCCAAATTCCCCCACTCAGGGTGTCCTCGCTGTTTGAATGTCATTGCCAGGCTGGTTCCAGGATTTATCAGGCCAGAAAGCGTGTAATCCTTGTCCTCCTGGGTTCCACTGCCAGTCTGTGAACTCCAGTCCCACCAGGGGGAGCTCCACTGGAGTCGCAAGCCCTCTGCCCTGCCCGGCTGGCTATATCTGTCCCAGGGAGAGTCCAGACAGTCAGCCTGTGCCCTGCCCCAAAGGCAGCTACAGCCACAGTCATGGTCTCACCACCACGGGTAAAAACTCAGAACCTCTATGAAAGAAAGAGCACAAGCAGTTATTTTACACTCTTGGCAGTTTTTTTAATGCTTGTATAAAGTATATTATTTGAAGACTGATTGCAACAGCAGACATTTTTGTGGTCTCCTGAGGGCTTTATTAAACTCTTGATGTGAGTTTCCTTTAATACTTAAAGCCATATATGAGGAAATAGATTAATTTAAAAAATACATATAAATGAAAAAAGAGTTGTGAAATGTCATGGAACCGTAATTCAAATTACAACAACAAAGGATATTTTACTTCGGCCCGGCTTGTCAGAAGGACTAAATATATTCACAAGCATTTACCATTAATATGGCCAACTCATTTAAAGCTATATTAAGTAAATTTGATTAGCATACATCTCAGATATTATTCAAATGATTCTAAAATAATAGAATATAAATAAAAATAATTTAATTATAACATGAATGCAACACAAAAACATTCTTTCCAGTATACATCGGAAAGACTATATATTTGTCACATGGAAAGACACATAAAAACATAATATGCAGTTAAATCAAAGTGGAAGTCATAACTAGTTCAACATTTATAAAGCAATATGCAGTGTATAAATCGAAAAGTTCTATATATTAAATATACCTGTATGTGTAGATATAAATGCTCTTATGGAGTATACACTCACCGGCCACTTTATTAGGTACACCTGTTCAATTGCTTGTAAACACATCTAGCTAATCAGGCAATCACATGGCCACAACTCAATGCATTTAGGTATGTGGAAGTGGTCAGACAACTTGCTGAAGTTCAAACCGAGTATCACAATGAGGAAGAAAGGGGATTTAACTGACTTTGAACATGGCATGGTTGTTGGTCTGAGTATTTCAGAAACTGCTGATCTACTGGGATTTTCACGCACAACCATCTCTAGAGTTTACAGAGAATGGTCTGAAAAAGAGGAAATATCAAGTCACTTCTTCATTGTATTGTTTGTATTACTTGCTTGTGACAGATCAGAATTGGTTCAGTAACTTAAACTGGGCTGCCCCATGATTTTATTCAATGCATATTGTAAACTAGTGCAGCTGTGTGGATAGTTGACTCATTTAAAACTAGAGTTAGATGTAACCATGGCATAAGATAATAATACCTTTGGCTATTTAAACTTTAATTTAACCTGCTTCAGACATTGGCACTGCAGCCATCTCAGAAAGATATACTGATTGATCTCACCTGGCAGGTAGCTCTGTTCCTGTTAGGACTTCAGTCAAAGCTGTCAACCTCTGTGTTTTCAGGTCAGTGCTTAGTGTGTCCTGCAGGTCAGTTCTGTGGCTCTGAAGGTTTGGTTGAGCCTTCAGGATCGTGTGCTGCTGGGTTTCTTTGCCTGACGGGTGCCAAGGTGCCTAATCCGACTGACAACAGAACTGGATCTCTCTGTCCACCTGGGATTTACTGCCAACATGGGCTTAAAGCAGGTAGATGGAATGAAAGACCCTCAAATAAAATAAGTAAATTTTCGTTGCCTTATTGTCTCAAACTTCATAAAAAAGTCACTAAAGCCAAAGCCTGTTCCTCTAAGTTCCTTTGTTGTGCAATGTGCAAACACTTTGAGTCACACTGTTGCATGTTCTGTCTCTGACACAATAATGGACACTGTACTTTACTTTGAGTCAATCTCAAATACTAGACCCACTTTTCTTGCCACTAATATTCACTAGAGCACCAGTTACATGCCTGAAAACAGTTAGTGCAAAATCTGGAGTATCTTCATGACCCGTTTTTAAACTTATCATAAGTGAGAATGAACGGGATTGGAGCTGAGTTCCACTTGCAGGATTGTGAAGTTGCCAAGTATTTGTTTGGAATTTGTTGACGGCAAAAATGCAGCACCTTTTTCTGAAATGTTTCAGTTAATGTCTTTAAAAGATATTTCTTTCTGATTCGATGGATCATAATTCTAATTTTCTCAATAAACATTTTTCTTTTAACCTCTTGTCTTTTAGGTGATTGCTCTGCAGGGTTTTTTTGTGACTGGGGCTCGAGCAGAGCAGATCAGGCTTTGTGCCCAGCTGGTTTCTTTTGTCCCAGTGGAACTCCAGTTCCCATTTCTTGCCCTGCAGGAACATTTAGCTCTGAAACAGGGAACACACATCAAGACAATTGCACCACCTGCACTCCTGGTTACTACTGTCAAGGTAGGAAACATTGACTGTCCTTAAGTAATCTTCTGCAAAAAACCAAAGCAAATCTTTTGGAGACAATCATCCAGAGACAAATCCAGACTCTGGGGGAGAATTTAATTTGTTTTCTATCAGTAGGTACAATGGATTAGTATGCAGTGCTTTATATATATTATTTTAGTAAGGGACACCGCTATGCTCACAGACAAATAATTAGTTAGCTAGCCAAATGTTTGCAGACCCACATGTTGTCTTTTTATTAATAGAAGCAAGATATTTACATGTATTCTAGGATGGTAGTTCAGAGGAGAACATGGTATTAATGATCAAAGCGAAGCTGATCATTTTGGGGCAAAAATGAGGGGAGCTAAATGAGTTTATTTCTCCCTTTTATCTGAGATAATCTGAGAAATGATTTAACAGAATCAGCTGGTGTCTTGAACAATGCAGTTGTATCTTTATACCTTTGAAACATAAATATTCTAAATTTTCAAAGTAGTTTCTTTGTCATTGATTAAACCTTAAATTTCATTTTACTGTATCAAAGTTATACATTACAAAATTATTTTTTCTATGAAAATAATCTTTTCCTGCCTTAAAATGGCTTAGATGTAACTGAACAGGGTTGCTTCCTTAAATACTTGCTGCAGTTCAAACACATCAACTCACCTAGAACTCCACTGAAACACTGGAAAACTACTCAATGCTACACAATGACAAGCAATATTGCAGTAATTCTGCCAAACATGTTTGAAATGGAAACCAGTACTGAAAAATATTGATACCAAAAGCGTCATCCTGCGAGTTGACAGGATTTGTTAAGTTGGTTATGCAAGAAACCCTGGAAATTTGAATCCATGTTTTTGAGAGTATCATCAGTACACTGCAGTTTTAAGGTGGAAGTGCTCAGCAATGGTACTGACTGCTTATTTCACTAATGATATGTATTTCAGAATGTAGAAAAAACACCATAAACATGTTAACAAGATTAAAAAAAAGCTTGTTTTACAGGGGAGGGATTCTGATAATTTTATTTGGTCTCTGCAATCTTTCTTGCTGTACCTCAGCTGAAGCTACAGTCCAGCCTGCACTGTGTCCCGTCGGACACTACTGTCCTGCAGGCCTGGTTCTTGGACTGGAGTTTCCTTGTCCTTCCGGCACTGTGCAGAACCACCTCGGAGCCTTCAGCAGTGATGCCTGCCTGCTCTGCCCTGCTGGTATAGAAAAAAGATTGTTTTATTCTACAACATCTTGACCTAAAACAGAATTCAGTCTTAAAAACTACTTGTACTTGTGTGTTTCAAGTTTTTATGATGGTGACTTTATTCTGTTGGTGTTTCATGCAGGGATGTTCTGCTCTCAGTCTGGTCTGTCCCAGCCCACAGGACTCTGTGAGGCAGGATACTACTGTCCTGCTGGATCTACTAGCCCGAACTCTACTGAATATCAGGTGTTGTTCTTGTTCTCAGTTGCATCTGTGAATCCATAACCAGGTGATGCTGAGTCTTTGCTCTTGTCCTTAAATATTAGTATAAGCAACCCTTCTGCCTTTAATCTAGAAAAATATCACAGTCTGATTAGTGGATTACTGATTTGTTTGAAACCTTATGAATTATTTTCCAAAGGCACCATCATGTGTAAAGGCAACTTGTACATAAGCTACCAAAAATGGCCACATTTTCATGATATTTTCTGTTGTTGATGATGGTGCTGTGACCAAGAACCACTTTTCCTCTAAAGCAATCCTAACCCTTTTCTATTGTAATTACGTCATCAAAAGTACACATCATTAGTGTTATCATGTTTTTATTTTATTGTCTGTTACCAGGGCAATTCTACAGGCAGCTATCTTTGTCCATCTGGCCACTACTGCCCCTCTGGCACTGGCTACCCACTCCCCTGCCCAGTCGGCTCTCTTTCCATCTCTCAAGGACTTAAAGAAGCTGACGAATGTCCTTTCTGCCCCACTGGACTGTTTTGTGACAGTCCTGCAATTGCGGAGCTCGCAGATGCTCTGCCATGTCAGGCTGGGTAAACGTGTCTTTTCTTGCTCTTTTACTTTTTCAGTGTGGGATGGTCACAGATTTTTAGTTTTATTTTTTGATGAATTTCATTCATCATCTTTTAGTCACGTCAGTGTCTGCCAAGTGTTCTGTTTATTTCTGTTCTATTTATAGACTGTGAATCAGAAGATGTGAACAGTTGGACTCGAGGGAAGCAAAATTAAAATTCTGTGCAACTAAGACATGTTAGTCATAAAACATCAGTTTTAATTATTGCCAGTAATTTAATAATTTTTTCTTGCACCATTAGCTGCTATACTTAATAGTGTTAACTTGGAAATCATTTGGATTTCCAAGTGAATGATGATATGATTGCAACTGCAAGAGCAAAATTAAACCGTTTAATTAGTAAGAACCCTCTTTTTAAAGAATAATTACATATATATGCTGCATATTGACTAATACTGACTGATTCGGTTAAATAAGGTTCATTAAGCAATGAATTAATTCCAGTAATAGTGTATCAAACTGAGTTATGCAGTCAAATTCAGTAATTGCAAACCGGAAATTTGCCTTATGGGCCACATCCCAGGAGCTGTATTTTAACTATGAAAACTATTTATCATTCCAAACCTGATACCTATAATAATCATCATTTCAAATTTCTTGAAATCTGTGGCCTGAACGGTCACCTATCTTACAGTAAAATGATATTTTCCTACTGAGTGATTGTTCCACCTCACTAATGGCAGCTTGTGGTAATATTTTTATTGTATGCAGTTTGTTTTCTTTGTTTACGCCTACAGGTATGTGTGCCTGGGTGGCAGCTCCAGTCCCGCTCCGTCTGATGGCTCCCATGGCTACCTCTGCCCTGCTGGCCATAGCTGTCCTGTTGGCTCAGCAAGTGAGATTCCCTGTGAACCTGGCACTTACAGTCCAGCCCCTGGAGCAGCCCACTGCATAATATGCCCCAAAGGAACCATGTGCTCCTCCTCAGCCACTCAAGAGCCCTCTATGTGCCCAGCTGGTGAGGATGGGGAAAGCATACTTTGAGTCAGCAGTATAAAACAAATCATTATCCTTTTAGCGATAGTAGCAATGTTATCCAGATTTTACTTCTGCAGTAAATTATTTGTTTCCTCCTAGGTCATTTTTGTCCTGCTGGGACAGCTTTACCTCATCACTGCCCTTTAGGAACTTTCAGCAACCAGACAAGTGCCCACTCTCTATCTGTCTGCACACCGTGTCCCTCTGGACTGTACTGTAGCTCATATGGAGCCTCAACACCACAAGGTGACCAGCCTTAGATAGCATCTAGTGTTATTTTAGCCTTCTACAAAAATGTGCACGCCCATCTACTATGGTTAAACTAATTAAGAACAGATAAATGATAGTATCTGTGTCGCTATCTAGGTCTATGTTTGCAGGGTTATTTCTGCCAAGGTGGAGCAGCGGAGCCAACACCTCAGAGCTCTGACAGCTTTCCCAGGAATGGCCCTTGTCCTGTGGGCCACTACTGTCCAGCAGGGTGCCTCTCACCAATTCCATGTCCTCTTGGCAGTATTCGCAACACTACTGGTATGCCTGGTGTTTGTGCTCATTGTGAGATGGGATTTTTTCACAACATTGTGTGGTGAATTGAATAATTTGATTCCCTTATCATATCTTTAGAAGGGGCTTTGCATTTGAATTAGACAGAGATCCTAATGGGATCTCATGTTGTCTGCTTGTCTGATCTGCATCACTTTATTACCCTGACTGTTATCTGTTGTCCCCCATCTTAGGAGGTGTGTCCATGGAGAGCTGCTCTGCTTGTCCCGCAGGTCACTACTGCTCCACTGAGGGTCTATCCAGCTCCAGTGGCCCTTGTGCTGCTGGCTTCTACTGCCCTTTTGACTTCTCGTCAACCACTCCATATGCTTTCCTCTGTCCCAAGGTAAAGGGTCATGCTCATGCACTTCCCTTATCCTTTGTTGTTACTTTTCTCCAAAAGTGTCTTTGCTAAAACTTTGTGCCACTTTGTTTATTATTAATGTCCTGCCAAATTGCCACCCCACAGATGTGTCTTTGTTATTTTCATTTTGTCACAGGGCCACTACTGTCCTGAAGGATCTGCCCTGGCCTCCCCTTGTCCCACAGGAGAATACCAGCCAAATCCAGGTTCCGACAGCTGCATCCCATGCCGACCTGGATTCTACTGTGAGGAGGCCATAGTGGGAGAGCCGTGGCCCTGTCCACCACACTCATTCTGCCCTGCAGGTATGCTAAAAGGACAAATTTGACCGTAAAAGATGGAGTCAGCTCACACATAGTAATAATTAATTAACATGCTACATCTTGTTAGTGTTAGAATTGCCAGACTGTTACAAGAGTGTTATCAGGCCTCTCATTTTTTTTTTGGAAAGAAAGAGAGCTAACCAACCTATTTCCCAATATGATTAAGTATTCCTTTTGTATAACATCATGAATCATACTGAAGACATCAACAATGAAAAAAATGTTTCTTAGACTTTATGGAAGGTAAAATTAAAAATATGGCTTTGTGACAGTTACTGCCTTTGCTGTAATTACTGTATAATAAATCAAATTATTTATCTCTGTTCTCCTGCATATTCAGGCACCATGGTACCACAGCCCTGCCCTAATGGGACTTACACTCATTCAAACCAGGGAGGACTTCAAGAAGAGAGAGAGTGTTTATCCTGCCCTCCAGGGAAGTTCTGCAGGTACACCAGATGCGCCATATAGCTTTGCTGCATGCATGCTGAAAGGAACCCTCTGTGCACTTGTCTCACACTGACATGCATCCAGACAAAGCGATCTGACATACACAAATACTGTATGTACACACACACATACACACAATTAGACAAATACACATCCGGTATACATATACTGACACACGCTCAAAGGCAAACACTCATCTCTGCTTTGATTACACTCACAATGAGCGGAAGAGTATCATGTTCAGGGTTTGCAGTTCACTGAGCAGCTTAATTAACACCTTAATATGCATGATTAGAAGGAATGTGGAGTGTGGGAGGTGGAAATGTTTAAGCGGAAGAAAATATGTAATTACTATTCTATTTATCTAATGAAGCATGAATTTTAGTGTCTTCTAAATGTTGCTGTGTGTGTGTTTATAATCTGAGTGAATGAATGTTTTGGTTTTACATGTTGACTCTATGTATATTTTTTTAAGGGCTGGTAGGATTCAGGGTGTTTGTGCGGCCGGGTATCTTTGCATTTCTGGTAGTACAGATTTCACCCCTCAGGGACCGATGTCTAACCTGACCCAGTGTCAGTGGGGTGTGCAGTGTGCTGGACCGTGTCCACCAGGTACAAAACATCAATTTTAAAAACCAACTAAATAAAATAAAACAATTCTACCAGCAATTGATATTCAGAATATATATGGATAAATTTCCATTCTTTGTTCTCAGATTCTTTGACGCTTTAGAGCTCCTGCTTTTTTGAAGACTGAATGCTTTCTTTTTTTCTAGGTTTTTATTGTCCTGAAGGCACAGAACAGGCTCAATTGTGCCCCGCAAACACTATCAGAAGCTCCCCAGGAGGTGCCAGCCTACAAGACTGCTTACCCTGCCCACCGCAATACTGGTGTAAACCTGGTATGAGCTGTCAATGGGTTTGAGTTGTTAGAAGTCTTTTGTTTCTACTGTCATGAGGTAAAAATGCAGCACAAAGTCTGTTTTAATTGCTTTGAGAAGCAAGAAGGGGGGATGACTGATTTTAAGACAATGAAAAGCAAACTAGTGATCAAACCAGGAAGGGCATTCTTCGTTCTTCATGATGCTTGGTTGCTACACTACCACGTAGTTAATTACAGTAATTCTGTGTTGCACATGTGAACTGAGTATGTGTAGCTACCAGCAGGACTGGTTAGGTTTTGGGAGTACGGTGAAAGCAGAAGCAGAAGAGAGCTGCCTTGAGATTTATGACTGAGCCTTGGCTTAACAGAACAGAAATATAGCCAGTAGCAAGTGCCTGATGAGCCTTAAAAGTGATCAATAAAGTACCAAAGTAAATTCTTCAGCTGATAACAAAGAGTATAACAACAACAGTGTGGCACAAACAATCCCACCTCACAAAACATCTGAAATCTTTTCTCTTCCTTTTTGTTTTTTTGCAGGAGACCCAGTCACTCATCTGTGTCCTGCTGGTCAGTACTGTGATGGTCTGCCTGGCAGCGATTTCAATGGAGGGACAGGACCCAGGCCATGTCCTTTGTACACTTACCGAGCTTCCGCTGGAGCACACAGCAAGGGTGACTGCCTGCCTTGCCCCCCTGGGTCACAGTGTAACAGCACAGGTGCAATACACTGTAACTCACACAGACCATTAATTAAAAAGATGAACTCAAATTAAATATATGATTGTAACAGATTCCTCATTTTTTAAATTGAAGGTTATTTCTTTCATTTTTCATTTTGTCATTTCACTCATATCATTTCCTATCCAGTGCCTACAGTATACTGTAATGAACTGCAAAATACACCTTAATACGCTTCTCTCTGGAGGGTTTGATTTTTAATTTGCCAGAACAATTCAAGACAAATTGCTTTTCTTGGTTATATTAATTTCAGTATATATGCACAGTCTTATATGACTACTGGATAAAGTGCCTGAGATAATAATGAAAGTACAGCTTTGTACTTTAAAAGTCACTACCTCAGGTCAATGTCATGATTGACTGGTGGATTTTTTCAGAGAAAAAACTTTTTCTAATCTGCTCTTAAATGCTTTAGGGTAAAACCAAACCATGCTGTGTCTATAACTAGTTGTTAATGCCCAGCAGAGGATTTCTCTCCCTCTTCCTCCTCTGCACCTTTGTATGCATAAGTTAAAGTTTCTTAAATAATTAACTTTGATAAGCCTTATTGCTCATGTTTTTGTTACTCCATTTTTAAGTCCTGTTGAACATATGTGGTTTATGATACTGCACATTTATTCTACTTTAACCATCTTGTGGTAGGTGATGAATATGTTTTTTGTTTTTGTTTGTTTGTTTGTTTGTTTCACAAATTTGTCATTTTTAAGGACTTACAGACTACTCCAACCTTCCCTGCCCACCTGGATTCTGGTGCAGTGGATCTGGACCCCCCATTCTCTGCCCAGCCGGCACAAAGAGGCAGCTTCCTGGTGCTGCTTCCCCCAGCCAATGTGAACCATGTGCAGGGGGAACTTTCTGCCCGGACCCTCGAGCTACAGGGAAACCCAATGTGGAAGGGATACCCTGCAGGGCTTCTTATCAATGTCCTGTTGGTAGGTTTATCAGCATAGTTTAAAAAGATACTATATACACTGATCAGGCATAACATTATGACCACCTGCCTAATATTGTGTTGGCCCCACTTATGTGCTCAAAAATGCTCTGAACCACTGGGCATGGACAAGAGGACCTCTTAGGTCTGTCACCACAATATTGGCAGTGGATCCTTTGGGTGCTCTGGCTTGTGCAGTGGGGCGTCTGTCAGTCAAACTTGTTCCACTGCATCCTGTTGATGTTTGATCACAATGGGGTGTAGGAAGTTTGGAGGTCAAATCAACATGTTGGGCGATTGTCATGTTCCTCATGATGGTCCTGATTGTTTAATGTTTTTTGCCATGTGGTGGGGTGCATTTTCCTGCAGGGGTAGGCCAGTGACATTTGGGATTTCCATTTGTATGAGGGAGTGTGCTTGTCCTGGGACAGTGTTTATTTGAATGTCTAAATCTCATCAACATGGATGTCAAAATCCAAGGTTTTCCAGCAGAACACCACATAGTACCAATATGATCAATGTTATTCACTTTACCTGTCAATGGTTATAATGCTGGGGCTGATCGGTGTATATCGTCTGTATGTGACAAATTAGAATCTTTTATTTTAATAAATACCTATCTACAGTAATGAGGTTCTATTGTAATGAGTTTCTCTTGTAATCCAGGGGCAATTGCAGAGAAGCTGTGCAGAGCTGGGTCATACTGTGGACCTCAAACTGCTGAGCCTCAGGTCTGTCCAGAAGGTTATTTTTGTCCTGAGGGGTCCTATTCTTACAACGTCCCCAAACAACTGTGAGTGCATGAATGGTCCAATAACCTGAAGTCTGTCACAAAAACAAATATCGGCTGTAAGATTGTAATTAAAAAGAGAGGACGCAACAGCTGAAATGATGAAAGCTTAATGGGTTTCAACTGATTCTACTGTGTGCGATTTATAGTGTTATAAATAACCCTGCTACCATGCCCCACAGCTGTCCATTTCCCTACTACTGCCCAGCCAACAGCTCGGCCATGAAGTCCTGCGAAGGGGGTTCCATGCCTGTCGACACCAGTGGGCTCAGAGGATCCAAAGACAGCTGCTGTAGTGTTTGTGAGGGGGGCACCTATCGACCATACCTCTCCCCCATTCTGAAATGCCTTCCATGTCCACCAGGATATTATTGCCCCCCAGGTACACTTTCACTTTCAAAGGCAGGAACTATTCATAAGCATTGTAGAACATTCATTGTTAAATTTCTAATACAATGTGAACTATTTGTAATGCTACAGGTACAGACAACTACAAGAGTAACCCTTGCCCTCTCGGCTATGTCTGCACCATGGGATCCACCCAACCATTTTCCTGCCCTCCTGGCTCGTTCGGCAATCTGACTCGTGCTCAGAAAATGGGCGACTGTCACCCATGTCCAGTTGACACCTTCAACCACCTGCCTGCCCAAAAGGCCTGCTTTCCCTGTGGCAGCTCATCCACCTCAACAGCCGGTCAGATGCTCAGATAATAGATTAATTTTAGCATCAAGTATAGTATAGTTGTTCATCTGTTCAAGAGAGCATCTCTAAAGTATCATGTTGGATTTCCATGTCCCTCTACTTTACTCAGGTTCCTCCTCTTGTACCTGCATTGGTAAGAACCGTGCTTTCCAGTATTCTGATGGATCATGTTTGTGCAGAACTGGCTTTATCTTCTACAATGAACTGGATTTCAAAAGCTCTACCTCTGATAGTGAGTTAGACTGCCAGCCTGAGGTCAGTAAAGTCAGAAATATTTTTGATTACAGTGTCTTTTTAAATTTTCACTCTGTTCCCATGTTTGAGCATTCACTTGCATCAAAAATGGCTGAATTCTGTATTTCTCATGTAAAAAGTTTCATGTGGTGTGGGGTAAAAGACACATTCTTGTGCATTTGCATTGACTTGCCTGCAGTCAATTTTCAAGTGTCTGATGTCTAAGTTTCTCAGAAACATATTAACGGCCCATCTAAACTTGTCAAAAAAACACAGCATTCATTCGACAGCTTCATTTTCCATCACAGTTTCCAGATGTAGTGCTTTTGTGAGGTGAAAATCAATTCAACCCTGTGAGATGAGAAAAAATACTTTACTGAACTTTAATGCACTGTACTGTTCAATCACGGCTGATGTAACAAAACAGCAACTTCCTTGTGTTTGAACTCCTTCGCAACGTCTGTGTCTGGTTGTATTTGTGTGTTTTTAGGTGAACAGACGATGTGTCACAGGAGAGGTTCGCTTGGCGGCATCCAGAGAGTGTGTGTCACCAACCGTCCACTCCTGTAATATCACCTGTGGACCACATGGAGGAACTCTGGATGTGGAGATGGGCATGTGAGACATACGTGTATTTTTCTATTCCCTTGTTCCTTTACAATATTCTGCAACGCCAATTACTATTTTAAAAGCTACTCTCTAAATACACTAAATCTTCAGGTAATAAAGAAGGAACTATGATTTCTAGGTGGTATATAATCTGAAATGCTTTCTGTCTTTTGCTGGATCACGGTGCCTCAGCTGCCAGTGTGAGCGATACGTGTCTGCTGAGGAACTTTGCAATACTTCCTGCCTTTCCAAGCTGCCTCAACTCTCTGCCCGGCTTGCACCAGATGGACACCTGCTGCTCAGCCTCAAAGAAAGAGACAGCACTGTCTGGGACAGGGTGAGGGGAAGCTGGCAGGGCCACTGACAAACTGATGATTACCTACACCTCGAAAGCAAATTGTCCAATTCAATCCAATGCAGTTATTTACCTTTACACTTATGATCAGTTACCCTAAATGTGTGTATGAACGAGAGGAGGGATATTGGAAGGCTGCAGGCACCAGATAAAAATAAGCACAACACAGCATCAGTATGGTTGTGATGCAGCCGAGAGACTTCTCAGACTGTAGGGTCTAGCTACATCGATTAGTTGGCGGAAAGCTTGGCACAGCATTTGTCAGGGTCTCAGCCAGTCTGAATCTCAGCAGGGAGAAATGTTGCAGCAGCAGATTTTGTGATATTTTTGCATATGGTGAAAGAAAAGTTGCAGATAACGAACCTCTAGTCTGCAGGAATGAAACAGTGTTCAATAGGTCAACAAGATGGCAGCCTGGTCGTATCATTTTCCACGAATTTCATCAACCAAGAATGTTTTGTGTGTGCGAATGCCCCACTTAGAGATATTCTGCAGGACTGAATGTTTATCAGTGTTTGACAACTGGTTACATGCATGGACTGTAATTTTAATCACAACAACAACACATCATGTTTATCTATATGCAAACAGCTACATGTTTAATCCTTTGAAACACAATTTCCAATAAATTAATAAAGTGCTTTTTTTTTTTTTTTACAAACATTAATACACATATTGTACAACAAAAATAAAGCCTCTTATTTCAAAGTCTGAACTGTTCGTACTAGATCCAGTAGTCAGAGTAAATATGATTAAAATAGAATGTCAATATGCCACAACTGCTCTTTGCATGTTGGTTGTTAATGTGATGAAAACACTCCACAGTATGAGTTCAATTCATGCAGGAGGCTATGGAATTGGGTTTCAGTTCTCATCTGTGTTGTTTCTGTTTACTTCCAGACAATGATGAATATTTTAGGACCAGACATCCATGCAAAGAATATTGGGAAAATACATTTGGTGCAGTTTGCCTCTGATGGAGTGTTTGGTTGGATTCCTACACAAATAGACCTTGTCAATCAGTTTCTGTCAGGTGACTACATTTGTCATTTACTGATGTTCCCTTCTTTCCTAAAGATTCCACTCAACCCATTTGTTTTCTTTATCCAGAATAATTTTACCAGAAAATATTGAAATTTTTATCTTTAAACCTTAAGAATTGAAATTTGACGCTGATTTGTCTCTATTCAGAACCACAAGAAACCCAAAACACAAGACCCAGAAATAGGAGAGACACCGAACATAATGATGATGATGGTGACCTGGCTGTCTTCCCTCGTATCCCCAACCCTGTTGCCTGTCTGTCCTCTGGCGACATGTTCATTTTTCATCTCACCATCAACCACAGTGGTAGCACTGATTTTGTTTTCTTTCATGGTAGTTTTATCAACATAGTTTGTGTTGTTTTTTAAAATTTAAACACTGTAATCTCACTCTGACTTCATTTAAATCCCACAGACCGCCGTCTCAGCCACTTCCCAGTGTATCAAAAGGACCACCTGTTCAACAGTAACCCCAGCTGGGACTTTGGTGCCTTCAGACGTCTGCAGATACTCATGAAGCAGACAAACTTCAATTCTTCAAGGCAGTGAAAAGTCCACACAGTATTCATCCCCTAAAATTGCATTTTGTAACCCTTTAACTCCTCCTATCTCATTTTCTTCTCCCTCTCTCAGGTTTGCTCACATGTTTTCAGAGACTGGGAAGTATGTGTTTGTGGACAGCGCTGTCCCTCAGTGGAGCATGGTAGTAGTGGTCAGTGAGGAGGGGACGGAGTGTGATCCCAGAGCTGCTGTGTTTCAGCCCATGACCCCAGCACAACTGGTCAAATATGGGATTGTCAAGCAGCACAGACTCAACCTCCTCCCTGACTGGGGAGTGATTGCTGGTTGGTAAAATTACTGCTTGTCCAATATTTTCTTGTGCAGGAGTATTACTGTAATGAATTAGCCTTGTCTCGATACAATTCTGATTGTGTGCAGGGATCTTGAGTCTGCTGTTGGTTGTGGTCATAGTTGTGACCACCACAGTTCTAGTTCTGCGACCTGGTAAGGCAAAGGTTGTCTCCCATTGGAGAATAAAGCCAAAGTGGCGCAGCCTTGGGGAGCCCTTCTGTCCGGTGGAGTGTGTTTGCAGCAGAGAAAGGTGTGCTTGTGTGACAGGGAAGCTGATGTTGCATTTTTATGAGTTAAGACATTGATGGTGGGTTTTTATACTGTCAGTAGTAGAAGACATCTTGTTATGGACTACGTAAAATTACACTGAACATTTAAATGTGCGACAAAAGATACACAGACCAATGTTGTGGCTTTGTATTTGTATTTCAGCATAGCTGTCCCAAGTCAAGGTGGTCTCCTTGGTAGTAGAGGTGTAGGAGAAGGAGCGGAAGCTGAAGAACCTGCTGTTTCAAAAGGAGGTAATCACTCTGTTTATTACACTGTACTGCAGATCTTTTCTAGAAACCCTCTCAAAAACTATAAATATGAAAGGACATTTTGGTGGTACCAGTCAGGATGGTGGTGCATAGTGAGTGTTGTGAAATATAGCCTGGTATACATTTAAATTACCACAATTAAATGAATCTGTACACAATTGTATACTCAAAATACATAAATAGTGGACTGTATATGGAAGTGTAATTATTTTTGTTACTCACTGCAACCATGTCTTGGATAAATTCAGTAAATGAAACAGTTATTTATTCTCTTTTCAGTGTGTGGTTATTGACAGCCTGGTCAATAACCACACATTGAAAATATTTCCAGAAAAGTTTCACTGAGAAGCACTTTGGCATTTTCTCAATACACTTGTCTTTGTTTCGTTGTGATCTCTGATAGTGTTTGAAAACCCTAAAAGGTGGAGTTGCACTTTAATGTTTCCCAGTTAGTACTTATTGCATTATTCATGCAGCATGATAGGGCGTTTAAATGTCCATTGACTCAGTCATTATGAAACCATCACACATGACCAGCAAGCAGCTAACTGCCTATTTCCCATTAGATCGATGATAAATGAAATAATGGCTAATATCACACTCTAATGACTTGTGCTGTTATCACTAAAGCTACAGAGACTCCACTGAATTATTATGGAGCTACGTTAAGGAAGCTTTTGATTTCAAGGTGCAGTCATGCATCGTGAGGGAACTTTCTTTTGATAAGACCCACACTGTTTGCCTTTTTCAGCCCATTTGTAACTCATCTATTACTGGTCCCTTTTAGGAAGTGTGTCAAGGTGCTGTGACTTGGAGGAGTTCAACGTGAAAACTCTGTACGACAAACTCGAAGATCAGAACCTCCATATAGCCTCACAACTGGCCCGACACCGCAAAGACATACAGGAGTTTTATAGAAACATTTGCCAACAGACTGAATTAGTCAAGGTGAGTTTTAATTTTTATTTGGGAATTTATTTAAATTTTTATCTGTTTTATTTGTTTTATTGTTTTATTGTTTTATGCTTTTATTGTGGTTTATATGATTTTGCTATATTTTAATATTTAATTTTAATGCGTTTTTTATATGTTATTTTCATTTGGCCTGTACAGCACTTTGGGCATCTATAAAAAATCTATATATAATCTATATATATATATAAATAAATTTGACCTTGACCTTGACCTTAATACACGACAAATACTGTGTACCTTAAGTAATTTACTTTCAGGTAAGATACCATTTATAAAGGCTTTGAAAGCTGTAAATAATGCCTTTGTTATTTTAAAATAATTAATTTACTAATGCTTTGAGGTTTAAGCTGTTGATGACAGCAACTTTTAGGTTACACTTTGCTTTTCTTTATTGCTTGCACTGTAATTAAAGCAGAATGAATGGATGTTATAAATGGATTTTAGTCCAGATGTCCTGCATCACTTTTCCAGTCCATCAGAGGCGCTTCATTAATCAATCAAAGTGTCAAAAGTGTCAAGCTTGACAATCCAGCCTAGAGGTTGTAGTCCTTAATGGCTTACAACCAATCTGTAATTATAACTAATATAGAATACATTAGTAAGCAATGTTAATATTACCCTGTAATAAGTCTACTACAGCTTATAAACCCTGTGTACATTTTGCCTTATTAGAAAGTGGTACAAGTGATTCTTTCACAAAAGATTTGCCAAGCAGATATGCAGTATTCAAGCTTACTAAAAACAAAAAAATGTTTATTTCCTTTCAGAATGTCTTCGAGAATATGGATCATAAAAAACTGAGTCTTCTTAAAGAGATTCTTGTCCATAATGTGATGAAGGATAAACCGTCTAGCAGCAGTGTGGGGGAGAGAGATATGCAAGGTAAAACTAAATGATGGCAGGTGTTTGATTAGTGATTTAGTGAGTGGACAGAGAAAATAATGTCTTTGAAGAAAAAAAGACAAACGTGTCAAATTGAAAAAGCAAAGATGGAGTAGTTTGCAATTTTGCCGAGAGCTACACCTTTGTTATTTCTGAATGATAAATATTAAGCTACCGCCAAGTTTAATTATCTCAGCTTACAATAAAGAAAAAAAGTACAAAAGTGACAGCTCGTGGTTTTACGGCAGGTTGTGTGTGGATGAACAAAATGGAATGAATTATTAGAAGTGCTTGTAGGAGGACCTTCAGACTTAGACAGGTGCAGTGTTTCTCCTGACTTCAAATCTTTTTGCTCAGCTAAGGTAATTGGCTGCTAGCTCCAGCTTTATAATTAAATCACAGATATGAGAGTGGTGTTACACTCAAGGCAAGGAAGTAAATAAGCTCAAAATTTCCAATTATGTTTGGTTATGCTGGATAATCCATCTTATGTATGTAGTCCTAAAACAACCAGTTGTTGTGCTTCGAGGGGCTGAAATCCATGTTATATAATTCGTTAATATGTTTTTCTATCAATTGTTTCTTGCATGGAACTGAACATCCCTGTTATCCAAGCCGAGGCCTCTGTATCATTGCTGGGAGCTGTTCTCAGGTCAGTGGAAGCTCTGCTATTCCGGCTGACAGGAGAAGCTTGGCAGATGCAGGATCCTTACTGTCACACAGGTTCTCATGATACCAGGGAGTGTGAACCTCAAGCTGGATACATGCAGCCCAGTGACACCAACATGTGTTATACGCAGGTACTGTAGTGGTATTAGTTGGTATACACTGATCAGCCACAACATTATGACCGCTGACAGGTGAAGTGAATAACGTTGATCATATTAGTACTATGTGGTGTTCTGCTGGAAAACCTTGGATTTTGACATCGGTGTTGATGAGACTTAGACACCCAAATAAACATCGTCCCACAACAAACACACTCCCTCAAGCAAGTGGAAATCCCAAATGTTACTGGCCTACTCCCACAGGAAAATGCACCCCACCACATGGAAAAAACATTAAACAATCAGGAACATGTTGAGGAACATGACAATGGCCCAACATGTTGATTTGACCTCCAAACTTCCTACACCCCATTGTGATCAAACATCAACAGGATGCAGTGGAACAAGTTTTATTGGACAGAGGGCCCACTGCACAAGCCAGAGTACCCAAAGGATCCAGTGCCAACGTCCTGGTTCCAGACCCCATAGGACACCCTAAGAGGTCCTCTTGTCTAAGCCCGATGGTTCAGAGCATTTTTGAGCACATAAGTGGGACCAACATAATATTAGGCAGGTGGTCATAATGTTATGCCTGATTAGTGTATTAGTGGTGTGTCTTGAAATAAGTCGAGAATCATTTCCTATTTCAAACATCCACAGTTTTCATCGGCAAATATGACCAAAGCAGGAGCTCTTTCTCATGACCCAGGTGAGGGACAAATCTTAAAATACATAATCGTTTGTTGCTTTTACAAGAACATCAGAATATTCCTGCATATACGTTATTTTTTTCTCTTCCCTAGTTCATGTACAAAGCACAGCTCCTTGTCTAAGTGATCATGACCTGTCCAAGCTGGTCACCATATCTCCGTTATTCAAGACCCTGCAGGAGATCCAGCAGTCTTTACAAAACCTATCCACAAATGAACCAAATCACCTCCTCAATGGTACAGAAATATGACACAAAAAGTCTCAATTCAGAAAGAGAAACTGAACTATCAATGAATGTAACACCATATTACACTAAATCTGAAGCCTAAAATGCAGCGTTTTCTGTTTTACCAGCTCCAGAGCATTCTGCCCCGGGGAGCTGTGACAGACAACTCATCCCGACTGCACTGGACAACCTATCACCGCAACACTCTGCCATTTTCCTGTTTGGTTGTCAGGTCATGCAGTTGCTCGCAAACCGCCCCATGTTTCCTAATGTGCTTCTGCTACTGGCAAAGTCAATCCCCTTTTCTTCTTCTGCATTTAATGAGAATCTACTGGCACATTGCTCAGGGGACTTTTACTTTGATGCAGCCAATCAAATCCTTTATCTGTCAGAAGAAAAGCTTCAGCACGTGGGACACTTCATCGCTATCATCCTGCAGTCCATGGCCCACATAGCATCAGGTAATCAGAAGGATCTAATAGAAGACTGTCCTGAAAGCCAATCTTGTGTCCTGGTTTTGCAGCAGTCATATCAAGTGCAGTATAATAGCCTTGGCAATCATGTTTGAAAGCACAAAGTATGTAATCTTCTTTAGAAACAATATGATATTTGTTTTATTTTTTATCCAGGATCAAACCCCCAGAGCTTTATGCAAGCTCTCCATGAGGCCATTTCAGTTCTAAGCCTTCAGCTGTTCAACGTTTCTTTCACACGGAGCACAGCAGAGGTGTCTAAGTGCTACATAAACCCCACTCATCCTTCTCACACTGCAACGAGTGGGGGCAGATAACTTTTTATGCCTTCTTTTTACAGTCAAATTTCAATGCTTCAGAGGGGCGGCGCAGCACATTAGCAGAGGAATTTCTCAACATTAGAATTCCCACTGAAGCACGCTTCACTGAGCACCTATTAGCCAGCAGGTTGGTTAGAAAGATAAAACCTACAGCAGAGTAAAGTGTGCCTTTCAAGTGAAATAATGCAATTACAGGAGATAATGTTTCTCCCCTTCCTTCTAATTTAGACTCGGGAAATATAAATATTTCAAGTTAGAGCAGCTCCTCTCCAACCTCAAACAGGGTTCAGCTCAGGACATCCAGACAGGTATGACAAATATTAATTTTATAGCAACATGCATTTACCCAGGTGTTCAAAGAAAGTACATCACCACTTACATTTGCAGCTGTTGTGTGTATGACAATATTTCTTACAGATAGCATCAGATAAAATTGACCCATATAGGTAATGATGTAGTACTACACCAGCTGTTATATAAGCCAGAGTTGTAGTCCTTCCTTTTTCCATTTAAAAAGATAAACAGAAGCAATTTTCAGGACTTTGATAACATTTTAAGTATTTATTTTACCAAAACTGTTCTGTAAAGGTTGCAAATAATGATTATCACTATCAAATTGTGTAAGCTTTGCCTTTACTATTGATGAATATCTGTGGTTTATGTTTCCATTTGTCATTTTAGCCATTTATGTGATAACAAAAGGTTAAGAAATTTGAAAATCCATGTGTCTCTGACTACCAGTGTAAGTTATATAATATGCTAAATCAATGAAATTTCACACTATGCATCTGTCCCTGTAAAGCAGCTATAAATGTATATGACAGAATTGTATAAAAAAAGAGGAAAGAGGGCTGATAATCAAAATTCTTCCTCATTTAGAGGCTTAAAAGTTGCTAAATTAGTTAATGAAAAAAGATGTTTATAGCATTCACAGGCAATAATCCAAATTACCTAATCTTGTGTTAGGAGCACACATTTAACCCTTGATTAATAAAGCCTACATAGGTCATAGTGTAAGTCTGGTACACTTTGTTCCTATGTATGGTTGGATCTGATGCTTTCAAATGACTATTTTTGACTGTGGAGCCTTAATGGCATCAGCAACTATCTTGTAAAACGTATGGGCTTCCACTATTTTACAACAATACCGCACCCCTAACCACTAATGAACAAATCCATTTGTGATTTCACTCTGAAGTTGTTTCCCCGTTCCTCCCTGTCCACAAGATATAAACATCATTAAACTATTATAGGAAGTCCTGCAGAAAAAGTCAATTTTTACCTCCTTAATCACCCAACAAGCTTTTGTTCCAGAAGAATGGTCCAATATCCTTGTACACAAAGTTCATGACTGCAATGACAGTGTTCCAATGAGCTCTGAAGCCATTCTGACTGCAATGTGAGGTTGTACTTCTGCTAGTACAAATGCGATAATCATATATTTCTTTGTATTTCAATTGTTTTTCCGTCAATATCTATTCCATTAAGAAATTTAACAAAGTTTTTTAAACTCTGAGGAATCAAACATCTTTTTTCAATTTGTGCAGGTTTGTCACCAAAAGGGACACCAATGCAGGTATCACTGTGACAAAGCCTCAACAATGTTCAGTTTAGAGGATAATCATTTGGAAAATCCGAGAACAGCACATTACTTTCTCATTTCCTCTGTTCCAGATGTCATGTGTAGAAGAAGAAATTGACCGCATGAATGAGTCCTTCTTGCTGCTGAGCTTGCAGCTACGGAAGAGAGCTGAAATGAACACATGGCTAAAGGAGAGAGAGAACAGTGCTGGAAACCATTCTGCGGTAATTAGCTGGAATATTACACACTCCATATATGATTACACAACCCTAAAAGGTGGCCTGTGTGATAATTTAATTCTGTTGTGAAGGGCTTAGAAATTATCTCTGTGTTTTCCCTACAGATTTCAGGGTGGTGATATATTTGGTTTGACTTCCTTGCTGTTCATTATTATAGCATCTCATAATGACATATTACATTGATACATCTTCATGAATGGCGACAAATCACTGAAACGTATCTCTTCATGCTGATTTTCATTTGCTTCCAGTCTGCCAGAAAGAAAAATGTGCACATCAGTATGGATGAATGTGTTGTGCATCATCATTTGCATATTTGCATTATTTTCTGAGACTGCGTACATGTATTCATTTATATCTTTTATCACACATCATCTACGTTGCATAGCCGGTGATCTATTCTTTTGCAGAGGGCAACACCAACGAGCATGCCAAGTCTGAGTCGTAATGGAACAATCCTGCTGGAGCTGAAGAGATGCTATGTATCACAGCGCCTCAATGAGCTCCAAATCACATTAGGCAAGATCAGAGAGTGCCAGCAGCATGACAGTAAGTCGAAAGATGGGACGAGAGGCCATATGCAAACAGACAGCAGCCCCACTCAGCAGGAGGAAGGGGAGCGTTATCCCGGTGTAGATGGCTGCGATCCCGCTGACAACCAGCGGCCGAGCAGTATTTCAGCTAGCCAGAGTCACAGCCAACAAAGCACAGAGAGCAGAGGTCTTGGTAACTATAAACTGGAGAGTCATATTTCTGAGCAGCACAGGAGTGACACTGTCCAGAGCAGCAACCCTAAAACATTGCTGGACTGCCAGATGTCAGAGAGTCGGCTCCAATCTAATGTTCCACGGAAACAGGAGCTAAACAGTCAGATCACAATAGAAAACACAACAGGACAAACAGATATCGATGACATGTGGGTGTGTAACGATCACAATGTGAATCTGAATATGGATAATGCTGAAAAATGTTTGTTTTGATGTGGTTTTTCTCACACATCTTCTGCCCTTATGTGCTCTATAATGTTCAGCCTGAACGACTTTGGTTATCTCTGTCCAGTCTAATATCCTGTCTTGTTTGTTGAGGGATGATCCGAGTGACCTCCATCTTAATATGCACCAGATTAAAAACAATTCAGCTGTGTTCTTTTTAATTATCTTTGATCCCAGACAGATATATTTTCTGACAGCAAGCAGTGGCGTGACACAGTCTGTCATCCTGTCCAAATAGTTTCTTAGTCAGGGGTTATTGCTGACCTCTTAGACAGGCTCTGTTCATTACCATATTCTAATTAAGACAATAAACTTCAGCTGATTGAACACAAGGTGACACTGGTGCTTTTTTTGCTGCTTCCTGATCACAGCATCCTCTCCCTTGTGTAGAGGTGACAACCCACATGTTTTCATGAATATTTAATATTAAAGTACACTAATCCCTCCTCCCTTCTTTTTTCCAGTCTTTTACACATGTAAGCTGTCTAACCTTTATTCCCTAACATCTTTTCATTTTCTCTATAGCCAACAGGCTGAAAGTAAAGCAGCTACACAACTCGAAATCCACTTTGATCTGCTCCAGAAGCAAAGTCTATGTTGCCCGACTGCTGCCGTCTTCTGGCTCAGTGGTTTATCTGACACACAGGGTTCTGGGTCTTATAATAGAAAGTCAGTATTCCTACAGGGGGCTGTGAGCCAAATCAGAAGGTCAGATGGAACAAGTCTTCACTTACTATCAGTGTTAGCTTAGAGCTCTGTGCCAAGTCCCCCTGGTTGAATTTGGCAGTGCCCTGTAGCAGTATGTGTGTGTGCGTGCATTGGAGGGGTGTGGTTCAGTGGCTCCCTGAGATTATATGCCTTATCAATTAGATTAGCTGCTATGTGACTGATCTGGCCTGCGCCTCTACCTCACAGCCAGATATGTCATCACATAAACTCCATGCTGAGCTACTCTGGAGTTGCATGTGTGTGTGTGTGTAACTCTTTGTGTAGCGATATGCAGTAGCACAACATTATGCTTGCTCTAATTGTGTAGATCAACTCGGGTTATTTTTAGAAAGGCTGGCTGTTGGATTTTTATGTAAGCACATGTAGTATACATGCATATGTAGTTGTGCTTTTGATCTCACTGAAGCAGAGAGACCAATAACTGGTCAGATGCATGCATGCTATTTTGATTCCATAGATTTCCTATTTTCTATTCTATACTGACAAGATCCAAAGCAACTTCACATTGCATTGTCATTGCATGACAGAGTGAAAAATATACAGACACAGTCAACCCACAGATAGATCACAAATGAATAAAAATGGTAGACGTTTAAAGAGATGAGTAAAGTCCTGCTGATACTCTCCAAATCGCAGCATTAAGAGGTTTTTCTAGCAAGCAGCACATGAGATTTACATCTCAATGTCCAGCATGGTTCATCCATGGCTGTCTGCTGTAATCATGTTATAATCTTGAAATCCTTCCAAATCCCTAGAAATCTGCTCTTTGCAGTGCATCCTCGAGGAGCCCTACTCACACACACACACACACACACACACACACACACACACACACACACACACACACACACACACACACACACACACACACCTCTATAGCACACACATGAGCAAACACACACACTGTCTAGCCCACTCATTTATACATTCAGTCACTTTAATTTCTCAGCTCCATCATTTACACGTGTTTAAATTTCACCACCCAAACTGTCATTTTGCTTTTTTTTCTCTTGTTGTGGAGTTCTGTTTTTGTGCTGTATTTGACACATGAGTGCATCCTGTGGTGGAAGCCCTTACACTGGAACACAGAGGAAAAAACAGAGTTTTTTATTCGCCACTTTCTTTGAAATGTTTTGCTTTTTGTAGAGAAAAAAAGTCTACATGTCACTGAAAAAAACAAAGCTGGGTTTGAGGCTTCCTGTTGCCTTCCTGAGTCTGCGGGCTGTCGCTAAGCAAGCCTTCTGTAGTCACCATGGCACTGCATTACTGTTGCTATGGTTTCCTTATCTGCAGGATGTGGTTCAACCGGGCCTGCCATATTTAGTCTGCTTCTCACTGTGCCGGCCTACTGATGATGCTGACAGCAACACAAGAGTGCACTCATCTGCCTCTTTGCTCTTCTGGTTATTAGAATTTGCACCAGTAACTCTTAAGCATTTTGGAGAAAAAAAAACCTGTTGATTTGCCCTTTGAACATTTGTCAACATCTCACAGCTCTATGACAGCATGGAGTAAAGGTGTGCTCATTTTGATGTTAGAAGATTTATATATATATGTATGTAATTCAAAACAGAAATGTAGAGTTACTCTTCTTTTCCCACTTGTGCACATCTCAAACCCTTGACTCCCATCCTCCTTCTGAGTAATTCTCTCATTATTCCAGATGCAGTGGCTGTAAGATTAAATAATGAGATGTCACAGTGAGATTGCTGTTGCTCTTTCAGGCCTGCTGCTGTATCTCAGTTTCCTCTCAAATATTTTTTTTCTTATATTTAACAGATGATAACATTAAACACCACAACAATTGTGATTTCCGGGTGGGAGTCTCCTAAACATTTGGAGGAAAAAAGACAAGATTTAGCGTGTGACATGTACAAAAACAGAAGAAACAGGATCTGTCATGGTTATTTACATGCAAAAACTATATATATATATATATATATATATATATATATGTATGTATGTATATAGCATTTCATTTGTGATATATAAGAAGTCTTTATGTGAAAAATATTCTCTCACAGCCTGTTTAATGCCAAGAGGAAAAATAGGATATAGATGAAAGCTGGTAATAGATTTTCCACAAGAAAGCACACTGTACACCCATCAATCTGTCGATGTGAGCCGCCGGTGTTCATATTGGATGTAATGCAACTCCATAAATCAGAAAAATGCAGAAAATTATGCACCCCCTGTGTCATCATCACATCTTTAGCTTTTATAATAGAGTCAAATCACTGCAGTTTTCATAGAGAGAGAAAAAAAGTCATAATTGCACTGTTAAGCAGGCACTTCAGTCCTCTCTCTGGTACAGGCCGTGTTGGTGTGATGGAGTGGAACAAGATCTTTTTCTAACTGAATCACTGTGACTATGTTAGATATGAACTTTTTTCTTTACTCCTTGTGATGTTAGCGAATTCAATGATTAAAGTTCAGGGTTAGTGAGGCAGAAAAAGGGCGTTAACTTAAAATGTACTCATGATGCATGCAGTTTGTACCCAAATATAGACAGCATATCACCAAAAAGACCATGCCCTTTGAAAGCTAAGCTCCTGAGGATGGATGATCGTTAAATTAGTGGGTTGTGTCCTGCACTGTATTTTATCGGTTTCATTGCTGCAGTAAGCCAAAGATCTAAATGACTGTGTTTCTGTGCTCAAGCTTCCATATGACTTCAAATAAAAATACAGATTACCAATAGAAGTGTGGTTTAAACCTTAATGTGTATTTTTTTTATGGTTTTATGTGGGGATGCATGTAAATATGCTTACAATATGTACACATAGTAAACCTGCTTTCCTGTATTTCTGCAACCAAACACTGGCTATAATATTTTATACTACTGAAAAGACTTGAATCAACTTAACATCAGTCCTGTTGTCGTCTGGCAAGCCTGGGAAACAGAAATAATGCGAGTAGTGATGTGTAACAAATGAAATGTCCTGAGAAAGGGCTCTGCTAGAAGCTACTAAACACGATTATATAACACATGACAAAGGCAGCTCTGTCTCGTGCAGCTTTTTTAAATAGAATAAGCTTTAATAAAACTGATTTGCATTTGCTTTTTTTTTTTTTTTACATTCACACACAATAAAATGACACGCCATGTTTTGTTTGTTTGGCTCCTGCAGCCAACATAGGGAGACAAAAAGGCAAACAGGCTGCGTGATGAGTCGGTTTAAGGCCTAACCTAATGACAATAATATGCTCATGCACATTGTGGTGTGGGAGGGAGGGAGCGACTCACGCATGCGTATCAAAGCCTCCGCTCCTGCCAGCGCTAAGTGACTGCTGAAAAACAAAGGCAGCGAACCGCGGCTGGGAAATGTCATCAGTCATCCTTAATGGAGGAAAACAGACTTCAAACAATCAATAGTGTGATTCTTTGAGGGGTGAAATAAGAGAAGAGGTTGTTTTTGTTCGTTTGGGGTTTTGCTGCTTTGTGTGTGGAAAGGACTCCAGATCTCGCAACAGTAAGTGACTGAATCGGCTTTTGAGAATCCACAGGTTCCTTCCATTTCGCTTTTTTTTTTAAATATTTTTTTTCTGTGTTTCTGGATGGATCTGAAGTGAAGAACAGCTACTGTGGTCGTTAAAACTGTCACTCGAGTAGCTTTGTCACGTCTCGGACTTATTTGTGTCTCCGAGTGGAGGGATTGCTGATGAAGTTAGTAGTTTGCATGCAGATGGAGGGTTGTTGGTAGACTCCGATTTAGAGTTGAGAGCGCAAAAATAGCCAGCAACTTCTTTTTTTAAGGCATCTTTTAGCTAGAAATCTAAATCTTTGGCTTGGATTTCCAGTCGTGAAGAGAAGTTACCTGATCTCGTCTGCCGAGGAGCGGCGCTGTCCGTGGTCCTGAACTCAGTTTTCTTACCCCAGACCTGGTGTGGAGACAACTTGAGAGAGAGCAAAAGTTGCAAAGACTCCCCTCCACTCCACCAGCGGCTCCACACAGAGCTGAATATGGTAACTCAGTACAGAGTTCATCTGCAAACTTTGGTACTTGTGTTTTTTGTTGGTGAGTATCATCTTTTTCTGCAAAGATGCTTAATGAGTCTGACTGACTGCTGCATGTCTTGTTCCATCAGTTGCACAGATGCTTCAATGTGTAATCATAGGCCTTAAAAAATCATTTGGGAACCGTCCAACTGGCTGTGAACTCAAAACCCAGTTTCAGAGCTGCCTTCTGCAGAGCACAGCTTTTAAAGAGCAAAAAATATACCCACTGAACAAGAGGACGCTAGGGTTGAATCATTCTCTAGTCTCCTTCCTCTCTCATGTTTCTCTGCTCTCTTTCCATGTGTTTGTGTGAGCCCTGAGTGAAAAAAAAAAGATGAGATAGAATCGATGTTGTCACTTGTCACTGTCTGCCCAGGGGGCTTTGGGTTATATAAGAGCGCTGGGCCATACGCTACTACACAAACACAAACACAAGAAGTCGGTCTATGTGCTCATAATCTGCAGAATTATTCTCCTACATTCATCGTTATTCTTCCACCACCTGTGCTTCATCTGTATTTCAATCAATTCTTTCTCTTGCTTGCCCACAATACTTTACAGCTCTACGCCCTTCCTGCACTCCCTCCATCCAATTATTCCTCCCACTGCTTGCAAATACTAATGGGCAGAGGCCATTATTAGTGTTCGCTGGCCTGGATGATCTTGGATTTGCTGTCAGTATTGTGACTCAAGTCCCTCCAGCGCTCGCAAAGCCGTATGATTGAATTTATGTCTTTTTAATGCTTGCCCAGTTTTGTGTCTGGGCTCAGTGGTAGATTTAATGTAAACGGAGAGCACAAGAGGTGACAACCTCAATGAGAAAGACTGGTTCAGGGTTTATTACTACAGATTAAAGCTGTGCCTGTCACAGCAATGGATTCTACTGGATGCTGTAAAAAGACTGAAAATTTGACTGCTGTCCATGTCAGTTTGTGGCAGTTCTGCTGGACATTTTGGTTTTGCATGATGAATTATTATGGCTGCATCTATAAGCACTTGTAGCCTGAAATGCACTTACATTTACACTGGGCCTACTCTAAGACAACCTGTTTGGTTCAGTGAACAGGTTTGAAGAGCTCTCTCAAAATTCAAAAAGGAAAACTAGTGCTGCATAATGCTCATGCTTTTCCATTTTCAGTGTGCAATGTTGAGAACAACACTCTGCTTTGAACAATAATGTAGCTCTGATTTAAAATGTACTACTAGTCCCTTTGCTGAAAAGTCTATGCAAACAATGTTTTTTTCATTTTAAAAGATTCATATGATGCTTCCTCCTTTAATGAAATGTCTGTTCCTTATTTTGTGATTTTAAGTTTCCACATCATAGTTGTGTTACCGCATGTTGGACCATGACTGACTTTCAAACTAGCTGCAATGTCACAAAATTTAGTTTAATGATGATCCCACTTTACAAAAAAACAGAATTCCAACTGAAGGTGAAGCATCCAAGTGAAACCACAATTAGAAAACCAATATCTTGTGTGATGAAGGACTTTGAACTTGCACATATTGACTGCTGAGTTTTCTGTTCAACATTTCCATGCTCATCTAGTACACCCGAGCAGGCCGGTATGTGTCGATGTCCCATCGGAGACAGAAGCGGTCCTGGGAAAACCCATGAAGCTGACCTGCATCTCCTGTATGAAGAGGGAGGAGGTCAAAGCAAAGACACGTGTGGATTGGTACTACATGCCTGCAACAGAAGAAGACATCAAACCTGAAAAAACACATGTAGGTCGCTGCCACATGACATGTTATGTTGTATTTGTGGTCATACTAGTGCTGAGGTATTGTATATGTGTCTTTTCCTTTTTTTTCGTAGATATACAAATATGAGGGTTCCAGTGCAGTAGACCTTGAAGGACCGTTTAAGGACCGTCTGGCCTGGAATGGGAGCCAGGACTTGCAGGATGTCTCCATCCTAATCCTAAACGTCAGTTATAATGACAGTGGTGTCTATGAGTGCAAAGTCCTTCGTGAGTTTGAGTTTGGCTTCTTCAATCCCTCCTTCTCCAGCACCAAGAACATCACGCTGAATGTGAAAGAGAAAGGTGCGGCTAATTGTAACTTTCTTCCACGTTGCTTTGCCCCATTTGTTGCTCACATTTAGCAAATTGCCAGGCTCCCTATCAGCACCGGGAAATAAAAGTGTGATAAATGGAAGCTATACTAAAGCCAGTAATAGTTGGGGATTGAAAAAATCTCCCAAATATCTCCCTAGCATTAACTTCTGTACAGCGTCTTCTTTCCTGCATTTTGAGATTTACAATACCAGCAGCCTTGATGTATGGTAAAGCATATTCTCATACTCCGTGCAAAGAGTTTGCTTTGCAGATGCAGGACCGCATAACTGATGATTTCTCTAGAAACACTAGTCTGCGTGCCTTGTTGACTTCTGTGTACCGAGTGTTCTCTTTGTGCTGTACATGCCCCTCATTTAATGTTGCATAAAGTGTTTATCAGGCTGCGATAAGTGGGTTTCTCAATTTATTATATATTTCCGACTCGTTGTTTTCGCTAAGTGATGCATCAGTGTGAAGCCGGTCTGCCACTAACAGCACCACTTTCCTCCCTCCCCCCTCCTCCTTTTTGCTGTGATTGTACTGATTTAAGAGGAATAATTGTGTGTTTTGTTTTGTCTGCCTTTATTGTCCATCAAAGCTTTCTTCTGTTGTCAGTGAAGGGGTTAATTCAAACCAGCTACTTTGCTATCTATTATAAGGGGTAATGTATTCTGCTTCCTGAATGCTTGGCTTACTGAATGTATCATTTTTCCATCTTGATCGAATATACAACATGTATATTTGGAACTACTTAATTCTCCCCATTTCTTTAAATCTACATTTTCTATATATGCTTGCACATGGTATATAGTTGACTGTAAGAGGCACATGAAAGTAGGCTACTTGTATGAAAGTGGTTGGCTTGTATCCATAAAAAGAAGTGTGCAGATTTGATGTGATGATCCTCTGAAATGTAACTTTAAAAAAAATATAGTACACTGATTTTTTTTTCACTGTATACATATTTAAATGCCTCTCCTCCATATTTCATACAACAATGGTATCAAATTTCACAAAGCCTTCAGGCAGTGTACTGACCATAGCTGGGTATCATGTTACGGTAATGATGTCCGTAGTGGTAACATGGATTGGCTCCTCACCAACATATCTGTGCTTTCCCATCGAAGGGATTATATTACACTAATAGCCTCTACTTGCAGGTTCTGCAGAATCAAATCACAAAAATCTGTCAGCTGTCTGGTGTAGCAGGCTTTCTGGAATTTGGTACACATTCACTGGCACATTGGTTCACAGTGGCTCACAAAATGATCCCAAAGTGAAAAATATTAGAAAGAATAAGTTTACGTTTTGTTTCACACAAATGTATCATGTATCATCATCGCGCATATGTCCACCGAAACAGCTTTTTGCTTGCTGTAGTTCTTCCTTTTGCTCATAATGGCCATTAGGTGGTTACTTTATAAAGTGTTTCCATTTTAAATGGCTTATGCAAAAGCATATTCAGAGCCATTATCTTTTTTGAATCACAGTCCTTGTTTATGCACTCTGACTTACCGGATGTAGACTGTGGGTATGAGCTTGTTTGGTTTAAAGAAGGAAAAAGAATCCATTTTGTTTTTTTCTGTAAAACAGAATGATAATGAGGTGCAGACTAACCTATTACTGTTACTATAGTCACTGTTCTTTCACTGCAGCTCAAAGAAAACACAATATATGGAAAAACAATTCTGTGGAATTCTGCACTAAAAAGACTGTGATGTTAAAATATTTACATGATTTAACTTATGTGACTATAGAGAGTATATTAAATGTTATATGTATATATAATACGTCTAGAATACTTGGACCAAGGACTGGGTGTGCATGATAAGAATTTGTTAAATGGTTAATGTAAAGAGGAGCAGCGATTACAGTGAGCAAAGACTATTCTGGTGTTCAAATTGGTGTAATATTATTGTTTTAAAACAGACTTGAAAAAATATGAAGCTATCGTTTAATTAAAATGTGAAAAAATATATTGTTTATAATGTTATTAGTATACACTGGTGTGTGTAAAAGATTAGTATGAGGCAAAAAAAGTAAGGTAATTGTATCTTTAAACTTCTGTTTCATGCCCTGAGAACCACTGTGCCTCTGATTATTCACCTTATTTCACATTTAAAGGTCCCTTGTGGAGTTTCTGTGTATTTATGAGCGAACTGAATTTGTACGTACCCACATTTATACATATATGATGCAATAGGTATACTGCTAGATGTAGAAAACTGATCATAGGATTAAATGCAAATGCACCCAATCTGTTATTTTAGTTACATTTCAAGGATACAGAAAATGCTTTTTTGTGGGAAACAATGATTATAAACACACCTAAGAGAAACCTCCACAGGGCACCTTTAACTCTTCAGGCTCTGATATCATTATAGCACAGGTATGGTCATAATATTCTGTATGCAGCATAGTTTGTGTGTCATTTTTAAGTGTGCCTACAAACAGGATGCTCATTAGAAAACATGATTTTACTTTGCTTAATGTTCAGCTGCACAGTAATACTGATTGCACATACTGAGTTGAACTTGTTATTCAGTGAAATGCAACCAAACTGCAGAAGTATACTGTAGAAATATTGCCTTCTCATCATGAATGACAGCCCATTGTGGGTCAGCACTGTTAAATAAGCTTAGCATACTTCCTTAAATGTGCGACCAAAGTCTCTCCTGCCCTTTTCTAGACAAAAAATAAATTCAGAGGAAGGACACGTGCTGAATAATACATGTCCCCTGCTGCTGTTTGTTCCCCACAGCCACTGACGACACCACAGCAATCTACTCTGAGATCATGATGTATGTGCTGCTGGTGTTCTTGACCTTCTGGCTGCTGGTGGAAATGGTCTACTGCTACAGGAAGATCTCCAAGTCTGATGAGCAGGCGCAGGACACCGCGTGAGTCTCACAAAGCTAAATGTACTGATCCACAAACAGACACACACAGATAACTGTGATGGGCGAAGCGACAGAACAGCAAATTGAAACACTGTTTGTCCTGAACGCTAACTTGTTGTGACGTGTCCAGATATATATGTGCACTAACTTTCCCTTCTTGTTTTGTGGCTCAAAAGACAGTAAGGCAATGTGCCCATATTCAAGGCAGTCCGATGGAAACAAATGCTTAAAAAATAATAGAAAGTGTTGCCTGCTTGAATTTCTGGGTATTGCATGATAGCAATTTGAAATCTTAGAAACTTATCAGCAAGAGAGATTTAGAAGGCAATCAAGAAGAGAGCAGGACAAGAGACAGAGAAAGGGAAAAAGTCAGGCCGGCAAGCAGACAGACAGGCAGGTAATTGAGTCTCCACTGCATCAGTTTGTAACCCTCCTGCAACAGTAATCTGTCTTTTCACTTAGATTGCCTGACAGGCCTGAATAATTCTTAGCACAGCTGACTGCTGTTTTTTTTCTCTCTAAACAACCCTTTTACATCCGTGGTGGATTTTCAGCTCTATCAGAAACTGGCTTTTTGCGTTACTTTGTCAGTACTGTCAAAGGCCCAGACGTGCCTGTACAGTCAGCTCCCACTGGATTTTCATGGTGTTGACTAAGCCAGTCGATCCAGGTTGACAACTTTTGTACAGGCAATTTATAGCCTGAAGAGAACAATCTCAGATAACACACACACAGCCCATGTGCTGATCCAGTTGTTGTTACTTTGCAAACAGTTATTGCTGATCCCAAATCAGACTCCTTCGGCGACCAACCCCAAGTACTGCACAATGTGTTCTTCACGCTGTCTGTGTTTTCAGAGGAGTAAATATACAGAGGTTGGAGAAAATACAATGTGGAACAGTATGTTTATTCTTGTTGTTATTGGTGAGGGTCTTACTTTACAGATCTGTCATATCCAAATAATTTCTGGTTTCAGGGGGAGAACTATCTAATTTGGGGGGGGGGGGGGGGAAATCCAGGTAAAATACACTGTAAAATGTTTATTTATTGATTTATTCTAATTTTAAAAAAAAGTTTTTAATTGCAATTTCTTGAACAATTTACCGTTATTTTACAAAATTTCCCTGTTTTGTTAAATTATAGGTGAGTCTAGTAAAATCATTGATATATGTGTTATATTCCATTTAACAGTAAAATAAAAGGCCAAAGTTCTCAGTAAATGTCAATATTTAAAATCTGTATTTTTACAAATCGTAATTTGTAGTTTTACACTGTGTGACTGAATTTACTGTATTCAAATCTGCTAAAAAATGTCAATATTTTACAGATATTTATTATTATTTTCAACATTACAGGAAGCCACATTTTTTAAATTTGCTGCCAGATTTCCATTGTTTTTTTTAAACAAGATTTTATTTTTTATTTTAATTTTTTTAAATGTGGAAATTCTCTTCTAAATATGTTTATTGTTTGCGTGCTTACTCTGGTTTACACTAGCAATCAGTTGGGACTAATTTGGAGTGTCCTAATTAAACACTGTAATTTTCTGTCTACTTTAGTAGCCAATTACACTAAAAAAAGAATTACAGAGTTCCATCTGTCTAGGTTGTATATAAATTATTTCCTAACAGTAAAACAAAAACATACCATACATTACAAAAACAAACCAATACAGCTATAGCACAAACTATGGCCTCAAAAACTACTGAACTGAATAAAAACACAAAACAAAATGTTTCTTTGGTGAACCAGTTAGTTGATCAATAAGACATTAAGTAGTCACAACTTTAATAACCGACTAATTATTGCACAGCTCTGCAAACATGAGGATTGTTTGTTTTTGCTTTTTTCTCAAAAAATGATAGTTTTAATAGTTGATCAGTCAAAACAAGCACTTTATTGATGCCACCCTGGGAATCCTCTGTAATTATGGGCACAACTATAGACAAATATAAGAATAATATATGGGTTATAAAGGGTCATAAAATATTATTAATTAGTAAATAAAAATTGACCATGGAAGGTGACGTACAGTATGCAACATTTAACAGCCCATTTAAGATTTATCAGAAGTCAGAAGATTTATGTGACATCTTCTGACTTATTCCTCTTTAAGTATAACAGATGTTCCCTCGTTGCCGTCAACATTTACATAAAGTTTACTGACCCATTGAGTTGCGCATTAAAAGCCAAGCATGGTCGAATGTGTGTAACCCTGTAAACTTCATCAGTTCCTGCAGCTGAAAGAGTTAATGGGTTGTGGCAACCTCACAGCCATTATTGACCTGTAGGACAACACATCCCACAGCAGGAAGCTACACCCACTCAAAGAGGCTGCGCGGAGGTCGACTTCTCAGCTATCTGGACTCAATGAATATGTACGACAAGTAGAACATTTTGAGATTACATTTTGTGATGCATTAGTGCCTCAGATCATATTAGTCATGTTGCTGAAGGGAAAGATTGAAAGCAGCGGCGATGTGTGACAATCTGTCAGAGAGCTAAATGAGGCTATATTTGAAACTTGCTGACAGAGCCGCAAAACTATTTTCACTTATGTGAATTTTGCTTCGTCTACACAGTTTCTGTGCAGCTCTGTTGAACTGAGAGCATATTTAGTGGAGGTACTGTGCCTTTCAACAAGCTGAAAGTTTTGCTATTAAATACTAAATGAGCATGTCAAGTCTCCCTGATGTGCAGACTGCAGTCTCTCCCCGCTGCTCACATTACAGTGATGGTTTTTATCTTTTAAAAAGTATTCCCTGTGGGGGTGTATGTTCATGAATTAGAGGCTAATGTTCATACACAAAAGTCTCGCTGTTCCAACATAATGAAGATTCTTTCATGTTGCACTAAGCTGTGGTGTATGGTGCAGAGAGAATACCACATCACTGGGTTTTAGACACTCCTCTGTTTTTCTACCAATCTGCCTGCAGGACAAACTACCTAGCCATTCCCTCTGAGCAGAAAGACAATCCAGCTGCTCCTGTTACCGAATAAAAGTGGTTGTCATTGACACGGTATTTTACATGTGATTCTCTCAACCTGATCAAATCATCCCCTCCTCTCACTCTCTTTCAACTCATTGTTTGTACCTATATTACTCATAATTGTGCAGCTCTGTAGTGGAGTCCTGTTGCTTCAACTCCCTCTGTGTCGCCACCTGCTTATTCCGTTCAACAAGACTTTCATTCCTGCCATTTTCGGAATCACAAATCTTCCATTTGCACTCACTCTCCATTCAATGTATGACCTGTCTGACATTAAGGGTTTTATGTGCAATATGTATGAAAAGTGTTAAAAATGAACATGGCAGTTTCAGACATATTAAATTCAGACACAGTCTCCTGGCCCTGGTCTGCATAGCAAAGGTGTAGTAAATCTAAAATGTATGGCATTTGCATGTTTATGATACAGGACTCCTGTTATAATAATCCTCAAGGACACATCTGTTTATGTGAATTAGATTATGTTATATTTATGCATTGTTCCAGATGTTTCACTGGTTATTGAGGATATAAATCATGTTCTCTGCTCTTCTCAGGTATTGACCAATCATGAAGAGATGTCAGTGGCATGGGTGGGGCATAGATTCCACAACCTCATCTGTGCCACTATGAAGGTGTCAATACTCCCAGACAGCCGTGGGAATCCTGCCAACTGACCTCCCCTGTGTATTGACTGTGTCTTGTGAAGAGCCAGTCAAAAATGTCCAAGTGCTCAATTTTTATCATCCTTTTCCTTTCATTCTTTTTTTTTTTTACCTTCGTGCCAGGCATCTGAAATCAAGTGCTTTCACAAATACAGCAGGTTAAAGGACAAAAAATGTTAGTGTTGTGCACTTATCATCAGATAAATACCAGCCACGCTTCATTTGGACCTGCCCGTGTGTGGACTTATATAATATTTTCCTAGTAGTTAGTAGTGCCTCTGTGATTTATATAATCTATATAAACCAATATGACCCGAACTGTCCTACTGTTGTGAAGGCTGTTAGGTACAACTTCTACATTGACTCTGTAGTATTTGTTTAGTTTGTTTTCTTTTCTTACAATTTTATAGACCATGCTGAGATTTTGGATGATTTGTACTGGCCACAAGTCTTTTTAAGGAAATTGGATTGCACAGCTTTTATACTGTATGGATGTGTATTTATCCCTGTTTTGCTGTATCCATCAATGAAACCATTACTGCCAACGCCGTAAAAAATATACAGATGATATTGTATCAAGTCACACTGTTTGAGTTGATCTGTATTCACCTAGAGGTCTTTCCTCCATATAAATCTATAAATATAAACCGTGTTCAGCACTGATGTCAAAGTACATTCAGTAGGTTAAGTCTTACTGCATACAGTTACTCTAATTTATTCTCTAAGCTTTGACTGTTGCTGATGTTTTACAGTAGCACTGCTGTTGAGACTAAATGTGTGCCTCTTTCTATAGTACAGTACTGTAGAAATAAATATATTGTAATTCAGTCATACCATGCTGTCTATTACAGATATGTGTGAGTGAGCTGCTTTTGAACTATTAAATGCAATGCATTCCACATGTTATGTTGAGGCTCTCTCTTGTTTCTGAAAGCACTACTGGGGTGTAATTGCTTGGATGCCATTTTAATTGCACAGTAAAAGGAGTCCATTTTTCAGACTTTTACTCTAAAGGGCTGCTGAGAGGAAAATGCAGTATTGATACTATGCAGCCTTTGTCTTAAGTTCTTATTATTATTTGTGACTGTGGTGGTGCTGAAAGGTGCAGCGCCGGCTTTGCATCCAGCACAGTAAGCACCACTGCTGTTTCCAGCTCTCATTAACACTGCACAGAAGCGGCTAACAAAGCGACTTTCGATTAGTTCCTACGTGAAGCACACTCCATGGCTTTTAATTGTCAGTCTTCACAGAGCTCAGATGTACTATTGCATTGAGTTTTATTCAGCTGGTACAGATATGCAAGGCCAGAGAGGCTGCAGGAGACAAAGACAGGCAGCAAAAGGTGAAGGTACCGGCAGAGAGAAGGAGATGAGGACCGGCAGCTAGAGAGGGATGTGATGTACATTGCTCTTTTAGCTAGCCGTGACCCACAGCAGTGACAGATATAGCAGCAGCTGTTGTTATAGCAACCCAGACATGCCTGTAGCAAGGCAGATTGCCAAGCAAAAGATATTACCATAAGATAGTTGAGACACATTCATTTATGCAGCACCATAAAACAAATCTGAAGTGGTTTAATACTTAATATACACAAACTATGAAGAAGACACTGTGCATATTTGGCTCCAGGAGGAAGTGGAGATGCTTGATAGACTACTTGAGATCAGGAGGAATACCCCCACAAACCAAGGTCAGGTCTATTGTCTCAATGGCAAATAGGTAATGTAACCAGTGCAACCTTTATCCATCCATCAAGTTCACATAAATTGGTTATTGATTGTGCGACACATCCCATAAACTCTGCAACAATATGGCATTATGGCTTTGAGATGCATTGTGAAAGTGCAATTCTGCTACCCTCCCCCCTTCCCCCTCCTGTCTCTCTCCCTCTCTTTCTCTCTGCCTCAGTATCTCTCCCTTTTCCCGCTCTATTGTTACAACGTCCCTCCCTGAGGATACAACCCAGTAATACGGCCCACATTCCACTAAAATACGTTTCAATTAAACCACCAGGTCTCGGTGCTCTAGCAAGCATTTTGAGTCACATCCGACCAAGAAGTAGACTAGCTGTGACAATAAGCACTCTTAATTTGGACTTCATTTTCTTTGCTTGTAAATGTAAATAGCTAATCACATAAAGTGTCACCAATGACAAAAAGGGATCTGATAGTTCTCACTGACCCAACTGATGAAGTAGCGTGTGCACTTCTTCTGTTCTGGCCTGTAGTTAGTTATTTTAAAGTTGCCTGAAGTGGCTGCAGCTATTTGTCATCTTGACATCATAAAATATGACCCAAAATCATTAATCATGCAACCTGTAGTCCACAATGCTTGTCTATCTATAGAGGGTCTTTGTCTCCCCCTAGTGTAAAGCACATCATGTCATCAAATTACTGACGTGTGATCAAAGCCATGTTATGACTGTCAAGCTCTTTCTCTGTGTCAATCACGATTCTCACACCTAAAAATAAAAGCATCCTATTGGACACCAACAGGTTTTACAAGATACTCATGATTGCAATACTATATAATGAATTCAGATATTTCAGTTATTAATTTATTGATTTCTCTATGTTTGGAAGGTGAATTGATCAGAGAGGCTTGGCTGTGGCCTGAGGATTGATACAACATGCTGTCCGATTGCTGCCAGACATCATCCAGAAACACAGGTTATTGACTGCTGATCAATAGTCACTTTGCTGGATGTGACTTCTATCAGTTTTAGCATTAAATAATTCTGACAGATGGGAACATATTGAGTGAGTAAAGTGAGTAATTATTATGCTTTGGTTTTCTGTTTTTTGTTTTTTTTTAGCTAGGATGCCATGGAACCTATTTTCTCTCTCCATCTTCCTCTCCTCTCCTCTCCTCTCCTATCCTCTCCTCTCCTCTCCTCTCCTCTCCTCTCCTCTCCTCTCCTCTCCTCTCCTCTCCTCTCCTCTCCTCTCCTCTCCCAAAGAGTCCACTGTGTGGTACAATCTAAAGGGATTTTCAAAGCATTGTACCACACCAGCCTGGAGGGAGAAAGGTGTCTCTACAGTTATTCTTCTGCCTACTGATTTCCTTTAGCTGCCGAAAACGCATGCACACTTCTCAAATGCACGCATAGAAATTGAATAATTCCCTCCAAGGAAGCTCATCGGAGATAACCATAGGCTTCCCACTCATAATTATAAATCGTCACACATTTCATGCTGTATATTTCTAGACAGGGCTGAGCTGTTGACTTTTCCACACAAAAACAGCCCACTCGTTATTAATTCATTTTTTGGAATGTGCATGCTTCAGCTTGATTATAGACTTCCAGCCAAGGAGAGATGAGAGATATTTTTGCATTCTAGAAGATCTCTCTTTTTTGTTGACATAAATTACAAAACTGGAATCAAGTGCCTCAGACTAAAGACAGAGTTAAAGCCAGACTGTTTTCATTTCATCAGGCTGTGTTGATAATAAATCAGTGATAATTAGACTCACCTATGAAAACAAATGATGTGATAGAGAAAACCATATGGCTTATTTGAAAGGTAAGCCAGTTTAGAAGAGTAACAGATCACTGCACTGTGTTTCATGTGTTGCTTAAAGATGAATATCTCCCCCAGTTACACCGTAATAAACATCACTAATTGATTTGGCAGTCGTTTACAATCCAACTAGGTCGTTTACATCCAAAAAACTAACATGAAATGTGCTCCACAGCACATTTAAAGAATGGAGTATTTTGGAAAATACACCTTCTTGCTTTCTTGCCCAGAATAAGATGAGAACACAGATAACACTCTCATAAACTATCTCTCTGGGAGAAATAAGACTAGAGCCAACAGCCGCTTAACTGAGTCCAATATATAAAGTGGAAACAGATGGAAACAACTATCTTGGCTCTGGCCAAAACTAAAAAAAACATCCATCCAACCAACCAAAGAAAACAAGATACAATGCAATGCAAAAGTATTTACAGAAATATTCTTTTTTTTTGCATATTTCTCACACTTAAATGTTCCACATCATCAAATTAATATTTATATTTATTGAATATTATACAGAGATAACCTGCAAAACACAAAATACCATTTCTAAATTGTGGTTAATTGAAGAATGATTGAAAACTTCCTATCACCCCTGTGAAAAGGTAATTGCCCCCCTAACCCTAATAACTGGTTAGGCCACCCTTGGCAGCAACAACTGTAGTTAAATGTTTCTGATAACTTGTGATCAGTCTTTTACATCGCCATGGAGGAATTTTGGCTCATTCTTCTCTGCAGAATAGTTTTAATTTAACTGCATTAAATGGTTTTCAAGCATGAACTTTATAAGGTTTTCCCATAGCAACTGGATTCAAGTTTGGACTTTGACTTGGCCCCTCCGAAACCTTAATTTTGTTCTTTTTGAGCTTTAGGTCATGAAGCAATGAGTGGATATTCTCCAGGAGGATTCCAGGAACAGAATTCATGGTTCCATCAATTATGAACAGTTGTCCAGGTCCTTTGGAAGCAAAGCAGCCCCAAACCATCACACTGCCACCACCATGTGTCACTGCTGATGTGATGTTCTTTATCTGGTATGTAATATTAGCTTTACACCAGATGTAGTGGGACCCATGTCTTCCAAAAAGTTCGACCATTGACTCATCAGTCCACAGGATGTTATCCCAAAAGTCTTGGGGCTCATATAGAAATTTTTCTGCAATGCTGGAAGAACCTTTATGTTCTTTTTTGTCAGTAGTGGTTTGCGCCTTACAACTCTCCCATGAGACACTTTTTGCCCAGTGTCTTCCTTATTGTGGAATGATGTAGACGGACCTTAACGGAGGCCTGCAGATCTTTTGATGTTCATCTGGCTTCTTTGGTGACTCCTGGATTAGATATTGATGTGCTTTTGGAGAAATGTTGGATGGCCGGCAACTCCTGTGAAGGTTCACCACTGTTCTGTGTTTTCTCCATTTGTGGATAATGTTTCTCACTATGGTTCTCTGGAGTCCCAGAGCCTTAGCAATGGCTTTGTAACCCTCCAGACTGATGAATGTCAGTTACTTTGTTTCACATCTGTTCTTCAATCTCTCAAGACTACAGTCATGTGTTGCTTTTTGGGACCCTTTAGCTACTTCACAGTGCCAGACAGGTTCTATTTGGTGATGTTTAGATTCAACAAGCCTGGTAGTATTCATACGTGGGTGTAGCTGGTGCGACTGAACTCAATTGATAAATGAATCTGGTCATTTGGTAGATTGGTAGCTAAGGGGGCAATTACTTTTTCACATAGGGCAAGGTGGGACTGGACAGCATTTTTCTTTCAATAAATGAAGTCATCATTTAAAAACTTCATTTTGTGTGTTCTTGGGTTTTCTTTGTCTTATGTTAAAATTAGTTTGATGATCTGAAACTTTTAAGTGTGACAAACATGCAGAAATAGAAGATTTCTGTAGTGGGGGAAGGACTTTTGGACGGCACTGTATGCCATATTTATTGGTACATTTTAGAGGTGCTAGGACAGATCCAAATCCAGTCTTTATGTTTCCAGCCTATTTCCAAAACATCAAACTATTCCTTCAATTTCTATTTAACCTTACAAGTCATTCCAGACAGAATGAAAAGAAAATCAAATCCGCCTCTTCCATTTCTGTTCTACAGTAGAAAAATTGAACTGCTGTTATAAGGTCATGCTGAGAAAGGACTTCAGTGCCTTTCCCCCCATTTTTAGTGTTGACCTGTATCACATTTCTTCACAAGCCCGCTGAATGGAGGAAAAAAAAAATCATTTGATCTCAGTTTTTGCTTTTGAGCAGGCAGCTTTGTCAGCAGTTACACAACCGCCTGCCTGTGCTAATTGGCTACATTAGCACACTATTATTTGGTCAATATTTGATTAGAGATTTACCTTGCACCCCCTGACGCATACATTCTTCAAAGTCAATTCTTATTATGGAAACAGAAACCTGCTGGCACAACACATCACTCAAGTGTTTATAGCATCTTTGTCAGACATCAAATTATACCTGCACCAACTCTGAAGCACCTCTGGAAATGATTTCCACTCAGGTTTAGCATAACCTGACTTTGGCCAATGTACACAGTCACCGTGTCTGTATAATTATATCAACCTTGCTTATGCAGAGTTGTTATCATCCCCTTGTGGTGTCATTGGCAGAACGGAGAACAGAGAGGTGGAGGTGTCTGACAAAAAGAGAGCTGCCCCTGACTACTGAATGAGAAGCCTATCTACCTCAGGAATATTCATTTGGTGTCATGCGATCCATCAAAGCAACTTTTTAGACAAGTTCTCTTCTGTGCATATAATTTTTCTGAACTACTGTCTCTGGTAGTAGATTTGTATTCTGCGTATACCCGACTTTAGTCTTCAGATGACTGATATTTGTACAGCAATACTCTTCCCACCTGCCATGCCTTTTCGAATCTGATCATTCTTAGCATTTTGTTTTTTTTCATGATACTTCTTTGGATCTGAAACAAATACAAAAGTCTCAACACACAGAGAAAAAAAGCAAGTCAATGTAGAGTCAGCAGTAAACCGTATGGAAGACTGCTGCTGTCAGCTACATCGTCACAATTATCATTGCATACATACAATCAAGCAGTGCTCTACCCATCTGCTGTGTGCATTGCAGAAAGCAAGTGCATGTTTACTTTCTTCTAGAAGTATGTAGCAACCGATATGGGATGTTCCCTTATCTGCAGTGTGTGTTCCCTAATAAATCACTGAACTCAAGCCTTTGCATTGTCTTTGCTAGTCATTACACGATAAGGTTTGTCACTGTGTGCTGATACAGGAAGAAGAAGAAAATAAACAGATAACATATCCAAAATCCCAGCTGTTTTCAACTTCTAATCAAAACTAAATCCATGAATTAAAACAGGAACCCTTTCACTGTATACCTAAACCTTTCCTCTCTCCCATCCATCGCCCCTATCCATCATCCCATCCTTCATTTCATTCACCCGCGTTTCAAACAAGAGGCATCTTTGATTAGCAAGACAAAGGGGATGCCTTAAATAAAAAGACCATTTACAAGTCAGACTGGGAAGCGAGGCAGTGACTGGGCCCTGCTCTCTAATTTGTGATGAGAGGATGTAGCTGGCCCAAAGCACAATGACGTCGCAGCCCTATTGTTAGTGAAATGAACACCTGGCTGCCAGAGAAGTGTTAAATCACTGCTGTGTATTTAGCCACACCTGAGGCTTGCCGCACAAAGTGACACAAAGCAGAACATTACATTGCAGGCAGACTGAATTCAAAGGTAACTGTGGCTGAGATGTAGGGTTTTTTTTGGTTTTTTGTTTATCAAATCAATCAACAACTGGTCAGGCAATTAGATTTACTGTGTGTTTATTGCATGTTGCTATTAACTGCAACATTGTTTCCTGGGAGAAGAGGCACTAACAATGAAACATTGCCAAACACGATTATACAAAAGTGGTGCAGAGGGAAATTAATCCTGTGGATTTCCAAAGATTTGTAATTATGCCCTGTGGTCAAAAGTTGATAAGGGAGGAGACAGGGTTTTAAAACATAACCAGACCTCTGACAAGGCAGCTGGTTTATTAGTTCTGTACCGCAGCCAAGGCAGCAGTTGGCTGGTGTTCTTCTTGACGCTACTGGTTAAAGAGAGACTCAGCATGTCTGGTGTGTGTGTCTTTTAGACCTATGTTCATAAAAGCACACACCCTCTTCACCCAAGGATGCTCACATTTAGAAATCAGTCAAGCCAATCGTAAGAAGTTAAAAGTTGCTCCTCACAGAGACTCACTTTTGCAGTAAGGATCAATTATTTAAAACTGTTTAGTTCCCTCTCACACCAGCAGGTTTAATCTGTGGGGGATAGAGTTATAGATGAACAATGAGTAGTAACAGCTGCTCATCTCCGCTGCTATTTCAAGCCAGGTGGGAGACCCTTAAAGTATAATCGAGTCAGAACTCCTTTCCCAAACTGCTCTGGAATTAGTTATCACAAGGTGCACATGACATGGGCTATTTTAACCATAACTTTTATCTCTTCAAAATGGCAGTCGCAGTTTTTTCCTCTGTACTCTGACTAAGCCTTGAAGCTCATCTGGCAGAGATGAATCCTCTGTGACTTAATAATTTGGAGCCACAGCTAATGAACACATTGGATCAATAGCAAACCACACAGCATAGCCAGTTACTGAAGTATCTCCTTTTGTATCCCTGCAGCAGTTTACCACCGGTGGGAACAGCTGACCTTATCTGCCTCGACTCGGGTCAGAGGCCTGGAATCAGGAGGAGCTGTTTGTGAGGCGCACAAAGTTGTATCAGTGCAGAGGGGTGAATGTTGGAGCGATTGTATTGACACAGACGCGAAAACAAAATAAACCACTTGGAATCGAGCAGGGCTGACTGGTACAGCATCGGATCATTTTTGTGCTGACTGACGATGGGGGAATGGAGCTGTTTACAGAGCTCCTGTTTTCAAATTTAAAATTCAGCAGGGAAGTTTACTGTTTATTACACTGGGATGTTCCTCCACCAACATGACCTACTAAAAGATTTAGTAACAATAACAATGTAAGGAAATAATAGTGTTACTATTGTGAACTTGTGGCCACTCAGAAGTGTTTCTGGCTGTGTTTTGGTATAGTCAGTTTTATACGGAAATCAATATAATAGGTTCATTTACAATGTATCATACGTAGTATAAAGTTATCAGTAAACTTTTAGTTGCTACAGCCCTCTGACTTATCTGTGTAAGAAGCCTTTAGTCTTTCTGTGGCTGAGAGTCTGATGACAAGTACACAGATAACTGGTCCAAGTGAGTGCTGTGACTGCAGCCTGGCAGCAACACAAAACCAGACTGCAGCAACTACACAGAAAAGTACTCTTTGCTTTGTTTTTTGATTCAGTTGTGTAGGTACTTCAAATTTAAAAAGCTCTGTTCACCAAATGTGACACTTTTGAATGTCAGAATATTTTATATATCTCATAATAGGTATTACACAGTTGAATATAGTTTCACAGCTGGATCTACAAGTAGTTATCATTCGCTGAAACACAAGACCAAGAGTTTGCAGCCATGTCGGCAGCTCTGCGACGCTGTATACATAGGTGCTTTAAGCTAAGTGATAGCATCTGGACACTGACATTTTCACAGTGACAAGGCTGGCGTGTTGTCAAAGTCAAGGGGACAGCAAAGCCATTAGGATTCATCATCTGGAAACCAGACATAACAAAAATTTCTTGGCTGTCTATCTAAAGGCTGTTTTGTCTGTTTCTCATTTGCTGTGCACCTCTGTCTGATTTCACTAGCACAGAAAATGAAAAAAAAGAAATGCCAGTGAGCTCAATTCAGCATAAAAGATAAAGAAAATCTGAGAGGAGCAGAGAGCATCATTAACACAGTGTCTGCACCCAAGCCAGTATATTTTCCCCTAACCACCTTTCTGTTGCACCTCTCGGCAGCACAGATCAAATTCACTTCCCCCGGTGCATTTGACCTACACTGCACCATAAAAATCACTTAACCAAGTGAATTTGATATAGGTTGAATTGGATTGGGTTACGTATTGTGCAACTGTGAAAACAAGAAAAGAAAAGATGTGATTGAATACTAGAACAGACCTTGACTGAGGCGAGGCTTTTCCGATAAGAGTAGACAAATTGCTTCTCAGCAGCTGTCCCGAACCAATTAACCTGTCGACACCTGCAAATATGAATTTTTCTCTGGAAACTGAGGCTGACATGAAACCGAGTGTGTGTGTGTACCTACTTACTTAAGAGGATTGACAAGAAGAAATAATGGTAGAAATGCATCTGTTGAGGAATGTGAATGCAATCACTTCTCCAGTGTGGACTCTTAAATCAGGGATTTCAAATCAGGGCTAATGAGATAGCAGCAGTTTTGGGTCTCATTTGCTTCTTTGCTGTCTACTTTGACAATTAAAAAATAAACATTGTGACCTATTCTAATTATAATCTGCGTAGCTCATGATTCAGCTAACCTCGACCACAGGAGTCGTGCCTATTGAACATACTTCCTCAGATTTCTTCAGACTCGATTTCTACAGACATTTTGAACATATATGTTCACAGAAAGTGTTTAATGAGCTTTGATAATTAGATTTACAAACCATGGGCGCTTTTTTTGTTTGTTTATCCTCCCATCTACCTCAGATTAGTACACACAGATTTTCCCTCTGTTTAGGGTATTTGGGTCCTTTCAGCTGGAGGACTCAAGGGAACTCCCAGAGCCGCTCAGCATCTCAGCTGTGGAAGTCTGTAGAATTGTTGTTAAATGTGGCGTAACTGCAGTGTGAAGTACAAAAAACAATTGCAACTTGAGCCATTAAAACATCATGTATTTGATATAACTGTAAATTGCTAGAAGCTTCAGAATTTTCCTAATTTAAAGTGACTTTAGCATCAGTAGTTAACCCCCAATTAATTAACAATACAGCTAGTTTGTTGTCATTTGCTGTAGTTAGCGGTTCAGGTAATGTTTGCAAAATGCAAGCACTGAGAAGAAAGCCTTTTTCCTATTTTTTTTTTATTCTATATTGATACTAACACAGTATTTAACACTTAATTTATTAATTTAAAGATGTGCAGGGCCTTTTGGGCTTTGTCTCTTACATCCAGATCAATAAATCCTTATAGAGCAAAATCATTGCAGAAGTCTTATCTTCCCATGTCTTTGGTTTTGCATTTATTCTGAAGGAGTAATTAATTTCCTAAAGGTTTCCTAATGGAGCAGATAAGGCTGTCTCTCTACTGACATTGACATTCATTCTACACAGAGGGAGAATGGGAACAAACAGTATAAAGAAGGGACTTAAGACGACTGAGTTTCTGGATATTACAGATCTATTTCTGGTTCCTGGGTCGTTTTTCTTCAGACGAAACAGTTTCCTTGTAAAAGGTTATGTTAATTGAGCGTTATGGAAACACACATGCACACTCCCACCAACACACACTTCACAACGTGTATTTGTCCTACAGTAAATTCATTTCCAGGGGGAAAAAGACTGTTATGTGGGGGCTTTTCTTGTTCAATCTTGTCATAAAAGGCAGACTGAATATATTAGTCTCCTGAGTCACATAATGAATTACACTGTGTACCTCTTTACTGAGAAAGCCAGAAGATGAAAAAAAATATTTCAAAGATATGTGTGTCACTGAGCTGAATACCTTTAAAAAACAAGCTTAGCGGCAACAACAGGGTAGTGTGCCACTGTTTTTTTTGTTTTTGTTCTTTTTTGGCTCATTGTAAACAGAGTGATAGACAACACAAAGACACTTTCTACTAATGCTGGCCTGTGTGCTCATGCATTACTATCCCTGACTTCAGAGTACATTACCAGTTGCTCTTTTGGCATTTTACTCCTCTTTATATTCATACAAGGACAAGTGAACTTGGACGGCTGCTCTTTCAAAGCCACACGCAAAGCTTTCACCCTTACAAAAACTCTTGCTGAATCTCTTGACATCTATTTTTATTTCAGTGACACACTTGAACATTTTCACATTCCCTAAGCATCTTATTTTAAATATGGCATTCAAACATCAGTAGACTAAATGAACTGCTTTAAAGGATATTTATCTTGTATTACTTATGTGTCAAAATGAAAAATTAGAAAGACTGTGGAAATTGCGAGAAGCTTAAAAAGAACTGTTAGATTAAAGTGTTCAGATCTATAAAAAATAGGGTTCAGATCTGTAGCATTGAGGTTAGATTTCCAAACAGGAATGACATGAAATCAAGCTAAAAAAAAGCTTGGTGAGAGAGTGCAAAGCTGGTGGAGCGCATTCTTAATAGAGCTACCTGATTGCAACCAGCTCTGCAGAATCAACAGTGGGGGTTGGTCGGAGCCTTAATGTTGGAAGACTTGAGCAGCAGTGGAGCTGTGCATGGGTTCAAAATGACTGATGCTCAAGAGGAATAAGTGGGGAAGGGGTGACGTGATTCTTATCATTCTCCTGTTGCCAAGCAATAAATGTCCACGTGCCTATGAGCAAAGCATCTCCAGCTGCTTAAGTGGAGCCATTCTTACTGCAGTGGTGCCAAGAACAGCTGGATGTATATGTTTAAAGTATATGTGTGACATTTAGCTATTTTCTTACCTGTTTGATGTGTCTTTTATTTGCAGATCTCACCTGCACAGGAATGTAACACCTGAATCAAACTACATAATGCTAAACACAACAATAACAGTGTTTGTGAATCCACATGCCACATTTCCAGCTGTGTACGCTTGGTGGTTCATGGTCTTCCATTCTCATTAGGCAGTGTTTCCACTGGTAGCTATGAAACTTTATCAGTTTTATGAGTCATATGCATGTGGTAAGGTTCAGTGCCCTGTATAAATGCAGCAAATCCATATTTGTCTCCTGTTCATCATCCCACCACCCAACCCAACACAACTCAATGCAGAGACAGGGGACAGGTTAGCTAGCCACTTTCAGTGGTGTCTAATGGAGCTTAATTAGATCGAGTTGTACACTCACGAGCCTAATCAAGTGAAATATCACTCTCCATCACTCCTCTTAGGCCAGCTGACAGTATAATTACAGCAATCCTACAGGTCTCTGTAAGAAAAAGGGTGTTGATCTCAACAGAACAGCATGAATAAATCCACTTTTATAATTATTAAGAATTTATTCATGTGAGGGATGAATCCAATGAAGTCTTCATCATAATCTGTCTTAGACTGCACAAAATCACTCATGAATTGTGTCAGACTGTGTGATGTCTGATGGATTTGAGCTCTACTATATAAACAAAAGCAAATCACAAAACTAAGGCACACCTAGAAATGTCATCAACTTGCATCACCCATGTGAGCTGACCAAGCTGGTCGCAGCTGAGGAAAACGTCATCTCCCCAGTGCATTTGGTGGCATTTTATGTGCTCCTCTGATAGACATGTTTGCAGCAAGAGTCACATAGTTGGATTTTGGTCTTAAATTCCTGACACTGGCAGAATTTTGACATCGTCCCAGACTTGCCTTGCAGGAGGATGTAAAACCAACATTTTGCTGCATTTCTCTAAGACTGACAAACCTGTCTTAAAACTGAAGAGGGCTCTGTTCTCCTATGGTTCACTCTCATGAAACACATCACAGAAGCTGACAAACCTTGTAAGATATAAAGCAAAAAACCTTCACATTTCTGTTTTTCTTCAACAATGACAAACTACACCTGACAAAGCAAGCAATTGTTGTGCCTGATGCTCATATATTTTCCCAGAGCACGATGTCTGACGTCACCCAGTCGGATCCTTGAGGTACCTATCCTCTTTCTTTGTATAAAGTTAACCAAAATAAACCAAACTAGTCAACTTCATGCAGGTGTTCGAGAAAAATAGACCAACATACTTTAAAACTTGGCTATTATATAAGCCTTATTTTTAACAAAGCAGCCCATATTTGAAAGCAAACTTTGCAGACAGGCTCACCCAGCACAGCTCCTTTCTGAAACTACCTCAAAGTCCTTTATAACAATTTTATTTAAATAGCTTTTTAACATTACTATGCTTTGGGATTTTGAAACAGAGATATACCCCCAAAATGGACACCTTCCACAACATCTGAACTCATTATTTTGAGAACGTGTGCTATGCAGTATTCAGTGTTTTAGAATGAGGAGAAAAAGCTAGAGTGCTAATGAGCAGTGATTATGGAAGCTATATACCTACAGTATATACTGCAGATTTAATGTCTTAAAATAACTGTTTTTTTTCTGTATGTGAAACATATCACTGTTTCTTCCTTGTTTTTCTCCTTGTCTTATTTAGTTCCACTTGAGGTTTCGCTTATGTTCATGATTATAAAAACTGCTGATTACTCTGCTCGTATTTATGTTGCCCTTGAAGTCAACCCACATGGAGACATTTCTGCCCACTTGTTGGCAATGTGATAAGACATTAATTGATTGCGATGGTTGTGAAGGTCCCACTGAGTGACAGTCAATAACACATTGTGTAGCAAGGACCTCTGTCACCAGTCATTCCACCAGATACGGACCAGCCTCGAACACACAAACATCTATGAACATAGCCACATGCACGCAGGCATGCCAATCAAATGGCACTATCACAGAGGGACAGAGAGAACAGGGAATGCCACAAGCGTTCCAAATCATTTTGTTCCCTGCAGACCTTTGAGGCTGCAGTACTCTATACTGTACACTCCCCTTTAAAGACCACATCACTAAATATTTCAAAGGTGCTGGTTGCCCAGAACCACTCACTGAACCTGCTGCAAAAATACAAAACACAGTTTGTTTACATGCATAAACAGCGTGGTTTGGATATGCAATGCGTAGTGTAAAAATCCCTGTGGAGCTTCTCAGTACTTGATTACAGCTGAATAAATGCCTGAATTAAAATGTATTTTTAATGTTGAAGTTTTTTTAACCACATTTCTTGTAGCTTTTGAGACAGCAGGGTACTTCTGATCTCTCCCTTGTGGTGTCATTTCATATTATTCATGGACTCCCCCAAACCCCCCTGGCCCCCTGCCCATCCTATCCTCTTTTCTTCTCTTTTTCTTCTCCTCCTATCTTTTTGAATCCATTTTCTGCATCCTTTCCCTATCCTCTCCTGCCTTGAGCATTCATGTGGCAGCAGCAGAGCTATGGCTAGTGCACTCTGATCAAAAAGAATACTAAAGAATTATTAATACACAAGCTGCAGTCACACACACGCAGGCTGATTGTGAAAAAGAATTCTCTGACTCAAGCAAATGACATGCTGAATGGCTCTTGATGGGGCCCTTTACTCTGAGTTCCCCCAACAGGTGCGCTGAATTCACAACATAAAATGTGAGAAGGAACAAAAGTGGAAAAGGCAAGGTACAAAATGATGGCTTCCTCCTCTGAGATGACAGTGACAGTAAAGGTACCACATGATGAAGTGAGAGAGGGGAAAGAGAGAAAGAGATGGAGAGTGAGAAAGAGAGAGACGGTATGACAGTTTTGAAGCTGACAGCCTTCATGGACAAATACAAGCAGTACATAGGTTGCCTGAGGATGCGTGTCTGGAGTCAGAGGAGACAGCACTCGGGAACACCAACACACCCTGGGCAAGGAGACCTCTTGCCTGGTCCAGACTCCTTATGTAAATACAGATCACAGCTTCTCAGTGTTTTAGGGTGATGAATAATCCTAATGCAGATGAGGAGAGTGTTTGCACGATACATTCTTCCTGTTGTGAGGCGATGAATAACACAGCCCCGGCCAGGACATGTAAGGAGCGAGGCCAAAAAGAGCAACACTGTAATGTAAGCAGGTAAGCCTAAACCGGCATGTGCAGCCATTACACTGTCATGAAAATCAATGTGTGGCCTTTGACTTGGACTATGCATGCTTCAGTTACACTCCCCGTGATGAAGGTGGAATGTGCTGGGTCTCTGCAGGGCCGTGCTCTAGACATGGTTCATTTGCCCATCTCTCATGCGTTTCTTGTTTGCTGACACATCCACAGAGGTCTGCACTCCCAGGCCTTTCTCTTCCTTTTTTTCCTTGGGTAATGCAGAATGATGCCTGTTTTGGTCACACTGCATGGTTTTGATAATTACAGGAATAAATTAAAATATTTTCTATAAAAACACCCTGCATAGGACTTCAAGATGACCTTCACTACCAAATAAAATATTTAACTGGAGCTGTGTAACTAATTAAAAAAAGGGCAATGTAGTCTGGTGGCAGCCTATAGCTTAGCCCAGTGGTAAAGGGCAAAGGCCCTTTATGTGAGATAAATCACAACAAAGTTGAATAGGAATTACGAAGGTGTTTCTTATGATTTTGTGGACATTGTGTCTCAGTATCACACATTTATGGTTATAAATGAACAAACCTCAAACATATTAAGTGGTGTTAGTGTATGCTATACAGTAGCAGCTACAGTAGATTTCTTGATATCAACTATAAAGCTGTCAAGCCCTGAGGCCAACCTGTGATATCTTTATTTCCAGCCTGTAGTCACAGTTTCAGATGTCTGTCATGCTGTATGTCTATTCCCAAAGAGAAAAAAGCACTTAATGCAACAAGCGATAATGAGATGTTTAATGTGATTGGTTCAGTCCTTTGTTGTGGTGTTAAAGCTGATAGCACTCATCCAGCAAATGAAGTTGGCACACTGTGAAAGCACAAGCCTTTGATCCGCGCTCACTTCCCACACAGCATCCAGACACTACCTTCACCAAACTGGGGTCAGGTATAGCCACAGAACACCAATGGCCTCATTTCTCAAGTTGCCATACAGTCCAGCACAAGCAGCACCACCTGCTCCCCACTGCTTTTTCTGACATAGATGTATTGTTGTAGTCTACCTTTAGTCCTCACAGCTTTGGATGGAGTGTCAGTGGGTGTCCTGAATGAGTCAGATTATTCTTGGGCATTTTCCACCACTGTCAGCTCTGACCGTTACCTTCCTTCCTCTTTCATCTCTCCATCCAGACAATTGTGATTTTGGTACTTTGGTACCTTTAAGCAGGTCTAAAAAAATCTTTGCCGCTCGCTTATCTCACCACATCTGTTCACGTCCTCTCTCTTTCTCTCTCGGCTCGCTCACTGAGAAGAAAACCTCCACACTTGGGCTAATGATCACATCACAGACTCACTTCTCAGCACTCACTAGCTCCCAATTATAGTCAAGAGTTGGCTTCTTTAAAATAAAGATTCTCATCCCCTGCTACTGAGGGCACTTCAACTCCTGCCGCCTTCATTACCAGAGGTTTTATATTTGTCTTTGTGTCCGCCAGTCTTTCTGGCCCAGCCAATCTCCCATCCATCCACTCTTCGCTTTGTGATCTTTTCTTGTTCATTCATTTGCAATTTGTTTGTCTCTTCTTTTTATAACGAACCAAAAGTTGTGATACAAAGTTTGCCCTCTTCATCAAACAATACCCAGCATAGAAAATGACTGACTTTTGTGAACATACAGTCATCTATAATGGAAATAATTCCTCATGCTGAACAGAAGAAGAAAAGCACTTTTTAAAATGTAGCTGCTTTTTTTCAGCAACACTGAAGATTCATCAAATGGCCACAGCAGGGAGTTGACATATTGAGAAGAATTAAACAAACTTTTCACATTGAAGCTTTGCACTTTAATCACTGCCGTCGGGACTGTATGAAGTGCATCATATTGTGGACTATTGGGACAGATTCCCCAGTATATCCCTCAGCTTTGGCAACTATAAGAGAAAATGAGCCCCTTTCAGGCAAACTTTAAAAACAGTGGCTCAGCCTGAACAATACGGTGACAGCACAAGCAGCACAAAAATGTTCAAATTAAAGCATTCAAGAGAAATAGTGTATGTATAGATTTTTTCTCACTAAATGACTGAACTTACTGAAATGACAAAATGAAGACGCATAGATGACTATTTTCTGGATAAAACTTAAATTCAGCTTAGGCGTTATTTTCCAAGAGACCTCATTAATAGCATGGTACACAAGATATTTTTAAAACTGATGAACATGTCTGCCTTAATACAAAACTAGATTTCATTTAACATTTATAAAATATGAATGCAGTAAGTACGCTTTTGTCACAATAATGACAAAAGAAATAGAAGCAAAGAATATTATATATTTCCCCTGTATTTTCTTGTGCTTTTTCCTTTCAAATTGTGTCTCTTGACATCCATTCACCTGTCCTCAACTTTCTGCCACCCACACTCTTCCCTGGACTGCACAATATATTTGAGACATGTGTATGTGTTAATGTGTACATTTGTGTGGCTGAAGACCAGGGGCCAATCTCTGTGACTCTGAGAAAACAAAGCTGTTGGTTGTTCGCTCATCTTCACAGAGGAGGGTCGGTCTCAGTGGGAAGGTGAGACAATAGATGCTGTGTGAAAGCAGTTCTCTGTATGTGTGGGTAGTGGCAGAAGCTTCAGCATCCATAGTGAGAAGCACAAGCTCAAACATAAGCATACTTAGACTAATAATAGGGTCATAGTGGACAATGTTGTCAAGTGTGTTTGTGTTAAAGCCTTGTTTTTTTTTTTGTTGTTGCTTTTAACATGTACATACAGCGATAAGCCACAACATTAAAAACACCTGCCTAATGTTGTGCAGATCCTCTCTGCACCGCAAAAACAGGTCAGGCCATGAACACATGAGTTTTCGGGACGCTGGCCGTGGATCCTTGAGGTGCTGTGGGTTGCAGGGTTGGGCCTCTATGGATCAGGCTTGTTCGGTGCATTCCATGGATGCTCAATCAGATTGAGATCTGGGAGATTTTGAAGCTGGTTTCAGTGCATTGCACTCATTGTTGTGTTCCCCTGAGCCATTTCGGTGCTATGTCTAAGGTGTCGTGGTGAGCATTGTCCTGCAGGAGGAGGCTGTTAGCATTGAGAAGTACCATTGCTATGGCTTGGTTTGCAGTAAAGTTTGGACGGGTGGTACGTGTCAAAGTAACAATCACATCAGTGCCAGGATCCAAGAATTTCCAGCAGATCTTCGTATTATTACAAGATGATAAATTTTATACACATCATCTGAAGTAGCTTTAATGTTGTTGCTGATTGGTATATGTATATGTAATTTATTTTAGTCCATTAATGCTTTAATCTGTTGAAAATAATTTTCCCATCAAAACAAACAAACAAACAAAATTCCATTGCTCATCACCAACAGCTTATTCTGACTCATGGTAACGTTTCATTTTAAGTAACCTCAGCAACATCAGTCATTTCATCAAATGCCATCTAAGAGCCATAGTAATTATGATAGTAGCAAAGGAGAAAGCCAGTTGACATCACAGAGCCACATGTTTGCAAATAGGGAGGAGGTCATGGTGGATGGATGGGTCGACAAAACATTGGATTTCAACACATGAGGCTGCTGTTTGTTTTGCCATTTCAGACCTTTCAACATGGTTTCTTTGAACCATGGTCGTCCAAATGCCTTAACTATGTGTAACCATGATGATGGACATTTTTTCTCCTTAAGAAAGTATCATATTTGTTCCCTAGATATACCAAAGTTGTTTATGTGCCAAAATCTAACTAGTTAGTTGCCCTGGCACTGTCACATAAAAGAAGTTGGTTATTTATTTTTCATGTTTTTAACAGTTGAACTGTGGCATATGTCCTGCCACTGGTATGGTATCAGAGAGCAGGGGAACAAACCACTTACAGTCAGCGTCAAAATTATTCAACCCAGCTGAGTATGTAAGAAGTTACGCACATTTCTGATGATCTAGATTTTTTGCCATTAAATTTGTATGACCTGAGTGACATACTCAAAGTACAGACTATAAGAAGAGAAACACACAAGAACTTTATGCCTGCAACCTTATCGCATTTCTCCCGAGACGAAAATGCATGTAAAAACTTAAGCCACAAAAAAACAGCTAATAGGGTTCTGGGAGTCTGTTTTATAGAGTGATGAGAATAAACTGAAGCTGTTTGGATTCATGGATAAAGCAGCATCTTAGTGTAAGAAGGGCAAGGACAGTATAACAAGACCAACACAATGACATTATTCAATACATCGAGTCCTGCTGTGGAGGTGTTTTACTGCTGCAGGAACGGTTACATACATGACTGCATCTCAGATTCTTTGAAATATCAGGCCATTCTGAAGAGAACATTACAATGTGATGAACGAATGAAATACAACTTTTTACATGGTGAGGAGGTTTACAGGAGGTTTGCAATGTGGATTTTTTTAGCTCTGGACAAAGCCAAGGTAACTGTTTACCCCTGTTTCCAGTATTCAAACTAAGATCATGCGTGTGGAAGCAATCCTCTAATTTTTCCAAGAAAGCAAATAAGCATGAGGCCGGGTTTTGGTTGCATGGTTCCATTAAACAATGCTAATCTCATCCTCCCCAAATATATTTAACTATAAGTCCTGTAACCTAACATGACACTTGTCCCTTTGTGGCACTGAGCCCACATGAAGCTGATTAAACTTGCACTGAAGCCACTAGAGGAATCATTGCTTCAGTCTGCAGCAGAATATAACCAATAAAGTCAGTCACATGCCTCAGCACTGCTGCCATTAATGTCAATGGGGTGCACAAGGTTTTTTATGGTTTTATTTTATCTGCTGTTTATCTGTAGAATAGGAGCTGTCAGCTCTACGAGGTTCAACTAACCTTCCCTTGCATCCACTACAAGGCTGCTATATAAAGTTGTTGTTTTCTTTGCTGTTTTTTTTTTTTACCTCACTGTCTGTTCCCCCTTACATTTGTGTCTTTATTTCTTGGATCACCTCCTGCACATCCACTTCTGTCCTATCATTTAAAGGAGAAACTAACAATGCTGAAAACTAAAGTTACACTGAAATATACTCTGTAAATGAACAAACAGATGAGTGCAGAAAAAGATAAAAATGGGAATTGATTTTGGATTCAATTGCACTGTCAACTGTTGCTTTTCCACTTCGCTTCTAAGTAACACATTATACCTCCAACCTGAGGGAAAAGTCTTTCAATTTTAAACCAGACTGCAATCAGTTCCAAGCAGATGGAAGAGCACACATGAAAGCTTCTTAACAAGTTCTTCACAGGCAAATACTCAGTCACTTCTTTGTACTCAGTCATGGATGGCCATAAGGCTAACAAGCTTGTCTGTGAATGCAAAGGCGACTCCACTGTGCCCCATCATACCGTCCACATGCTGCTTGGCTTGGCAGCTTCAGCAACGAGTGACCTTGAACTTCACAATTATACGGCTGCCTTCTGTTTTCTCCCTGTCGTAATTTGCCTCTGACTTCTTGTCCTGACAAAACCACAATTGACCTCCGATTTTCTTTGCGGACGAAGATGCAGTGCCCGACTATCATAAGACACGAAACTGGGGTCGATAACAATTTCAAGATTCCAGCATTAATTATTTATCCTACAGCTCCTCCTCTTACATTTACAGTATATTTCATTCAGAACATCCCCGTCTTTCCCCTCCTATACATGCTGTGCTGTAGCGTGCGATAAAATGTAAGAATCAAACGAGATGGAAAGTTGCCATGATTGCTGTAAACGTCCACTGAAATACACAGCAAGAAGCACAGCTCAGCTACACGTTGCATGAAATGGTACAACTGAACTCACTTATGAAATAAACATAAATCCTGCCTGCAGAAACCAGCCTCTTGCTTTTGTTGACACAGGCTTAATCTTCCCCCATAATGCCCTCTAAAATGCATAATTACTTTGCCCGAGTTGACAAGCTAAATGAGTTTCAAATAAAGAAAGAAAAAGTAAAGCAGCTCTGCAGTCCATCCCTGCGGTCGGCGATGGTTTGATTTGTAATTAATTTAGATTTTTTAAATTTGAATTCACTTCACCATCTTCACTTTGTAATTTGGTCTAATTTTCCTCCTTGTCTCGCTCCTTCTTTCTCTCTTGTAAACAACACTTAACGTGTATCCGAGTTTTATGTTGTTTGCAGCTTTGCACTCTCAATTAATAATTAATGCATTTACATTTTAAAGTTTCTTAAAGTAAGGCCTGAGTAGACTCTCAGCCTGTCCAGGTTGTCTTGGTACTTGGACCTCTTTGTGTCCAGTTGTTTTTAAAATAAGCTTCTGGATTCCTTAAAGAAGCCATCACCATTTCATAGTTTAGGTTAATTTTATTATCTGTTGCTTCATCCTTCCTCTTTTAAAGTTCTCTTGAAGCCCTGTACAGTGTATCTGTGTTTTATGTTTTTCCATTGAAGAGGATAGTGGAAAGTTATGCAGTTGTAAGTATAACACTAAAGAATAAAGTGACATGGTTGCTGTTTTACACCATGTTCTGCATAGATACTAGTATATATAATATGTATGTGTACATGAGTGTGCTCCTACTTACTCTTTGAAACCAGACTACAAACATATAGCCTCATTTTTAAACTGAACTAATAGTCCACAGCCTATAGTCAGCTGTCTGACCTGCAGTGCTTTAGATAAAAGCTAAAATCACTAGGCTAACATATGCACATTGATCATGCTAACATATTGATGTTTAGGAAGGACATATTTCATTATCTTAATGTAGTGAAAAAAGAAGAAAAGAAAAAGGAAAAAAGTAATTACTTTCACAGTTATTTAGCCTTACACCAAGCAGTACTGTGCATTTTCATTTGGCTTTTTGACAGGTTGATGGTGCAAGATTAAAGGTCAAGGGGACCAAAAGAATTAGGGTTCATCCACCCAGAACCAAGAATGTCTGGAGAAAACTTCAATAATGCACTCTATATATCTTGAGACCAAAGTCAGTAATAATAATAATAATAATAATAATAATAATAATAATAATAATAATAATAATAATTTAACCTTTACTAATGCCCTTGGAGAAATTCAGTTCTGCATTTAACCCATCCCACACACACTGGGTATTGGGAGCAGCGCCCAGGGAGCAGTCAGGGGTTAAGGGCCTTGCTCAAGGGCCCAACAGTGGCTGCAGTGGGGGTTTGATCCACTGACCTTCCAATCGGCAGCCCAGGGTTTAACCCGTTGGCGTAGCGGGTTAAGCCATCACACAAACCAAAAGTTGCGGATGAACTGACATTTCCATGGCTAGGATAATTCCACTTTCATGGCTCAAAAGGCAAAAATAATCAACAGCTGGGCACTATAGCTTTTAGCAAATCTTACAAAGACATGGCTAATCGGTGCTTATGTTGGGGACTACTTTCAGCTGCAGGTTAACACACATTCGTTTCTCTGGTTAGAGGGATCAACTCAAAATTTGCCACACTGCCTGCGTTCGTCATCATGAAGGAATGTGTCACACAGCGAAACCATGCAGTTCACTCATGTGTTTCAATAGCATCTGGGCAAGAGTGGAGGGCACAAATTTGTCGTTGTACTTGGCCTTTTTTCTCGGATTTGTTGCCAATAAGAAAAATGTTGAATAGTCGCTGCTATACCCTCTAAGCATCTCCTCTGCCAGGAGTGTTGTGAGCTCATCTCTCATTGCTGGATATCACTTGCTAGTCTTCATCTCTTTCTCTCTTGCTCATCTCTCCTCAAGTCCTTTCTGCAGCGCACTTGCTATCACTATTGTGCTCCAAACAGACAGTCATGCCAAAACTCTCTGCCTCTGTGTCTCTCAGTCTCAGTCATTACACAGTATGTCAGCTTACAGTGTGAGTGCTGGCCAGGGAATGAACCTCAGCGTCATACGCCTTACATGTCACACAGGCTTATTTGGTGTTAACCTGAGGTGGTATCATGAATTCTTCATAGGATGAGGTGAACTTTAGAGCACTGACTGCTGGTGCGTAAAATATGATTTACTTTCAGGATGGATGTATGCGTGCACCATTTGTGTTTATGTGAATAAAAGAGGGAGCCTTTTATGTCACAGTAGGGTCCTCTTTAATAGCGGGCCTGTGCTTTTGGCAGCTCACCTCAAGTTGGCATCCGCTTACTGGTTGTGGCGCTGCCTTTGGGCCGGGCTTAGAGAGGTGTCTGTGTGTCTAGAATCTACAATCTGTCTCTCCGAGCCCTGTTCAGCATGAGGCTAAAAGTGAATGTCACGTCCCGGAGTGAACCTACTCTCTATCAAAGGCTGTAAACAATATTGTGGACCACTTGTGTGGAAGAAATTCTCTCACGGATTATGAAATCTTTTGCATGACATGAAGGTGAAACTGGATTGGGAAAGAGCTTGAGTTGAGGGCCATGATCAAAGTTGCTGGGATTTATTTAGCAATCTGCCAACATCTACTCATCAGCACAAGTTAATAGAGGCCATATCAGGCAGGGCCAGGCTGCAGTGTTACCTTATGGCAGTTAGATGTGTTTGTACCTCCCACAGAAAGCCTGGGGACTGTGCATGTTTGTGTGTACTGTATGGGCGTATGAGTGTGTGCATGTTTATGTGAGTATCAGTCATAATGTTTAAACTGTGCTTTGGCTATCTGCCTGGGTACACATGTCCCCACAATGAGAAAAGCTTGTTCCCTGTGAGGGCTGCCTCCGACAGAGGGAATTTTTGATGCGCAGACTGTGTCACTAATCTGCGATATGTCATTCGTTTTGAAGATTTTCAGTGTTGTAATTTATCTTTTTTGCTTTGTCTTTGTTCCCTCAGCTTGTGTTGCTCGTTCCACACTTCAAGTACCCATTCAACATTTGCCAGAATGTCTGTTGGCCCGGGAGTACATCTCCAAACTTGTTGCATCCAGGTGAGTTTTCCATGAAAGGAAATGCAACAGTAACATCATGTAATGTTTGTGGCTTTTTAAAGCATTTGCGAAAAGGAAAGTACAATACTCAGAACACCATAAATCTGTCAACTGTGTGGCATTAAAGGGGATTAGGATACGAACATGATCGACTACTGCATGCTGTTATGGCTTACTTCGCTTCCTCCCACTTAATGCACATCTATGGCTACAGCCTGCAATTAATATTTTATTTCAATGTCAAATGAATTACATATTTTGCCATATCAGCAGAGTTGTGCATGGAGACAGAGTGCTTAGACTTTTTGGGCAGGAATCTGCATATGAAGCACTTTAAGATTAGAACTTTGGTTAATGAGGTTTGGATTAAAGATCTTCACTTCAGCCATGTTTCTATGCAGGAGGTCCATTGTAATCTCCGACATTAAAAAAAGAGACAGAGAACAAGTATTTACACTCCTCTGCTTTCTTTCGGACAACATGTATGAGCTGAAATTGGATCCTGATGCAAGATTATTGTATTATTAATCGAAATGCTTTTGTTTGTAGGCTGCTTGTCTTCACGCACAGACTCAGGCAGGCGGGCTGTGAGTAATTTGGGTTGAATGCATATCAAATCTGCAGGTCGAAATAAATCTCAGTTCTGTGAAATTCTTTTTTTTCTCTCAGTGCTTGTCCTCAGGGCACACAAAAACTGCTTGCTTTCTGTCCTTCCAGTTAGTTAATTGCATTCACAAAGCATTCCATGTGCAAACTTGCTCCTGATTTCATGGCAGGAGTAAGAGCAGAGCTCTGAAAACTGAGATGTCAGTTATTGAAAAGTGAGGACACGGTTTAGAAATGGAGAAAAACATAAAAGAAGATTTTTTTTTTTTTTTTTTGCTTTGCCAGGACAGAAAGCCACAGAGGGGGTGAGTGGGACACGTACACACATACAGTGTACACCCCACCTATTTCTTTAATTTCCCACCTTTCCCCACGTCTTGCACTGAGCCACAAAGTCTGTCACGCTCAAGCAAGTATGTATTTCCAATTATTAACAAATTATTTCTCTTCCATGTCCCCTGCATCCTATCATCAACAACTGAAATGCTTTAATTCACACAGTGCCTCTTTTCGACACTTGATTATTACTAGAAAGGTGTAATCCGTGGCGCAAAGTGAAAAGTGCAATGTGGAAAATGTGAGGTTAACAGAAGGGAATAAGGTGTCACCAGTACCGGTGACATTACTGTAAAGGAAGCATACGTCTCTGTGAGGGATTAAGCAGATGTAACCCCGCCTTTATTTTCCACAGTTCTTTACAGTCGCCGAGTCTCTTGCCTCCGTCAGTACCGAAGGTAACTCCGCTCTGTGCGTAAAGCTCCTGGACACCACAAGGACATCGCGCAGTTGCATCCTCTGCTTCATTTTCTGAGATCAAAACTGATGAAAGGTTTTCATTAAGAATCTGGGAGACACTTAGTGATTTTAGGTGTTTCTTTTCCTCTCATTTGTATGCAGGCTATTTTGGCTCCCCCGTAGCGCATTCTTTTTTTTCTTCCTCACCAGTTTGAACTAATGCCTCGCACCCAAGCCGTCGCACCGACTCGGTTCATTTATAAAGAGTGAACAATGTGCAAAGCAAATAAACGATACAGTGGGAGCTAACTGTGGATGCTCTTGGATTTAACAGCCGGTGCCTGTAAAAAAACAAAAAACAAAGATTCAGTCAAACTTATGGCGTGAAGGTAAGACAGTTGTTTTTTTTTCTGTCTGATGTGCATAATTTGACATAAGCAATGTAAATTATACCTTCTGACTGTCTAGTAGCTGCGTAATGCTACTCAAAGCATCCTGCATGCATATGGTGTGTACGTTTCTGTGAATGAGTGAGTGCGCACAGGTCAGCGCACGGACAGTGTAGGCGCTACATAGGCTTCACGGTCCAGTCTATAAGAAGGATTTATTTGTATGACAAGCCGACGGTTTACATTATTGATCCTGGTTTTAGGATAATACAAAGCAGCTAAAAGCAAACATTTACTCTCCCTGGTGGAAAAAAGTGCTCTCAGTGAGTTATACCTCTAGTTTAATTCGTGCCCGTGTCAACCTCTCCTTCCCCAAACCAGAGAAGCGCTGATTTAAGATCTGTTTGTGCTTTCCGGTTTGCAATTAGTGCTGAGTTCACTAGAGGCAGCCACACAGCGCTCCGTGCAGGGTAGGTGACTGTTGCCTTTCTGTACAACCTGTCCTGTATCAACACTAAGCAGTTTTAACAAGTTAACAGCAGGCAAAATAAATGAGGTGAAGAAAAAAATACGGTGTGATAAACTGGTTGCAGTCTACCTTTGCTCCAACAGGGTGTTTATTGTGACCTTTAGTGATTTATGGTATTTTAATTGCTTGGATATATGAATAACGATTTACTTCCCTCCACACTTTACTACATATTCACAGTCATTTATTGCTTTTTCCTGCCTTTTGGGATCCTTATGCAAATCTACCCCTTAGATTTACCATTATATAAATAACATATGACAGAGAATGATGATCATGGTGATGGAGGAGTCAGCAGAAAAAAGGAGAGGAACATATTAGTGACCATAAAAGCTGCTTTGACTTTTGCTGAGCAGCTGCTCTGTAAGCCGGCAGGCACGAATCTCCGGATTGGTCTGGAGAAAAATAACACCTGGGTGGCAAATTGGCGCTGTCATTAAAAATGACACTGTCAGGCTTTATTTGACAATTAGGAGAATTGGTCATGCAACTCCACTTGGGCAGAATTAACTGTTTGAATGCTGCGTGAGTGGAAGAAAGTGAACTGCTAATCCCAAGTGAAAGCTTTAGTTAAACACCGGAAGATCTGCTGAGTGTGGATGTTGTGTCCATTTGGTGTGTTTCCAAGGCACATATTGAATTCTGAACCTCCCCGTCTCTGATCTGTCGCACCTCCTTGTGTTTAAAGCAGCATCTCCACAGCTGCCTGATGCAACGCTTGTCAAACCCAGTTGTTTAGGTCAGGCAAATTCTTTGTGTGGTTTTTATGTTGACAAGTAAGATTTAATTCACACATCAATTACTGGATTAATTTACTGCATTACAAGGGCTCAGATTCCATAACATGCAAAATGCAGACCTGCTATTGCATTTTGTTGTGAGAGATCAACTAACATGAGGATATTTGCATAAAGGTGGTTTACAGTCTTTAAGTGGATAAGGCGCATTATTATCACAGTAGTTAAAGGGTTTAAAGCCAAGTCGCTGGATGTAGCTGGTTTGTCAATACAGACATTTAAATTCCACACACTGCTCCCAAGAGAAATGACATGCATTCAACGGAGAAAAAACCAACTACACTGTGTCATAGCTTAAATCCAATTATTTGTTTGTTTACAGGGTTCTGCTGCTTGATCCAGTCTGTGAAATTACAACCTAATTTATTACACAGGCACATTTGAAAGGCGTTCACCAGGGAAATCTTACTTGCACTGAAATGGGGTGATACAGCTGAGGACAGGATTTTAAAAGTGGAAACTAAGAGGCATGTTTTTCTATATTAAATGAGTGCTACCAGTTTTCCAAAACACTACTATAGTTAACAGTATAAAATACTACTAAAAGCATACGATACAACAAATACCACTCATGGGAATGTCACAGTCATCTGTAATCTTTCTGTTTAATTATCTGTAGTGTAGAATTACAGCACTGCTCACTTGGGAAAGGAATAAAGAGAAAGAAATATTGTTTCTTAATTAAATCCTACGCACAGGTGAAATGGTGCCTTGCACGCTATGAAAGTGACATAATCATGTGATAGTTACACTTTCACGGAAGTTAAACCATATAAATGTCAAGCAAGCACCTTCGAATCATGGTGCTTGTATAACACAACTCTTGTCAGACCCAGAATGTTATAAAACACTTGAAGCAGAAGAAAAAACGCTTTGGAGGAACATTATTTAGATGAGCATAAGCAAAAAAAAAGGGCTAAGAAAAGAAGAACAAAGCAGCACACAGGGGCTTCAGTGACCTTTGCGTGTGGTTCTGTCCAAAACATGGGCGAGCTAAGATTAAATATAAACAGTTTAGATTTTCAACAGAGCCTAAAGTATACAATCTGGATGTTCAAAATTGCCTCCACATTGCAGAGAATGTAAACATATACTCTTCTAAGTAGCAGTGGAATTGTTGTTTATCTCGGTAATATTGCACGAGGCCCACGTGACATCCATCCGCTGCAACACGGTCGCTCATGTATATCTTACAGCATATGTATGGTGGTCATATGGCTCAAGCAGCCGCATTGTGTTTTGACAAGTAAATCATTTAATTGTATTGGATCCCTGCGAATGTATCCGACTGGCCTACATTCTCTCTCTCCTGAAACCCATTCCACGGCACATCAAATACGTCAACACTCTTGGGACTCGCAGCATTACTGAAGGGATGGAGGAGCCAATTAGGTCCAAAGCCAATAGGAGATCTATCATGATCTGTTTATACTCCAGGTTACAGTTAGATGCTGACAAAGTTATCTCAGCTGGTTTGTTGGTTCGTACATTAATACTGTGTCCATATAACATATCGACCTGCATGGTATATACTGTATAAGAAGTATGATGCATTACTAGTATCTGGGGGTAGTGCTTTGTTACAATGAGTATGCTCTATCTGTTGTTGTATTTCACTGAATATAGAAGTTTTTTTCAACACTTACTATATGTGCTGTTACATGTTTTATTTTTAAGCACCTGCTGCAGTCACATGTTGAGCTGTTTACACACAGTGCTGTATTTTTTGCATTTAAATGCAGTTTGTAACATTTGAATATCACTAGCACCTTCACAGATGCATCTTTATATTTAGAATACATGCACATGCAAATACACAAAGTTGCTGAAGTAACTGCCATTAAAAAACAGGCCAGATAACTTGCACGGACCCAATGCTCTGCTAGATACAAATACATCATCACACGTTTCTAATTTGAAAAACAACCTATGGGTTATGGTTTTTTTAAGCTTATGCAACAGGCAGTCAACATCAAACCTTTCCATTACTCTCTATCACACTGATCCACTGCAAATGTAGACACTCACACAATTTTCCCCTGAGAGGTGTGAAAGTGCTTTAGCTACAGTTAGGCTAGACTGTCAAAGGGCATCAGGCACCCCCTTGTATGACCATATACAATACGTGTGCATGAATGCACATGTGAATTGCACACAGATACACATGTATGATAAGCATCACTGGACAGGGAATGCCCTAATTGGTTGTAGCCTCTATAGAGCTTTATAAAAATATCTGTGGTAAATGGCTTAAAAACTACTTTCACGCCCACGGGGAAATTCTTTGAGCGAACAATCTGGGCCAGTGGGATGAGAGACATTGTGTACTGATTGACAGGACCATTAGAAGAAATGGAAAAGATTTAAGATCAATAGAAAAAGTAGAAAGAAGAGAATGGAATTTCCCAGGAGAAATGAAATTTCTTCCCAGTTATCTTGCTGTGAAGTATGTTTGGTCTTAATGCCCCGAAACAGGAATATGTGGTGCATTCAAGGATTTCTCTCTGTAGACTTTAAATTAGTGGCACTTGTTCCAGATCATTCCAACTCCAGCAGATGGTGCCTGCCACGTGCAAACCCTCAAGGTTGTGTGGAAAGAAGAATTATTTACCCAACTCTCTCAATTAAGCTCTTCTTTGGCTGTGAATCGCGGCTGTTAAATGGACACAAATTAAAAGGTGAAAGTAAGATGGAGTAGGGTGATGTGTCAGGTTTGAAGTCGACATGATATGACTCATGCATCAATTTTTTTCGGCCTCTTATGTCAAGTGCTAAATAAAAGCCGGCCTTGTACTAAACAGCCTTTCAGTGGCAGCTTACTTGACATTTTCCTCAAAAGTCTGGGTGTCTTTTGTTGGGTGAACGGAGTGAGTGTGGATCCTGCATGACCTTTTATTCTTAGCTTTGATCAATTGTTGTACAATCAAATGCTTCCTTAGCAACTGCTACTATCTGAACACAGCAAAGCCTTTTAAAATCACATAAGCCACAATCAGAAGCAAGGTCCTCAATAAACCGAATAAGTGCACAACGAGGCTGCAGGATATATAACAGACTGATTAGTCCTGGTTATGTAAAGGATCTGTTGTTGCCAGTCTCACTGAGAATCAACCAACCCTTCGGTTTCATTATGCTTGCAGCCACTTGGATCTCATTGTTTTAGCTTTCTGGTATAGACTGATTGGTTGCTTGCCAATGGCTCTCAACAACCTCAAATGCAAAACCATAGGCAGCTATTTGCAGCAGACTCAGATTTGTGACGATTTGTGAAACAGCAGAGAAACAAAGGTAACAAGTGGCTGTGAAAGAAAGTGTGAAGCTTTCTGGGAGCCCTGTGCAAAATTTTGTTTGATTAAGGAACCTAGCTGCGTTCTCAACATAAAAATCAAACCAAACATGCAAATTATTGAAAAATGAACCAATAAAATACCATTTTTGCTGCATGGTTCTAAGTGCCACAATGAAACGATTGACCTCCCTGCACTCAGCCCTGTCTGAATATCCAGGGCGCTAACACCCTTGAGCACAACAACATGCTTTATGCTGTGAAAAGGGTGAATGAGTGAGGCACGAACGGAGGGCAAAGAAGCATCCTAATTGACGTTGAGAGTGTGGGAAAACAATCATTGTTAAAAAAAAAAAAACAGGGATCAAACTGGCAACCTCAACATTAGTGTCACACTCTAACCAAGTGAGCCAGCGGGGCATTGCTGTGAAATCACACATGAACAGACTTGCACTATGTTTGGAGGGCAAAGGAACAATTGTTACTCACTGTGACAGTCCTGAGGTCCTTAATTACCAAATGTGTCAATTTCTATGTGGGGAGAAGAAAAAAATATGTTGGCACAGTGAGGCCCCTTGGCCGTCATGGGACCCTTCACACATGCATTGTCCCTGTATAGCAAGAAAGGGCTCTGGTTATCTGGATGTGGACAATTAAAGCTGCTATATGGGGGAACTGATGGCCGAGTGGTTAGTGTGCAACTGCTGTCAGCAATGAGTCCCTGTTTCAATTCCTAGCCAGACCCTTAGAGCCTTATTCCCCTCATTTTTCACCCACATTTCCTGTCTTTCTCTACTTACACTGTCTATTAAAGGCAAAAAAAAAAAATCTTTTAAAAAACTGCTACAAAATTTCTACTGAAATTGCTCTGTATTGTTTGATGCCATGAACACTTCAAAAATGTCTGGTAACATTATATATACCTCTACCAGAGTAATTAAATGACTCTATGCAGTACATTAGCTCAATATATTCTCAGATGTTTTACCAGAAATCTGTTGAAGCCACTCTCCCAGCTTGAGGTCTGCAGCCCCAAATACTCCTTTTACCACTGGGACCACTTTGGACTTCATGTGTTTCAGCTGTTCCTTCGGCCACTGGTATCTCTCTCTGCCTTCTTATGCTCCCTCTTTACTGTCAGCTGGGATTGCCACATCTATCACAACTGCCCTCTCCTCCTTCCTGTCAACTACTGTGTCTGGTTGGTTAGCCAGCAGCTGCTTGTCAGTGTGGAACTTGAAGTCCCACAGGATCGTGGCTCTGCCATTGTCAGTTACTTTCGGTAGTGTGCCTTATTGGTACTTGATGACTTCTATTCTTGCATCTTGTGTCCCATTATCTGTGGTTGATGCCTGCCTCTGTGGATCTGGTTCTTGTGCTGCCATGATCAGGGCCTCTGTGCTCTCCTTTGAACCGACTTTTCCTGACCACTAGGATTTCTTGCTGTTGGCCACCTCACTGTTCAGTGCTTCATCCTGAGTGCCTAAGATACTTGCTTAGCTGTTCATCCCCAGGGAACACCTTCCTGACTGGTTCATGGATACTGTATGGTTTCTGTTTTCACAACCATTCCATTCGGCCATGTGACCTTCGGAAGGCTCAGACTGGTTACACTGTGTGCAGGAAATCTCATAAAATTACATTTTTACAGAGAAAAAGACTGAATCTTTGTATGCTATTTGATGAGAGCTTATGAAGCGTGTTCCAGCTTCTGCATGTAATAGTAGTACTACTGACACAGACAGCAAAAGTTTTTAGTCATGAGAATTTCAGTGCATTCAAAGAAGTTTTTCATCTAATATAATGTAAGTTACTGGTGCACTTTAGGAATCAGCTGATATTACAGACTCCCTCTAATAATAACTTACTAATAACCAACATTTGTTTGGATCATACCGAGGCCTCCCACTCAGTCCTGTATGTCCACAAGTAATGAAAGCAGCATGACTTTGCTGAAAATGTCACAGTTGGATGTACTTCTAATTAAAGAACAAGAAAAGGGACCAAATTATGAAGCATTTTTATGCAACTATTGTGAGGACTAAGGCCTGAAAGTATTGGTGTGGTCACAGTTCAGCAGCAGAAAATTTGAATAGACTGTATCACTGTGCAAAAAGACATGTTCTTTATATTTAGCTTATATTGACATACTACTGCTATGAAAATCAACTAGAGAGATACACAAGTGTTGTAATAATCATGCTTTCAATACTAGGGGTGGGAATCGCAGGCTACCTCACGATACGATACAATACAGTACGCAATACATGGCTCATGATACCAATACCATCACGATACAGCGATACTATGAGAATCGATATATATATAGCAGGACAATCACAAAACGATACATCATGATACCTCTGACAGAAAAGTACAAAACAGCTGTAAAAAAGTTTAAGTTACTATCTTCTCACGTCTTCTGTCATGAAGCATCAGTGTATCTAAATAGTTTTATGTTGTTGCTTGTGTTCTTTACTTTTGTGAGTCAGTTCTTGCATATGGCATCATATCTTCGTTGAGCTTGCTCTTACGGTAGCGTTGCTGCCTGCCATTATACCTGTACAAGCTCTTCTTTGGACAATTCAAGTCTCCCTCATTCGTGTGATTAACGCCACCGTGTGGAGTCATTAAGTAGTGACGCTGGGGAAACGGCAGCTGGCAGGGGAATCTGGCAAGGTTTAGAGTTCCTTATTAGAGTGCCTTGTTATATTAATTAAAGTATCAAGTATCGATATTTGGCATCGGCGTATCGATACTAATATCGCACGAGGAGGGATGACGATATATCGCCATATCAATATTTTGTCCCATCCCTATTCGATACTGATCTGCTAATTACTAATGCAAATGTGCCTGGCTCACTGCATCTCTGGCCTAAACATGAACAACAGCACCCTCGGGGTTGCTGAGCCATGGATTAAACGGCAAATATCCCTGTTTTATGTACCTGACTGATTTTATAAACAAGATAGTACAGTGGGGCCTGTAGGAGCACCTGATTTACCTAGGGCTTACAAGCCTCTGTTGAGCAGGCAAGGTGCATCAGGAAAAAGCAGGTGTGTGGACATTTGCGTGTACATGCACACACCTGCATCCATCTGTGCCCAAGTGTCTTTGTGTTTCGTGGTGTGTAATGGAAAGGTAGCAAGGGATGTGTGCGTGTGCGTGTCTGTGTGTGTGTGTGGAGTATGCAGCCCCACAAGAGACTAGACCAGTTGTTAGGTTAGAGCTTCCCTACAACTTAATGAGGTCGATGGAGTCTTGTTACCAACCTCCCCCTCCTCTCCTTCCAGTGGGCGGATGCCCTACCATTTTTACCCTTATGGCTTAATTTGAGGAGGTAATGGCTTAAATCGCCACTACAATAACCTTTATGTCTTACTGCATCAACAACATTGATGCATAGGTGGAACTTTGTACCTTCAGGGGCTTTTATCCCTGTGCTCCATGCATTTGTGGAATTTATTTAGCCCTTTATGTCTCCATCTTCCTTTCTCCCAGTGTCACTTGCCTTGAAGCTTCCTTGATGATTTCCAGTATGTCATTTGTCTTCATCTCATTCTGAAAGCATCTGTACAGTGAAAACTCTTGTCAGCGTTAAAAATTGTACTTGAATGCCATTTTCTGTGATATAAGTTATTGCATATGTCAATCAAATAAATGACTGAGTGGTCTTTATTGTATTTTTTTTATACATATGAGTCAAGGATCGACTTCTACATCCTAAAACTATCTGCTGAGTGTTTTTTTTTCCCTTCTTTTGTTTAAACAGAGAGATGCTAATCAGGTGTATACTGTATAAAAGATGGATGAGATTTATAATCACAGTTATTAATGCATCTTTCAAACTGCAATGCTTCATCTTCTGTTGGTTCATCAAGGAATTTCTTTATCTTCAAAAACACAACAGAGTATGCCTTTGAAAATGGCCTGTTCTCTTTCATGTAAAGATGAAATGCAGCCAACAAATAATTTTATTAAGCAGTTACTTTATATCCTTTTTACCTAAACTATTTATTGCCCTTGTGCCAAAGGTTTACCAATCCAATCAAACCAGATGCAACTTTGCGGGCATGAACAGGAGAACTTTTCTAATGGTTAGTGCTAAGAGAAAGGGGGCATAATTCCAGTGGCAAGATAATGACATGGTAATTGCTACTCTGAATGAGGAGGTTATTTTCAGCACCCTAAAAGTCATAGCAGCTACCACCTGCACAGCCAGTGTGTAGAAAGGGTTTCACAATTGCAATCACTTGCTCCTGTGGTCATGAAGCAACAAAAGGGAGCTATTCTGAGAAAAGGGACTTCACAAGATAGTCATTGACTTTGCCAGCGTTAGTCAGTTTGACCTGGCAACTAAGAGCGCTGTGGCAGATAGAAAACTAATTAGGAGGAAGGCTATCACAGGGTAAAATCAAACACAGTATTGACAGCTTGGTATCAGTTTGAGGTTTTTCTTCCCCTCTGCATGGGTGGATACTGGAAATTAGAAAAAGATTTAATGATGCAGCAGGGTGGTGAAACTAAATGCTCCCTATTTGTATATACAACTGCATGTTGCCTTTCTACAGAAACAACTCTTTAAGAAAAACAGGTTTGAATAATTGCCATAACGGATTTACAAAAAACAACTACCAATCTACTATCAACAAATTAGTCTCATGCAATATTAATTGACACTTTCAGTTGGTCTGTTTGGAAAATGACTCTTTCAAATGGGTTTAAAAGTGGCATCAGGAGATTTCAGACAATGTCAGGGAAAGTTAAATTATAGCCCAGACTCATAGCAATTTTTTGAATAATCACATTCTTTAATCTGTTGATTTAGTTACAAGGGCACAAATGTTCTGGTATTTTTTTTGTACATGGACATGAAAGACATGAAATCTGCATAATTTGTTGGTGATTCAGTCTGGTATGATGAAATGGTGTGTGTTCGGTTATCTCCAACAAACAGCAAAGTGGGAGAACGCTTCATGTCAGAGTGGGGTTTTTTTGTGTGTTTTTTTTTTGTCAAGAGGCAACTAAAACTAACCATAACCATTACCCCTAAACACAATCTTTTTGACTTTTTCCTAAATGTAAAATAGACAATTTAAAAGCCGAATTACATAATTTCTCCAAGACCATTTGCTGATCTGAAGTGGCCACTGTGTGCTCAGACTGCATTCACCCGGTTACAGGATGAGTGCTCAACCACCTGAGCCACAACCGCCAAGACGTTAATATAGTCAGTGTTTGTTATTTAGGTGTATGTCTTCACAGTGGCAACAAAATGGCATGAAATTTCACGTAAAAAAACATTAGAAAGCATTGGTGTGTAAAGGTTCCTTAGAAGTGGTATCCTATGATTTAAAAGTCATGTTTATTGTTGATTAATGGCACTAAATCAAAATGCAAAGCAGTCTTATTGGTGGTTGCCATGTATGTACACAAAAATGTTAAATTTGTGTCCATGTACACTATCAACATATCAAAGATCATTGATATTTCTGTCAGTGTGATTTGGGCAGAACTGTCACATCAACACTAACAAGGTCTATCTTGTGACAGAGGCATTAAATATTCTGTTGCATATGGATAAGGCGTGTGTATGCATTTACATGGGCGCTTCTATGTGTTTGAAGGCTTTCAACAATCAAATTCCAGGGATCAATAGAATATCAATTATATTAATTAATTATAATATTAATTCAGTAAATCCAAATTACCAATTAAATAGAGTTTATTGTGAGATTAACAGCTCAGTTGGCTGCATGGTTTTATAAACTGATGAGTGCATCTCTGCTGCATGATTGGATGAGAGTAGTAGTCAGCATCAACAAGGAATCGGCAATACTAAATTAGTTTTTTTTCTGCTTGATGCCAGGTCACAAACTATTGAAAATGTTATCAGTTAGAGAAGTTTTTCTTGAATGAAGAGTATAAAGAAAGTCAATGTTAACACACCGTCACTGTTTCATAGCCATAGCAATATGACCACCCCAAAATAGTGCTGTGTTTTTTCTAAAAATAATTTGGGCACAGTGATGTCTTGTAATTACAGGCAGTGTGTGTATGTATGAGGGAATTAAAAAGTAATTATGGTTTATACTGTTTTGAAATGAGGAGATTCTTATAATTAGTACGTAAAGTCATGCCTGTTTTGTTCCCCATAATTAAATTATCGCACCTCGTAATTGTTTTAAAAGGGGCCCATTATTATAAAAAAACTAGAAACATAATTTGCTGGCTCAAGCAAGAGCATGGGAGCTGGTAAATTATAACAAATGACACATTTATTTCATACTGTTGTTAGCATTCATGTGTACGAATCAGTAGATTCAATCTATTATATAACCTTTATTATAACCTGCCACTGTCTGTGTGGGATATTGCAGACGTTGGCAGTTTCATCTTGGAATAAAATTCCACACTGATAAAAGGAAGAAAGAATGCAGTCAAAGTGTACGTAGAAGACATGCGGTAACTGAGTATGAGAGAAACATCCGCACTTGTGCTTATCTGGTTTTTAGACAGTTGACAGCAGGGAGCTCACCGGTCTGCAGAGAAAAGCCTTGTCACTACTGTGGAAATCCAGGATAGTCAGATAATACCTCCTGCTTCCATAGATCAGTAGTGGAGTCACTTGGGAATAAGACGATGCAGTTAGATGCAAGACTGAGGGATTCTGGGTAGAAAGTGAGGTCAGGCTATTTAAGGATCATATCCAGGACAGGTCAATTGCTTGCAATTCAGAGGTCACCCGGCAGGCCACATTACTATTTAACCTGTTTAATGATGAGAGCTAGATGCTCTCTAACTGCTGCTCTGTGACCGGCCTGTTTAAAAATGCAAACCCCGCCACACATACGATTAAGAGTGTGCAGGAAAGAATACGTTATAGCATAGACAGCTCTCAGTACGCCTGTAATACTGAGCTACACTGAATCATATAGTGAGAGTCAAAAAGGTTTTTGTTCAAAATAATAGTGCTTCAAAGGGCATTACAATCCATCAAACTCGTTCAAAATGGTCTAACTGTCGCCATAATAGTTTTGCAAATGCATTTTTGTGCATCACTTTGGGGAATGTTCAATTACCATTAGTTTGCTAACTACAGCACAGCATTTAAATGAGGTACTTTGCGGTACTTATTCATGTATTTTTTCACTTTTGAGAGTACTTAATTGCGTCCTCCTTTGACAAACAGTCTCAACTCAAGGTCCACTTGCAGAGTTTCTGACCATATAAAACAGTCTTTATCATCAAATTGATTTTGCGCAGCTGTTGCACACTTATTTTACAATACTGCCTTGTTTCTACCCAAAGTCTACTTAGCATGGACTGGCTTTAATAATTTATCCTGCTTCCAGTGTTAGGGCTAAGCTCAGCTAGAAATGGATTTACAATGTGTTCAGACAGTTACACATTTTTCTTCTTAAGGTTTTGCGCTTCAGCACATTTAATTTGAAACTTAAAATGTCAAGGCTCAGCTGTAATTTGAGGAGGTTTACATGGAGCTGTGCAGGATGTGCGTCCCTTTTAACACACAGAAGGATTCAGAAGTAATTGGACGCTTGGCTGCAACAGCTGGCTTTGGGCAGCTGTGTGTCGTATGACCATGCAAGTGAAGAAGACACTAATGAGACTCAACTAAAGTGAAAATCTGAAAGAAACATCAAAGATGGGTGGTTTGCAAATTCAACAGTTTTGTTCATTTTGAAACAAAGCAGATACACACAGAAAATGAAATGGATGAGGAGGCAGGTAGACCTTGGAGCAAAAGTCTTTTGATCGTTGACTGTGAAACATGTACATGATGTTCTTGAGTCGCTGTCCAATCATAAACATGTTTTTTTAAATCAACTATTTTTCTGTAATGCTTCTCACTCCACCAGGTCTTTTTTTGAGCTTCATTATTATCTTCTTTACTTGCATGGTGCATTGCCCTTTTTAATGACCTCACACAAAATTTTCCATCACTCTAAATATTGTTGTTGTATTTTATTAGAGCACTGTGATGTTTTTATACAGTATTAGTGAAAAACACTCACGGCTTTATCTTTTACACAAAAACCTGCAGCCCTACTTTCCCTAAGAACATGAGCCAGACACAAACTTTCAATCAGTCTGTCAATTAGAGATGAACAGAAACCGATAATTGAGGCTGTGGCATTTCAGTTTGATTTGGTTTTTAAGTGAGCATTAGAGTGTAAACACATTCTGTAGCTGCTGCCTTGACAGTAACGAATGTCAGTTTTGCTTTTTGTAATCAGTGTATGCACACGTATTTTTGTGCGAGTGCAGAAACCTTTACATTTGTACTTGTACATGCTAATGAGCATAAAGTTAAGCCATTATTTGAGCTGCAAAGGGCTTTTCTTGGATTTAGTTTAACATTGTATGACTGTACAGGGGCGTCTCAGTTCACTAGTTTACTGGCAGCACTGATCATCCAACAGAATGCAGCAAGGCATGAAAAGGTCCAGCAGCTGACGTCAAAGCACACTCACAGCTGTGTTACACATCGAAGAATAATAACTGATGCAACTGCTGCAACACGTTTCATGTAAATTCATCTGCAATGAGCTTTTTATCATTGTTTATGCACTTTGTTTACTTCTCCGGCTGCTAGGTTGGTTTAATAAGACTCTCGCTGGGCTATTTTAGTTTGTACGTGTGATTGTAAACTGCACTTTGTAGCTAAAGCTCTTGGTCACACCCTCGTCTCTTAATGCATCTGAGTTCATGTGTGAGACTGATGCAGTCAACAATAAACAGTCTACAGCTTATTGACTGCTGCTCTTACTTACACTCCACAGGACACACAGCCGCCTCTGAGCTGAGAGGATGATAATGCAGAGGAATGCAACACCACTGACAGATGTCTGGCATTGCTTCCTGTGGCCCCAAATAGACATGACTAAAACAAAAGACACAAATTTGAGACTCAAAAACGCAAAGGCAGTTAGGCAGATGGCAAATTACTGGTGCACCTCAAACAATTAAACACCACAGTACAGCAGAAAAATAACAAGACGCTGTGTGCTCGCTTTTAACCTCAACTTCTTTGTCTGAGAATCACAATGTGCATATGTTTGCTGGGAAACAGAGCACAGACTAAAAGGTGGTTTTGTTTTTCAAACTGGAAAATAGTGCAACCTGCAAAAACAATTACTGAGAAACTGATATTGATCAGCAGCACAGTTAAACCTTTGCAGATATGGAAAGGCCAATTTCTCCTCTGGGGGGGTAAACCTTCTATTTATTGCAAGTTCACCATTGATATTTTGACAAAAAATACTATATTAATCACACTTATAATTTAATTGACCTAATTTGTGTATCATTAATACCTTTATTTTTCAACAAGTGACAGTAACAAGCCTTAGAGGGAGGTTATAGTGATATATTTAACCAAAAGTAATATGAACATCTTGTAGTGTGCTGACTCTAAAGAAAGCTTACATTTGACCTTTTGTAAAAATGTGTGCTACAATATATTAAACATCATAAACTAATAGCATGTAACACAATGTCTTGCAGTGCCTTGAAGACCAGGTTTGACTCCCCTGCAATTATGTGAGGCAGCTTATTGTGCTCCATTTGCTTTGGCATACACGTGGAAAATGACTCACACTGGTCTCACTTCTATAAATGTTCTCAGGTGCTTCTCTGCCTCTGACATGGACTGTTCATGTACCCGTAGACTTTGATGTGCCCTTGAATGGGATTCGTGTAACCCATAAGCTGTAGTTTAACTCTAATCAGTTGCCTTTGTGTGACTTGAAGTTTTGGTGTCGAGCCTTTATTCTTGGCTCAGGGCCATGAAACTAATCACACAGAAAAAAATGACACCAGGCTGGGCAGTAGGCCGAATGCTCAGGGATCTCCTGTTAAAGAGTTTTGCTTTTCTGTGCCAGGTATCAATTTCAAGCTTTTTCTTCTTCAGAATCTGCTAAACTAAGCACATCCCTGTGCTTGGCATCAGAACACAGAAGTGATTTTTTCCCAACTTAATGTCCATACCAAAGGCCTTAATGATTCCAGTCTTAGCCTGTTCTTTGATGAAGACTGATACTGTTCTGTCGCAGGAGCCAGATATTCAGACCAAAACTCTTTTTAAGCACTTCGCATGATGACTGCCAAGACAATGAAGAGGACATTTTTTTTGGAATATGCTTTTAATGAGTAAAACCATTAACTACTCTTTCATTTTCACTGTGCACTACAAGCTTTGTGACTTTCCAGCTCAGCCTCTCACCTTCCTTTCCAAAACGCTGTGTCAAGGCAAAGGTGAAACAACTACAAAACACTGAGTCCTCATACTCTATTTGCTCAAGGAAAGCAGGCTTCCACTCGGTAAATCAAACCTTTTCCAGAACCCACAGGGACTACAACGAAAACATTTTCTTTCTGTAGAAAAGCCCTCAGGTGCTTGCTTCTGCAATCTGTGTACCCTTGTAAGAGTTGTTATTTCCGGCCATCAGTTTACAAGAACTGTGCAGATTGTTTGAATTCTGGGTTCTGGGAGCCGCTTGTTGATATTCTCAACTTTAGTCCTCCGAAGCTGACTGGTTCTTAAACAACCATGAAAGCAGCTGTAACATTTTGGTTACAATTTGAGATATCGGTAGTGATTCTGAGCCACTGAAACAGGCAAGAAGGATCCTGTTGTCTAATAATCAGGTCTACCTCACTCTCAAATATTAGTTCAATAATCATATCTTAGTCCTTGTGTAACACTAAAAAGATCTAATAATGTAAGAGCAATTACACAAAGAATTAATGTAAGAAAATCTCAGGTCATCTGCTCGGGACCCTGGACACTGCTTTGAGGAACCTCACAACTGACAAGGTGGAAGGGATTTCGGTTACAAAACTTTACACACACAAATTCCGAAAATATTAGTAGTAGTCAGAATCTTGCAATAAACTAAAGAATTATTTCACCTCTATAGTAATGTTTACCACCTGAGCTAGGGACTGTGGAAACCCTGCAGAACTATAATGCCTCCATATTGACACTGCATTTAAATAAAGGACACTGGTTTATGTTGGTACATTTGACAGGCATCCACAAAAAGATGCTGAATCCATTTTAAGAGACTGATCTCAGATTTACCTGTCAGAAGAGCACCATTTTACAGTATTTCTAACAAAAATGTAAGGAATACGAGATATTTAAGGCCACGGGTGGAAAGCAGAGGTTGTTGTTCGTAACCAAGCACCAGCGATCAGGCCAACAGTGAAAATAGTCTCACATACTGTAACTAAGGATATAGAGTGGGCAAATAAATAAGATTAGACAGCACAGGGCATCTGCAGGGTACACACACACAGACCGATGCCCCAGAGCGATGCTTACACATCTTAACGGGAGCATGCTTTCTTCACTCAGATTCTCTTTCTTCTCATTTAATCCTTCTTCCCTCTCTCCCTGCTCTGAAACCTTCCTCTTCTAACTTTTCTTATTAATTTAGTTGGATAGTAGGCACGGGAAAAGTGAAAAAATATGCTCGGTCTTTGTTGTTACGCTGGACTGTACTCTGTTGGTTGCATGCACACTCAATATGACACAACATACCGTCAATCCCTCTCCACCAGTCATATATTTATAGTCAAGGCCAGAACAAGTGTGTGAACCTCTTAAAAGTATAAGTAATCTCATCAGTGCAGTGACATTCAGATGTACTCTAGTTTAGATGTACCAGACCCTATTAAAAATTCACCAATTGCTCGCAGTCTGTCCTTTCCAATGTCATGATCAACAGAGGTTTTCAAGGACCTCAGCATAAGAATACTTGGGGCTCATAAGGCTGCAAAGGACATAGAAGAATCTCAAAAAAGGTGCCTTTTACAAGTTAATAGTTCAGTCGATGGATGTAACCTATGGGGCGAAAACAGCATTGCTGCTAAAGTGAGTCCAAGAGCTCCATATTATGCACAAGCAGGTGTCAAAAGGCTATTGAGTGTTTTCAGACATCTACAATGACAAGAATCCTGATGAAGGCATGGTGTTCAATAATGAACACTGCCTAAAAAACACAACACATTGGTTATTATGTCGGATTTGGTACAGCTAACCTTCTTGTATGTTCCATATTGCCTTTGGCACTATTTTAAAGGTCTCATATTGTCTCGCTTTTTTAGCAAATTAATGAGATAATAAGTGTCACATGTCCCTATAATTTGTCTTCCATTTTTTTCCATACAACATACTACAAAGATGGTTAATTTCGCCATGACTTTATAACTCCTGGTTTTAGCCCTGTATACGGACTGTTTCCGCTGTCTGTAACTTTAATCCAGCTGACCTGTTGCTGTCCACACCCCCTTCAGGAAAAAGACTCTCTCTGTGTCTTCATATATAAATTATTGCTGAACTGCTTAACTCTTGTGTATGGTGAGTTTGTCAGATGATGTTGTGGGTATGAAATTTATTCAGCAGTGCACAGCAGCAGTTTGGAAATGCTATAAAGTAACTGCTGGTTAACATGTTGTTTTAATGGGCTGCATTTCAGTCAAAACAGAATAATATGCAAATGATAAACAGCTTCATTGACTGAATTAAAAGACAGGAAGTATAAAGAACAGAAGAGAAGCAAACAGATGTCAATACTGGCTGAATTTAGGTTGCACTGAAGCAAAACAGGTGACATGGAAACACAGTAACATACCATGTTCTTGTTATTTGTCTTCAGTTTGGTCGTAAAGGTTCCACCATCTCTGAATGTGCCTCAGCTTTATAGTTTCCACCAAACTCTGACCTGTGGGCATACAATCAAAGCTAACGGTAGCATTAGCCACACTAAGGACTTTCCTCTTGTTGCCATTGCCATCAATAATAAAAGTAATCCACTGGATCCTCTGCTCCTCAGATGCAGGGGATGCATGAAGATGCTTGTGTTTGCTTTTGCAGCCAACAGAGGAACATTTAGTGAGCTTTTCTCATGACTGAGACATTTTAGAGCTTGCAGAAGCAGCTTTAGAAACTAAGCAAATATGGCAGAATGGGCGGCAGGTAAAATTCTTGCTGGCTTGCAAAGCTGGGTCACTGACTAGTTGCAGGGGGACTTGAGGAATGGCAGAAGTTAACATCTTGATATCTTAACAGCTTTAGTTTATACCTTTAAGATTATAACAACCACAAAACAAAATAAATATGCATACTGCAAAGCAATACCATGGCTTAAAACAGTACTTACATCACCATATCTACACTGACAAATTTGCTTTAAAAGAAACCTGGAACTGATCATATAGAAGTATAAATCAGGACTTCAAGTATACATGTCATTTTCTTTGCAAAAACGCATGTTAAACACAGGACTCTTTAAAAAAAATAAAAATAAAAACTGTACTAACAAGATTTTGCTGCACTGCCTTTGGCTACAGGCAGGGGGTAACAGTGACGGATGACAATCGTAACCTACCAACAAGGCAAAAGCAGAAACAATCTGCAGAAATAATTGAGAATAAGAAATTAAGTGTTCAGTTTTGAAAGCGAAATTAGGTGCAGAGAGAAAAAATAGTTTGAGGCAAATGGGGATTTAAAGTAGATTCCAGTCAGCAGGAGTGTGAAAGTCTCTAGAACCAATTAGAGTGTGACTGATCGAGAAGGAGGGAGTAAAAATGGAGCTCAGCAAGTGGAGGATGACATAAACATTTATCTAGACAGGTATGAGGTAACTGCACTGCCAGGAATACTGTAATTCTACAAAGATGTTACATAATTTTATTGAGTTAGCAGTGTTAGGAATCATTGTGTGACAATAATGCAAATCTGAGAACAGGATGATATTAAGTGTCAAATGTACTGAGATGTTCAGGCAAAGAAATAATAGTCATATAAAGGTAATCAGACCTTTTACATCACATCCCATGCAGTGTAATGTTTGGGGGATGCAAAATTTTATTTATAGCAAAACCTCAGTAAATCTGTTCTATCCACAGTATTATATAAAGAAACTGTAGCATATAAGGTGATACTCAGTTGGACTGACTGTCACAGCATTATTAAAGGATTTGCAGTGGTGACATACAATGATGGATTGTGGGTGGTTGGTGACACAGTTCTTGAGAACACAAATATCCAAGCCCCAACTGAAATGTAGTCACTTTGGTTCAGAGTCATGTATTTTGAGTTAATTCTAAAGAATTTTGGATGCATAGTGACACTCGTCATTTTGATAAAACAAAAACTTCAGTCTAATGGAATGTGTTCTTCCAGCACAATACCATTAATAGGGTTTCCTAATGTGATCTGTCAAAGGAAAACAGCTCTACTGTTCACTTGACCCACCAGTAGTGACGTTATCATACCTTGATATGACATTGTTTTTTGTGTTTATATTTACAGCACTGTGCAAAGGTTTGAGGCACTCTAGACACTAGATTTGTTCAGTCCAGATGCATCACTAGATGTGGTTGTTGATAGGATTTTTAATCAGCATCCTTACCAATAGTATTTGTACTCTTGATATCCTTTCTTGGGAAATGGGATTCAAATTTCCAAAAAAGCACACCAGTGATCAGTTTTTCGCTTCATCATGTCTTTATGTTAACTGATGCTTAGTGGGAGGGAAAGAGAATTAACGGCTGATTTATGGTTGTTGGGGATTTATTTACTAGCAACCTCCAGACTGAGGCTAATGTGTTCAGAGCAGTGAGTCGACATGTCCACAGGTACTGCTATGTGCTTCCACATAAGGTGACATATCAGATGCAAGAAAGCATCTGAAACACAATTTTTACGTTTTAGAACAGAGAATTGTTGAATGTTGAGAGCCAGAAGTCTTAAGCTGTTTTTCTGAAAAATGAATGTTACCTTGACTTGAGTCGACTACTTGGGTTAATACAGGCAGTGGGGGCTCTCGCCAGCAAGCACTGGGGATTGAACTATTGTAGCACTGAACAGAACAAAAATAGTTTTGGAATAATTTTGAATGTCATGCAAATGAATGAATGATGTTCAAATACCAGTACCAGTACTTGATACAGTACACTCAACACCATCAGGGAGATTGATCACTTATGAAGTAATTCTGAAGCATAAGAACAATACCAAACATATAATCATTAAGTGTGGCCCCCAGAGAGCCCTCATCACAACATTGTCAGGTTACATGAAGAGACATAACGAATATGTTGCAAACCCGCTGAAGAAATGTGGATTCTTGGAACATTCCATCTGCCAACTACTCCAAAAAACTATGCATAAGTAGAATTGGTGCTGTTCTAAAGGGTGGTCACACCAAATATTTATTTTAATCTATCTTTTACTTTACAGCCTTTTGTATGGAATTGAACAAAAAGTACAAGTTATTCATAGAATTGTTTTTAAGAGCAGCCCCACTTTTCCTTGAGTGCCTAAATCTTTTGCAGAGTTCCTTTATTTGAAGCGAAGCTCTTGTACTTGCAAATAGTCGTGTTTAAGACCTGCTTTTGGACAGACTTTTTTTGAGATACATGATGAGTGATTCCTAAATTCTTGCTCTTGCTTGTAGATATTTTGACCACTAAAAGTCACATGGGGCAATATCTGAGTTGTAGTTTTTTTGTATTACATGGTCTGCTAGCCCGCACATTAGGATGTACACCTATCAGACATAACATTATGACCACCTGCCTAATATTGTGTTGGTCCCCCTTATGTGCTCAAAAGTGCTCTGAACCATTGGGCATGGACAATAGAATCTCTCAGGGTGGCCTATGGGGTCTGGAACCAGGATGTTGGCACTGGATCCTTTGGGTACTCTGGCTTGTGCAGTGGGGCCTCTGTCAATCAAACATGTTCCACTGCATCCTGTTGATGCTTGATCAGAATGGGGTGTAGGAAGTTTGGAGGTCGAATCAACATCTTGGGCAATTGCCATGTTCCTCAACATGTTCCTGATTGTTTGATGTTTTTAGTGGGGTGCATTTTCCTGTGGGGGTAGGCAAGTGACATTTGGAATTTCCATTTGCATGAGGGAGTGTGCTTGATCTGGGATAATATGTATTTGTTTGTCTAAGTCTCATCAGCAAGGATGCCAAAGTCCAAGGTTTTCCAGCAGAACAGCACATAGTACCAATATGATCAATGTTATTCACTTCACCTGTCAGTGGTCAGAATGTTGTGGCTGATCGGTGTAAATAAACTACTACCAAATGCATGGCTGACATGATTGAAATTTGTGCCAACAGCACACATCAGTAAGGAAAAGGTGTAGTTCATACAAGTAGCACTTTTCTATTGTTTAGCAGTTGGTGTTGGTCATGTACCAAGAGTGAAACTGCGAAAGGAAAAGAATAAGAAGGTTGCTGCCAACCTGGATAAATAATAGAAATCAACAATGAGGAAAGAAGAGTGTTCATCCTGTTAGCTAAGCCTCAAGGGTATACACAGTATGTTTTCCCTTTTCCTTCAAAAAGAATAAAGTTAAAAGTAAATTTTATATCAATACTTGCATATCAATGTTGTGAAAAGGGATTTTGTGCTACAATGTTACAGTAGTTGCATAAAATAGTTTAGATTCCTCAAGAAAATCTTTCTGAACTGGGGTAAACATTGGTCACAACATAATGTGGGGAATGTAGTCTTGAAGTTTTGTGTCCCTCAGTGTTTTGATTTTTCTTTTTAAGTTCACTGAAAACACCAGGGTTTTATAAGTTCATAATCAGATCAGATGAAATGCAACAGAAACCTTTGACATTATTTTATACACACTTGGAAGCTGCATTATAATTGAAAATAGTGATTGATCCAATACTGGATGCAACACGGTTTAAGAGATAAATAGACAAGCTTCTTGTGTAAACAATTACTGCAGGATTACAGATTATCCTGAAAAAATATCCTGTCGTAATAGTTTTTTTCTGTTTGCAAAGATGAAAACAACAACATTCAAATGCTGTTTCCTTCATGTTTTGCAGGGCCTGTTCTTGGCCTTCGTCACTCACAGCTAATGGATGTCTTTACCCAGTATGCCTACAACGACAGCTTCTATGAGAACGGAACATGGAGCTTCAACGAGACAGAGCAAGAGCAGAAGCATCCGTACAACTACTATGCCATGCTGCTCACCCTGCTCATCTTCGTCATCGTCTTCGGCAACGTGCTGGTGTGTATGGCTGTGTCCAGGGAGAAGGCCCTACAGACCACCACCAACTACCTGATTGTCAGCCTGGCTGTCGCTGACCTTCTGGTGGCCACGCTGGTGATGCCCTGGGTCGTGTACTTAGAGGTAGGATAGCAGAGATGTACACACACACACACCCACACACTGTTTACACACACACGTACAGTCTTTGTACAGATTCGAAGAGACATAAATAGCCTGAAATGCCCTATGCAGCAGACATGCCTTGTTATCTCTGTGCCGTCTTAAACCTCTTCTCTCTGTGCTTTGGAAAACAGTAGATAAGTGATGAGGAGATGATTTGCAGCGTATAAGCCAGTGCAACAACTGTTTTTCAATTTTTTCTGATATCACAAATGTGTATACTATGAATAAAACCTCAAAAGATAGCCTCTGAAAGCAATTACCACTTCAATTTTCCAGAGAAAATGACAAGACAGACTTAAAAGACAGTATTCACATATGACAGGCATTTTTGTGAGATTTAGCGCCAGTAAAATACTAGGATTTGAGCGAAGCAGGCCGCCCACAGTTATTTGCGGGTCAGAGGCTCAAGGTGAAGCAAGGGTGAAGGCTAATGTGTTCACATCTGCCTTGTAAACATCAGTCCTGCGGTGGTTAAAAGCCCGGAAAGTAGCCCGGTGATGTGACAACGCCAAAATGTCAGAGCAGTCCATTTCATCAGAGGTCAGTTGTTTATGAATAATTCCTCCTAATTCTGAGATACCTCGTTTTGCATTCACCCCTGTTTGGGATAATGCAGACCTATTTATTTTTTTCAAAGCAGTTTTAACACGTCAGCGCCGACCAACAAACCCGAAAGAGCGCCCAGACTTTGGGTCAAGCATAAAATCACGTCTAATTTATCAAATCAATAGCGAGCAGGATGTGGGCTATCTTTCTGAAAAATATCTCTCTGCTGCATCTCTCTCATCTCTTGTATCTGTCTTCGCTGTCCTGGGGTTATTTGTGACCATTAGGCTTTAGGTCACGCTGTCTGATGTAGAGAAAGGCAATCTAAGACTACAGGGACTCTAATCCCCCCGTGTCTCTCAGTGAGTCATGATGATTATCACTGTGATCAGATTACAGTGCATCCATAGAATGTCATAGTTCGTAGGTTTGTTTGTACATGAAGCCCAGTGGTGTCTGTGAATGTGTTACTCTGTAACAGTAATCTTACATCAACCTACTGGAAGTGTATTTTGTCCAAACAAAGAAACAAAATGAAAAAAAAAAATCATCATTGATACTAATTCTCAGACTGAAGTTTGTTTACCCACACAACCTGCACACTGTTTGTTTTTACCAGAATGATTTAGCTGCTTCCTCTGATGGTGTGTACAGCAGGGTGCTTGCAGAGGGAGCCAACATCAAAGCAGATTGGAAATGTGGGAGTTGAATTGTTATCGGCCATGTATCAAAACTGTGGCATGAAACTTTCCTAATAAAATATTGAAGTTGATATCATGGCGGAAGAGTGAGTCTTTGATGGTGCGGTGCAGTCTAATTGCACTGGTGCGTGTTGTGAGCCGTGTTTGCATTTGGAGTGCAATGAGCGCCGGAGCCGCTTTGAAACTTCCGCAAGTCACAGCATGTTTCTGGACACAAAACTGACAGTTGTGTTGCCTGCAACTCTATATAAATATAGCATCGGATTGCAAGAGCACTGACTCAGTCGTTTCTGCTGGCACCCTTGGCTTTTTCTGTTTCTGTTGATCACAGATTCTGTGGCAGATTCATTCTTGTGAGCTGTAGGTATTAAAATATAGATGAAAGATATGAAAATAAGATCATCATTATTATTTAGGTTTGGGTTGAGACATGATTACAATTTTATAATGTCTGCGTAGACATGTTTTGGGGCTATGTGATGTGATTCACACCTACTGCTATGTTTATCGTTTCCTGTGCAAGTTCATTCTGCAACGATGACAGGAAAACTAATCCCATTTAAGCAGTTTTGTGCACTGAGAAAGTCTTAAATCTCTGAATCCCAAAACCCACCGGTGACTTTGAAATACCTATTTTTTAAAATCACCTAGATTACACAATTTATCAGTGTAAGAAACTGTAATAACAGAAAGAATAGTTGGATTTGCAACTTTCTGCCAGTCCTTGAACAACTCATCTGTGATATGCCGTTCCATTGGAAAGTCATGATATTCAGTTAAAAAATGTCTTTATTTTAGATGTCATATTTCAAATTTGGTTAAAAAAAACTGTATTAACAAAAATGTTATTAAAAAATAAATAAATTATGTGCTCCTCAGAACAACCATGAAGCTATTAGTGGCTCAGCTGTAGCAGAAGCCAAGTGGCAAAAATTGAGCAACGACTCAGCTGAACGGCAGGCAGTGTTTATTTGGAAACAAATTAAAAATGGAAGTAGTAGCCCAAGATATCTGTAATATGTAGAGCCGCCACCATTTTTTCTTACAGCACTGGTAACAACTATGGGCATTTGGAAAACTACTGTACATGTTGATTTCAGTTTTTTTGTTTGTTTCCATTTTTGCAAACTAAATAATTAAAAGAAGAAAACTTTCATTTTTTAATGATTTATGGCATTATAAGTTCTCTCTACTTCTAGTATAGGTTGTGCTTTTCCCTTTGAGGTGCAGGACTTTAAATTGCAGCGAAAAATGAGCCCACAGTAATTGAAAATATAACCGAAGCAGAAAAGACCCAGACACTACTTGGGCTTCAGAGGGTTAAACTCCTTCAGTTTCTCCGTGCTTTATAGATATTCTATCCAAACAGATTAATAGCAGCAATTCTTGGGGGGCAGAATAGCATGCTGAAAAGTAAGTGCTGGCTCTTTGTCAAAATCAGAATGGATTACACAGCATGTGTTTGGAGTGGGATGCTCATCTGATTTTGGCATCTCGCTCTCAGAATGTCAGGCCTCCTGCTAATGAGAAGCAGTTGGACTTCAGGAATCCATGCAAATTAGGAATGATTTGGTGGGAGTCTGACTGTCGATACAGTATTTCTGATTGCCATACAGTTGGCATCATTCTGAGGTAAACACCAGGCATTTTTATAACAACCTGCGTATTTGTCGAGTGAAGACGTTGTAGGAACCACAACTCAGAACAGATGAGCTTTGGCGGGGAGAATTTTGAATTATTCACTTCCTCAAAACACGCTTCTTCCATCAGAGACACCATCTAAAAACATGTCTGTCTTTAGGTAATGACGACAGACCTCAACTTGGTGTTTGGTAACAGTGTCGTGTTTGTCTCTCTTTGCTGGAACTAGAATAGGCTTTTTATCCTTACCTCATATACAGTACACTGCCCATTTTTCTTCATCTGCATTGAGACACTTTAATGGTTCAAATTCTGGTGTCGCTGACCGTGACTGCGACTGAGTTTCTCATGTTAATAACATATTAGCATGAATTACAGTGACAGATTAGTCACAGAGTGCGGGCAGGGCATTCAGCGTGCCCTTTATTATTAAATGCTAAATTTGCATTAATTACCACGATTCTCACTTTCTGCCAAGTGTGACTGATTTAGTGAGCATATGGAGGGAACATTATGCATGACTTAAGGTTAGGAGTTTGTTTAAATTCTTTTTTTTTTCTTTTGTAATGAACGCACATCTTGTCCTGAAAGTTGGGTCATTGAGTGAGACACAAAGCAAACCAGCGAAAGTGTGCTGCTAGTGTCACTGTACTTTCTAGGTAGGTAATTAGCTGCTTAATGTGTTAAACAATGTACTGTATTTACCTGCAAATGACCTTATCAGCAGTTTAGATGCTAAGTACTACTGCTAAAGACACATAGTCTAAGCTGCAGCTGATAAAACATGAACTCTGACCCTCCAAAATGCCTTTTTTCTTACTTTTTGCAATAAAAACACATTGTTTTGACTGTAAAAGAGGAGGATTAAAAGTGATTTTAGTTCTCTATTTCACAGGCTTCTGACGTTGTTTTTCAGGACTAGCAAATGATGAAGCTCAAATAACATGAAGAAATCTCATTAATATTTATTACAACCAAAATACAGTATTCTTGGAGTATTCAAACTGTGATGTTATAAATGTATGACTACTCTTACTGTCATCTTATTGAAATAACAAGAGACAAAAGAAAAAACCATACAATAGTGCATACGCAAAAGAATAAGTCTGTAGATAAATATCATGATGATCAGTAGTGAAACCCAGCACTTTGAATACAAAGATAAATGAATAATAGAGTTAATATGTGCAAATAATGTATGCTATGTGCTATTTAATGGCTTTTTAAAAAATGTCTTTATCTTTAAAACATCAGTGTTTCTGCTATGAATGTTCCTATATTAATAATTACTGTTTAATACTGCTAATAGTATTTGCAGTATTATTATCATTAATGCCATAAAGACAGATATGTTTTGGTTGAAAGAGCAGGTTGGTTTAGTTTCATTTCACCGTGTGACTACTTTCCCCAGCCCCCTTGCTGCATTTTCAGTTTCCAAACACCTTACTTTTTTTGAATGCTGATACATTCTGAATTAAGATATGCCATGCACATATGCACAGTCTGAATTATACATTAGGTTGGAAAGGTACTTTCTAGTCAATTTGTCATAATACTTATCCTCAAAAACATATTTGTTTTGATTTCATTGCTTTTGACATTATTCAGTAAAAAGCAGTTTAACAACTACAAAATGTGTCTCTCTGCACTGATATAAACTGACCTCTGCTGCAGCCATGAGGACTAGTAATGGCTTTCAGCTGTTGTGAGCCTCTTAAATTTTAAACTTTAAATTTGTTCTGGGCTGCAGCATGGACAAGGATTTGAAATTGTGCAGTTGTGTCTGAACAGTTTTGAGAGGAGCATCCTGTTTGCTGACATAGAGATGCAAAAAACTGAAGGATGGCAGCAGTATGGTGTTGTGGAGCCACAGAGAAGACAAGTGTCAAGATTAAAGGTTGGAAAATTGCAAAAAAGAGAAGAGAGCAACAGGAGAGAGGCAATCATTCTGCAATCACTGTTAGCGTTATAGACACCAACAACATACAGCTCTTTAATGACGTTGCTTAATTTTATGGAGACACAGCCTAAGGACAAAGATTAATCAGCTTCAGAGAGGCAGTAGTTGCACCTCAACACAGATATCTTCTTTGCCCTTGACAGCGCTGTGGGAGGAAGCAGTGCCAGGCAAGGTGGGCGGCATCAGACCTGTCAGAGCATCACTGATGATGTTCGTTTCATCATGGGATTTGACCATGTAACAGAGAGCAACAGCAGGATGAATACAAATAGGCTTGATCATGTCTTGTATCGAAAGGCACCTGGAGCTATAATCCAGGATGCACACTAAAGGGTAAATACCTCACTGATACTGAGGATGTCTATAGTTTTGGAATATTCTATAATGTTTTATTCTTACTGCAGGCAGTGAAAAGATCATCTGCCAATTTGCCAGGTTCCTGTGATAACATGGATGTGACAAGCCACTGGAATTTCATGTCTACTGTAAAATATATATCCTAGTAGTTTATAATTAATCCCTTCATATGAGACCAATAACGCATTTCAGTGTTCATTCATTTTTAACTCCTTCTGTCTTTCCTGTTATGGTTCAGTTGTGCTCCTTATTTCCTTGCTTTGTGTTACCAGAGAGGAAATAAAAAGAAAAAAATATACAAAAAGGTTTGACTGTCAGGGCTTTTTTTTCCTGCAGGGGGAAACATATGATTTCTGCCAAGGAGCTGTCTTTGTTAGAGAAGTGTAGTGCCTTTGTTTGGTTGACTGTTCCTGTAAACTGCCATTTGTTGATGTTTTTCTCTTCCAGGTAGTGGGAGAGTGGCGCTTTAGCAAGATCCACTGTGACATCTTTGTCACTCTGGATGTGATGATGTGTACAGCCAGCATCCTCAATCTCTGTGCTATCAGCATTGATCGGTGAGTTTGCCACTGCACGGATTGTTTGGTCCTGTCTGTCATGGTTCCAACATGGATTTTCAATGGAAATCTTTAGCTCCTGGATAACAGATGAGAAGTACTACCTTTTAAGTGCATGAGCACCAAAGCATACATACATCTATTTACAGACTAAATTACTTTTTCAGACATGGATTTCACACCATCCAGAACATATTTATTTTCTGAATGTTTATCTGGAAGTGCAACACTTGTCCTTATTACTGGCCACCAGATGTTCCGGGGTTATAAACATGAATCCCTCAATATTACAAATTGGAGCAATTTTGGAACTGAAAAGTGTAAATAAACTAATGAACTCTATTAACACACTGTTATAGACATGTGTAGAGTATAAAGCAAACCACACAGTAGCCATGTCTTTCACATCAGTCACAAAAGTGTAGAAACCCTTAAAATGATTCCACATTCAGAAAATGCAACCTAAATGCATATGCGATCAAAAATGCATACTTCAAAAGTAGGTGTTCTGCAGTAGTCAAGAAAACATGTAATCTCATATTAAGCACCCAAGTGTTAAAAGATTACAAATGTCAGAGGTTACTCTCATGGGATGAGGTGTAAAACTAAGATGTTAGGTATTAAATCAGGCAGGTGATGACTAGCCAATTCAACAAAAATGGCAAAAAATAAGGATAAAGATCAACTATTTATACAGTGGTAAACATTATATTGAAAAAAAATGTCATTTTTATATGATTTTAACTAGTGTCTCAATTGGTATACTAGCTGCATTGCTTTGGTCTGGAACACCGCCATGCTAAATTGCAAGGAAATAAATGAAGTCATTTCATGAGTCCAGCCTATATAACTGATTTTGAAAGTAGTTCTGGTCACTGTGATGTATTTTCAGTCATTTAAAGGGATAAGAAGGAGGCACTGTGGCTTAGTTTTTAAAAGTGCCTGTCTTGTAAACAGGAGATCCTGGGTTTGAGTCCCAGCAGTGCCTTATTGTACACTCACAATACAAAGTGTTGATGCGTCATGGCCAATGAACACTAACTTAATGACGTTAAGAAAAGAAAATACTGTACAGTTTCAACATACTGTACTTTTCTTCAGATTTTTCTCGACTTTACATTCTATAGCATGGATCACTAACTACAGATGCAGTAATGATGACTTAGTAGTAACATACAAAGATGACAGATTATTTAAACAGAGGTTAAAAATCCTCTAAAGAGCATCTTAATAACTTTAACTTTCAGTAATAAACTACATTTTAATTTGAAAAGATAAAGACAAACAAATAGAGCCCATGTTATGCAGTTACAGGTTTATAATCTTATGTTTTTATGGTCTACTTCAATATAGTTTACATGCTAACTCATTATTTTTCTCATACTGTCCACTGCTGCAGCACCTTTGTCTGAAACGCTTCATTTTAGCTCCTATTGTTTTAAGGCCTCCTTCCTAAAAAACGATCATTGTCTCAAATGATCGGTTAGCTGGCCCAACTAAAGCAAGGAAATGCTGGTTATATCCTGTTACCCCACATCTACTGAATATGGTGACGTACCCCTAACAGAAGCAGCTCATTCTTAGTTTAAGGGTATGTCAAACTAAATACAAGACATCATGTAAATGTGTTACACAATGACATAGATAAATGATGAAAGTAAAACCTGGACTTCAAATGAGGTCTGTAAAGCAGGTAAGAAACAATGTTTTCTGTTGGGAAGAATTACTCCCTTTGGTGTGGACTTAAGATCTTATAAGTTTGCAAACCCTTCACACTGTCAAGAAAGCTGTAATACTCTAAACCACAGGGAAAACACTCTTTGAAGAGTAAAATAACAGCCGCTGCAAATCTTGTTTTTGCTGATCTGCAGTACACTGTGTCACTTTGGAGGTGTGGTGTGCAGATCGGCACAAACTTGTGACAACATGCTGGTGTAGTGAGACTTGGCAAGTTTCAGCAAATGCAGTAAAACAACACACGTTAAGGTTGACGTGACCACATTAATCACAACAGCATTAGAAGACTAAGTGAGGTGACATTGAGGATCTCAGAGTCTGTATAGGAAAAACTAATAACCATGATCATTGCTTCACTTTAACTACATGCTTATTATTGCAACCACAGCAAAGTTCCTCTAAACCAAATTAAGAAACAAATTCAAGTTGTGTTTGTTTCTGAACTTCTCCTGTGCTAATATGGGTTGTATGAGAGAGCAGAGACTAATCTAAACAGCTCATATGGTCATTTAGGTTACGGAACTTGTTGGTATGTAAAAACCCTTGAGACATGCTATATGAGTGCAGAGGAACTCTGTTAATCTATAATGCAAACAATAGTTATTACTACTTATTTTTTGGCCACTTTGAGGCAATGGAATCAGTAACGCAGTCCATCTGTCTGCAGTTTGGTACTAAACTGATAGCACAAAGTGGATTTTTTAGAGCCTGCTTGCTGAAAAAAAGCTTTATTCTGCAGCGGAACACTTCACAATGAGAGCAATGAGAGTAAATCAAACAATATCGTTGTGGGTCAGAAAGCCAAAATAATGAGCTGGAACATGGTGAAATGCTCCACAGAGCTGAGAGGATGAGGGAGTCTGGTAATAATTCTCTATGGGGATGTCACTACAAGCAGCTCCATGCACATAAACTTTCATCTAATTTATTATTAACAATATTTATTACTGCGGCTTTAAATCAATAGACAAATGAGCAATTAAAAATACGATGTGGGTACATTACCATATACTGTATCTTGTCTCATGTACAAAGTAAATTCACTTTTTTTAGTGCAGTAACCGGCATGAAGACTTGGTGATTAAGGGCACTTTGTCAGTTTAAGTTAAGACAAAAGAAGCAGAATTACACTGAGACACTGTTCATTTAAAGAGCATGTAAAGCTCAAGCTTTCAATTTTAAAACTGTAGGAAGTAATCATGTAATGTTGATGACCAGAATACTGTATGTGTTAGAAGTCTAAAGAGTGTCAAGGGCATAACAATCCGTATATTGTCATTTTATAGAATTCTCTCATGTTTAATTTTACATGATTTTCTGCTCGGCTGCATTTTAATCTTAAATCTGTATGCAAAATTAATATCCACCGTGGTCACACATGGACACAATTTCAGCTCCTATTGAATGAGGCAACTGATTTGGAATGAAGACGAGTCTAGTATCTGGAGAAATTAATCTGAATAATCTCATTTTAGATCATCATTTGTGTTTATTGTAAATAAATGTAACAAGGATGCCGGAGAGGAATAGCATCCAAATTTACATTTAAATATTATTTATGTGACTTGCGCCGGCTTGCTGCATGCTTGTGAATACTAAAAGAGAATGAGAGTGAGAGAATCAAGAATCACTTTACCTGGCTTTAATGCATTCCAGGGCGCAATCATATGGTGTTGATTCAGATAACAACCATAGAGAAATGTGTTTCCTTTCATTAATTCAGCAGTTCTATGCAGCATCGCAATTTATACATCAAAGTATTTTTTCTTGCTCTGCTAACTTCGCTCTTATTCACTAATGTGGAGCAAATTGGAGGTTGATCAAATTATGGGCTCTATTTTTGTGAGTCTGCAAATGCGACACACTCTTGTTAGAGGGATGAATCCATTATTAGCAGCTCGAGTTGAGTCGCCTTCCAACAATGGCCATTCAGAATCAGCCGTGCCCTTGCTCTTTACAGCCAGACGACTAACGGGCCTCGGACAAAACTGTTTTCGTGTAGGAGGTGATATGAATGTACACATGTCAAGAATTATTCCAGAGAACTTCAATTATGTTTGCCAAATAGCGGGCTTTTCGTAAGTTCAATAGGATATCAGTTCTCCTTAATAATGCTCCTGGTGAGTCATTATCTGCAATGCATTTTTTACTAGACATAATGTCAGGGCAGTTAGCCTTCAGCTTTAGAAACACATAGCAAGCATTTTTTGCGTTGCTAAAAAAAATCTTTAGTTTTATTTGAGTGCATTCACACATTACTGAAAATTTTGTGCTATTTTTGTGTTAGATTTAATGGCTGTTCCAGTAATTATTAATGAAAGACTTTGGTATTGGTTGGCAGTCCAAAAGGAATCCAAGGCATTCTAAATTTCAATCTAAAAATCACTTATGGGCAGATAAACCCACAAAAACCCAGAGACTCTTCGTCAGGTTATAGTCTGTTAAAAGTGTTTTTATGATTACATCAAACTGAATCTCTCTCTAACTGTCCCATTATGGGACATGACATGTAATTATCATAAATCTAAAAAAAGGTTTTGGTGTTTCGCTTTAAGAAAGGATGTCCTGAGAGTTTATCCCATGTCTCCAATTATTTGAGCTGTTTAAACAAGGAATCTGTGTAGAATCACCTTGAAATGTGGTGCGCAGAAAGCATAGACACTTGATGCAAGGTTTCACACATTGATTAACAACCATTAATCTAAAGCAGCACATATTCTCCCTTTACTCATATTAAAATTACAATGTGATGTGAAAATAGATGTACCCAAAAAGATACCCAAGTTATCAATAGAGACAGCATTTAAACCAGGTCTATTTTATTACTATTTTAACCATGCAAGTACAATGGCAAGTGCAAAACGTTAAGTCTCGTTTGCACAGGCCCTATAGGTTTCTCTAAATGTGCAGTTTGGGTTCACGAGTGCAGCAGCTGGAAAAGCACGAGGGCTTGATGAAGTGGATTTTAAATCAGATGGTGCGGTGATTAGTAAATATACTCTCAGCCAGTCACATCCCCGGTCTCATTGCTCTGAAACAGCTGTGCCAGTCACAGTGACACACGACAACAAAAGCTCAACGAATGGAAAGATGCGTCTTCCAGAATTTATATTGAAATATTGATTTATTTCTTAATTCTCACTTCATAAATAGTCACATCATTTTGTAGAATGTGGTACAGCAGAATTTGCACCTTTTCAAGAACAAAATATGAAACCACTTTTACTAAAAAGTTTACTGCAATCTGATACCTCCCACCCTAAACAGAATATTAATAACTGACCGGTCTGCTTCACATGTGGCTATTTTCAAGCGACATGGTGTTATTTTCAGGTGATTTAATGGAGGTAAACGCAGATGAAGACTGTGTATAGTAGCACTGCACTCGCAGAATTCCTATATTCAGAGCCCACAGATTTATCAACAAGTCCATCCTGCTGCCTTCAAATGGCTGCAGGGATTTAACAAACTGGAGGAGAAACATTTCACACAGGATAAAACAGCTGTGGACAAGAGATACTATAAAAAGCACGCATATGAACTCGAAGATAAATGTGGAGTGATTTCTGTGAACTCTTGCAGAAAACCGCTACAAATGTTATTCTTTGTGCCAATTTAAACACATCCACTGATGCATAATTAATTAAAATTCACATTTTTAACATTTACTTTATGTATTATGGTTGCTCTTATTGTCACCTGTGATGTTGTGCCAGAAACAAAGACTAGTTCGGAGATGCCTATTCTCAACACAAAGACTGAGTCACATTTTCCACCAAAATACCAACAACCCCTTATTGCGCCGCCTCATTTTAATTAGCCTTCCACCTGTTTGCGCCTGTCCGCCCACATGTGCACCTGCGCCTGTCACCAAAATACCAGACTGATGAGAAAAGTACATCTCCAGGTCAGGAAATTACCAAATTGTCTGGAAATACCCATAACATCTGATTTTTATGTATAAAAATACACAAAAAAAGACAATTAATGAAGGAAATCTGATTTAATATAATCTTCAAACATGCACAGGCAGACTTGTGGTGCACTGTCACTTTTAGTTTAATGTGTTGCCATGGCAGTGGCATGATAACACGGAATAATGAAGTTAACTTAAATTAAATTGATTATCCACTGCATTTTTTTTATAAAGACATCTTTTTAGAATAGCCTCTGAAAAGGCACTTGACATTTTGTCTAAAGTCTTTCAACCCAGATAATGCGGAAATCGATGAATGAGACACCGTAAAAAGCCACGCATCTCCTGGTGATTGCAGCAAGCTCACTAATAAGGTCAGCCACTGTAGCAGGGTTAAATGTTAAGGTCTTTTCTTCAAGAAACTGGGGAGGAGGGGAAACATAATCTGCCTAACAGTATCTTATTTTCATGTGAACCGAAGCCTACAGCACGTAACTGTCTCCAAAGGGCCGGTCCACCATCAGGAAGACTCTGATCCAAAATGACAGGCAACATTTCTTCTTTAACCCACTTGTAGGCTTCATGTCCTCTGTTGTGCTTTAAGCTAAAATATCCATCGATGAAGAAACAGAACTGGAAACAGAAAGGAGGGTACACTTAGATAAGATTTAAGTGTATGCAAACATTTAGTTGAGCTCGTCATACGTGGCTGGTGTCTTGCTTGCAGAAAGGTGTTATTTTATGCATTACACAAAATTTGACATTGATGAAAAAGGTGTCATGTTCTCATGCATTCTAACCATACATTTTCTCCACAGTTACACAGCAGTTGCAATGCCAATGCTGTACAACACTCGCTACAGCTCCAGGAGACGGGTCACAGTAATGATCTCGGTGGTGTGGGTACTGTCTTTCGCCATATCATGTCCTCTATTGTTTGGCCTGAATAACACAGGTAAGAGAAACTACAACACACGTCTGCTCTACAGAAATGCTCTTTTCATAGACAGACTATATTTGCAGTGGAATGGTGTTGCAATGCTGCATGGTGCACTGTGTTATTTATCGACACATCCACAACACAGTGCAGACATTATGTATTTGTAGATTTAGATGTAGGCTTTTTAAACGCTTTACCACTTAAGCAGAATGTCAACGTCAGTATTCAATTACAGCCACAGCACAGTACAGCACTGTATTACTAAATATAGATTCTATTAACAGACAATCGCTACCTTTTATGAAGTTTTGTAAAGACTTATCCATGCCAGTAGACTACTTCCTCCTACTTGAGGCTTGCACCTAACTGGAAGGAGCTTTAGGTAGCTTATTCCTCAGAAGAGGTACTTTAATAGAGGATTGCTGTCACAGCAGTTCTGATTAAGGGCTTTTACGGAGGAAACCAACTTGTTACTGACCAGCTCCTGTGGCTCACATCCTGTCACTTTGAAGCTTCACTCATCCCTTTGAGTGCCTCGATTTAATGTCGATCCAGCTGGGACTCAGACTTTTCAAAAAAGCGGCAACTGCTGATCTGATCAGTGTGAGCTGCAGGAAGCATGAAAGCGGGAACCACAAAAGAAGCAACCTTTGAGTCTGAACAAATGTCACAACAAATACAAAATACATGCAGTTAATACTTGTTTTCTAAATATAGTGACTCGTGTGTATTTTTAAAATTTTTAACACACAGCACAGCAATCACACATATTTGGGTGCATGTTTATGTAAGTGTGAAGATATGTCTGTCAAAGATATAGACTCATTTTTTAAGGCTTGCTTTTGCTGATTTTATGGTTTAATTTTTTTTATTGTGTAGGTACATTTTCATTTAAGTGTCTTTTAATCTGCCTATTTTGATGTTTTATTCTATTCTACTCTCCTCCATTTTTAAAATGTATTTTACTGCTTTTATGTACATGTATTTTATTTGTTTGTGAAGCACTTTTTGCTCTATTGCTTGAAAAGTGCTATATAAATAAAATTTATTATTGTTATTTTTATCAGGACTAACCATCCAAATTAGGCTTGAGTGTGTTCAAGGATGCAACATAGGGACTGAAGATTAAAGAACCAGTTCAAAGAACATAGTTAAAATTGAAGCAGCAGAGGCCTTTTAGCTCTTAGTGTGAGTCAAGCTTCAAACAGATCTTACATCCCCCATAAGGGAGCAGAATATTACCTGCTGTAAGATGCTGTACTAGAAGACAGAATACTGTTTTCACTGGCCGAGTTGTAAATTTTGTGAACCATAAACTGAACCTCTTTTGTAAAATTGGTGGAGCTCCCCATGAACCAACTGTCAGCCTTATTAGTGCAGATTTAACCTGAACTGCACAATGACGGTGACATATGCAATATATCCAAGGCTTAGGGTTCATCCCCGTCTCTGTGACAACAATTGTTGCATTATCTGGTCTGCTTTTAGGCTGCATAATTCACTTGGTCCACTTTGGTTTTCATTCCAGAAGCTGGACAGACCCATCACCACAGTGTGAGCTGTGGGGTGCAGGGAGTTAATTTTTTCCTCTCAAAATTCGGTGCAAATATGTGTGGCTTTGACAGTAAATCAGCTGATTTCCAAATTAAAAAGCGAACAGTGCCAAGAGTCTAAAACTGGGAAGATATTATCCACACTATTGGCGCCAGAATGAAACCATGTGGCAACATTAAACAGTCATTTTGCAACAGGGTCATAGCCAGGGCAACATTTCAGCTGAGGTCCAGAAGCTTCAGTTAAGTGGATTGTTTTAATAGGTGTTCTTTTTCAACAGTTTTCTCAGGAAAAGTTGAAACATGTAACTTTCTGTGTCACAAAGAAGTATCTCTTGTCAAATTAGCCACCGTGATGTGGATGTTTGTAATATCTGGTACATGGATGTAGGATTTATATAATGTTATACAAGGTGTAAAGTAAGAAGGCTAATATAAAAAGGCCGAATATTGTCATCTTGTATTATAGGTATGTTACAATCAAAATATTTTTTTTATCATATTCTTTTAAAGTGAGTTCTTAAATTAAATGTACCATCTGTCATTAGTGACACAGAGATGTTGCATTGATAATCTACTGAAATCAACTTGTCAAATGGAATCATGTCTGTTTGGGAGCAAACAATTCTAAAAAATATTCTAATAGGATTTTGTGTACCAGAACTGTAGGCTAATTAATCCTCTCTTCTTACTTACTCCGACTCACTTCAAAGGCATTTTTAAGTCAGTGAAGCTTGAGCACTGTACATTATCTGATATAGCAACATATTGTATCTCTGTTGCACAACATTGCACAGGTCATGTTTAAAGTTAATATTTACTAAAAGTAACCAGGTTTTGGTTTTTCAAAAAAGAGAACAATCATAGCAGATACTAAATGTTGCTCACTGTTGGTAGGTTCTCGTTGTTGTTGTACCGGCTGGACAAAAACACAGCATTCATCACAGAAGAATAAGTTCTAATTAGCTGAAATAAGCCATTTTGACCATAAAGCCAACAGAGAATTCCCTCACAAAGGTTTGCTGTTCCAGTCTGTGCTCTACCATTAACCCAGTAGATGCACTGAGATTTATAGCAATGTCAAAACACTGGAGTTCTCTAAATGAAATCAAATTTATTCATACACACATATAATGCAAAATGTCAGCCTGAGAGGGAAAAAACATTACCAAGGTCCAGACCTCGCCGACCTCACAGCTATCTTCGGGGGCGCTTCAATGTGTGGGGAGTGTAGAAGTGATTACATTTTTAGATGCATTTTCAAGTGAATAAAATAACCAAGCAACTCTTTAAAAAAAAAAAAAACAGTCAAACTAAGGTTCCCATTTCAAGTTTTCCTGGAGGCATAGTGGGGAAAAAAACAGCAAAACTACAAACACGCACAGAGAAAGAGAGATTTTTTTTGGAGGAACAGAACGTGCAGTCTGAAGTCTTTATTCCCTCTGTGCTTATCTCCACAGCTACTCGTGATGAGTCTCTCTGTGTCATCGCCAATCCGGCCTTTGTGGTTTACTCCTCCATTGTGTCCTTCTATGTTCCCTTCATCATCACTCTGCTGGTTTATGTGCAAATTTATGTGGTCCTGAGGAAACGCAGAAAACGTGTAAACACAAAGCCCAAGCAGCGAGTCTGTCAGGCTGCCGACCCCGATGCAGCCACTTCGCTGAAGGTGAGCTGCTGCAGCAACATAGCTCCTGTTTATTGCCAGTACTTTTATGACCTCAAAATGAAACTAGAATTGACTTACACCTTTATTATCCGAGAGCTCTGCGTCTTTCTGCACTTTTTAAACATTTTTAGAATTTATTTTTCAACCAGTTGGGGACAAAATTCTTCCTTTGCCTTTTGAATTCAATAGTTTTTCATGAAAATACAATCAATAAATCTCCCAACCCAATTATACTTGATGGTTTTACGGGCAGGTATTCTATTACATAGCAACACACTATGAAGGGAAATACTCAGACAAGAAGAGGATTGATTTTCTTTGAGAACACCAAGGATAAGATTCAACTCAAGGGATCGCAATGGGAAGGCTCAGTGACACCTAAGGCATTTTATTAGTCTTTATTCACCTCCTATGTAAATTTAATGGGACTCCGTAACCAGTTTCATTCAGGAGACCATTTTCAATCTTTATGTTACATTAACTGACACATTTCACTGTCAGAAGCCGTCACGCAACACTAACTATGATAGCCCAAAATGACCTTTTGCTTTTCTCATTATTGATTTTCCTGACATTGTGAAATTCAATGGGCTCTGTACAGGAAGTCGAGTAATGCTCTTGATCGAGTGCACTACATTACTCATGTTTATGCAACGCTTTACGCTGTGGTTTCAACCATTATACGGCAACATATTGACTGATTATGTGCATAATCTTTACCAAGTAATAGTGCATAATTTTGCCAGAGTCTGCCTTATATTCTTAAAGGTCAGGTGAGCTGGTGTTATACTAGTGAAATGATCTCAGGTGACAGTTTCTTACACTGTCAGGGTAATAGATTTGGTTTTCAGCAGCAACTCTACCTGCAAATCAGATTGTTGATCAACAGTCTTTCTGTGCCAGAGCTCAGTGTTGCCTCATTCGACCCAGTAGTCAGTGGGACCTGTGCTGCTGTGCTTAGACAGCCCTTTTGTCAGTTGCTTTGACATTGTACCCCCTCCTTGCCTGACACAGCTGTTTTCCTTTCAGGATAAGTGCACTCATCCAGAGGATGTGAGGTTGTGCACAATGATTGTTAAATCTAATGGGAGTTTTCCTGTCAACAAAAAGAAAGTGGTGAGTGTTCTTTTTTTTGTTATTTTTATTACATCTTTTTTCTTCTCTCTACAACTTTAATTGAAGAAAAAATATTTGTTTCTCCCAAAAAGATTTAGCAAAGTGTCACCTTGAATTGTTATTCCATTTCTTAGAGAAAATAAAGCTTTCACCTTTCTGCTTCAGTGAGGACACTACAGCTAAAATAAAGAGTCAAACTGGGACTCATTTGTTAAATATTCATGACCTGTTATTTTAAGTCACCCTTTAACCTAAATCAAAACTGACATCAAATCCATGTTTTCCTGCTGGTCCTGATTTTGTTCAGATATTCATCAAAGAAGTAGTGAATGAGGGGGAAGATCTGGAGCTGGATGAGCTGAACAACAGTGGCAGCAGCCACAAGCAGAAGCAGCAGACACAGTGCGCTCTGGGAGACACTCCGGCCACCAGCAACCAGCAACTGATGCCTAGCAAGGCTAACGCGAGCCCCACCTCCACACCTCCCACACCGCCTGAGGAAGGCCAGAAAACAGAAAAGAACGGTGATCCTACCAAGGAGGCCCTGGGGGATCCAGCACCCATTGTAGCGAAAGCCTTCCAGACACAAGCCTTACCCAATGGCAAGACTCAGACTTCTGTGAAAACCTTGAGCAAGAGGAAGATCTCCCAGCAGAAGGAGAAGAAGGCGACTCAGATGTTAGCCATTGTCCTTGGTAAGGGGGTTCACTCAACACTGAAGTTTTGTTCCCATATTTTGCATGCGGTATGAAAAGTAAAATGAAATGCTATTTTAATTCATTTTTTAAGTTCAACTAAAAAACTATATTCTGTTATCATCTTTGAACATGCAAAACACCATGCAGTGATCACAGCATCAAATCAGTGAGAAACTCTGCTCAAACTCATCAAGAACAAAAGTTGTTTCTTCTGTTATTTTTCAGAACTCAATCGAGTAATGTGCAGTCTGTTCTTTTTTCTTTTCTTCTTCTTCTTTTTTTTTACACAAGCTCCCATAATAGGTATTTGGCTCCCTTTGCATGTATCTCAAATTTTCTGATAGCACCTAAAACAGAACTTGCAAAAGAAATCAGGCAGTGATGCAACAGACAGAAATCATCCTGATACTTCACAGTCCGACGCCCTCGTATCTCATCGTATTTAGGTCTATTATCAGAGCCTCATTCTTTCCTCCCTTTTCTCTGTCCTTCTCTAATACTTCCATTTTTTTCTTGTATCTCCTCAGGTGTATTCATCATTTGCTGGCTGCCGTTTTTCATCACGCACATCCTGAACACCCACTGCACCAAATGCAAGGTTCCCGCAGAGATGTATAATGCTTTCACTTGGCTGGGCTACGTGAATAGTGCTGTAAATCCCATCATATACACCACCTTTAATGTCGAGTTCAGAAAAGCATTCATTAAAATCTTGCACTGCTAAGCCGCAGCATCACTTATCTGATCAGACTAAGGGAGGAGTGATAAATAAAAAACATCTCTTCTGGCAAATACCTCATCCTGTTAAGGAAAACACACCACGTGGGGAAACTGCGATCTGCTTTTTGAAGTTACGGAGTGAAGTGACTGAAAAAACTGACGGTGTCTTATGGAAAAGACATGTTGGCTCTATATGTGAATTGTTCGTGGAGTCCTGTTCTCCAAATCATTGAATGTAAAACAAGAAATGTCTGTAACAATGACCTGTTTCATGGGGGTAAAAAAGTAACATTGTTCTCTAAAAATCATTGTGCTTGTCACGTGAGGAGCCATCTGTGTATAATTACACACATTCAAGTTGCAAACTGCTATTTATTGTGTGTGTACTTTATGTTTTGATGATGGAAATTTTCTGCAAATCTTAAAAGATATCGAGTCAGTGTTTATTGCAGTGTTACAATTGATGCGTCAGCTCTTGAAATCCATCACTGATTGGAATGTGTGTTAAAGGCAGGAGAGGATTTTCGCAATTTTATAAACTGAAGAATCTATTACAACTACTAGTACTACTATTACTATCATTAATATTATTATTTGCTGTATTGTACATAGTTTTTTTTCTTAACAAATTAACTGTGAATATTTGCCTGCAATGGAAATGTGATGCATGCTACACTGCTCCTCTACTTGACTTTTCATGAAATGTATGTTTAACAAAAAATTGCAAAAGATCTCCAATAAATGAAGTTAAGATACATCGTTAAGTGCCACATGAATATCAGTGTTCACTGTGTGTGTAAACAGATACACCCAGAAATGACTCGTCATTATTCAGCAGCTTCTCCCAGGATTGGTCTGCAGTTTGAGTAATGTTGTTTACTGGAAGTGAGTCTGAGCAGTGCTGCAGTGGAGTCGTTCCATAGCAAACTAATGACCTGTATGTGGACTTTGCAGCTTCCAGGTATAATCATGTGGATGTGTATAACCCCGGAGGCCACTCCCCGGAGCCTCCACTGAGTAAGAATGAGGAGAACTTGGCAAAACTGGAATAGTTACAGCAATACATCTAGTGTGTGTTGGTTCAGGTGACAGATGTTTCATTATGTTCAGTTTAAAGACATCAACAAAAGACATTCATGTTTGGATGCATACCAGCCAGGACTCTGTAGTTTTAGTGAAATCACAAAACCTTATGTTCAAATATAGACAAGAAAATCAAGTCATAAAGTGGAATGTTTGTGGGAATCAGTGTGCAAAACAAAAGCACATCTTTCTGCTTCTCAAAGCGCTACAACACTATAGAATGCTCCCTTTAAAATATATATATATAGATATGTCTATGTATAATATATATGTTTCAGGTCCAAACTTGCTCTTCATTAGATACAGAGGTGTGAAACTGACTCAGGTGTGTGCCACTGAATAAATAGTCTCACCCAGGGGAAGTGTGATGAATGTAATCATACTACCAACAAACAGTAAAGTGGGAAAAGAGGATTTAAATTTAAATATAAGATCAAAATGAAACCCCGTCTGATACGTCACACCATGGAAGCTTGTGTTACCTTACACCTTGTCCACACTGATACAGATATTTTACAAAACAAACATTTTCCTCTACATTTAGGCACTCCATCCACACACGGAAGTCTTTATGTACATTTTTAAAGTCTTCGCCTCATGTGTATCCATGTGGAGAGTTTGGGAAGCAGTGATGTTAAGAGATGTATTCCTATTAAAGCTTTGTGTAATGAGATTGTGCCTCAGTTAACTGCAGCGGTGGATATGTAGCTTTTTTACCATTTCGGAAATTACAAGTTTGCAATTCGACTTTGCACTTCTGCAGCACACACAAACCTCTGCTTGTGTTGTGCCCTCTACTACTTGGTACACAGCAGCTGTGGTATGAAGTCTGCGAGAAATGATGAAATGACACTGTTTTCTAATATTTGGTGTATGATTGATATGGACTGGTTGGGTCTGCTTATTAGAGCGTTTGTAGTTGTTTTTGAGTTCTTGTGTGTACAGAGATATTTTGTAAAATGATGGCTGTGTGGACACAATTTAAACAAAAATCTATATCCATATCAGTGTGTACAAAGCCTTACTTAATCTTCTTTGCATTCATGTGACTTTATTCATTGGCTTTATTCCTTTAATTGTTCTCATGCGTACTTATTCATTTGTTGTTATTTATTCAGCAACACATACCTGAGTCAGTTTCATACCTGTGCACCTGATGAAGAGAAAATATGGGCCTGAATTGTGGTATTTTTTGTAATAAAGTTGACTTTACTTTGAAGGGCACATTCTGTTTTTGTGAGTCATTGGGAAACAGAATATTTGTGAGAACCACGGTTTGCCTGCAACCTGTAGTGTGTGTGCGCGCGTGTGTGTGTGTGCGTGCGATAAATAGACAAATAGAAACAAACGATTAAAATAAAAATGCCCTATGTGGTGTCATGCATATGTATACACATTGCGAATAAGAACACAGTAAGTGGACTGAGAGCGCCAGGTCTTGAACAACAATGCGAAAGTGTAATGTCTATGTCGTGGCTGTGAAATGCAGTCTTTACCCACTGACGTCTCTTTCAATTCAAGCTTAACATCTGTCTTTGTGATAACCAAAGTCAGACCAAAGGTGATCCAGCATTGCATCACTTTCAGGAAGAAAAAAAAAATCATAACAGCAAGCTAACTTGAAGGGCAAGCGCCAGCAACAACATGATATTAAGGTTCAGTTGCAGTTAGCAATTCCCAGCTTGTGACAAATGTAGCAGAATGAAAAGCTCTTGCGTTTCAAGGCAATTCATCACTTGTGGTGAGTGCTGCAGCGTCTGGCTGCTTACTGGATACTCAGGAAAGGTGGGTTCACCTGTTTTTGTTGCCATATCGTGTCTGAAGACCTGTCATCTTTCTGAAATGTAAAGAACTTGCTCTAGCATAGAAATGAGTGCTTGTAAGGGTGAATGCTGCTTCTATTTATTTTCCTTAGATAATATTGTTTGGAGGTAATACATAGAATTGTACTGCCTTTGAGGGATTAAGTTGGCAATTAAAAAGAGTAGCAATTAGCCTCAAGAATGGGAACAGATAAAAACAAGCTACCATTGTTAAGTCCAAAGTAAAAAGACAAAACATGTCACCTCCCAACACTTAAAAAGCTGACCTTTTAAACCACAAAGCTGCAGTTTTAAGGAGGTTTATGAGCTTTTTTTGTGAGCTTCAGAGGTTATCTCCACTGCAAGAGAGTGAAAAAGCATATTCCCAAACTGTTAAACCATTCCCTCAATTAAGCACACAGATTAGCATTTACAGTGTAGTTGTAACAATGCACAGGGAATTAAAACTGTTCTAAATTCCTGATTGCAGCCAAAAGTTTATCTTTTTTAATTTCCTTGTTTCTTCATCACACAACAACAGAATCAATAAAGAGAGTGTTTTGTCAGTTTCCCTGCGTCCCTCCAGGCAGCAGCTGACTGATGTGAGGCACTTGGTGACACAGCTTAATGGACTTGCACCATCTCCTAGGACATTTGGATTTTTTTTGCCCTGTGGCCAACACTGTCAGAGCGAGGTTATTATAGAAGGACTCTGACACAGTTTTTTTTAAACATAACGACAAGAAAAAAAGAATTATTTCTCTTAGCATGTCTAATGAGATCCGCTTTAATGTCTGACATTCCAGTATAGCTGCTCCATGTCACCAAGATAAATCAAACTAATTTACGTGTACAAAGTCAGTTTGTACAATTCAGTCATATGTAATCCTCTTATAGCCACGCTGATGTGCCTGTTTTACTGGCTCAGATCCATACGTGATCCATGTGTATTTTCTCAGCTATATATGGATCTTCCATAGTCCTGTGCGACACATGTATATATAATATTCCCATAACATAATCCCTCAGGGGATTTTTCCCACGCCAACATACTGGACCTGCACCAATCATGTCTGACACACGCTGTGTGTCGACACCATTTCTGTCTTCATAACAGTTACTGAATCATTTTAATTAGCAGATGTGCTGCTTAAATATTATCAAGTATTATTATTTATGAATGCTGTTAATTCCCTTCCTGTCATTTAGCTCACATCAACCATACAGTGCCCGTAAAACTATAAGATAGTCTTATTATACAGCCCATAGACTCAATTTTTTATCCGATTAGGCTTTTGAATGTTTTTCTGTTTTATTTCTTTTAAAGCACTGCTTTATATGTGTGGTGTCTTGTTGAGTAGGTAAAACAACACATAATTTGACATACGTTGACATACCACGGTTAGTAATTCATGGTAAGTGAATTACATACAGTAGATTATCTTGTGAAACTGGCACCTGTCAGGAGGTCGGATATATCAGGCGGAAAGTGAACATTCAGGTGTTGAAGTTGATAAGTTGGAAGCAGGAAAAACAGACAGCCCAAAGATCAGAGTGACTTTGACGAGGGCAAAATTGTGATTGCTAAATGACCGGATCACAGTATCTCCAAAACAGCAGGTGTTGTGGTACGCAGTGGTTAGTACCTACTAAAAGAGGTACAAGGTAGGATAACTGGCAGTAGAGTTATGGGGGCCCAGGGTTTACTGATGCACGCTGGTCTGATCTCACAAGAGCTACTGTTGCACAAATTTCAAATGAACTTAATGCTGGGTGTCAAAGAAAGGTGTAAGTACACATAGCTGACCTGTGTCCACCTCCCAGAGTGGCTGTCTTGAGCACATGGGTATCAGAACAGGACAATGGAACAATGGCAGAAGGCAGCCTGCATCGGCAGATCAATCATGTTTTCTGTTGCATTATGAGGACATCTAGAGATGGGTGCTTGTGTGCCAGTTACTTGGAGAAGAGGTGACAACAGATGCACTGTGGGAAGAAGGTAAGCTGACAGAGGCAGTGTAACGCTTCAGGCAATGTTCTCCTGGGAAACCTTGGGTTTTCATGTTACTTTGATATGTACCGCCCACCTAAAAATTGATGCAGATCACGCACAATCCTCCATGGCAGCAATATTCCCTGATAGCAGTGATGTCTTTGATAATGTGCACTGCCACACTCAAAACACCTTCAGCAAGAGTCTGAGGAACATGACAAAGAGCTCAATGTGTCGAACCCAGATCACAATCTGTGGGATGCGAAAATGAGTCTGATCTGCCTCACAACTTCCAGGGCCTAAAGGATCTGATAACACAGAACACCTTCAAAGATCTTCCTGAGAACAAATCAGAGCTGTTCTGGTGGCACGATGAGGACCTACACAGATAAAATAAAGCAAGGGGGCTTTTAATGCTGATCCATGTATATCTGAATTTAGCATCAGTAAAAAATTAACTGGAGATATAAATATGAATTTATGTATAATTAATTGCATCCTAGTGTAAACACAGTGAATAAAAGGCACACATACAATAATCTGCACTGACAAAAAGGCATACAGAAATGCTACACAGCCTAAGCATCCTAAATGGTGACCCCTCACAGCGCAAAAGAACTTTAATTTTAATGCAGTCTTTTTGTATTCATTCTTTTGTGCCAGTCTATAAACAGTCATGATTTTAATCTCTCCTTTTTCATTGTTGCTGCAGGGCTGCGCCATGTTTCTGATTAAATTTCTGATTATATCAGAGAGAAATGCCTGAATGCCGGCCAGCTGGTCACGGTGTCATTCCTTCTGCAGACCCAAAGGGCTCCAGTTCAAGGATCACTGATATACTGAAGTTTCATTCTGCTTGGTGTTACCCACAACACAGTTAATCCACACACCCTTGCTCTTCCCCATCAATCTGGAATGTTTCTTAATACTTGTGGCATGACACATGGCCAAGCAGTGGTGCTCACTACAGATTTAGGAGGTTACAAACCATATCACTGATTCCGCCATAAGAAATATCACAGACAGTGTCAATAACCAATGATGTAACCTTGGCAGTCAGCTGTGCATGAATGGAGATGTGGCAGTATGAAACATGAGATCTCACAGGAGAGATTTCATGTTATGTCCGTCTTCGTCCTCCTCTCTCTTCAGTCTCCAGTGGGTATTTTCTCTCATCACCTCTGTGCAATTTCCAGCTCTGCGGAGATTAGTGACAGGCATGTCCAAAAATAGTTCCAGAGGTTGCACAGTTGAAACAGCGGTACTGTTGTGCAGGCTGCATGTTTGAGGAATAAGAGGAATCTTAATTAACTGAATCATGATAGCGGTCTTGCATTATTAAAATCTTGTGATACCTATCAGATGAGTCTTTAGGTGTGATTACTGCTGGACCATCAGCCAGCAGCTTTCATTCTCTGCCGACGTAGAGGCGAGGAACGCTCTAAATAATATCTGTTCTTTCTCCAGCCTATTTCTCCAAAACATAACTGAGCTCCCTTTAACATCTATCTGAGATTTTAAATATTTTCTCATACTTTTTAAATGCAGCTCCGGGGAAATAGCTTTACTCTCGTCTCAGCCCATTCCCAGTTTAAGATTTTAAATAACATTTCTGGAGAGAATCTAGTAACAATTTTCCTTGGTAACGTGTCCATATGGGGTTTTCATGTGGTAGAAGAACCATTATGAGATAAGCAGTCTGTCAAACACAAATTTAGACATCCAGGGGCTTCATACATAACAAACCTAAGGAACTGATCCTGTCAGCTTGTAGTCTGTATGACCTTCAGAATTAGTTTCCAGCACTAACATGTACAGCTGAATTACTCCAATATTACAACTTGCCATTGTGTAGAGTAGTTTTACAGTGACTGAGCAGAGTCTGCACATTATAGGGAAAGCAACAGTGTAAAATTACATCTAAGATATTTCAGTGCATGAAGGAACTATTTTTAAAGATAAACTTTCTGAACATATAACTAAAACACACACGGTTGAGTTTTTAGGGCTTGAATCAACGACCAGAGAATTAGTTTAAAATTCTCTTTCTTTCTTTGACTGCACTGATCTTTAGTTGTCTGAAATAATCAGCTCTTCATCTAAAGGTAAGATCCAAAAGAAACTGGACTGGCTTATGAATGAGCCTGTGTGATATTAGAAATTTGTCTTGGGGTATCAAGTTCAAGTCTCGACTGCAAGTTGTCAGAGTTGTGTCTCTTCCAAAATCTACATATAAATTATAGTTTCACGTTAATTTATCACAAATTACACTGGTCTACAAGCAAAATGCTTCCAGGATAAAAGTAAATTTGGGTGACTAATAAATAAAAATTAAATCAAAAGTGATAATTGGCAATAGTTGGCAATAGTATTTGAAATTCTAAGCAAATTAAAGAGAGAAGGGATATTAATCAAAATGAACTGTTTGTCTCTGAGCTACCATTCCTACCTCAAAACACTGTCTGCACATTAAAATACTTCCATGTTGCCCAGAGTTTTGACAGAACATGCTCTGTTTGACATATTTGCAGAAATCTGTGTCGTGGAAGTGGACAAATTGCATTCATGTAGAGACATTTCATGAGTGGTGTAACACATTAATTTATGCATGGATCTTTCTGTGTGGAGTTTGCATGTTCTCCCTGAGCGTGCGTGGGTTTTCACCGGGTACTGTGGCTTCCTCTCACAACCCAAAAACATGCTGAGGTTAACTGATGATTCTAAATTGTCCATAGGTGTGAATGTGAGTGTGCTTGGTTGTCTCTATGTGTAGCCCTCCAATAGACCGGCGATCTGTCCATGGTGTCCCCTGCCTTCGTCTGAGTGACTGGGATAGGCTCCAGCTCCCCTGTGACCCTACAGAGGATTAGGTGGTGTATAGATAATGGATGGATGGATGGATGGATTGTCGTTGACTGCTGTGTCACAGAAAAAAGGTTCAGAGTTTGAACCTGTTGGTCGCCAGGATCATTTTCTGTGTGACTTTACATATTCTCGCTGTGTAACATGCATTTTATGCTAATTGGTGAATTTAAATGGGTCATAGGTGTGAGTGTGAACATGCGCGGCCGTCTGTCCCTACATGTTAATCCTCTGCTGAACCACTGACCTGTCCAGGATGCATCACATGTCAGCTGCGATAGATTCCAGCCCCCCAGGATACGGCAGGTATAACTAATGGATGTATGATAGCTTTATGTTTTATTTATGTCTCTACTATCCCCCAGTATACATAAGTCATACCAGTGTCAGACAGTATTGAGATCGGAAACATGCAAACCTTTCTCTCTTATTTGTCTGTGTATGACTATGAGGCTGTTAAGCAGAAAGGCCTGAGAAGCCTATGAGCACAGAAAAAAACAAAACAAAGAAAAATGTCCTTTTGTGTTTCTCCGGTTATTTTCAAAGTGGACAGGATCATTTGTCTTAGATTGATTTATTATTTTGCTCCTTATTTCTCCTAGGGGCAGGGTTATGAGAAACTGATTGGAATTCAGTAATCTCTAAATTAGAAGATGATTTGTTTCTGATGAGACAGACTATGACGAGCAGCAAAATTTTCCTCTGGGCACACCCAAAAGACCACGTGCCTACTGAAACAAAGTGGCACAATATGGTAATACCTTGTTAAAAAAAAGGAAAGTTTATCTTGAAATGTGAAAGATAAACATCCTTCCTCTATGGCGGCTCAAGAAATAGAATGTCGGAAAAAAGGCAACTTCATACATTTTAGTTCTTCCTCAAATTTACATCTCGTAAAACTTAGAAGCTCATTTCAATGCATGTTTGTTTAAATTGTTGCAATTATTTTTTTGTTAATTTAATAAAATAAAAATAAATATTGACTCTAAAACACTACTACAAAATCATTCAGTGGTAGAGAATTAGTGTGTCAGTTAATTATTTTGTTCATTTACTTAAGCAATCAGCCCCAGTGATTAGAGTTAATGGTTCTACCTTTTATGTGGGAATCTGAGAAATGACAACTAGAATTTTTAATTAAAAAAAAACTATGTTGACAGTTGAGCTTTTGAAATATTTTTGAGCCCGTCATGGGGCTATATTCCAGAAAGTTCCGCCAGCTCAACATGTATCTACCATAAATTAGATGTAAAAATCTATCCACAGTCTGTATCACTTTCCTAGGAAAAAAGTACAAGAGTGAGGCTTTTTTCAGGTTAAAATTACTGCTACTTTACTACTTTATGATTCACAGCACCATCAACCGCGCTAATCTGCAGGTTTTCTGCGTGAAAAAAGGAAGACAGATAAGACGTCCTTGAAAGTGTAATTTGGTGCTCTTACATTATGACTAATGTCTTCAGTAGCAAGTGGATCTCTGGCAGTTCACTTAACCCCTTAACCTTTACTTCCTTTTCTGACAAAAAAGACTAAAAGCTTAGAAGCATTTTATTCTTTGTGCTGCAATCATTAATTCAAGTACATCCTGCTATAAAAGACACAAAAAGCACAGTTTTGTTCCCTGCTCTTGTTAGAAAGTCAAGTATGTATTGCTGCTGCTGCCGTGGTATTGGCATCTTAAAATGGTTTACACTGTTGGAATCTTGAGGCTTTGTGTTGCCAGAAAGTTTTAGAAAAGGCATTAGCGTGTAAGCCACATCAGAGCTAAAAGAAAGGAACCTCAGAGGAAAATAAATGCTTAAAGGAATAATTACAGTTAGTTAGCGTCACTGTTCATTAGTGTAACGTATGCAAATCACGGTGCGTGGTGGCTATGCGGTGCATTTGAAGAAGCTGTTGCTCTCCAGTAATAAAAGAAAATCATTACTACAATGAGACTAAAATTGAAGTGTGAGATAGAAACACAAAGCATCATGTTAAGTGATGCTTAAAAGGAAGTGACGTAAAAGGAACGTGTTCAGAGTATCTCATTATTCATCTATTATTATTCCAACTTAGTTAACTGTCATTGTTACACTTTGTATGAATCACCAGCTATTGTGAATTCCTTACTTACACTGGTGCTACTCGTCGAGCACTCAGCTGGTCGGCTTTCATTAATTGTCAAGGAGCTGATATGCTGTTTGAAAAAGAAAGACCCTTTGAAGCGTTTGGCTATTATCATTCAGGCTCCTATGAGACACTCACAGCACTATGAGCAGCTCTTATCATGACCTTTTTGAAATATGTGTTTGTTGCGGGAGCTGCCCAACAGCATAAGCACCTCTCAAAGATATCAGCAATAATTAAATTATTGGATTCATTTTAGTGTTAAATACAACGCCTGGTTAAAAAAAAAAAAAAAAAAAAAGCAATAAAGCAATTACTGCTTTACTTAACCATGTGATTCTCAAGTGTTGACAGAAGAGCTCAAAAAAGGCAGACAAAAATGTAACAAATCTCAGGGAAATGAACCTTCAGACATTACTGTTGAACAGCTTTCTAAAGAATTCCAGTCAGTAATGAGAAGTAACTCCTATGTATTTAAGTGAATATTATTTCATCATGGATTTGAGGCGTTGCCCTTGATGCATATGTACAGCTGATGTGTTGGTCCGGTCTTGTTATATAACATGCTGTCAGTTTAGAGGAGTGCTCTGATGCTACAGAAAGGAGAGATGATGTGACACTTTAGAATAATGCCTTTATTACTCCTTTCAAAAGGTCAAACTCTGACAGTACACAGCCACAGGCAGCGAGTACAGCTGCTCCGCCTGGCTGTGAGGGGTGATGCTGCAGCTACAGATATGGTTATTGTTTGGACTACTGCTGCATTTATGGTTGTATCTATGGCGTTATATGTATTGTAGGTGTACTCTGGTTACTCTTTACTGCTCCCATTGATATATAGCTTCCACAACAGATATGAACCCCCCAGTGTTGCTATTAAATCTGCCCAATGTGAATATAGTAGCTTCAATACAACACAACCATATCAATCCACTGCAGCAGTCATAATCATAACAATCAAAGCCAATATCTATAACCATAGCTGGAATGTGTCTCAGTCAGCCTTGGCAACCATATCTGATGGAGCTAGGTTAATTAGCTTCTCTTGTAATCAAATTCCAATCATGCAGCCAACCACAGCTGAGGATACACCCACGCACGCTGTAGCCACAACCAAGCTACTACAAAATGCATGGCCCTCTCATAACAAAGCTAAGTCTTTCTCGAGGGATCAGAGGAAATGCAAAAGTTTTTGCAAAGGAACACAAAATACTATGAAGGAATGTGAAACTTGTTATAAGAGAATGTACGAAGTAGTACAGAAATATTCACAGCGACTCGTTTAGGTCTCTGTAGAGATAATAACAATAATAATAATAATAATAATAATAATAATACATTGCATTTATTGAGCGCTTTTCAAAAACTCAAAGACACTTTACAGGTTAAAAAAAACAAAAAACAAAACCGACACAAATAGAGATGTGTCTCAGAGATGAGATCTGAATACAAATGTGAAAGAAAACAATATATAATGGGATCTAAATTATCTTGATCCATATGTATTATAAATTCAATTAATTTCTGTAGTTAATCATTCGTGTCCACAATGAACATTCCCTGCTTGAGGTAAGATGCTTCACAGATTGTTGCAAGCTGCTCATCAAGATAAATAGTAATTATGATGTACCTGTTCATCTGCATTCACACTTAATCTTTTGAATCCTTGTAAAAGGTGCGCATTGTCAGTCATGATGCCTTTATGGATAAAGCAGAGCCTCTTCCACCATGGCTCCAGCAAATCAATTGCATGGTAAAGGAAAGCTAAAAATGTCAGAGGGAAACTCGATAAAGCTGCAAAACACGGAAGTTGTTTAATTTCATTGTGTGCCAGAGGGGTGAAAACTGTAAGACAAGGAAAATATTGCAATGTATATGACTGATTGGATATACTTCAAGCCTTATTTCTTCTGATATATAAGAGAATGCACAAACTGTCTTGCATATCAAGCTAACTTCTGCAAAGTTAGCTTGATATGCAAGACAGTTAAAAGATGAAAGCAAATTTACTGAAGTGAAGTGAAGTAAGCTGAAGCTTTTCAAGTCAGCCCTACTCCCCTTCCCACATCTTTGAACCGTTTGATTTCACCTGGCTCCTCTCTGCCTAAGTGGACGTCTCTGAAGATGGGCCAAGTCGTTTGTAATCATTTATCCCCCCAGGCAGAGTATCAATCTAAATCTTAAGACAATCTATCAAATCAGAAGCTTGAGGTTATAGGAGAGTTGGGATGTGTTGTTAATTGTGCTGGGAGTGAAAGTGAGAGACTGAAGGGCTCTCTTGGTGCACAGCAGCAGAGAGTCATAATCACATGCTTGGTGAGATAAGTCTGTCCTTCTCCTTTAGCTCTGTTTAATGTGTTCCACTTTCTGCTTTTTGCACCTTGCTTTCCTCACTTCCCTGGAGAAGCATTAGAGAGCAGCACCTGACCCACAGAAATAGAAAGCTTTAAAAAAAAAATGTGTTAGTTTTTAAGTTTAGTTGGTTGGATTTTTTTTTTTTTTTTTTTTTTGGGCAAATTCTCCCAGAAGACGGCGCGCAGGGGGAAAATCATTGGTATTTTAAACGTGGATATCTTTACTGTGTAACATTAATAAGTAGAAATTAGCAACGAGTCCCAAAGTGCATGTTGGTATAAAACTTTGGGGGGGGATTACAGTAATGAGGCTGAGAAAATAGATTTTACAGTCTACTGCTTGTATCAGTTCACTTTCTAGATTTCTAGTGCACTTTTGGGGGAATTCAGCAGCTAAGATGCTAAATGAAACTTTTCAGCTGATGCTTGGTTAAAATTTGGGTTATTTTAATTCATCATCCAGGCGTCTTGGACGTTTGATCAACATTTAACAGTAATCAATCCAATAGTTGATTTGAGCCAAACAAACAAACCAAACTGACAGACGGCTCCAAAGCTGCCAAGGAAATGGTGACAAACAGTTTCTAAATAAGAAAATATTGCTAAATGAGGGGGAAAACAAATTGGAGAGCTTCTTTTTTAATGGCTGGTTAGAATTCTCTGAGTGCCGGTTGGAGTGTGTTGGCTTCATTGGATTCACGAAGACATCAGTTTATCTAAAATCTGATGGCTTTGTCTTCCAGATGCATGGCATATTTAGAGATTAATATATTTGGCATTGTGCATCGGAGGAAACTTCATCCATTTCTACGCTGAGAAAGCTTGTTACATCACTTAGGGAGGAGTTCACTGATCCTCCTCATCTCACTAAAGGTAAATTATTCCCTATTCATTCCCTGATCACAAGTAAAACTGAGATAAAAGTTTAGACTTTTGTTCCCCATCCGTGTTATATCAGAGAAGTTCCCTAATATTTTGTAGAATCAGCAGATTTTCAAGATAGCAGCCACAGCTTTTACATGCTTTTAACTGTTGCTTACCCTCCCAGCGTCTTCGGCCCCATCCTCAGCTTGAGAGTCGTTGCTCTATTGTCAGCTATCGACCCAGCAGACCACATCAGCATCCCTAAAGCTGAGGCATCACAGATACAGAACAGCAGTCATTAAGGTTGTCAAGCTTTATCTGTCTCTTACACACACATTTAGGAGAAATGACTGTCACTCAGATAGGTGCCAAAGTGACATCCAGATACAAAAGAAAAGACAGAAAGATACTCCAATTATCCCAAAGATTCTTTTTCAAATATGTTTTTCTATTTAGATGAAATGTTGACTAAATGATTAATGAGGCACTGTTTCTACGCAGACAGTACATACAGAGACTAATTAAAGGGTTTTGGCACTTTCCAGAAGTCTCAGACACACCTTAATCTGCACTTATATTGAATGTATTGACTCATTTTCTCTTCTGGATCCTGACTGTGAATGAATGTTGAAGAGTTTGAACAAATAACACATTCTCAATTCATATTTCCTACCTTGGACTAAAGAATGTACAAAGGGGAATTTCAGTGAAGCTTTTGAAGAGGGCTTGGTCTGCTTTTATTGGAAATTTCAAAAGTATCACCCATGATCTCTTTGGGATTATATGTATAAATGTAAAATAGGAAGTAGAACCATTATCAGCACAGCTAAAATAAGCCATATTGTGCTTCGGAGACAGCTGGGAGGTTGTAAAAAAACTATTATTTAGCTCTGCACTGCTCTATAATGGAGGTGTGGAATCTTACAACTGTTAAAACAATCATTCAACTCTTTTTTCTTATAAAAGACAGACTGATTGAATCATAGATTGGGTATAAGGAGTTATGATACATCATGAGAATCATGAAATATTGAGGAACTGGGACCTGTCAGATGTTGTAAAAAAGGTCTTGAGCTTTGCTTGACCAAATGTGAGCACACACTATTCAAACTTCACACTGCAAAGCTGCCAGAAATTCAGCTATTTAGATTGTCATGGACACTCACCGAACTCCTTTCATTTTCAAGATAATAAATGATTTGTAAATGTTACATGTCCAGCCAGCTGAATACATATCAACTGCATTTTCCCCCTATAGATGGGATGTGCTCTAAGCTTGCTAGCTATAATGTTAAAATTAAGTATTAAACACAAACTGTTAGGTCCCTCAGATGTGTCAGAATATGGATTAATTTAGGGAACAGCCCTTTGGCATTTTTATGTATAATTACCTGTCAAACGTGTGCAGGTGCCTCTGTGGCTGCTTTATTCAGAGCAGCTGTCAATTACAGCTGTCCATCATGACAACATACATGCTTTGTGCAACATCAGACAACTAAACAAAAATGACGACTTCATATTTTACAAGAATAATTATTTGGGGAACATCTACTAAGGTTTACTTTAATTGGCAGGCAAGTGACATTTGGGATTTCCATTTGCATGTGGGGGTGTGCTTGTTCTGGGACAATGTTTATTTGGGTGTCTAAGTCTCATCAACACGGATGGCAAAATCCAAGGTTTTCCAGCAGAACAGCACATAGTACCAATATGATCCATGTTATTCACTTCACCTGTCAGTGGTCAGAGTGTTGTGGCTGATTGGTGTACATTCTGTGGTTTGAATGTGCTTCTAATAAAGCATAAATCCAAGTTTTGTGATGCCTTTGTGAAAATCAAACTCTCCAACTGCAATCTCAACAACTTTTTAGTACCAGTGTCGGTTTCACCATCTTCCGACAATGACAGCAATGCAAAGACAAACTGCAGAGTGCATATAAAGGAAGCAGCACCAAACTCATTGACATAGATTACTTCATTGTTGTTACTGTGACAGTATACAGTCAGTCGACACGAGCATGGGCCTGTAACACTAGGTAGAATACTGGTGATAAGCAAAAGCCTCACCAACACATGCCTATCTAAGTGAAAAACTTCAGATGTGCCATTTAGTTGCATATATTTTGGTCCTGAATTTCTCTTCTGCTATCATTTTCTTTAAAAGCCCCATATGACGAAAATCTATTTTTATTATGGTTGTTATAAACTTAGGTGTAAAATAAAAGCTGTTAAGATGTGAAGACGTTTACTTCTGCCATTCCAGCTGTCAATCACAGATAAAGGCAGCTTGTTCTTCGTGAAGTGGGCGGGAACAGCAGCAGCTCATTAGTCTTCAGAGCTAAACAGCCTGTTTAGAACAGCCCCAAAACAAATCATTATACAATCTCGGTGAAACAAAGCATCGTTAGGGTATTTTGAGCTGAGAAACTGAACTGTGAGGAAATGAGACCAAAGCACAACATTGTTTATCAAAATCTTAGCTGAATCATGTTGTTCCATCACCTAAGTCATGTCCCAGCTTGTGAAGCACAGTAAATTTATGTGTCTACATGCATGTTGTTTGACATCCCTGCATGACATGCAAGACTTGTATTCAATAATGCATGAGTGCTGTGAGGTGCAGCAGTATCAACGGTGAGTTTGAGGTGTTTTGTTTTAAAGGAAGAACAGGCTTGTCATGAAAACAGTTCTCATTCATCTACAGAGGTTGGATATAATCTTTGCTGGAGCCTGAAGGACAAGAGGTGAAGGCTGGAGGAAATGAAACAGATACATATCGGAGAGTGTTGTTTAATTCACTGTAGGTTCTGTCTTCCTGGCAGTTTGTCCAAGCAGAGAGGTGTTTGGACTTTATGATGTTGTGACTTCCAGTGTGCTTGCTCAACAGTGGCAATATATTTTTGTCATTACTCTGCAGTGAAAAACTTTTAAAGAGTTCGGTCACACTGTTCCTCTCCCGCATGAGTTTTCTCTCTCTTGATTCCGCGAGCATCAAAGCAACTAAATTATTTAATAAAGTTTGTGGTATTTACTTCAATCTTAAAAATGGGAATAGCTGCTGTTAGGTACAGACAGAATTTGATTTTGTATGGAGAAAGCACACTCACCTGAAAAAAGGTTATCTTGACTGAGTCTTTCGGCCTTTACTTTTTTGTGTTTCACCATATGATTGATTAGGCATCATCTCAGGTGTCTGACCTCCTTCATTCCTTCATCTCATTTCTCTTCTCTTCATAGACTTAGGTTTATGTCGTCATGTATTTATAATGTTGAAAAAATACCCCTCAAACTTTCTTGATTTCATACAAAGAGGCTACTGCTGTTTCCATTAATTGACAAGCATAACTTTACTCCACACTCTTCCATCTAGAACACTGCACATATTCCATATAAAAATTAATTAAATGCATTCGTCCCTACAAAGGTTTAATAGCAAAATGTTCTTGTCAGACAATTTTTAATCAAGGTGGTTAACATAACAGTTATGTTGAATTTATTCAGCACTATGGAATCTCCATTTCCCTGGAGGATTTCGGTCATCTTTGATGTTGTCCCCTAAGGTGTCATTTTAATTTTCAAAGGTTTTAAGGAGCATAATAGTCACTCTTTGTTGTTAGATGCAATGGAATATGCTGTTGAAAAAAACTTGTTTATCAGGACGGACCAAGAAAAAAGCTGTCTGTCAACCTTTTCAGAGATAGCACCTTTTGTCTCATCATATTGGACTAATGTTTTGGAAGATATTTGCTTAAAGTTTGGTTAATGCTACATTATTTTTTCTTGATATCCTTCTACATGTGTTTCATAAAATCAATTATGATCACAGAAATACATAAACTACTTTTGTGAATAGTTTCGGAAAATGCTTATTCTCATCTGGCCCACATACAGAATCATCGATTTAGGCAGACCTGATTGACAAGAGCACTTCTAGTAACAACAAGGCAAACTTTATCTTTGACTTGACTGACAGTCTGAGGCTATGTTTACCTGACAAGGACTGAGAGAAGTCCGTTGTGACCAAAGGGAGGAAAATGTCATCTTTGGGGTAGAACACTAACTTTCAGCGATGCTGAGTAGCTAAATATAAACATCCACAATTAAAATCAGGTGAAAACTAATGATGGACAGTCGTAACAAGTTAAAGTAGAAAATGAAAGCTGTACCAATAAACCAATAAAACAACAGTAAGAACCATTTAAAAGCACATTAAGAGCAATGAGAGTCACTGTTTCCTACCTGAACACATGCACACCTTTAGTGTAAAAAGGTGGACATGAACGACACACCCTTTTGTTTTTCTGTTTACTTCATTTAGTCCAGTGACTACAGAAAAAAATTACTTATTAAAGTTAAGTTTGTCTGATTAAAGACAGCAGCCTGTTAAAAAAAGACATTAGGTTCCTCACCTGAGTTTATTTCTTGCAGAGGCCATCTTGTCCTGGAGGTTAAAGAGGAGGCACACCTCTAAAGCAGCTCTTTTATAGGTTCACTGAGTCAGCTGGAGCTCATGTAAGATGTGTCCTGATTGGCCAGTTTGAAGTGGGAAGACACGCCCCCTTCATTATATGTGTGAGTGTACTGGGAGGGAAGCAAGGGAATGGTTTGTTCAGAAGGCAACACAATGCAGCACTCCGACCTGTTGAGTGCAAGTAAGCATGTTTTTGTTCCTCTCTTGCTATTTTTTGTTTCTTTTTCTTCCTTTTATAGATTTGCAAACTAACAGCTTCAAATTTTCAAGCACAGTTTCTTTGCCAGCATGTTGGTTGTCCTTTACAGGCCTCACAAGACCACCAACTCCCCTCCTTGCAATAGATAGATTCAAAAAAATGTCCTTACCTTTGTTGTTTCTCTTGAAGACACCATGCTGTTGTCGTTTTTTACCCTTTTCAAGAAAATTGCACATTCTTTTAATAACCTGAAAGCAAGAGTGCTGGAAGTAGGGGGGGCATTGGTTTGTTTACATGTATACATGTACAGCTGCAGATAAATGCAGATGGAGAACTGTGTGAAACATTATGAGGATGTTAGTAGGTAATTTTAGTTTGATGGTTGGCGCTACATAGGAAAGAGGAAGAAAGACAATAGGACATCCTGAAAGACATTGTACTTTGGGAAACTGGATGTTCTTGCAGTCTGTTCTACTATGCTGACAGAGGAGGAAACATTTTGCTGCAAAGACAGAGTGGGATCCATTGATACCAGACATAGAAAATCTAACTGTGGCAATAGATGAGAGTAATCCCAGTTAGGAAATAAACTGAGCTATATTTGTTTGCCTGCCTAAGCTTTCCAAAATAATGTTTGTTAAATCCATTACCTTGTTCTTTCTCCGATGTGCTGCTGTAACTTTATTTCTAAGGGATTACATTGATTAATTAATTTTTAAGTGAAGTCTCTGGTCTATCTACACACACACACACACACATAGCTTGAACAATGAGGAATAATTTGTGTGTGTGACAGTGATAGGACATCTACTTTTCACACATCTGGGTACATTGCTTGTCTGTGTTACTACAGCTTCTGCACTCATTGTGTGACGTGCATTGACCCAAAAAGTGTTTTTTTTCCTCACACAATTATTGGGAAAAGGCGACTAAGCTTTTCTGAATGTGGCAAATTCTGTGCTGATTAATGAGTATTTTAATTGTACATAATTATCTTTATGATTAATTTATTTATTTCCATTCTTGCGTGACTACTTTGTTCTATCAGTTCAATCCAAACAATTACTTCCTTATGAGATGATGGCAAACATGACTGAATTCATCAGCTACAGCATCAGAAAAAACTGTGCCTGCAAACTTTACAAAGTTTTTATTTTTCCTCCCTGTTTTTCTGCCCTTACTGTTTTAACACCACGTCCTTTGCCATAATTACATTTAATGCTGGTAAATTTGGTACACAAAGAAATTTGGAGACAGAACATACAACTCTAGTCACACACACTGCTGAAAGACTAAGTAATATAATGTGAGACACCACTCAGATAGTCTACTATACACCCATCTGGCACCTTACCAGATATTGTGTAGATCCCCCTTTGTTCCATAGCAGCTCTGATCCACAGGGAGGAAGGACGGGATGATAGCCCCTTAACGCCTGAATTTCCATTCATCCATTATCTATACACCGCTTAATCCTCTGTAGGGTCGCAGGGGGACTGGAGCCTGTCCCAGTCGACTTAGGGCGAATGCAGGGGACACCCTGAACAGGCCTATCACAGGGCTACATATACAGACAAACAAGCACACTCTCATTCACACCTACGGACAATTTAGAATAATCAATTAACCTCAGCATGTTTTTGGACTGTGGGAGGAAGCCAGAGTACCCGGTGAGAACCCACACATGCACAGGGAGAACATGCCAACGCCACACAGAAGGATCCCAGGCGTCCTAACCTGGACGCGAACCGGGGATCTTCTAGCTGTGAGGCGACGCTGCTAACCACCAAGCCACTGTGCAGCCCACACCTGAATCTATTTACGATTATATAAAAACAATAATTTTATGTGTTTTTGATTTCAAGTTGATGTTAAAATAAGTGGAGATTGTTAATTTGTCTATGCTACAAATAGTAGATATAAAGGTGTAATGCAACAGGCATTAATGTTTTTTTTTTTTTTTTTATTGATGCCGCAAATGCCATTCAAACCGGTCCTAAGACAAACCAGTGCTTGCAAAAGGTTCCTAGGTATGTACTGAATATTCATGAACCAGCACTGGGGGAATCTATCTTGGCTGCAGCAGTATGTTGCAAATTTGCGACAACTGGCGTTAAGGGGTTAAGAGAGGATTCTCAGTTGCTGGATCAGATTGGGTTCTGGGGAGTTTGGAGGGAATGCTTTAAACTCTTGGTTGTGTACCTCAAACCATTTCTGAGCAGTTTTTGCAGTGCTTTGTCCTGTTGGGGGAGACGGATGCCACTGAGGAGTGCCATTGCCACAGTGGGGCCTGCTACAATCTTTAAGTGGGTTGCACGTGTCAAAGTAACATCCACATGAATACTAGGACCCAAAGTTTCTCAGAAGAACATTTCAATTTCATGAGTTGATCGGTATTATTCACTCCACCCGTCAGTGGTATCTCATCACGTTGGTTTACGTTCAAATTTAAAGCTCATTTCTTATTTGCTCATGTTAAAACATTACATTTCACCCACAGAGACTGATTTTTTTTAATGAACAGATCTTTTTGTTTTGACAGAAAATCTATCTCCTGAAGTGGTCAGATGTAAAATTAACTGATTCAAACACGCCGCTGTGAAGTCGTGAGCTCTTGCAGTGATTCTTGCATAATTAAACATCTCCATAATTGCATACCCTAAGGGTCCATTAGAATCTTGAGGAAGAAAACCTGCAAATTACTCTCAGATTGTATTAAAAGCATGATGACATTATTTTCTTTGTTGCCTGTGAAGAGCACTTTTTCTTCTGGGCTGTCTTGATCGTTACATTTAAATGTTTTATTAAGATCATTTTGTAATCATTGAACCTTTGTAGACAAGGTTGTGGTAGTAATTGTCTTGTAAAGAAGAGCATATTAATATGCAAGAAAAAAAGATCTTGACAAGTGTACTACAAATGAAGTGAATTGTCTTGGTGGCATAATGCTTCATAGCTGACATAAACATGGTAATGCATCAATGACCATTATTTCAGTTGCAATACCCAAGGGCTCAAATCTACACGAATAGAAACAAACAGCAAAGAAGCTCTAGAGGAGAATCCATACTTTATTGTAAACTCTCGTTTTCTTTGTGTTTCCATGCAACCCTTTTTTAACCTAGCCATTAAATGTGCCAATTAAATATAGCCTTTGATAAACAATACAAATAACTCATGCAAATGCAAAGGGGCAGTGCAGCACTGAAAGCATCCATTAAAATCTTTCTCCCAGCCTGACAAGCACAAAAACACACTATTAGATGTAGCATCACAGAGGCAAACAAGTGCTGATTCTTTTGTAATTATGAGCAAATGACACTTTTCACTGTTACTCCAAAGGATCAAAACACTGCTCAGCATTGTGGTTGTTAATTATATTGTTTGGAGATTAGCTAAAAAAAATTTGTTTTCACTTTAATCAGTTGAGGGATTTAACACTCTTTGAACCACAAACAATTCTGAGGGAGTCAAAAAGGGACACACAAGCTCGATCCGTTCCTTTACTTTCATTATGTATCATCCAAGACCCAAAAGAGATCATTTTCTGGGTGAAGAATGAAATGTAGGAGAAACAAGAGGGGTATGATGCATGAAATGAGAACATATGTACATGATTTCTCTTGCAAACCTTGGCAGAGAGGAGATATACGGTCATCCCCAGTGGAGATACTGGTGCAAAATGCATTGTATATAGTATTCAAATAGTGTAAAGCAAATGAGTATTGGGGAGCTTCTGTTCTGTACCAGATAGCAGTGAGATCCACCATTAATCATTTCACAAGAACATGACAACACCAAGGGGAGAGAGCTGAAGGATAAGAATACACAAGGCAATTCAATAGCAATAGTTCAATAGCTTTGAGAATATATTCCATGCCATAGGGATGCATAATCGTTAATGCCTGCTATTTCTTCAAGTCGGTTATTCATTCAAAGTGTTTATGTCTTGAGAAAGTAATTTACAAGGGAAATTTAAAGGGTTAACTAAAACGTTTCACTCCGTAACTTGTATGGAGGTTCACTGGGTTGAAAAAGAGCAGCCAGTTTCATGACAGCAAGTAAAAACCTGCAGGATTTAGACAGAGACTGACCTGGGGTATTTTATCCTCTGTCACACCGCAGAGTGAGAGGTCATTAAGGGATGACAGGCGAAAAATGTTTTCCATATCATCACTCTGGAAAAAAAAATCCCTCTCCCACCCAATGTGATAGATCACTCAGTCAATTATTGTGGCAAGGACCAGAGATGCCTGCCTGGATGCCTATTTGGCCCCGCTGAGGCTGCACACCTGGGTCAAAAGACGCAGCTGCATCAGTTATGATTGCAGCTGCTTAACACGGCGGGGCACAGCTCAACGGTGACTTTAACCCTGCCAGCTAAGAGGGGCTCTGTAGAGCGCGTAATGGCTCTCTTCTGAGAAGCAAAATACACCGATAAGGAGGCAGATTACATCCTATCATTAAGATGAGGACACAGAGGTCAGACAGACCTTCTTTACATCATCCGCTCTCAAGTTTAAGCAGAAATACTGAGCAGTGTATAGGGGTTTAAGATGGCATAAGACAATGAGATTAACAGCTCATATCCATATAATATTGTGTATGATGGGGAAATGCTACTATGGATCTACTATTGCAGATAAATGTTAAGGCCTTTAGAGCCTTTGAATGCAACAGCACATCTGTCATATGTGTAGGTGCAAATATACCACGATGAGCATGCAGTCTTTAATCGTTTTGAACCATTCCAATTAGTAGAAAGCGTTTCATTTAGTTAAAAACAAACTCCCAAGTTAGTGTAATTGGATTGCACGACACATAAAAGGGGCGTATCATCAAAGGGTGTTTAATTAAGCCATTGTGCCACTCTCTATGAATATTTTAGATAAATGCCTATGAAAAGGAAATTTAAATAAAGGAAAAATAAGATCACAGTGACTACTCAAATTAAAAAGCACTACAACACAATTCCCCTCTTCCTTTTGCTCTTGGTGTTTGTGGCACCAGCAACTTACATGACATTATCTTCCTCCTGCTTTTCTCCCTATTAGAAAATAAAATTAGTTTAGGTGCCCGCAAACCCAATTACTGGCTGAGATAGAAGGCATCCGATGTGTCACCGTATGTGTAAAAAGGTTGGGGCAGAACCATTGATTTAGGGAGGCTTGATTAGATGCTGCTGAAAAAAAAGGTGAGTTTCATTTTTCAGGAACTGGCACTAGAACAATGGTATGGGTAAAAAAAAAAAGGCTCATTTAAACATCAGAAGGACAAAAATGCTGTTTGACAGGTTACACACAATTCCACAGGGCCAGATTCCACCGATATGTGTCAGTCCCATCTGTCAAATTGTCATTAGATTGTTTACTGTAGATAACAAGCACACAAAATGTGGTCTGCTTCCAATTTTTAAGACAGTGAACGCTTCATAAATTTAATGTGAGAGTTGCTGCAGTAAAAAAGGGACACTTTCAGCTATAAATCATCTGGCTCAACCTGAAATACACAGACCTCTCTGGAGAGCTTCTTTTCAGAGCGTGATGGCTGCTTTTCAAACTCCAGTGGATAAATTATAGAGAGAGCAGGGCGAACAGATACTTGGCTTTGTCAGGCCCCCGATATATATTTAAATCAGGATTTTGCTTATCTCAATCTGAGGTAGCCCAAGAGAGAGCTGTCTAAACTCAATTAAAAAATAAATTGAAAACAAGTATCTCAGTAGAAAAATTCACCCAGGGAATTAAAACTAAACAGAATAAGCAAAGTTATTAGGCTCTTAATGTAAATAAATACTTTATATGGCTTCAAAGTAAAACCTTCGCTTTTATTGTGAAGTAGCTACACCCAGATTAGTGTAGTGAAAGTTGGTGAAAGTGTTGTTTTTTTTCAATTAACCAATACTTTAATGTTAGAAGGTTAGAAAAGGCCTGATACTTTCATATTGTCATGAAGCTGACTCAAACACACTATCAGACAGCACCTTATATACTAAAAAAATTGATTCAGACAAACATAACTGCTTAAAAGATGCAGCAGACATTCCCTTAGCAAGTCTGAGTCCAATTTAACTCCGCTCTTTTCATTTACAGTAATTTGATTCAGTTCAACTCCTGCCCCTCGATCAGAGTCAGTCTCTTGCGGTTTGAGGGAAAACCCAGTGAGTGTGTGGGTCAATGCAGCTCCTGAATTCATGCATTTCATTTAGATTTAATAAGGTGTCAGTGTGGTAAATAAGGGTGGCACAAGCTGGGCAGTGCTTCCTTCAGTCTGCAGAGAGTGACTGATAATCAATTATTTTGCCTTGTCATGTAATATATACGCATTTAAAGTCAGGAGGGAATTTCACCAGATGCTGTTAAAGGCGCCAATGGCAGTGCTGCTGACTGTGTTTCAACCAGAGGATTAGAGAAATGCCTTTACAGCATTTGACGGGTTTAATCAAATGAATGTCTCTGTAAGTCATCATAACTGCAGCTCTTTAATTCTCTCATTTTCATTTTCCATCCACCTCAAAAGCACACAAAAGAAGCAGGCAAGCAAGGTGATTCAAAGAGGAGAATCAATATGTTGTGTCATTAGAGTCTACTTCACCTGATTCTGACCCCATGTGTTGGCTCAATCCCATGATTAACTATAATTTCCAACAGAGAGGTCTGATTTGACATAAATGGCGAACCTCATGTGGCACCTTTTTACTTGTAGCAAAACAAATACTAGCAAAAGACACAAATCCAAACTACAGCAAGATCTTTGAAATATATATATAGTTAGATAGTCTTTGTTGATTTGGAACAGTAAAAACCCTTTCTTGAAAAAAAAAACAGGATGTTTCAAAATCTTCAATTTCTTGCTCTAAGCGTCTTAATGAAAGTCCTACTCAAAATGAGGATAATATTCCAGCCCCGCCACAGATGTTTTCATTTTCCTGTAATCCCTCCATTCTAACCGGTTCACAGTTAACATCCCTTTTCCAGCAGTTGCACTATTTCCCATTTTTCACACCGCTGGGCCACATTCAGAGCTGTGGATCCAGACGAGTCCAGCAGTGTCCTGTCTGCTCCATTAAGCATTAGAGCTTTTACAATGGGCACACAGCCATGCTGCGCAGCCAGGTGCAAAGGTGTCGCCTTCCCCGAGTTTAGGGCATTGACATCTGCATGGTGTCTTATCAAGTGCAGGACACTTGGGAAGCTGACACCGGTGCAGGCAACATGTAGCGGTGTCCATCCCTCTCTGTCCTCTGTGGTGTTCGGGTCTGCTTTGGCTGCCAGGAGCTTCGCCACCACTTCCGGCTCGCTCTGGTTGCAGGCGAGATGAAGTGGCGTCCATCCGTTCTCACCTTTTGCATTCACACAACCACCCCGACTCTCCAGCTGGACCACCGCAGCTTCATGTCCCCTCAAGGCAGCCAGGTGCATGGGGGTCCAGCCTTGGAGGGTCCTGGAGTCCGGGCTGGAGCCTTTTGACAACAGCTGCCTGCATATGCCTGTGTGACCCTTCAGAGCAGCCAAGTGAAGCGGAGTGTATCCTCTGCTGTCTGCACTGTCAGTATTTGCCCCATTCTTCACCAGCTCTCTGACTACTCGGTTATGGCCTTGCTCAGCTGATAAGTGAAGAGCAGTGGACAGAGAGCAGTCAGTAGCATTGGGATCTGCTCCCTGACCGAGAAGGAGCCTGGCAATGTTTAGATGCCCATAGGCAGAGGCGAGGTGGAGCGGCGTCCTCCCTTGTGCCTCCTCCCTCTCTACTACAGCTTCCTGAGACAGCCGAGAAAGTAGAAGGCGCACCACTGTTTCATGGCCGTTCTGGCAGGCCAGGTGGAGGGGCATCCAACCAGTTTTTTCCCGGGCTTCTGCAACAGCTCCTTTGTCCAGGAGGAGACGGACGGTCCTGTCATCGCCATTCTGAGCAGCAAAATGGAGCGGCGTCCACCTGTCCTCATCCGCCTGAGTGGCAGCTGCACCATGTTCCAGCAACAAAGAGGTGATGTCATGAAACCTGTTGAAAAGAAATTTTATTCATAAGGTACAATGTGACTTTTAAAAGGATAGTTTAGCACTTCAAAGTAAAGAAACGACATGTTGCAACCATGTCGCATCAATATTAGGCCTACATTCCCATACAGCTGAACTGCATTCTCATTTCTGTTTTATAGAAAAGCACTTTCTCACAGAAATCTAAGACGGTGGTGTAGTCAGAAATGCTTTTAGTTCAAAAGCAACAAAGTTGGCATGAAATATCTCATATTGTGCCCCTTTTAGCGAGCTTTTATTCTATACCTCCAAGCTTGTAATAACTACAAAACACAATAAAAATGGATTTTCAGCATATGGGAGATTTAAACCTTGATTATACTGGCTTGCAGACATGAACACAGACAACTGCAGACACCACAAACACTGAGCGGTTGTCATTATACTACTTTCTAGTCCACTTGGAGTCTGCTTGGAGGACTCCATTCCATAAGTGCACAGTAGATCTATATCTATGTGTTCCATGCATACAAACTACTCCTAAGCACAGGCACTACTAACCTTGTACTGTAGTGGAGTGGACAGTTTCCAGAGGCACAAATTCTAGGCAATTCTGTGCAGACTCCTGCAGATTTGGGTAAGTGACAAAATTTATGTCACTCGAATCCTAGTGACTCCTCCCATTCATATATAACACTGGCCTTAGACGATGGAGGCATAAGTCTGTAACAAGCCCTTTATTTTAAGCCCTCAGCTCCACTTTAACTCATGGTTTACTTTTGTTTTCACTCGCTGTTTAGTTAGGTCCCACCCCATCTAATACATGATTGATTAGCTGAAAAAGAGGGACAGTAAATCAGTAAAATAAATGGTGAAGATATGTTGACAGGAAACAAATTTGTTGAACCTCACAAATAAACAATCCAGGAATAAATACGTCTCCCTCAAAATAGAACTGAGAATGCAGTTTAGTTGTACAGAACCATAAGTTTTAGGAGACAGGTCTGCATGTTGAGGTTTTATGAGGAACTGTGTGACTCTTAACTGGGAGCAGTGACTTCTTCAACAGCACAGACTCTAGTGGTTGTACTAAGCTGAGCTAATTGTCTTCTAGTCGGGTATATAAACTGAAGATTAGCACCAATCTTCTCTTCACGGTCTCAGCAAGAAAGTGATTTCCCAAAATGTCAATCTAGTTCTTAAACTTTTAATAGAGGAGCAGAAAGTCTTTGTTTGACTTTAGAAGTGCAGACATGATCCAAATAACAAAGCACAGTTGGCTCTTCTCTTGTGAAACAGTTTAAATGTATTTATACAGACCTGTGCAGAACAGCAATAATAAGAGGAGTGTAACCTCTGGCAGTCGTGCAGTTGACTTCGGCACCCAGACTCAGGACATGCTCAACACTCTCCGAATCACCGCTGGCTGCTGTGTAGTGAAGGAGACTCTTTTTGCCTGAAAACCGTGTGTATACATGCTCTTTTTTCACAGACTGCCTGAAACTACCAAAGTCCTTTTTGGTTAGCAGAGAGAGAATGCCATCCTGACCATTTTGGTTATCTGTGAAATGAAAGCAAAGGGTAAGACATGAGGAAAAAGGGCTGCAGACTGGCAGATGATAGTGTCTGCACTGCACACATTTATTTTTTCAGATTTTTTCTTCATTAAAGTTGACTTTCCACATTTTATTGTATCCAGCAGTGCACTTGTGTACATAATAAAGCTTGAAGCTCTCTGGAGGCTGTGGAGCTCAATCAAAATCAGCAGTTGGTGTGAAATGTTTACCTATATTAGTGTATTAGTGTTTAACCATATTTGCTGACACATTTATTTCGATATAAAGAAGTGTGACAATGAAAGAATGAATAAAAAAGTATTAAGAATCATCCATTAAATTCTTTAGCCAACATTTCTTAGAAAAGGGATCAAAAAGGCTGCATGAATGTGTCTTTTAGTCCCTCCTCTACTGAGTGTTGACTCTGCTTTTCAGTACTAAAGGTAATATTAAAAATGTGACTGCACTGTAAATGGCTCTTTTTAAATGTCAGCCTTCCAGGCATTGTACAGTATTGAACACGATTTTCCATCCTGCTCTGCCCTTGTGTTTACCTGAAGGGAAGTCAAGCATCTCAGGCAAAGCAATCTAAAATGGAAAAAAAGGAGAGGAAACATTATTGGCTGTGACATTAATCATCACAAGTGCATAATAAGAACATATATTAACCAGTGTGTGGGCATCTGTGTTAAGAGGCTCTAATAATTGTTATGTCATTAATATTTAACAGTTTAACAGCTACAGTAATAATAACTGAACACATTATGTGCTTCATTTGCCCAGACTTGTATCTTTTGGCCATGTGTCTGGTAAAAAAGTCAAAAGAATTCTGTACAGATATTCATGGCAGAGACTAAAGCTTGTTAAAGCCGGTGATCCCTTAAATTTCCACTCTAGTGCCACCATGTGTTTTACATGTTATTGTTTTTTTTTACGTTAAATTATTTATCTGCTATTGAGTAGAATGCCTCAGGTGATCTCCTGACTTTTCATTTAGTGAGAAATGATTGACATTTGCATTCGGCTTAGATGAACTTGATGCAAAAGTTGTTAAACAGCAAAGTTTTTGCAAAGTCATAGTGAGTATGCTAATGCTAACCTTAAAGTGACACTGTCTAAAATACCCTCACTGAGTCACTAGCTGTTCTTTATAATGCCATTAATCTAAGCTGCTCTCAAAGCTGGAGTAGATACAATAGACACAACAGCACCATTCAAACAGAGTAACAAGCAGAACGAACTTCATGAATCGGAGAAACCAGCCAAGGATAACTTGATTTCTGTCCCGTGTCACCGTTTTTGTGATTCTGAATCGGTCCTGGGATCTTCAGCACGTCACTCAGAACCTCTGTTTTCCTCACAGTGTCTGCAAGTAAAACAACAGTCAAGATTTGTTCTGAATTTGCCTCTTCAAACAAATGTTTTCCCAGAGTTGCAACTCCAAATCCCAGCAGGATCCTCTTATAATTGTACCATTCCAGAGGACGGTTAGTCATGCATGACTTACAGGTAAATTGGTAATGATAGCAGAGAGTTCTGAGAACATCACGAATAGCTGCCGTTTATGAGTAAACATGACACTAATTAGTATTCATTAACATGACTTCTCTTGCTGCAGGTGACTGTTTAAACAAAGGTGACCCATTTCCTCATGATTACGCGAAAAGATTAAATCTCATATGGAAGTATTCCACTTAAGCATGATGTGCACAAGAATGTGTTTTCTATGAGCTTATCAGTGACTGTTGGCTTAATAATTACCTCTGAGGCCAAAGGGGACAGCAACATGCTCCTTTGTTTGGTATGGTTTTGTTTTCTAGAATGCCAATCAAACATTAGTGTTTCACCATGATGGTTTTAAAAAAATGGACATGTGTCTATCCTTATCCATATAGAACATTAATATAGTGGTTTTTGCTTGAAATAATTTTTTTCCTTTGAGAGCAATATTCAGCAGCATTTTCATTGATTGTCATTTTTGATAAAACACTAGAGCATTTACTTAATGTTAACATTCTTATTAAGGGAAAACACATTAATGTTACTGACAACTCTTGTCAAAACTTTACATTCAAATGTCACTTTTAATGAGACATTAATCTGAAAACAGCAATTTAACACAACATCAGACAAATGTGATTAAAATTAAATACAAATTATTACTTTTTTCTATAAATGCAGACACGAGAGTGTGCCTGAAGTGATCTTTTACCACACATTCCTCACATGTTAAATCCAGACTTGATATATAGTAAATAAATCAGTATTTGTACAAATAAGCCCTAAAATACTGGCATCATGTTATTATTTCATGACACTGGAGAAACTTAATTTCTTTAGTTCAGTTCCTTAATTTTATCAGAATGTATATTCTCCTCTGATAAAATTAAGGAACTGAACTAAAGAAATTATTTTTTTTAAATCTTAGTTTAAACAAGCGTGTAAGTTTAAGCTTGTAACAGCAGAAAACATCTTTTATTTTTTGTTATTTTTTGACCTTTCTGTACCTGAGAACTGTGGCCTCTTCCTGTGGTCCTGGTCCCAGCACTGCTTCATGATGCTGACCATCTGATCGCACTCGGGGGGCCTCTGATCGGATATCATCTCCACACAGGGTCTGTTACCTTGTGACACCTGTAACAGCACCGTGGTCACACTGCACCCTGTGTGCACAAAACAGGTGAAGGTTTATGAGAATATTCTCTCCCCCTACAACAAATCAATGCCCAAGCTGAAGGTTTCTCTTCTCTGCTTTTTGTACTGATTTTTAGAACAAGATATAAACAAGCATATAAACAGTGAGCTTCAGAGGTGCTGGTAAGTGCGTTTGCTTTACCTTTGGACAAAACCAGACTGGCCTGTTTAAGCTAAGCTAAGATGACCATCTCCTCGCGTTGGCTTTCATGTTTAAGAGACAGACATGAAAGTGACATCAGTTTAAATCACCGCAAAAATAACAACTTGCAATTTTTTAAAAATCCTCCTAAAGGTTAGGTGTTATTTACTATATTAATTACTTTAGAGGGCAGGGTTAAAGGCTGCATAAAAAAGTTGACTGACTTGACATTGCTGAAAACAGGGCAGCTGCTTAAATAATCACTGTCAATTAATTTGAAAGAAGACTGACAGTATGATACTTCTGAACTTATATGCCTGTAACGTTCAGTATCTCATTCCAGTGAAATACTGTATGTTCATTATTAGATCAGATGTGAAGCTTTCTCACATTTTGCACTGCAGCAGGCAACAGAAGTTATTGTTACTCTATGTATGTCCAAACTGTATCACCTCAGAGTAACTGAATTATTTCTAAGTTGAACAGCAGGGTATTTGCTGCTATGTAATATTAAAAACTATCTGTTCAGAGTTAGTATAAAAAATATAGGCTCCACAGTTGGAATGTAATGCAACAAAGGTCAGTACACCTTTTATTACTGAGATTCAAATCTTTTCTTTTTTGAATACATTGTGTGTAGACCTTTGCATGCAGGATACCAGCGTTGCACAAATCTCTGGAGAGATTATCACAACTTGTCACAGGGCCATGAGAAAGGAGGGAGGTGCACTGTATACAGACAATTATTTATTGAACAAAAGGAGGATAATTAGCACGACACACGTGGAAGAATCAAGAATCAGTGAAATCAGCGGTGTAGGACGTGCGTGGGATAGTGTATATTAGAATTGAAGGATACAAAAAGACAAAGTTAAAGCAGGAAAGAGAAACTAAAACAGCACTAACACATGGCTGCCTGCCTGCTAAGAGAGTGAGATAAAATGCCAGCAGCAGGTGTTTCCAGTTGGCACAGACCAGCCCTACCCCACCCACCTAAAAACATAACTAACTGACAAGAGGGGTCGTCACAAGATGTTCTGCCATTGTTTTGAGTTGGGTATTTTTTTCAGTTGCTTTTTGCTGGAGCTGCTGTGTTGCTCTACCTATCTCATTAAAATATTCCAAAGGTATCTTACTGGATTCAAGTCAGACAACATACTTGGCCAGGTCACAGTTTTTACATTTTTTTCCTGTTTCAAAACTCTTGTGTGAGTTTTGGCTGTGTGCTTGGGATCGTTATCGTGCTGGAATTCTCCCCTTTCTGCCAAGCTTCTGCAGACTGGGAGCTATGTTGTCAGCCAATGTTTTGGTATGTCTACAGGCATTCACGGTGCCATAAAGGTAATCTGCTCAACACATCTGGCACATTAATGCAACCACACAGCACCACACTGCTCCACTCAGAACTGTGCATTCACTGTGGGAGTCCTTCATACCAAGCACGCAGAACTCTATGTGAGCCTAACAAACTGATTTTCATCTCTTCTGATTAAACAATGTGCTTCCAGTATTCATCAGGGTTCTATTCCTGTCATGTCATGAAATTTTATCCTCCAGTTTTGTGCCGCAGAGCATGCATTGTAGTTTGTAATTTAGATGTTGTGGATTTTCTGCTGCGCTGTCTTTGATTTGCATTGATAACTCCTGTGACTTGTCCGATTGTGTGTGTAGCGCACTGTTCATCATTTTATGTGCACAACCACTGCAACTCTGATTAGTGGTGCTGCACTATGGACGGTTCTATACCTCTTGATTCTGGCTGAAACTGTGGTTTGACTGATTTTCTAGTTGTTCTTCAGTCTTCCTGTATCCTTTTCCATCTTTGCAAAGTCTCACAGCCATTCCTTTTGGTATCTCTTTTCCACGTGAAGCCATGATGCAGATAGATTCTGCCCATAGGTCCAAAACTGAGAATGTTCTGGTGTTCAGAGGTCCTTTCTAAAAACCACATTCATATTAAATATAATTTTATGAAAATCACGTATGCACTCAATTTTGTGGTAGTGATCTTAGGTGTATTCAGTTTTGCTGCATTGCCATCCTACTTTGGGTCCTGTATTATAACTATATTTTTGTTTTTTCATAACTAAATAGCCCAAATGTCAGCTTAGAAAGAAAGCAATTATTGAGAGGTGATACAGTTTTTCAATCATTTGACAATTTAGAATATTGCAAAGCAATTTAGTCACTTCTATTGTACACTGTGTTTCATGCTCTTATTTACAAAATTCAGAAGTGCAGTCACAGTGTCCATTGTGCAGCAATAAGAAGGTTGAAAGGGGAAAATATGTGTAAAACTTGCTACACTATTTGTGTTGCAGCAGTTACATTTCAAAAACAACAGCATGGTTCAGCTGAAAACACTGAAATGAAAATGCTTTCATGCTTATACTGTTTAAGTGATCATGTTGAGTGTTCTATTTGTTATAAATGAAAATAATTAATTCCTACCTGCAAACGGTTTCTGTTGGGTCAGAATCTCCCACATCACAATTCCAAAGCTTTAAATCAAAGCAGAAAAGGAGCACATCAACTAATATTCCCACTTTTGCACCTCATAAATTCAGAGAACTCTGTGGCTCTCTATGTCTTACATAAAAAAAACAGTGGGTATAAAAGGGCAAGAAAGAGTGAGTCAGAGTCGTATAAATATATAGAGGATGGCCTTGTGACTTATGAGAGATTAAAAACAGCAGAGAGCAAGGTTACACTATGGGGATTGTGGATTGTACACTGAATCAGAAAAACCTATGATTCTGATGGTGCAATTTTCAAAATGCCCTTGGCAAGTCACCTGTAAACATCAAAGGTAGTTCCTGGAGGATCGGGGCACTGAGTGAAAGTCTCTGGAGGAACGTAACTTATGTTTCCTCTCGCTGTCAGACGCTCCATGAACAACATCTTGCTCATGCCTTCTTCCCAGCAGATTAAACCAAAATCCGAAATCTTTGTGGAAGAACAAGATTTACAGAATGAGCGCAGAATAGCAAACAAACAATGTCAAGAGATCATTGCAGACATGCAGTGTTTCACTGACCTTGACATGGAGGTGATCGTCTAGTAGGATATTGGAAGTCTTGAGGTTAAGATGGAGTAGTGGAGGCTTCATGCTGTGAAGGAAATTCATTCCCATGGCGGCCTCGTGAATCATCTGAAACTTCTTTGGCCACATCAAAGTGTGGCTGGCTAGGACATTGTTCAAGGATCCATTACTCATGTACTCCATCACAACAGCGGTTGCTTCACTGCACAGTCCGTAGATGGACATGATGTACTTGAATTTCAATTTGGCTATGTTGTGCGCCTCGTCTATAATTCTCCTGTGATGGAAAAAATAACTGTCAGTGTGGAGGGTTGGCTATTACATTGGGATTTTGAAAACTGAACTCTGAAAACATTCTTTCTTGTGGCAAAGGCAAAAGAAAAGATCTTTTTGCAGTTCAATATTGCTTCAAAGTGCTCTATGCCAGTAGGCTAAGAGAGCTCATTGTATCTGAGAGCAATTTAGACTAGTTTTCATAACTCAACACCCACCTGTAAAAGTTGTTGGCACACAAAGCTCCATCAAAGCTTTTCAGGGCACATTTTTCCCGCCAGAGCTTGAGCTTGACCTGGTACACCTGACTAAATCTGCATTCTGCCACCTTAATCCAGTCAGCCTCGAAGTCGTCCTTCTTGAAGTTCCTGAACTGCCCAGGAGATCCGTCAAGGCAATCCATGAGTACAAAGAGCCTCTGTCACACAATCCCTCACGACACCCTCGCTCTCTAATCCTGTACGTAAACAGGGTTTATCCTCCAGATCAACATCTATCAGCGGTGTCGCGGGAGCTTGTGTTTCACGCTGGGAAAGTGAAAGTTGTATTTCATGGATACACATTAAAAATCAGTGGCAGCTGGCTGTGTGAAAGGCATATGAAGTCGCACACAAACTAGGCTGCACTCTTGATCTGTGGGAGGAGCTGAGGTGCAAAACTTGTTTGGATTACAATGCTGTAAAGCCGGTTTCTAACTGCCAAGACATGCTGACCGAGTTTTATCTTTCCCCTCCGATGGCAAAATGTATTCCAGTTCCTAAGAAATTTGTAGGTTCAGCAGCACCAACAGCTTATCAGTTATGATAGTTGATATAATAAATATGTCCATTGTGATTTGGGTCTGTATATACAACAAGTGAACTGACTAATGAACCATCCACTTCCATCAAACTGCACTTTAACAAGGCACTTAACCCCCAGCAGCTCCAGTGGAACGGCTCAGTAGTCTGCAATTTGAGTTTGAAGATATGGCCATTTAGCTGGTGCCTGAAACTGGGTGGACGGTGTGTGAGTGTGAGACCCACGGGCTCTGACACAGCTAATCTAAACAAGCATTAGTATGCATCACACGGCTTGATTTCTGCACAAAAATAAAGCCAAGTCATTACCTGCAGCATAATTGTACGCTGTATATATTTAAGATCGATATCCCACTGGGTTCAAGTCTGTCCATATAATGTATCCCTTATCTTCACATGAACCAAACCTTATTCTAACCCTGTAAAGGGCATGGGGTTGGACATTACCCACTGCACAGGTGTATGAGGGCTATCTATCTTCTCATTTCCACACCAGTAAGCATATTCCCCAACCTGTCAAACTAACTTTCGTTAAAATTTATGGCAAAAGAGTTTTGTTTAGGTGCTTGTTTTTCAGCAAATTCTCCTCAGAGATAAACACTTTCTCTGGATGGTTTTGCTTTTGACCTACATGCCAGCTGGTTTCGCTGTGTATGGAGATGATATCAAAGCTTTCCAAACCAGTGTACAAACGCATTAGAATTACTTTGCTGTTATCACGCAATGTCAGGGGAAGGACACAAAGCTATTGTCTTTCTGTGGCTACAGTTCCACAAAAGGCTTACTTAAAACATAAAAAATTCAAACCGTGTCAAAATAACCATATTCATAAGGACGTGTTGTGGAGCTAAACTTAGAAATTCCCTTGTATTGTGTTTAAACTGGATTTTAAGCCTTTGCTGGCGAACCTCAGGAATTCATTAAGTGTACATAAAGTATCCAGTGTCATTCTAAGCATGACTGAGCCTCATTTCTCAAATACTAAACACAGTCTGTCTGCTTTTGTCAGCTCTGTAAGACACAAAAGTGCAGAAAAAAAAGATAAAATAAGATTTAAAGCTTTTTGTGTGTAGAGGCTTATTCTTTTCCACATAGAAGGGCATTATTTCATCTGCATTATACTTGCTGCCTCTTTGTTTGAAAGGCTGTTTTCGGCTGTAATGAAATATTGCCTCATTCTCCTTGAGAGCTGATCATGCGATTAATTTAGCAAGATGCACATTGATCAATAGATATTAAAGATGAATTGTAAATTTAGCACTGCTGCAGGCTGACTTTTTTGAGTGCCTTGTTGATGGCGATAGGAAATGCGATGTGTGAACCCATTTCATTTTCCAATGTGTCATGACATTTATGGCCTCAGATCCCCAAATCATGGATTTCATCTTTCTGCATCATTAGAGCAGGCTGTTCTTTGAGAGAAAAGATTTAAACTGCAGGGCTTATATGGAAGGATTCCGGTAATAAGAGGCTCATTCGAGAAGATGAGAAAACAAAGATGTCCACCACCACCTTTATTCTCACCTGCTGTTCTGTTTTATAGGCTCACCAGTTATATTTCACTACCACTCACTGCCACTTCTTTACACCTGAATTCATCGTGGGACATGAGGTCTTGTTGTAATGTTAAGGAAAGATGAACTCACATGTGTACATTTATAGACACACGTGTGTATAAATTACCCCTTCAGCTCACCCGTAGCTTTGGTGGACATTTAAATGTTTAGACCATCTCCCTTGGGTTTCTTCAGCACATTTAGATTCGACGTAGCTCCTGCTGAGAGCATGATGCAAATACAAACTCAATTGTGTGCAGCCCTCACGGAGCTACACCATCTCTCTTTTTCCTTCTCTATCATTTATAAACTGTAAAAGTAAACATGATTCATTTGGAGTTTCTGTTTATAATGTATGTTTCATGGGACATCAGCTACAGGTCAGAATTCTGCAGTTTTCTCTTCCTCTATTCCCTGAGCTGGCTCTTTGTTCAGGCTTTCATTTCTTAGCCACGGTTAGAGTCTTTTATTAACAAGTCCACTTCAATAGCACCCCCCCCCCCCAAAAAAAAACTCAGTTTAAATCTGAGGGCTTGGCCTGCAGTGCTGTGGTAGGGAGAGGGTGTACATCCATGAGATGATGTACGTCTATACATGTCTCATGACCTATATGTTTGTGCTGTCATCAGTCATCAGCCTCCAGAAACCCCAAATAGAAAAAGCTATAAACATATTATTGCAGGGCTTTATGTGATTATATGTTAATTATTTCGTAGCACACAAGCACACTTATGCGTGGCTGTCAAAACTTTTTAACTGGAATAAAGGAAGACATGAGGAGAATAATCGGCCTTTAAAACATGAAAGAGCCTCATAATCAAATCCAGAGGTAGATTTGTTTGATTTTAAATTGTATTTTTCTCCCATGCACAGCTACATCTTAACGTCAGGCATATGCTGCATGTGCCCTTCCTACATTGTTTTTTTCTTTTTAATTAATTCTTACTCTGCTGATTCTTTTTAAAGAGTCAGGTCCTTGCAACTCAATGTTCCCCCAAACACCCTCCAACTGGCTCTCCATGTGCAGGCGTGGTAATAGATGAATTTAACATTCAGTGACAGCCATAGTTTCATGCTTCACTAACTCACACTATTATTTAGGACAGACTCATGAATTGATGTTCCAATGAAGACTAGGCAATCGTGATCAGGTTCCTGATAGGCTACCTGAGGGGAGAAGTCTGTCTTCATTGATGGAACCCACATCTCGCAGCTCAGCCAATCGCATTAGCAGGCTCCACCACACTGGCTAAGCTGACTGGTTACAGCTAAAGGCTTTCCATTGCCCCCAGTGTCCTCTAATAACTAACAAGCTAAACTCCAGCGTCTCTGATCCATATTCTGTGAACATAGTGGCGGACATAAGCAAACAAAATGAAATAGCGCGGGGGACTGAAATGAAGAGGCCATGTACGTACTGTGGCAAATGTTTGAGTAATATAAGCTGTGTTTCAGACTACAACATTAATTGGCTCCCATGTAGCTCTTGAGAGCATTGCACCCTTTTTTTAAAAAGAATCAAATCTTTATCTTATGCAAATATTTTACCACGGGTATTTAAGCTGAATTATAATCATGGGTGGTACGTGAGAAAGAAAGTAATAAAGTGAATTTTAGCAACTGGAAGCACAGCCCAGGATTTACTTTTGAGAGGGAAGATTTGTAATATGATAATATATTCCTCTTTTCTGCACTATGTGTCATCTAACTTAGAAGACTTTGACATGCAAACTTAATTGAATATACATCAGAATCTGTTTTGATTTTCCCAGATGAGCGTACTTTTTTGGATAAACTTTGTCAGAAGTTTGGGTCTTTGTTTTAAAGCAGATTTATTGATTTGTATGGAGATGAGATAAAATATGAAAGGCACTTCTAACCTTGCTAATAGCAACTCCTGCTGGCACAGAGGAGCATGTGTTGCAAATGAAAGTAGGTAAATAAATCTGTAAGTATTTGAATATCAACTCTTGTGGACTGCTGGATTGATGTTTTTACAGCCTATGGTTACTTATGTTGATCTTTATCTCCTGGCATGACACCCAGTTTGACACTTCCTGTGGGGTTATGTGAGGACTAGTTTTTCCTAGAGCCAGGAAGGTTCTAAAGTGAGCTGTTGTGTGAGGCCACACACAAACGTGGGGAGATAAGCCGGCCGTCACAGAGATGCAGGATAAAGGTTTGCATTTTCTGACAGTCTGCCCACTAAGGCATTCAGAGAGTTGCATGGTTGTAAAAACAAAATGTGACAAAAATAGCTGTGCAAGGAATGAAAAAGAGAGCTTTAAACCCAACTCGCATCCTCACCTCTGCACAGCTGCCCAGTCACTGCATGAAGTGGGTGTGAATGTTGAGATTCTTGATTTCAGGAAGTCACAGAAATTGTCAGATGCAACCCCTCAGCTCTGATGTCAGGAAGGTGTGGCAGGAAGGAGCTAAACCTTTCAGACCATATTTTTGTGAATTCTTTTTGCAGTCTTTCAAGTTCAACTCTTGCTTATAGTATCCTATAGTTTTCTGAGCTGTAAACACTGCCCGTTTTGCAATTTCTTCCACTTAAACCCTGAAGATCTGTCTTCAACTTTCACTGGGAAGTCGTTAAGCTTTCTGCCTAGCTGTGCACCTACATGCAAATGAAAAAAATGCTAGTGTTGTAAGTAAATAATGTTATTTCCCTGATACACTTAAAAATAGATGACAGAATATAACGTGGGAAACAATTCTATAAATGAGACAGCTTGCTCCTATTATGTATTATTTCACTGTGATTATTACAGATTCAGGTCAGAGATTGAGAGCATAAATTAAAGTCAGAGTCAATAATGATCAAAAATTCCTTTTGAGAAACAGATGAAACCTTTCTATTTGGACGATATAACTGCAATATAAGTATTTGTTCCATTATTAAAGGGTACATTAAACATTTAAATTATTTGCCACATCATATTACCGTACATCAGTTTATCAGTACATAAAACAACACTGTAGGGTTGCTAAATGTTCTTTTGCAATAATAAATGACATGACATTTTCCTCAATGGTTGATCACAGAGGCTCAATATAAGTGTCAAGCCATGAAACTATACATTATTTAAAACCATCATTAACAAGCTATCAATCTCCAACTGGGATACAAAGCGTATTGATTTCTTGCCACTAAGGGAAAATAAAGGGATCAGAGCAGCTTTTTGATGTGGGGATGCTATTTATTTTCAGTGAATGATAATAGACTGCTGATGGTTAAGTGTGAAATTTGACTGCAACAGCTGTGTCACCTATAAGAGGAGGTGTGAATTGGATTGCTCCTCATTGTCCAGTCTGGCCCTGACGTGACTGGCCACCCCTGCTCTACGGCTAATATGATTGACTGCTCCACTGTCGGTTGACTAATGTAATTGTCTGCAGCTATTTTGGAGGGGTCTTGATCAGCGTAATTGGCAGAGGTTCCTCCTTGGTCACGGTAGGATCAAGTCACCTCCTGGGTGTAGACAGCCACAGCAGGCCGGCGCTTGAGCTGCCGAGTGGAGCAGCCAGATTGCCCGGCGATGGTAGGCCAGCCACACCAGCAGCAGCATCACCGTGACAAGAGAGGAGCCAGCCACCATGCTGACAATGACCAGAGCCAGGTCCAGCTCTGATGGGTCTGAAAATCAAACAGAGGAATAAACTGATGAGGCTGCTGCCATGATTTTGTGGCATTGTCTTCCAGGAGAAGAAAAAAAAACATCCTCACTGAATTGAAAATGACTTTCACAGTGCCAAGCAGAGTTCCAATATGAAGCCATTAAAAGCTATATATATATATGTGTGTGTGTGTGCGCGCGCACGCACTCGCACACAGGGAGCCACTTAACAATATGGCTCTTTCTTCCTGCTATTGATAAATTGTATGGCCATCTCTCATTTCCTGTCTGTTCTGCAGCATCTCCTGTGCTCTGCTATCTCAGATTGATTGTTTTTGTTTAAGGCTTGGCTAATAATTACCTATCTCCTCCGAGAAGGTAGAATTCTTCACTTGTTTCAGCATGGGACCAAAGGATATGCGATTTCTGAGATTGGTGACAATAGTCCTTGGACCCTCTAAGGGAAACGTACTCCTCTGCTGGAGGCACTGCTATAAAAAGACCAGGGAAATATGTGAGTATGAAAAATGATATGAGTATCAAACAAGTAATTAGCTTTTTTGGAAGAGGGATTGTTTTCCTGTTTATTATCAGAGAAAGCAGGACCAATGTACAGAAATAGTAATGGCAATAATTCACCTCTCTGATAAATATTTCTAAAACCTCTTTTCCTTTGTGTTATTTGTTGTGTGGATAAAAGGGCAGGAGCAGAGACATCTATTTCAAATAGAGAGCTGGAAACAGGTTTGGAGCTTGAAAGCAGCACTTCCTTTTAATCTAAGCGGCCCATTCTGATTTGTAGCAGGTAGCTGAGATATATCCCAATAGAGGAACATTGACAAAAACGTTTGATCTGCAATCCATCTATATTTTACCTGTTAAGGGTATCTACAGCTGGACATCGGAGCTGACTGACTTTACATCTGTCATCTTCAGGCTGCCCATGTTTGAATACAATATTAGTATTGACTGAATTGATAATCTGGCAGGATTGATCTCTGTATCCTGTCTGGAGGAAAATATGAACTATTCATTGAACAGCATGGGCTGTATCTATTAAAGCTGGTTATTATGTGGAGGGACTTCGGGTTGTATTTACTGAGCGGGGGGTCATTTTCTGAATTGTTTTGTTTTGTTTTTGTGTTTCTTATTTCTTGTTTTAGTGTTGTTTCATTTTCTTTCGTTTTTTTTTACTGGCTTTTGTCTTGTTTTCTGTTGCTCACATTTAATAAACTACTTTGTGTTTGTAAGAATCACTATTAGTGTGAATTTTTTTTAACGTCATTGTAAAAAAGACAAATAAAATGTTGTTGCTTTTTTTAACAAAAAAGGGTTGGTAATATTCCAGCAGCAACTGCAAAAATGTATTAATTTTACGTGAAGTATTTTTTTTGTTGTTGCTTTTCAATGGTTAATGAAGGATTTTCAGATGTGAAAAAAATGACCTATGAGATATATAATTTTCTAGATAGATAAAGGTAATAATAAATGTAAAAACCTGTGTAATTATACAAGATATCTATCATTTAAAGAAAGAAATCTTTGTAAATTACGAAAGCAATAACCCTCTTTCCATTAAGTATCACTAATTGTGTATTATTTTAAGTACTTTAGTATTAAACTTGAATTTAACAGCTTCATCTATTAAATGAAATGAAAATATATACAAAAAATCCTTGGTTGTATTTTAAGACTTTTTATGTCTAAAAGTTAATGTTTTCTTTTAAAAAAATCAATTGTTGCAGATTGCTAATGTTATTTTACACACATCTGTCATTGTATTTTTTTTATGGATTTTATAATGTATTTCAAATATTTCAAATGTAAAAAGAAAATATTACAGATTTTTGCTTACAGTGTTGAGTTATTTTTATTTTAAAAATCTGAATGTTGCTTAAGAGACTTGTTCTTTCTTTTAAAGCTATTTTCCAGCTTGGTTCACAACAGATGTGAAAAGGACTATTTGTGACCAAACAGTAGGTGGTTGAATATGTTTGTAAGAAATATCAGTCAAAAAAGGGAGCTGAATAACAAGATAAGACAAACAAACAAACAATTTCAAGGTACAGTGGAAAAAAATCAATGAATGTGCAAAAAGAAAGTTGTGGTTTATGTAGAAGATTGTCTAAGTTCATACTGTGGATACACACAAATTGTAGTCTTGTTTGAGTAATGCATTTTAAACCCCTGTAAACTGATGTAAACACACAAAAAAGCAAATTAAGTGGCTGTTGCATGCAGCAGAAGCATACATAAATACAGAGCACAGAACTTAGCAATACTAGAAACACAACTAGTGCGAGAGCTGAAGAAGTGCTCTTCCAAGGTAGACATCAAATTGAGTCTCCAGAGTTCGTCCTCTGGCTCACCTCTGCCCTCCAACATACACTTTTCAGATGATTCACTCTTGCCCATTAAATCAGAGACCTCATTCCCACCACAGCAGGACATAGCAGTTGCTATCAGAGCATCAGCATTATTCTGTAACTTTGCAAAGACCTTATCTGACCTACAGAGTTGATAATGACATGACTGATGTTTTGGGCTGTCAGACTCAGCCTTGCATTCACATCTAAAATAGTTCCTATAGCAATTTAGGAAAATTATTTATCCTTGTGCTCACAAAGAATCCATACTCTCTTAGTTTTTCCATCACATCGAGCCATATATTAATTTCCCTATTCCTCTGTACCTCACTCACCTCACTCCATCTTATTGCCCCTCTCCTCAGCTCATTTGCAAATGCTTGTTCCCTCCTCATCTGTCTCAATGTTTTGACAGTGTCACACCCCGTGCCACTAAATTTAAATCACTCTCAGCCGCTCATTCTTTGGTCTGCTCACATTCATTACACCGTGCGCCCGCTGCAATCTTACCCTTTCACAGTCAGAGTGGTTCCTCAGGCAGACACTGAGATCGCAGTGTAGGTACACTACAGAGTAATTAATCATTTGGAAGAGACTGATGGTGAAGCTGGCACTGGTTGACAGGGCACTGGGCAGCAGCGTGATCCCCGCTGGCTCTGCTGCTAACCTGCGGCACCAGCACAAACGTATAGTACAGCCTTAGTGGAGTCATTTCCCTTAAAAGAAATGGTGAAATATTTAGGGAAAATGGGGAAACTGAGAATACCCTGCAGGTAAAGTCTCGCAGACCAGTTTGCTATCAATTTTTTATATTGAATTAAGTTGAAATCTTAAGAGAAAACAAATCTTGTTAGGTAAAGGTCAGCTTTTCCTGCGTGTAAGATATGCTGTTAAATTAGTATCATCACTCAAGCTGCATAATGTTTACAAGTTATGTGTTTAAATTCAGAATTATGGGTTTTTTTGACCACTTTACTCAGCATCTGTGGCTTCAAATCATTTTTTTCCTCATTCGACCTAGGAAGGTACACGTTAAAAATAAAATGTGTCACTGGTGTAAACACTTTAAAAACGTTCTGTTCAGACACACAATAAAAGTCAACAGCACAGCCGACTCGCATTTTGACATATTTTAGAGGTTGTGCATTTATACTGCTGCCTCTTTTAGTGTGCGGGAGAATTTCCATCTCTCCGACTGATGCTGGCTCAGAGAGATAACCCCTCTTTACCAGGAATATTCAGCTCTTAAAAATGTGCCTGCAGGTCCCTGGATTGATATGAATTATCATAACACTGTTTCTCTAGTGGGCACATCTGTAAGCAGTGTGGCCCAGTTGTGTTAAGGGATGGCACAGAAGTTAAGAATTAATCATGGATGTATTTTCAGAACAAAAAAAGTCATTTTTTTTCACCGTTTATTTTAAACCTTAGTCAAATTTAGGCATCTGCATTGAAATATAGAGTTTGCTTCTTTGGATAGTTGCACATACATCGATCAGGCATAACATTGTGACCACCTGCCTAATATTGTGTTGGTCCCCTGTATGTGCTTAAAACCACTAGGCATGGACAAGAGGACCTCTCAGGGTGTCCTATGGGGTCTGGAACCAGGACGTTGACACTGGATTCTTTGGGTACTCTGGCTTGTGCAGTGGGGCCTCTGTCCATCAAACTTGTTCCACTGCATCCTGTTGATGCTTGATCACAATGGGGTGTAGGAAGTTTGGAGGTCAAATCAACATGTTGGGCCATTGTCATGTTCCTCAACATGTTCGTGATTGTTTGATGTTTTTTCCATGTGGTGGGATGCATTTTCCTGTAGGGGTAGGCCAGGGACATTTGGGATTTCCATTTACATTAAGGAGAGTGTGCATCTCTGGGACAATGTTTATTTGGATGTCTAAGTCTCATCAACATGGATGTTAAAATCCAAAGTTTTCCATCAGAACACCACATAGTACCAGTATGATCAATGTTATTCACTTCACCTGTCAGTGGTCATAACATTGTGGCTGATTAGTGTCTATCAGTTCATGTAGTTTAAATTTAGCAATATGTAACTCCTTTATGGTCTGAATCTTCTCTTCAAATACATTTTCTTATATGTTTTTGCACAAATTAAGTCTTTCCACCTCGAAATGGAGAGACTTTCCTGCGTACCTGGAGAAAAGGCAGCAGGTGGAGTTGCTGAGGTCAGGCAGGCTAGTTGGAGACAGGCAGCAGGAGGTGACCTCGAGGTTGAGCTGACTGTTGTTTGTCTTCAGGTTGATGACCACTCTGAGGTTCCCCAGGGCAGGCACAGTGTCACCCGGCTCCACACCTCCACCCAGGTTCATTTCCGCTGTGTAGTTCCCACTGCCACACAGGTCATCTGAAACTTCTGTAACACTATCAACAGATTAATTTTTTTTGCAGTTTGCGAAAAGGAATGTTTGCAAATTAATGTAATAAATATTTTAACCAAGCAACCACACCAGAAAGGTTACTAATTTTGGCAATAAAATAACATAATGCGTGTTATATTATATGTTTGAGCAAGTTTTGAAAGTTCTGAGATTAATTTCTTAGCTTCCGCACTGTAATTTGTTTCCATCCAATTTGCGGTACTATTAAAATCAAGTTTGAGGAGGTGAAACTTGCATGTGAGATGTAATCCTTCATAGCCTTCACTGCTTGCGTCTTTTATCTCTGCAGAGCTGATACTGTTTTGAAAACTCGCCTCCATCTGTTTTTTTGTTGTCATTGTTGTTTTTACTTAGGCATGCTAAAAATTCTGACGAGCAGTCAAACAGCTTCCTATTAATTGAAAACAAAACTTGAAAGCCGGCAGCCACGAGCAACTCTCTGAGTCACTGAAGTTTAGCGGATATGATGTTTACCATATGCTCTGTCTTTGTTTACCTTGTTCGAATGCTAACATTTGCTAATCAGGACTCTACACACAGTGGACACTTGAGGTTGAGGGGAATGTCAGCAGTAAGAAAATAAAAGTTACTGTATGAACCAGTCAAACGGACCTTTCACAAGTGACTAAAAAAACAACCAAATTCACAAGATTTTTCAGTCACTCGTGGTTGATTTTTGTTTATCGTTGCCTTTTAGGCTTGATCCTCACTTGAGTGCACGAGACTGTCATGCTTTTAGGCAGAACACACCTAGATATTGGATTTAGCAGTGCCCTGAAGGCAATGTTATTTTCAGAAGCTGCTCATAACTACATCACCAAGTAGCAATACTGATTTACACTGTAAAAAATAGAATAATAATTATTAATTAAGTAATTATTTTTGAAATCCATGAAACCCATTATAAATATCCATAACTGTTAATATTTTTAAATACATTTTATATATATATCCAAAGACAGTTAAAATACATTTGTTTCCTTTTAATTTAAAAGTTGAAACTGTTAAATGAAATTAAATAAGAAATAAGAAGTCATAAGAAATGTCATAAGAATTTTAATATATATATGTAACTTTACATTCAAGTAGTGGCAAGGCAATATAATTTTACGTAGATTTGTTGTTGTTGTTTAACACTTGGTAATTTTTTCAGAATAAACATGTTGATTGAAAGTATTTTCATTGGTGTATAATATCAACAAGCATTGCTAATCTAAAATATAGTTTATTATAGTTAAATATAGCTTCTATCTCTCTCTCTCTCTCTCTCTCTCTCTATCTCTGTCTATCTATCTATCTATCTATCTATCTATCCGTAATTTATTTCACTTCATTGTTTTCACACAATCTTTAAATAAACATTTAAATTGCAAAAAATACACAGTGTCATTAAAACTAAGGTTAGAAATTGTATTTTAATTTTTTAAAATTACTGTGTTTTTTATAGGATTGTCCATTTTCCAATATTTCTCCTTTCTGGCACCCAAGCTGTGCTGAATATTACTTTTCTTTTTTTAGTGTTCGTATAAAATGAAGCAGTTAGCTGTGATGGAGTACCTACTTAACAGCTTAAGTCATGCAAAATCACCAGTATGGCTCTTCAATCTGTTACCACATGATTGATGGATATGGTAGAATAACGGAGTTAAATAATAACATTACCCAGAGAGATACAGATGAGGTGAGGTCCTCCTCCCGTGCTTCATCCCTGGTCTCTCTAATTCAGACTCTGGTATTAACAGCCTCTGCCCAGACTCTTGAACTACCATCTCTTCTTTAGCTGCAGCAAGCACTGACCTGGTGGCATTTTGTGCTTCAAATATCTCAGTGTTACCTGTTCCCCTGTTTAATTGTGTTTTCGTGTTTTTTCCAGCGACCGGCGTCTGCTTAGTTGTCTTCACTGTGGTCTGCACAGCAGTTGCTTCAGGTTCAGATAAAGTGACCTCTGTTGCAGTAACCTCCTGAGCGTCAGAGGTCCCTTTGTGAAAGCGTCTTTGTGTCGTTTTCCTTACAAACGGAGCCTGCTCAGGTGTCCGGTGCCTCTCCAAATGAACAGTTTTATCTGTCGCACTCCCGGCCTTATTTGATGCCGTCTCCTCGGCGCTGGCATGGCCATGATCAGATTTAGTGGTGGCTGGTGAAAGCACAGCGTATTCGGGGTCAGCGGCCTCTGGTGTAACCTTTCCAGATGGAGGACAGTCAGAGCCACGGTCATCTGGTTTTGCATCAGGAGTGTTCTCTGCACTTAAATGATCTCTCCCATTGTTTCCAGCCTGTGTTTTATACATTTTCTCAGTAAGATCAGTCTCACCTGCTATAACTGTTGTTTCTGTTGTTTCAGTAATATCGCCTGACTCAGCACAGTCAATTGTTCTACAGCTGGTTGTATGAATAACCTCTGTAGGCAAGATTTTCGTAGGTGTTATAGAATCAGTCACAGCTCTAAATATCACTTGGCTTATTGAGGTCTTTTCAGGTAATGAATGCTCCTTATGTTGTGCTGCAGAAATGCTCTCATGTAAAGGATGCTTGACTTCAAAAGCACTCTTTGTTGTTGTTTTTATGTCTTCTAATAAAGAATATTCCTTTCTTTTGACCGTAGTAGATGTGCCACGTGCCTCTCCAGCTCTGTGGGTAGTCTTCAACAAACCTGCTTGGACTCCTCGCTCTGGGTCATTAATAGGACGTGTTATAGCAAGCATAGCAGGCAGGGCATGCTGGCTTTGTTCAATAGCCTGTACAGAAATTTCATGGTCAGGCTGCTCGACGCTCTGTGTTTCCGTTGTGTTTTTTCTTTTCACAGCGGGGGTGAGTTTGCCAGAAGTGGGAGTTATGGGAGGCTCGCTCAGTGGCAGAGTCTCAATATGATTATTGGACTGCCCCATATGGTCAGCATGTGTTGCCTGAGATGACTTTTCAGAGATAACAGACACACTCTCGCCGGTGGTCAGCGGTGATTCATGATCTTCTGCCGACACAGTGAGACCACCTATGCTAGCAGCTGCTGCCAGAGACACAAAGCCATCGGTTTTAGTGGTGATTATCTGAAAATGAGAAGTAACTTTCATTATCTGGCCAGAAGTCTGCTGTGTGGTTTTTCTGAGGACTGTCGGGTCACTTGTGAAATTACTGTGTGAAACAGGGAGGGTGTTGCTGCTCACAGTGCTTCGTATTGAGAGGGGATCGTTTTGTTTTTCAGCTGTTTCTGCTGAGTGATGCGTTGTATCAGAAATAGCATTGTTAGTCACATCATTAGCCTGCATTTTAGTCATTTCAGGCAGACTTTCTGACTCAACAAGTGTAGGGGTGCCAGCTGGATCATTTGTGTCAAGCACAGGTATTGCAAATTCATTCATAACATGCACAAAATCCTCATTTATAGCCAGTTCAGGCTCAGTCTTGTTCGGTGTGTGAGCTAGAGGCATGACAGTCAGAGTGCTTCCTAACTGGGACGGGTGATTATTCTTGAGGGTCGTTGTCACTGTATTGTTTGCTTCATCATTGCGATCTATATTGATCAGGTCATTCTGGTTACTCTCATTATTTTTTTTTACCCATAGCTTCTCATTCTGCATTATAGACAAAGAGTTGAGTTGATTAGCGCTATTAGCTCTATGTGTACTGCTGCCATTTGTTTGTGATATCAAAGTGGAGCTGTTCTTTTCACCCCCTTCCTCGGCAATTTGCTTTGTGACTATATCTGTCACCTTTGAGGTCACCATCATCCGCATGCTGTCATTCTCTCCATTTTGATTTGTCTCATCAACAGTCCCTAACAAGGACTCAGCATGGTCACTTCCACTATTTGCATATTCCCTCAGTATTTTTTGCACCGACGCTGATCTAGTTAAGCCCGTCAGGCCATAGGTGCCAGGTAAACTGTCACCTCCCAATAGCCTGAGATTTACCAGTGCTGACATTCTGCTCAGAGGAAATTGATCGTTTTCCGCTTTAGGGCTCATTGATGCCATTAGGGTCTGTACAGATCTGTGCTCGTTATCGTCAACAGGAGCATGCAAAGCATCTGGACGGGTTGTCTGCTCTGACAGTTTAAATGAGCATGGCTGGCCTCCAGTCATGTCAAAAGAGAAGGAGGGCTGACTTATCTGAGGGGCTGACTGCCCTTCATGAGGCTGCAACTGGCCTATGGAGATGTGGGACAAAGCTGTGGCTGTGGGTGGCTCACTAGATGAGTCATTATACGTCTGCTGGCGTGTAGAAAGATTCACTGATGGTGCAATGAATTCTGCTTGCTCGCTCTCAGTGGTGGTACGTAAACCCGAACTGGCCTTCGAATCTGAGGCACTAAATTTATGCCTGAGATCTGGGATGCTGTAAATAATTGATATGTTAAGAGTAGAACTTTTTACTCTAAAGCGCGACTGAGCTCTGGTAAACCCAGCTGTGATTGCTGGTCCAGCAGTGGTGAGTGACAACATGTTACTGATACTGTTTAGAGCTGGATGAGCTGGTTTAGCTGCACCACTATGCAGGGAAATTGTTGGCTCTGATACAATCTGAAACTTTGAACTGCTAACGTCAAATATGTGCAAGAGTTTTGGTCTGGCGGTCACAAAAAATGTAGCCGCAACAACTTGGTTCTGAGAGCTTCCTTTAGTAAGCGATGATGTAGTTCCACGCTTCGGAAGCAGAGCCCCGAGTGTAGACTGATGAGGTTTAATTTCTGTCTTTGGCTCTTCGGAAAGAGACGTCGTTTTTGATAGTTTTGGGGTCCGAGTTGAACCCGGTGGTCTGTGATTGCTTGTCACTTGGTCGGAAAATGACTTATTTGTATTTTCCACAATTTGGGCAGTACTTTCACCCAGATGAATGCCCTTCTGCTCAGTGGATCCCAGCTGTTTAATCAAACTGTGGCAGGCAGACAGGTTTTTAACAGTGTGCCCTTTGTCTCTGTTAAGTTCTTTCAAAGCAGTTGTAGGTCCAAGGGAAACATTTGTCATGTTCTCCTTCCCTATTTCCCCATTACATTTAATGCATTCCTTGCTCGATGCTTCTTTGCTTCGAGCATTGGCTTCCTCTGTCGTCAAAGACTCTCTCTGTTTCGCAGCTTCTTTGGTAGAATTCTCTGTATTTATTTTAATCACAACTTTTCTTTCTTTTCCATCACTTACTTCCCCTTCTGTCTGATCTTTGTCTTGTCTCAGAGTTACATCCTCCTTTGCAGTAGTCCTTCCGCCTTCCTCCCCACTTGTTTTGCCGTCATGCTCTTCCATTTCTTTTGCCTCTCTGTCTGTGTTTGGATTTATCTCTGCCCCAATATTAATTATTTTTTCTTGTTTTGTGCTTTCTGTCCTATGCAATCTAAATAATTCTTCTCCTTTTTCATCAGTTTCGTCCTCTCTGCTCTCGTCTTCCTCTTGCAACTTTAGTATCTCCTTTCTCTCTTGAATTGCCTCGCCCTGTTTGCCCTCCATCTTCAGCAGGTCTTTGTCCTCATTTTCTGAAACTGCAGTGAACACCTGCTCATCTCCCAGGTTCAGATTGTTGACTATCAGCGAGTCTCTGATTAAACAGTCACTGTATTTTGCAAAAGATTGACTTGTTAGTGCCACAGGCTTATCATTAACATCAAGAGTCCTGTCCTGAATGATTGTTGATTGAGTCTCTAAAAGTCTGCCTGCTGTTGCTTTCTTAGAAAACGACTTGCTTGATGGTGTTGTTAGCGTCATCACAGACACGTCATCCCCAAAGTCCTGTCTTGATCCTGCGAGAAACAACATCTCAGGTACAAGTTTTCTTGTTGCAAAGGTTGGAGTTTGTGGTTCTTCATTCGCTGGTCCTGCAGCATCTACAAAAGACTGCTTAGCAATGCTGCGTACAGTGTTCGATGTCTGAGAATCTCGCTTATCTGCCAAGTATCTCTTTGTGACTGAAGATGCAAAGTGGATGGCAGAAACCTTTGCCAACAAAGTCGATATGGGTTCTTTCGTGGGGGAGCTCGGTTTTGCTAACGTTTTGCTCCTCGGTGCAGAGATCAAAGAGTCAGTTCTTTCCGTCAGAAGCTTAGACTCAGGATTTTTGACTGCCGAAGTGGTTGACCTACTAAGGCTGAAGGGTGTTTTTGCACCATAAGCTTCAGTCAAGCTCATTCGCGTAGTTGGATGTGATGCATTGCTGTGATCACTACCTTCTTGAAGAACACTTGCTTGACTGCTGTGGGGAGCAGGCGAATTGCTTACTGGTGGACCAGAAGGTTGGCTTTGAATAAATACATTTTTGAAGTCTACTGAGGCGCTGTGGGAGGCATTTTTCTTATTCTCACTGAAATACATGAGGTTTGACTGTGGGTCTCCAACGTTCACCTTTTCTCCAAACATCTCTTGTTTTCCATTTTTCACTGGTTTCCTTACAGTATAAAGTGACTTTGATGAGCGGTAAAGTGCCGTGGTTGTTGAGATTGGTCTCTCAGTGACAAAAGTTTCACCGGGATAGGTGAGCCTCAATTGTTTCTCAGTGTCTCTTCTTGTCGCTGATGATATCTCAGCAAGAGACCGCATATCTGTTTCTGTATTTGAGGAAAAGGATTTGATTTGAGAATTATTGAGAATGCTTTCAGTATGATTCAAAGTGTTACTGAAGGATGAGGAAAGAAATGTCTGACTGTGAACTAGTCCTACTCTCTCAGCGAAACCAGAATGCTTTGTATCGTTTTGGCGATTGATCTCTTTGTTCAGTATTTCTTCTGGTTCTCCAGCTGACTGTTGACGTAAACTGGGTAATGAGTTTGCAAACTGATTGAAATCTAAAGTGCGCCCCTCAATACCGAGGGAGTCTGGAGAGACAGGAGGTGACAGGGCCGGCAGAGCCACAGATTTCTCAGTAGATACTGCTCTTTGATCTTTCAGGCAGGTCAAACACAAGTTCATCATAGCATTTCCTCTCCCTGAATCTTCTGCTGTATCACTTTGGAAGATTGATTGCCGTGAACCAAACACATCCGCATTTCTTCCCGGGTTCGTAATCCCCTCGCCTTGAGATTGTTTGTCATCACTGTCATTACGTAGCGCAGCTAGGTTATCAATTACACGAGGATGAGATGCAGATAGGATTGGAACTCCCAGCCCTCTGTCAGCAGATATGAGAGTATCAGAATTAGTGTTTCTCCGATTCCCACTGTCAAGAATATGAGGCTTAGGAAGGGCTTTCATTGCATCTGAAGGCAAATGGACCTCTGGCTCAGAGGTGCCATCTATCATTGATTCCAGTGAAGCTTTCGTTGGAGAGAAAATGATCCTCCCATAATTAGATATCAGTGGGATTTCTGATTTGGTGTCAATCTTCAAAGATGATAGATTTTCTCTCGATAATGTGAGAGAGTTTTGCCCAGTTCTGGATTCAGAGTGTTCTGTGCTTGGCAAAAAAATTTCAGCTGCAGCTTCTGTGATTTGTGTCCTCTCATAAGGTTGCGTTGGTCTGGTGTCAAACAAGAGTGCCCCTAGAAACTTGGCAGTCAGTGCCACTGCAGTGTGTCGATGTGTATTCTCTGTAGGTATTGCTTCTGTGCCGTGACCAATTGTGTTTTCCTTTTTCAAAGGCCGATCTTTTGTGACAGCTGTGCCTTTTGTTTGTTCTGTGAGGTAACCTTGGAAATCTTCTTTTTCTGCCCTGACTGCGAAGAAAAAGCAAAACATGTCACTCAGTTTATTTCCTTTTTTTTTTTTTACCAAAGGCCATTCTTCCTTAAACTGCTATATAAAAAAACACTTTATACCACAAACCAAACACCATATTTTTACTTTTAAAATGTAGCAATGTTTGCTTTCAACATTTAATTAGATGAATCCTAGTAATTAAAATAGTCCAAGCTATGTAGCAAGATATAACAGAGTTGGCATGATGTATATTTTTTGATAACATTATATTGCCTATATTGGTGTATAAAAAAAGTAAATGTGTAATAAACAGCAAATTATACGAAATAATATGTCACGATATTATGATATTCAACTGATAAGAATCATGTTGCTCCAAAAATAACTAATTTTAAGGTTATCTGGTGGATTTTTAAACACTGTTTTGATGATCAAATGAAGTGATATTGCCTATAGTTATTTTGTCTCCCTCAGTGGCTGTCAGCAATTCTAAGACATTTGATGAGCTGCATGCATCCTTTTTATTGCTGTATTTTCACATAGAGAAATTATTTAAGGATTGATTTGACAAATTTGAGAGGATGGATTTATGCTCCTACGTTGATGTGCCCTTGTGGTTGCATAGTAGATATCTGCAGCACATAGGAGCTGATTTATAGTTTGGTGTAAGATTTCCCCAGTCCACTGGAACAGGGTGTGTCAGACATGATCACTCATTGCTGTTCATTCAGTATCCCAGGCAGTTCAGACTCAACCACCACAAAAATTATCCATGCACTGGCACTTGAAAAATACAACTAAGCAGAAACAACTCTCATGGAGTCTGTAATGCCATGATACCTATATGAAGCCCCTAAATTTCAAGCAATATCACATGCAGTGCTGTTAATGGAGGTGCTGCACAGCGGTTTAGTGATGCACAAACAGAAGAGGAGAAGGGGGCAATATAAAACGCAGCCATCTGCATAAACATAAAAAAAAAATTTAAATGTTAGCAGGGATTTTGCATATGGTGTAGGAAATGTATCGAGTTTATTAAATGCAGGAAAACTGATGGTTTGCACTCGGACCCCCACAGGGTATTATTAATAAATTGAGTCCTGCTGCGGCAGACGCAAAGTTGAAAAAAAAGTTAATGATGTTGACACCGTTGGTGTGCGACTGATGGCTAAGATATACAATGTTTGAGTAAAATGAGTTGGACGTTTTGACTGTTAATTGTAGCCATAATAATATTAATTTGTGTAGCTAATTCCAGGCTTCATCATGTCAGTAAAAAATGTAGATAAGAATAATTATGAAAACTTATATTTCACATAGGATGCTCTAATAAAACTCGGGATAATGAATAAATGTCATATTAACACATGCTGGCCAACAAAGTGAGCCCACTATAGAGGGAGGCAGACCCACTGATTATGAAACGTTTCAAATTTTTGAGTTTGTTTTGCTATTCCACACAACTACTATCAATGAGAGGCAATATAGATTTTTATGAACAACTTGGATTAAGTGAAAATGAACATTTAAAGCCCTCTAGCTGCTATTTGCTACAGCAAGTTTCAACTGCGGGTACAATTTTAGGAAGAAGAAGAAAATCAGGGGACCAAAAATGTGTCAGTGTTCAGGGGGGAAAAAACCAAACTTTTGCAATATTCATCAGCTGCAGATCTCACAACTGGGAAATGCAAATGTGTTCAAATTGAAATATACAATCAAATATAACATAGTTATTCTATCAGTGAGCTCCTCATCACATCCACAATATCTATTTACACAGTATTTACTGGCAGGGACAGAAATAAACAGGAACACAATGGAAGCAACTGTTGTAGTATATCTAAAAACTGAACAGAAATATGAGCACTTACCTGTAAGCAGGAAAAATCCTAATACAAAACAGTCAAGCCTCCTCATTTCTGCTTAATGTTGTTTATAATTTCACAAAACCCAGTGAGTAAGTGTTCTTATTACTGTTTAATCCGACTGAGCAGAAGGTATCAGCTGTTTGCAGACATACACAGATGGTGTCATCCCTTGCAAGGAGCTTTTGTCCTCTGAAGTTCTTTCATACACAGATTACATTTCTCAGCAGCCCCTTTCCTTTTTTTTTACACTGACTGTCACAACTGTGTGGACAACAGGTCCAAAGACGTTAACAAGCAATAAGATAGAAATTTACATCTGTGTTTGGATGTTTATGGTATTACTCCTAAATATAGTCACCCGTATTAAAAATGGCACCGACTATTACCAACACAGGTTTGAATTGCTCTTTTTTGCATGTCAACATTGTTTTTTATCTTTCTTACTAAGAAAACCAGTGTGATAACCTTGGTTCCATTTTACGTCAAGTATCATCCAGCATTGAGTGGTAACAAGGCTGCCAAGAATGCTGTTAAACAGTTCGTATTGATGAACTTGTATTTGACTTACTTCATGGAAAGTGAAAGAAAGATTCTCAAAACCAATGAATATAAGTTGATGATACACTTCTCTAATCCATTTTCCACTTCAAATGGCATCATGATATTAATGTTGCCTGATCAAAATCATTACAGCAGAATCCAGAATTTATGGTTAATATCACTGTAGAGAACTTTTTAAACAGGGCTCTTGTTTAAACAGAGTATTCTGTCATATATGTATTTATTTGCTGAGTAAATAAAGTATTCAAGATAAATATTTGAACTCTTGTTATGAAAAAAATTATATTTAAATCTAATTACAGACAAGATGGTAAAACTGAAGGCACTTGCACCTCCATCTGTATGTATCCATAGTAATTACCTGTATAAATTCACATGGGCATGAAAAATACGGACAGGCAAGAACACTGCTCATGTTTATGACCTTGTTAACATAGATGAAGCAATTAGAAGCAGACTCTTATTTAAATGTAATAAATCTTTAATTCTTCTCAAGTTATACTTAGCTTTAACAACCTCAAAATCCACATTGTAATTAAAATTAATCATGAAAGTTTTAAGTCCCTCTCCGGTCGTTCATTTAATCCCCAGAAACCATTCTTTGTGTTACATATTTAGTTTTTTCCGTGAAAATGATCCCTGTTTGCTCTACACTGTGGCTTTCTCTTGAATGTGCAGATTAAGTAACCACTTCTCTCCTCACTCACCCATCATCTGTGCACTGTAACCGGAGCACACGAGCTCACCTACGACTCTATTCAAACACTGTAAAACTACTGCATGCTACACAATTTGGAATATTGGAGTAATTCAGCCAAACATTTGTTACAGATGAACCCCGTAAGTCTGAATCTGTGTTTTTGAGACTGTCATTGGTACGCTGCAGTTTCAGGGCAGAAATCTGCAGCCATGGTTTTGACTGCTTATTTTGCTTACGAAGCGTCTTTCAGCATATAAAAAAACAACATATGGACGTGTTAACAAGGTAAAAAAAAACATTTTCACCTGAGAGGGTCTTTAGAAAAGAAAAACAATTAATTCCCATGAATATTGCTTTTACTCAATAGGTTAGTAAGCCCTTACACATAAAACAGACTACAGAAGAAAACAAGACTGATGTCAAGCAAGGAGATTATAAAACATGTCAAGCAACCCATTACCGCTGGGTTATGAGATGAGTTTCACACAGGAGTGCAGGATCTCAAAGCCATGTAGTTCTCGAACTTTCTTCACATGTCTAGAAAAATATAAGAAAAACTGTTTTTAAAAGGAAACACAGTGACAGTATGTTCAGCAGCCTGGCACTCAACTGGAACTACACACGTGTGAGCTTAGGGATGAAAGATCAACACATCCTCGACACAGTCACGGCAGAGCTCTTCAGCCTGGAGGTATATTAAAGTCCTCTTAGGAAAAAAGAGATGTGTTTGTTGCTGCCAGGTCCCATTATTATGGATACTATATCATTTCTACTCATGTAATCAGAGGGTTGCTACAGTGTATGGATGATGGCCTACAGCAGCACATCATTACTGAGTTAAGAATGCAATCAGGTTTTATTTAACTCAACTAAAAATATCAGCGGTTGTTCACACACAATGGTTACCCTGTAGTTCAAAATAAAAGCAATAAAGGGAAATACTGAACTTAATGTAAGGGAAGCTTTTGTAAACATGTAGAAAATGTATTTATTTGCAGCCTTTGTGCCAGACTCATTGATATTGTGTATTGTGTATAAAGCATTTGTTCACATAAAAGCACTTTCACTCATAGAATTATGTTAAAACAATTTGTTAGATTTGCTATTCCATTTTTTTTTCTAAATTTGATGTTCTCATGTCAGTGTATTGTCTTTGGGTTTTTGTCTGTTAGACAAAAGAAGCCCATCAAAGATGACGGCTTAGACCTTGGGAAATTATACTAGATGTAGATCCGAAGTTGTAATTGTTTTACTAAAGTAGAATTTAATAAAACAACTAAATATTAAGAAACAGTGGCCATTTTACAGCTTTTACCGTGCATTATTTTAGGTAGCCAATTATCACATACACAGAATGACACTGCAGTAGTCAAAGTCGTGTATCTTTACAGGAGAAAACAAGACAAACTAAATATACTGTTTACACAGTATATAAAGAATAATATTTGAGATGTAAACAGCTACTGCATATAATAAACTAATATTGGAATATTCCCAGTCAGCCCAAACCAGAAGTCATAAGTTTACGGCATATGTAACTTGCATCAGAGCAATAAAGTCACATTCAACAGTCAGTGTGACATTTTGCCAAGTCTATTAATGCTCCAACCTACTTCCTAGAAAGTAATCAACAACATGTGGTTTTTAGTGTAGGTTCAGGGGGCACCTGGGCTCTGATCGACACAGCTTTCCAAGAGCAATCGCTGCATTTTGCTGCACAGCTGTCCTTTTTGAGTCCCCTGCAGCGTGTCGCACCAGCAGCAGCACAATATCAGTGCCCAGCAGGTGGCTGGCAACTCCCTCCAACTCAAGGCAGTGGGCCAAGCACAGGGCTGCATTTCCTGACACCATCTCATCACAGCTGGAACTCAGCAAATGACGTAAAATGGACAGTTCTGCAGAGAACAATAAATGAATACCAAACACATGTAATGACATGAAAATCGGTAAATACATTGTAAACTGCACTTAAGCATACACACATGTGAATGTACACACACACACACTCTATTTGAATATTAGGTCAACCCACAAATATTATTCATGGACTAATGAAGGAGCTTGTTAAGGCTAACATGTCAATCATTTCTCACTTTTATCAGACTTCACCAGCTCCTCCCGTGCCAAGTGACTGGCAGCAGTGCACACTGTCAGAATCTTAATGGCATACTTAGTGGCAGTCTGCCCTGTTCCCTGGGTAGGCAAGCACAAAAATAACAATGACATTAAACAAGCAGATTGTGTGTTTGTAAACTATAACTTCATGTCGACACTCAGAGGGCATACGAATGAAGGAAAAGCGATTTATAGTGGAATTAGCGCAAATCTAAAGAATACTTGCATACATGAAATATAGGTCACAGTTAGAAACACTGACATGAGGGAGATATTTATTTCAACACTATGATCACAAGTGGCGAGAGAGTGGCAAAGGAAAGAGGCTAAGAGCTTGTCACTTTTATTAACAACAAGTGGTGCAACCCTGGTTACATTACCACAAAGGAACATTTCTGCAGCAGGGCTACATCCATACTACACACCCAGGGAGTTTTCACTTGCCATCTTGGTTGTTCTTTTAAATCTTCCTCTTCTGCGAACACAGCAACTCTGTGTGACTTAATGTATTCTGTTCTACTGAAGACTCCATACTCAAGACCTCGGTGCTTTTTTTTATAATCTCCAAGGACTTCAATCACGACACTGTGACAAGATTCTTCCCACTTTCACTTATGTGGCCTGTTCTACCAGAGGTGACAAGACTCTGACCGACTGTGGCCATCCTGTTATTTCCTCCTATTTCTGTGCAAGGATTAACAAAGTTCTTCTGATTCATTATGTATTGATCAAAGTATGATATGCAGTTCCAAGAATATCGTAGAATTGAGCAGAGGTGAAAATTTGAGTGAAAATAGTCTTGCATAACCAGATCACTCTAGCACTGACACAACGCTATGCAGAATGGTCTTCTGGCTGCACTTTATTGTCATTTTGCTTTATGGTTGAACTCTTTTTTAACCAATCACAATAGCATTTGATGGTGCTAAGCCTAGAATACACCACCGGTACCCTGTCAAAATAGTGAGAGAAGGAATTGTTGTACATGCGAATTGAACCTGAGACCTTTTAGGGCAACAAATTCTAGAGTTTTGTTTGTTATCTGAGTTTAATAACCTGTCCTAAAACTTACGAAACTTGGAGCAACATGACAGAACATGAATGCACAACCACAGACAAAATAACCAACATACAAGGCTCAGACACATTGCAGAAGGTTAAACGTGTAAATCATGCAATTTTGTGACTCCAACATCTTTTGGAAATCATAAATCCTAGTATATGGGCAACACATTATTAGAACAGAAGGATTAGATGAAAGATGAGAAGGATCAGAACAAGTGTTGCATATAATCAGATACACTTGGCTGAATGTACAGTTACACACCTTCAGCAGCCAGCGCAGGGTCCGGACCACTTCCCCCTGAATAACATGCTCAACGGCTTCGGAGGACTGAGGGAGGACAGCACTCAGCACACCTGCGGCTCTCTGGAGGACAAAGAAGAATGCTGGCTTTGGAAATGGAAATAATGTAGAAAAGTAGAGGAAGAAAGTCAGATGGAAGAACACAGTAGGATACAGAGGATCAAGAGAAAAATGCTGTGGGAGAAAGTAAAGTCACAGAGAGAAAACAGTCAAAGAATAACCACTCCTACTGGAGACAAAGAGAATTTGAGAGTGTGGCTGGAAAAAGTGTGAAGAATAAGAAAACAGAAAACTGTTTCAAAATATGAAATCAATTGGTGTTATGGAGTGTGTTTACAACAGTAAAGTCCAGAGAGTCCACTGTGGAGACGGTAACAGAATAGTGTGAGTGAACATAAAATTGAAATGGCCCTTTTTCAGGACGATAAAAAAGAAAAGACAAGAAAAACAGCCAAACAAATATAGCAGCATCCAAATTAATTGCAGGTGGAAGCCACTGAATTACGCTTTGTTGCATAAAGTAATTTGAGGGCAAAGTTTAGTCATTTGAAGGCACAAACAACTAAGTCAGTAAAGGTAAATAAAAAAAAAAGGTTCAAGTGCAAATTAACCATTTGGGAAAATTAACTGTCAAAATAAAAGTCAAAATTGCAAACATTTTATCCAAACTCATCCATCTGATGAGCATCCAGGCACACAGTTCCAATGAGGCAACAACTTTGCTTAATGTCTCTTGTATTTGCTGAAAGGTAAATATTTTCTAACATACAAGAGATCATCCGTAATAACATTTAGGACAATAAGACTGTATGTCAGGCTGGAGTCAGCCTATTTGAAAACCCCTAGTGGCCAAAAATTGATTATTGCATCAACTGCAGTGATAGTTTTGATGATGACATTGGACTGGGGCGTTGCAATAACCATTATAATGAATTAAAGAAATATTAAGTAACAACCAACGACATAGGCAGATAAAAATATTCAAGGCATATGTAAGGAAAAGTAAGAAAAAGTGTTTGTCAGGCAGTGTTTGAGCACCGAAACAGAAACGAGGCAGATGGGTGGCAGCGTGGGTCTCTGAGGGTACGGCATAGGCAGTGTGAAACTGCTGCAACAGCCATTAGCTCAGAAAACAGCACCTGGAGCTAGAGTTTTAATCAACTGTAATGACACATATACGGGATCCTCTGTATATCATGGATTGCTATTACCACCTTTTGGGGCACAGTACTAGTGAGATCACTCCTTAGAAAAGGCTCTATACTCAAGAAAAGAGTCTTTTATCTTTGTATAGTTGCCTATAATTATGGTCTTTGCATTTGCTTGGAAAACAAAGACAAAAAACGTTACAGGAAGGATCCACAACTGTAAAAATCTCAAAGCAGTAATATTTTTCTTACCTTTCTCAGCCCAACACTATACGCAATATATACTGATATGGCCACATACAAAAATCAAATACAAGAAGTTATGATTTAGTAAGGCATGTATCTACATGATGTGTCAGGATTAAAGTCCTCTGAGAATTGCAAGTTAGATTCACACACAGTTATGATTCCTCCATCACTATCCCTCAGCAGGCTCAGACAGCAGTCACAGAGTGAAACAGCAAGCTCCTTCAAAAAGGAAGAGATGGAAATGTGGCTGAGTCAATCTTCACACACATTTCACCTCTAAATAGGTGACATCACACATCATGGATTACACAATTGCTTCCTCTGCTTTTCTGGTTCATTCTCTTTAATTATTTTTTGTGATATATTCTAATCTACTGAATTTCACTAGAGTGGAGTGCCTTTTGCAGTCACAAATTTTATTCCTTTTCAGATGTTCAGCACAGAAAATCCCAGTTCAGCTTGACCTTGACTAAGATGCATTAACATAATCCATTAACTTGCAAAAAAATCACACTAACACTCAGTATATACTGTAGACAGCTGTCTTACCTGGATGACCAGAGAGGTGATAGCTGAAAGGTTGATAACCAAGCCAAGTAAAGGGTAAAGGATGTCTTTATATTCAGATGCATTGCACTGCCTCTGCAGATAGAGAAAAAAAAACTTACAATGAATGAACCAGACATCTATAATGTTTTATGTGACATCAACACTGTACTGAAGTGTTTTATTTCTTTTGGCATCTGCACTCAACACAATGAACAGCAATTTGCACTAACAATGGCAAGCAGAAAAGCCTTCCAACATTCTGGATCATGAGCAAGTCTGTGATGAATGATGCCATCTCGAGCCAGACAGCCAAGAACTGATATCAGTGATGGAAGGACATGTTGATTGGACTTGCTGATATTTCTCTGAAAAATGAAGCAAACAAATGTGCACATTTGAATAGGTACTCACACTGTTTATAAACTGAACACTGATATTTACATATCTTACCAGTATTGTTGTAAATGGCACAATAACAGAGTCCTCCAGCACATTTCTTAAGTGAATGCGAAATCTGCAAGTAAATATGAAAACATTACTACTGTAAATGTAAAACAACCAGAGATACTGTTATACAAAAGTAGCACATACAACATCCTGCATCCTGTTCTGACAATAAAAATAATTACCTAGAGGTAGTGAGTAAGGTCAGGTTGAATCTAACGATGAAGTTATTCACAGTCTAGCATGAGACAAGGTAGCAAATCAGCAACTTAATTAAGCAAGCAAGTAATATCTTCAAATAAAGCATGGTGGAACTACAACAGATGACACCTGTTTCCAAGGTGAACAAGCCCCGAGAGCATCAAACATCACAGTGGACCCGTATGGACTTGTACTCCCCAAATGCACAAAGTGTCTCGGTAAAACAGGACATACAGGACAATTGAATTTAGTGGTCAAATAGCACTGATTGTTATGTCTGAAGATTTTCACTGATGCATATTAAAGTCAGTAAAAGGCCAAAGGATTTGCTGTGTTCCTTGTGTCTGTACTGCACAGTCCAGCTCCCTTTGACTTATGACTAAAAACAATAGCTTTGCTAAGTATCCTCCATGCCAAAGTGTAATCTGTGTATATAAATGCATGTGTGCAAATCTGTATGCATTCTGTAAATGTTTTACCAGGAGAGATTTGAATCAATTTCCACTACTCATGTATTCATTTTCACACCAAAACAACATCATGAATAAAAGCCCAACACCGACCCAGCTGAGCCTCTACAATAAAGAAAAACCTCTGTCGGATATAACACATTTTTTGAGTGACTCTCTTTGAGATATAGACAAGGGAAATTGATCTCCCCATTTCACTGCTTGACACCTCGACTTATTTCCTGCTGTGTTTGAGAGCCTGGGCTGTCCTTTCATGTCTATTTTCACAGAGCACCAGAAAGGGAAACAGGTTGAGAACAGCCTTTGCCTTCAAGTGGCATGAACACTTGGATAGTACATGTTGATTTATTAAAGATGCCACATTTTCCATTTCTGAGAGGACCTCTCCTGACGTGGGTGGGTTTTAAAGTGCTTTTAATGTACAGTATATGAATATGATGTATGGGAAGATAATAGACTGTCTAGTGGGTCATTTTCTGAATTCTGCAGCGTATCTGAAAATATGTATTACCTCATCTAAAAATAAAATTAATTTGCTCCTGCAAGGTCAGGACAATAAATCTTGTGATTTTTGCTGTTTCTTGCTGTGTGTATCATTAACACCTGTTTTCTGCTGCAAAGTTCTCCAGAATGTTGACCGCTGTGTTGTCCTGCCGCTGTTTTGGCTCTGAGATGCACGTCATGAGGTTCCTCACTAACCTTTAGATTCAAATTAAGAATGAAAGGAGATAAAGACACAGAGAGTGAAAAAAGCTGAAAGAAAGAAATAGAAAGAAACTGAATGGACCATTGTGATAAAAAATTACATGTTCTTTTGAATATTATCACATGCAGTAGTGAATATTTTACTCCCACATAATGATGGCATCTAACTACGGGCCATTAAGTGTGGTATAATAATAATGCCAAAATTTAATAACATTACTCATTTTTTTCCAGTTTTCTAGAAATGTAACCAGCAGCAGATGTGGAGATAATAGAAATAATTTAGACCACTCAGTGTTAACAGAGCAGTGTCATCCAAAATTTCTTTAAATGGTTGTGGCAATTGCACTGACCTAAATTCCCTCTACTGATTTTATTATTGGAGGAGGTAAAAAAGAAAAGCTTTACTGTCTCCATCTACACAATATATAATTCCCTGTCCCAGTTTGGTGTACAAGAAAAAGGCAATTTTTTTTCTCTTTAGCTATGTAATTGCTCTCATTACTTGCATCTGCTGACAACATAGAAAAATGTCTTACAAATGCACATTCAAGTTGTCAATGGCCAAACATCTGCCATGTGGCATCTGTGAGTACAAATACAGTAATGTCAGGCATCCGTTCCCTACTGCAACATGCTCTGATGTTACGAGCTGAACAACAGACTGTCTGGAGACTGGACATGCCATCAATAGTTTCTGGTTTTCCTCTGAAAGCAAAGAAGAAAACAGAGTATGTGTCAAGAATGAATTCTAATTAGTTATTCAGCCAGCTATGTTTCCAAGGAACAGCAACCTATTTTTAAACACAATTACTGTAATATGCATGACAGTGTTATACTTAAGATATGCTTTGTTATTCTTATGATATTACACAACAGACTGTCTTAAACAAAGCAAAGTAAACAAATGGTCAGTGTGTAATTACAGTTGATAGGCTAGAAAGTTTATGTGATTCAAAGACAAAGGATTGGCACTGACGAGCTTTGCACACATTGTCAAAAGAGAGGATTTTACTGGTATTATCATTTTTTTCCCTCTATTTTCTGCTAAATCAGTGCAAGCAAACTGATGTATGAACAAAGGCAGACAATGAAGTGTAACGCAATTATCGACATACCATTTCCATGGCAAATAAGCCCCCATAATTTCAGGACAGACACACACAACTCATAGCTGTCTGGATCATTTGTTTCCTGCAGTAGGCAACTGTGGAGAAAATGAACCCAAAATTATGATTTACATCAAAGTATGTCAATAGAAATCTCAAAACAAAGCATGAGGAACAAAATTAAAACTACAGCAACAGAATGTAACATTTGACAAACTTTCCTACTATTTATTTTAAATGGTTTTAGGTACCAGAATGCACTTTTAGGTCAATAATAATGAAAGAAGTTTATTTTAGTAGTTATTTTAGTACAGTTCTGTAAGTAAATCAATGAAATGCATGAAAAACTGTGAACATAATAAAAACGAGAAGAGGACAAGTAACAATGGCACTGGCCTTCCAAGCTACATGGTTCACATATGCTTCAGTTGATTTATTTTCATCAAGCTCAGACTGCAGGCTCTTTGCACTTTCTACTTCCCAGACACTGTGTTCCAACTTAAATAATGATAGGGCTAACAACAGACAACATGGAAAGTATGTGACACGTTAATAATGACCTTACTGATCTGACATGAAGGAGTCCTAATTTGTATCTTGTACATAACATGTCTTCTTTCTGGGACAAAACACTGGGTCTTTGTTCATTTCAGCATTCATCTCAATCTCTAGCATGATCATCTTTTCCTTTTTTTGGATATCACACAAACAACTAGAACGAGAGAGAGAGAGAGCAAGAGAGAGAGAGCACGAGAGAGAGCAAGCAGTGAATGATCTCTCTAGTTTAGACCATCATTGTCTCTGTATGCCCCTGTCTCCGGATCCATTTGTCAACGCTCCACTGAGGACTGACTGCTAACTCTCCCTCTGGTCTCCTTACCTCCTCACTGTGTCATTGCTGCTGATGATACTAAAGCCATTGTTCAGTCTGAAAAGGGTCTGCCCTGTACCTGTTAGAAGAGAACAGTAGATAGTGTAAGAAGACAGAAAACTATATATCATCACCTGATAGCCTCAGGGTTTTACAGAAAGGCAACACCTTTCTCTTTTCGTTCAGCTTGCCTTTTTATTGGTTTACAGTCAAGGACATGAGAGAAAAGCATAAATAAAATATGTAGAGAGAGGAATGTACAGTAAGACATGGTCTATTTTCCCCTAATAATGTGATGGAGAATACAGAAAGTAGAGCAGAGCAGTGAAGGAGTACTTTTAGGGGAGAAGACTTGTAATGTCAACCCTGCTGAGATCCTTTCAGTCGAGAGTTATGTAAGTTTTGCCCTTTTCTGTTGAATGGCACTGTGAGACAGGCATTATATCATTTGACATGACACTTGTATTCATCTAAATGAAGAAAAAAGAGAAATCAGATAAGAAATGTTTCCCATTCTGCAGAGGACAGCCAGTGAAAAAAACATGGTGTATTAAGTATTATAGTGATACAAGTTAAAACAAAAGAGAAAGAGATAGCATTACACTATGAGGTAACCTTTTTTGTCATTTTATGTCTTGCTGAGTGGTGAGCTTCAAGCTTTACTTGATCAATTCCATCAGCTTTGACTGTGTGGTCAAAGGACTTGAAGTTTTACAATGCATGTAAGACGGCACCAGTGGGATGGAGCATGTCAGAAATACTTCATTACAACTTTTCTCTTAGCTGAAATTAACAAAATAAATACTCCTCAGAGGGCCATTGACCTTGACGACTTGTACTGTTATTGCACTACTGTTATACAAAAAGCTGCCTCATGGCAGGAACTATAAAGAGTTACACTCACACTGTGGAGTTTCAAAGTCATTTGTTGGGTCAAAAACATTCACAAAAATATCAGCAGCTGACAGAGGAGGGGTGAAACACCTGGTGGAGATCAAATGCTGCCTGTCTACAATGGCCCCTTCTCAGACAGCAGAGGACTTGGTAAACAAATATCAGTTACTTTTTATCCTGATGCTATCATTATCACATAAGCACATGGGGTAAAATAGCTCGTGCCAAACCAATTCCTTACTCAATCCAAGAGGAAATCAGGGCCATAAGAGCATGGTCCTGCTTCGCTTGTTTGGTTCAATTCATATTAAACCTTGTGCAACAAGCGCTGTGCTACAAGCAAATTAAAACAATTACATATGATTTGTCTTCTGCACCCATATTCCCTGTCATGGGGAAGTTTGGGATTTGTTGTCTCTATTGTCTAGCTGAGCTTTTATGTCAGTTGTAGCATGGAGTTGATTTGCTCTGTTTTCCTTAGACATTTCGAACCTCCTGACAACAGCTCACTCGTGCACTGAAAAATATATAAGCATCAATAATACCTGACATGTTGCACGCTCCTGTACATCGAAAAGGCTTCGCTGTCATAAATCTACAGAGTCAATGGACAAGTACCAACATTCAGCTATTCTAAATCTGACAGGGTTGAGTGCAAGTATGCCACTGAGATTATAAAATGACCACCTGCTATCACTGATGTTTCATTAAATTGCACCCAAGACAACTCCAGAAAGCTTAAGTGTTTCTGTCATCCAACAACAACCCCCCTTTATATCAGCTGTCGAAGCTAAATAAAGCTAGCATTGCACACACAACCCTGAACTCACACAAAAGACCCCAATCGTAGTTTCTTAATGTCACAACATCACTTAGCTGCTGGAACAGCTGACACTGCTGGCTAAGAACAGCTCACTCAGCAGTTTGGCAAACAAATTACATCATCATTTATACATCAAGGGAATGTCTAATTCTGCTAACTGAGAGGATCAGAAATAGATCACAAATCAAATCATGCCTGCAGGTTTCACTGATTACAACTTGTTACTGATCTGATAACAGAAAACACTAGGAAAATTGTTCTGCACAGCAGTTTTTATGTGCAGCATTAAACAGTTTTATGGGATATATGCTGTTCTATCCTCTGCACAGTGGCTTTATAGTCCATACTGGACATTTTACTCACTGTGACAAGTAAATTGAGCATGAAGAGAAATCATTGATGGACAGTGTTAGGTCTCCCCTCTTCCATTGTCACAGAAGACAACAAGAAGCAATTTGTTTTTGCCACCCGGCTTCACCTGGTGCTCCAAGATATTTACTGTGAGTATCTAGGTACTGTAGTAACCCTCTTTTTCTCTTTTGGGTTTTCTTAACCATCCTGACCTCAATGACGATTTTTTGCCAGCATTTTAGCGTCAGACCTGGCAAATAGGTGCACCAGTGAAAGAGTTTACTGAGAAGAAACTGGGAACAAAGAGATTAGAGGAAGAACATAACTGTACAAAGCATCTTCAGTAAGAAAACTCACAGTCAGTAATTGCTTGTGACAGAAGCTCCAATCCTCCACAGTAGTAGAGGGGCATCTGACCGGGCCTTGACAGCTTCTCCAGCAGCTGGGGCACTGTTGTGGCCTTACTCTCTCCCTTGTCAAACTCTTGCATCGCATTCATCTCCTGACTCTCTCTCTTCTCTTCCAAATCCACCTGGGTCAGGTATTCTACAAAGGGAAACAAAGTAGAGAAAAGAGTAGAAACAAAAGCAAATTATTCCATTGCAGAAACTATAGTTGCTGTGTCTGATAAACGTGTCCTGTCTTTCATCTGCTATCGTGAGATAACTCCCCAACCCAGTTATTGCCACAAACATGCACTCAGACAGAAATGTAATACTGCGTCACATACAACTTACAGTAAAAACCTATTGCAAAACAGTGTAGAGTAAGGTTACCCTCTAAAGAAAGATTATTTCAGATATGCTGAGAGCAACTTTAGTTTTAGCCAGATAAATCCTTCTCAAAAAACATACAAAAAAAACCCATACTACTACTAAACTTAGACAGATTTTCAAATAGGGACAGCTCTCGTAAAAAAAAAAAAACTTAAATAGATTAAACTTTTAAAAATATACTTACCTTTCACTAGCTTTTCTTTTCCAGGATCATTTTCCTGTATCTTTTCAAAGCAGTTTCTTGCCTGAAAAAGAGAAAAAAAAATCCTTATCACTGTTAATATGTGCTTCAATTACTGAACCCATCAAAAAATAGAACTATCCTCCAGACATTCTGAAAACTATAAAGAAATATGAAATGAAGACAGCTTAGATGCACTTTGCAATGATTGTGTTAATTTTTAACAGATATCAGGATGGATACAAGCCCATTTTGCCCTGAATTGATGCAACTGATGGGTTAAAATAATATGAATGCAGAAAACTGTTGTGAGATCACATTGCTTACATTAGGATCTGTACTGGTATATTGATATGCTTAAAATTTCTTGAGAATTCTTATCAAGTATATTTATACTTGTATACTTATCAACTGGCATAATGTAGCCTCATTTCTACTATAGTTGTATAAAATGTCAGGTAAAGCTGTCTGCAGAATAGCGTGTAAAAAAACAGGTGTGATTAGATATCATGAGAGGTAATTATACTCACCTCATTATATTTCTTCAATCCCAGATATGCTTTGCCCATGTGTAGATAAGCCTTTATGCACTTCTCATTACACTGATAGAGACAGGATTATCTTGGGAGCGTGTTACTTAAAGCACTTCATCAGCAACACATCTACATAATGGCAATTTAATGTTTCTGCATTGATACCACTAGCACAGCAATAAAGAAATATTCAATTTGATCTTCACAGACACACTACACTGCAAAAGATCGGTATGTTAACAGTGATATAATTTCAGGAAATAATTTGAGCAGTTGCTTAATCAAGCGTATTTGTGATCCAAAACTAGAGTAAGCAATTTACACTGTAAATTTGCATTTTGCAACAATCATGGAAAACATATTTCCAAAGACTAAATTAGGATACAGTCATAAACACTACTAATTTAGCCAATTTTTTTTTCAAACAGTTTTCTCTTCAGAGAGCATTTTTTTAAACAGCTGATAAGCTTGCAGGTTTTCAAAGTATGGTGCCTCACTATGACAAATGAGGCAGCAAGTGACTGATCTCAGTTCCCAGCCAGAGCTTACCTTTAGGGCCCATTCACAGTCACTGACAGCCTCCCTGTACTTTCCCAGCTTGATGTAAGCCTAAAATAGATTTAAACATTGGACAGAAGGTAACCGGGCACCAAAACTGATAAAAATGCATCTTGCCAAACAAAGTGAGGAATATGATGAGTGTGGTGGCAAGTAAGAAAGCACAGAGCAGACTTTATAGAAGCTAGGTCTTTGGAAAGGAACACACTGATATAAAAGTACTTTAACTGCACAACACCATGATCATACAAAAATAAAACCCACACAGGTTGGTTTCACAGAGGTCTTAACCTCTTTCGGTCACAGTGAAGCACACACAAGTGCAGCTCTGCAATTAATTATTTTCACTTTTTTCTTAAATCTTCCTAGGGAAAAACAACATTAGAGTTTGTGTTTTCAGCTTGAAACTCCTAAAATATAGAAAACTTAGGCTGAAGCTATATTTACTTGTGCTCGATTGGTGTACAGTGACTGCATGTCCTTTAGTTCAGCTAAGCCGTCACTGTAATACTTCACAGCAGTTTCAAAGTCTTCTTCAGCATAAGCTTTATTGCCCTTGTCTTTGAGAGCTGCAGTGAAAAACAAACAATACACTATTTAAAAAAGAGCATAATGCCAGCACAACAGAGGAACAAGCATAGCAAAATGTTCACCTCCAACAAAACCTTCAAGGAACAGAGAATCACTCACCAGTAGCCTTTTTCACTTTTACAGCTCTTCTTACTCTCCTGTCTTCAGCATCTTTCTCCATAATCTTCATGAAATTCTCTGATCAAAAAAAAAAAGAAAAACAGTTTGGAATAGACAAGGAAGGAAGTGTAAAGATATCTGTCAAAGTGAAATACTTCACACAGCAGTGTGAGTTTTGTCACATTTTAAAAAGTTTAGTGTGAAGGGAGTTTTAAAAACTGAACTTGCAAACACATTTTTAAAATAAACAAAATCGTAATTTGGGGGATTTCTTAAAAAGTTGTTTTGTATGGAATACTACATGCAAGGTGCTGGGCTGAATGAGGTGTTACCACAGCACCTCCCAGTATTGTACTGCACATGAACCTAGAGTTAGCTCTCTTTTGCATGACATGCTTTAGCACACAGGTATTTCTGTAAAACAGCGTGTCTGTGGGCTAAACAGTCAAAAACAGAAGTCTCTTTGACTAAGTATTGTAAGTGGCCTTAAACAGCTCCTCATTGTTCTCTTCATTTATCTTTGCACAATTTGAGTTTGCTTAAATAAATGTTTAACTACCAAAGACTGTATTTTTATTTTTGCTCACCTGGACTGTCACTCAGTGTACTCTGTAAAACAGGAAAAATGATTAAAAGAATGTTAACAACAAAGTTCTTTCCTTGTCACTACTAACTGTAAATCAATTCTTACAGAACAAGAATGGATAGGGTAGACAACACAAAAAGAAGTTGCAGGTTGTGTGCATGTGCTTAGGGACATAGACATGCCGTCTATAGCTTGAGGGACATAGACGGCAAGAGAACGAGAGACAGACAGACACAAAGTGACATAGAAAGGGTGAGAAAAACTGAGACAAATGGAGAGCAAGACTACGAGTTCAACTGTGTCCAGCTGTCTTTGTCTGCATGTCTTTACCAAGGAAGGTTGGAGTGGTGGGTTCGAGTTGATTGTAGTCTTGTTGACTTTTGTTCTGCAGGGTCCATCCAAGGCAGCAATGTAGCAATCACTATCTGCCATTGCTTTTTGCTGGACTTCGACATCAGAGGACCTTAAATGCTCCACTAGCTGACCTAAAGAGAATTAGATTTTGTTTCCTGCAGCTTTTACTCTTGCAAGTTAAATATCTTACATAATCATGATGTGAAATGGGCAGGTTCTATAGTAAGTGAATGAACTGTAACTGTTACAATAAACAAATAACGTTACCATTTAACCTACAACTTTAAAATAAATGTTGAAGGGGTATAAAACAGCACATTGTATATATTTTTTGTTCAGTTGAGTATCTCATATGCGGCTGAAGATAAAAGTAATCTAAAAAGTACTGCAAGGTAGTAATGCACATGTATGTATATATGACTTATCTGACCTGAATATACAGTTCGTAATGTAACTAAGTTTAGCTACTTAGCGTTAACTTCGCTTGTTAAGCTAATGTTAGCTAAGCAATGACATTAGCTAACAGCGCTAGCGTTAATAAGGTACATAGCAATATTACTTACTTATTTTGTCAACATTCTTCAAAAAACTCTCGAAGTCTTCAGGTTTCTCCATCACGCGTTTGCCCTTTTAAGCCTGTTTATATTATTCCATAAGCTACGTGGGTTTAATTTTATCTCAGCCAAATGCTAAGTGTACTTTTCCCACTGAAGTGCCAGCGTTCTGTTGCCATAGTGACATGATGCCTTCAGGACCGCTCGTAAACTCTTCCAGGTAATTTGAAACTGAACACAATTTATAGTAATAATGATGGAAACAAAATCCTATCATAAAAATCTCCCAAATATCTGCATCCACTTAATTATAATTGCCATGTTTGCTGCTACCATTTTATTAATTGTCATGTTTTATTATAAACAAAAAAACACAACTTATCACTTTGCCATTAGTACAGTGTGCCACACATGTATGCCACTTTGATTATGTTTCTTGAGACACCCGAAGGCAGCACTTCTCAGCCTATACATGGCTTGTCTTATTTCTGTCCAAATCAAGCAGATCAGTCAACTGTGTTTTTATAAATCAACATAAATCATTTTATTGCTGCCATTACTATTTTCATAATTAGACTGTAACTGCCCCTTTCTCTGCACGTTTATTTTGTGTATCCATAATGGGCTGTGAGGTCAGTACAGAGTGGCCATAGAGAGGGTATATCTCCTCAACATCTCAATAAAGCTTGATGTAAGAGAATCCCACACCTTAAACTCAGCCTTTCCCCCCATCTCCCCACCAATAGATCTATACTGCCTCCCTGTGGTTAAAGATATATCAATCCTAACGTGTCTAAATTCAGCTTGTTTTCATTTTATAGCAGATGTAAATTTAATGCTGCTATAATTTCGAGAAGGAGTAGGGATGACTTATTTGCATAGAAAGCAAGGAAAAGGCATATGTCGTGAAGCCTCATCAGCCTCATGTGGATATTAAAATCTCCATAGAGAGAGGCTCATTTGCATGTTGTGTTGGATAGCAGTTCTTACTCCTGCTGCCAAAATCCGTGTAGTTATGCATACAGTAACTGAGTATTTTTTTATATGTTGTCTTTAATGAACTAGAGAAAAAGGAACATTATTATCATCATCAAAATATCCTTGAAGCGAAAACGCAAAGGTTTATACACTGTTTGTATCAATTCCAACTGTTTTTAAGCCAAGCTTGTCAGTTAATTTGTGCAGTGTGAGCTGAAAAGAAAACATTGCATCAACACAACCAAAATAAATTGATAAACAGGATATTATTTATTTGCATGTGATAATCAGTTCTTTGAAAATGCCAAAAAAAAGGTCCCGTAGCACACCAACAGCAGAAATTAAAATCAAGAAACTGAATGCATCCTTATGTAAAAGCTGGCAAAGTGGTTTCAGTTTCATCCTTCAGTTGCTGGCAATAGTTTAAATTGTTAAATGTCAACAAAACAACGAACACCATTGCTACAAAACTCCTGACTGACCTTCTTGCACATTCTAATAACTGTAATAGAACTGGCAATGGTTTTCCAATTTAATGTCACCCAAAATTAAAACGTTTCAGTGGTGTTGCATTTTAAATATGTCTTTCAACTGTTATCACATGTTGCAGAATTTAAATTTAAAAAAAAGTTACTCCCTTGTGAGGAAAGACAGTAACAAGCCATTTCTGATGTGAAAAAGCTCTCACAGGCCCTTACCAAATGGGCTTCATGAAGTGCCCTGAAAATGAGTGCAAGCATTGACCTCACCCCCTGAGGCCTGCTGTGTTTACAGCTTGACCCCAGTGAGCAGCAGCCACAGACAGTGAGGCTCTTTATCCTCATTTGCACAAAGCAAAAGAGGATAAAGAAGTTGCTATACAGCCACGACGCTGAGCAGCCTCACTCGCCATCCACTTTGATTTTCTTGTTGAAACATGAATTTGCAGTTAACCAATTTGAATTTTTGTTAACAGGTACCATAATGCACTTCCATCTCACACATTCCACAGTGGTTCAAGATTGAAAACACTGAGCCAGAAAATTTTTCAAAAACAAGACGTTGAAGGTCAAGAGAGGCCACTACCTTCAATGTCCCGCCTTCCCCTCCCTAGAGCTGAAGGCTGATTGGACTAGACCCAACTCCAGTCCACCAACCACCTGTCACCTCCCTATTTTGAGGCAGCTTTTCAGTGGTGATCTGCTCTTCCATGTACCTTTTGAGTTTAATATCTTATAAATGATCTAGTTAAGACATTTTTTGTCATTTAAGGGGGTCAAGGGCTTAGTTAGGGACAATTTGACCATGGAAACCTTTTGTGTTTGTAAATTATCGTTAGCTCTCAGATAAGGGGGCTTCTCCCTCTGTATTTCTGCTTGGGTGGTGTAGTTAGGCTTTGGTTTTGTTGTTAGTCTAGATATACCCCAGCTTCAAGAAGAAGTCTTCTTTCGGTTTTGGCTAAACAGCATCCATCTACCGTTGTTGTTACTTTCCTAGCTCATCCTGGACAGCCGGGTTGTAACACTTGTCAAGATAAGTTTGGAATAACTTTCAAATTAAAGCTAGCATTGTGTGCCAGAACAATTACCAGAGCTTGGGAACTTAATATCAGCTGTTGAGGAATATTAAATACTGCTACACTGTAGTATGTACTGGAACAGAACACAATGTATGTTGTAGGAGTTATTTCTGTGACAGCTTACATAGAGAGGCTTTTATATAGCCTGACTCCATCTGCTGTGAATGCTGTGGATGCCACAGTGTCGTGTCTCGCAGGACAACACATACTGAAAGCACAGTGCTGTCATTGATTAATGCGCTCCACTTTATCTGCCATTGCACAATGAATCTGTTCAGTGGTCCAATTTTTCTTCTGAGGTTATCGTAAAAGATGAACCCCGCTTCAAAACTGCACTGCAAACTTAAAAGTTGTGCTAACCATTTTAAAACTTTTCATGCAAGTATAGTAGCACATGTATAGTAAAGAATGACAGTAACTGAACACTGTTTCCTTTCAACTGTTTTTTATAAAATATTTGGAGAACTAAAGCAAGCTTCCAGTCAGTCCACATACATGGTAATAATGAAGTATCTGATAACTTCTGTTTGCTCGTGTTTGTTTAAATATACTGAAAGACTCATCTTCCTGTTCTTATTCTTTTGTTTTGAAAAGCTTTGATCTTGAATTTAACCTGAAGAGAAGGAACTGGTTTGAAACATGTTTAAAAAAATATGCAAAAAAAATGCCATGAACCCATGAACAAATATATAATTCAGGCAAAGGATGATGATGATGATGATAATTTTAATTATTGCTACTAATTAAGAATCAAATGCATTGCAGTAGACCTTGAAGCTTCACTGTCTATCCATCACACTTTCAGAATGTAAACATATGCCTCTTAAATCCCAAGGCTTCTGTGGTTCAGACAATAATACACATCTAATTTAATTTCAGTTGAGAATAATGAACCTAATTAGCCTTGATGATAGTGTTATGCTGTCCTTTATTTACCAGCTATGATGTGGAAATACTGATATTTACCATTACATTAAACTGACAAAGACCCAAAGTGAGATCTCAAAGAAAGATGCTACTTTGACAAACGGCAGTTGCACTGAAAAGATGGACTGATGGTAATGGACGATACATTAATATAATTACATTAATGGACATGGCATTAGTGGATTTATTCTACTCTAGATATGACCGAAGTGATATAACTACTAATGGCACATCAAGCAGAATGTATGTTGATGATGGGAAGATGATCTCACTTCCTGAAATCCTAAAAATAAGCTGCAGAAGATGGCTAATGTTGCGACTGATTACGGCCAGATGAGGAGACGGCACTTTTTAGGCAGCAAATTGACGCAATAAGTGCAGTTACTTCTAATCAGGGTAATGATGCTTGGCACAAATTATGTCTTATGTATATGGAGCAAAGGTGGTCTGTTTGTGCTGAGATTATCTCTCCACCCAGCTGCATTTTCCAGGTTACAGATTTAATGGTCTCCCAGATAGTCCACTTCGTGTTTATTGCTCATGATAGGATGATTTAAGGGTGACACTAAAAAAATACATTCATAGGTATATTTCATATCTTTGTTGAGCTTGCAACAAAACACAAAAAGTGTTTTGGGTAGGTTATAATCCCATGTGCTGGAATATATTGTTTTATAAAAGCACTGCTAGCTTAGCATTGACACTGACACCATTTAATGTGCTTTATTGCATGAGTTGTGCTGATCTGAAGAAAGGGAAAGATGAATTCAAGCATCAGTCCCAGGCCCTGAAGGACTGAACACATGAAGGTTATGGCAGGTCAGGTAGAAGCAATACAGCTGCTTATAGACACACACACACCACATCCTGTTACCGGTATATAGCATGTTTCTACTAACCACAATGCAACTTTGCTTTGCTGAGACCCTTTCGCGCTGACAATCTTAACTTTCTCCCTATGTGGTATCAGCAGCATGTGCATCTCATAGCAGCTAAAAAAGTGAAGAACTAACCACTAAAGAGTGGGAAGTACTAGTAAGGAGGGTTCTCTTTATAGGGTCCTGCTGCTGCAGATAGGATGAATCCTGTGCAAATAGATATGGACATATCTGTGCACCAACAAAGGGAGAACTAAGTGTACACCTCGGTTTCTTCCCCCATGTAGTCATTCACAAGGCAACTAAACTCCCTAGCCAAACTTAAATGCAATAGCAGCACCACACCAAACAGAAATAAACGAGTGCCGAGTGCAAGAAGTGGCTGGAGGTGGAGGGAACCGAGTGGTGGCCCAATCTGACAGGTCAGGAGGTGGGGAAAACAAATGCTGCAGAGCAGGTCTTCAGCTCCAGGCTAATCAGCCAAGATTACTTTTAGCTGGGGCTCTGGAGCAGGATCCCAAGCCAGTCACAGCTGGGCTTACACAGGTCATCAAGACACACAACGCTTCAAAAGTCCACCACAGAAATGAGACACCACACTGACACCAGTGGCCGTAACAGACACATGTGGGCACGTGGGGCTAACTATTATCAAGCAAAATGAGCTTTTTCACAGTGTCTTAAACTGAATGTCAAAGCTGTAATGTAGTAATTCATGAGGGTTCTTAATTGCTTTCAGCTCCATAGTAGTGTGTGGACTGGATGTTCACATAGCTGTTACTCTTAGGCAAACCCCTTTAGACCACACCCATGAACGATAAAAAGGGTTCAGATCACATCCCCCGCTAGCCATTGGATCCAGACACTGGCTAGAGAGCATAACTACCATCATCCACATCAAGTGAGACAGAGAGATATTATGGAAGGAGGCCAGACTCGCACCGTTGCCTCATCCTACCTTGGGTGGTCGATCTTTAATGCTCTGTGCTGTTGTCTGCCTCTGGGAATTGCCGCTATTGTCTGCTCATGCAAGGTAGGTAAAATTTCCTGAGCATTTGTTTAGTTTTGCAAATGTCTGTTCCTTTCTACTGCTGCACTCTGAGACACACCCTAAAATTGAAAACATACATTTTTTAGCATTTTGCAATATTTTGCATTCTGTGAATAACCAGGAATATTACTTAAACCTGAAGTTCACAGTGAAGGGAAACCATTTAGTTTTCCAGCATTTTAACTATCAATGTTTAAAGAATCAAGAAAAAATCAGCTCTGTTGTGACTAAGTGTTGATGTGTGCTCATAATCTAACCTTTTAAAAAGTAATTTTGCCTGCATATGTGTATATGTTCACCAAAGTCTTAAAAGGAAAATGCAATTGCTCAGTGGCAGAAGTTTAATTGATGATTCTGTCTTATATGTGAAACACATTTTTCCTCTTGCAAAGCTGTATTGCATTAGAAAAATAAACTGATTCTGATCACTGTTTCTGTTTTTTTGAAAGGCCCAAAATGCTAATGCTGTTGGAGATTCGGTTTCAGCTACAGATGCATCAAGGACAGCCAAGATGCTAAACATCATCGGGCTTGTCTGTGGAATAGTTATAATCATCATTTTCGTCGCTCTCGAAGTCACTAAAAAGGGAGACTGAGGGGACCTCTTTTTGCCAGAAGATGCACTGGAATCTCGGCAAAGCTTTTCTTCCAACCTACTTCCCCTCCTCCACACGGTGGACCACTAAATAGGAACATATGTCTGCATCTGCTCGCTTACGTGTGTTTGTATAGTCCTTGCATTGTAAAGTGTCTAAAAAAAAGACCCCAGGAATGCAGAGGGCTTTTAGTGCTAAAAGCCAAAAACATGTATGAGTTGTACAAGGAGAAAGTTGATTCTGCTTTACAGTGTTGTTTGTTTTGTGGCTATGTTGCAAAAAAATAAATAAACCTGGCTACAGTAATGGCTTTGTGTGATGACTGATTACAAAACTTTAATCTGATAAGGGGAAAAAAAAAAGTCATGCTGCATAGAAACTCGATAAAATCTGCTGTTGTATAAAACAAACAACTGGGTTTACTTGGTATTTGTACCATCCACTTAAATAAGGGCAGTAAACTAAAGAGGACACCACAATGTTAAAAGACTGGTTGTAGAACTCACAGTTATTGTTTACATGATGATGCATTGACTCACAGTTACATTTACTATATGTTATTTGGGGTAATTCCTCACACAAGATGTTAAATTATAACAACGTATAGGAGAATGATTAAAACAACCATCTGCTCTTTAAAATTATTGGATGGAGCATGACAAAACATTTATAAGTCTTGCTTGTAAGCCAAACTATTAAAACTTAATTTTGACATATTTTTTTGACAAAATGATACATAATAAAATGCATTGATGTTATGGTTAAAGTCATTGTTATTCACTGAAACACCCTCCCAAAGAAAAAAATCCCAAACTAAAAATATAACAATCTGATAGTGTTTAGTGCTAAGTTTCATTGCCTTTCTGTTAAGTATTTCCGTTTGCACGACTTCTCTTGACTTTTCAAACACTTGTTTTTTGGAGGGGGGTTTTGGCACCTGGTGGCAATTTGGAGCATTTTAGCCTCTATTTGCTTCGCTGTGTTTATTCCTTCAAGAGATTTGTACTTCGAAACTTTCCAGAGACACAGAAACAACATAGAAATATGTTTACTCAGTCTGTTCTTCGTCTTTTCCTGCGCCTTCAGAGCTCTTTTCCCTCAAAAGTCCTTCAAGATGGGAGAACACAGATGTCTCTCTGTGCTTCTTCTTAAGCTTCTCCACTTCCTGCTTGTATAATCACAAACAGACCCGCAACAACAAACATACAAAGTGGCTCTGGTTATTGATGAATATGTAAGATTCTAATTAATGTATATATACATATACATATATATATATATATGTATATATATATGTATATGTATATATATACTGCATATGAATACAACAGCCATGCTTCTATTTAAACAGTCACAAAGGAGTTAAGAAAAAATATTCTGTCCTTACGTCCTCAGACAGCAATCCTCTGCTTGGTTTGTGAAGCCTGTGCAGCAGGGAGGCAGCATGAGAGTCTGACCAAGGCTCCTTTAAATCCCCTTGGAGGGCCTCTTGATCCTGAAACCAAACACACACATTGGCTTCCTGTCCGAAGGAGGGTATGCCCAGTCTGGCTTGAAACAGCTCCCCCAAGCTTTCCTGCAGGGTCTGTAATACACAGTTAAACAACAACAAGAAAAAAATAATCAAGACTAACTAAGACTAGAAAACAGTGCTTGAATTTGGATTTGATACCAAGCAACTGTAACATTTGATTTCCTGCACACATGGAGTATTTGTTTGTACCTTAAAGAAGAGCCTCTGGAAGGCAGGACTGGAGTCAGAGCTCATGTCTTTAACTTTGACATGGGACAGACAATGAAGGAGCAGAAGAGAGAAGCCTCCAACTGACTGGAGCCTCTGGCGACGGACGAACAGTGTCTCCTCTGCCTCCTGTCAACATGCATCTAAGAGTTATTCCCAGCAACATATTAGAGCCACAAAAAACCCTACATACATAATTGATTGATTAAAAGCAAGCATGGCACCACATTTGATGACGTCTACAATAGTTTGTCTTGCCATCAGGATGGAAATTTAAACAACTGACATTCTAGTCACTCAATGGTTTTATGACTATGAAGGGCAAGAAGAGGAAGTCTCTTCTTCTGTAACACCTGTATGTCTTGATATCATTTAAAAAGAACAAATAATAATGCCTCCGTTAAATGCTCTTCCAGGTGGAAGCTGGAGTTGTATGTTACGCAAATCAAACATATCTTTGTGCCTTACTAGCAAAGAAGAGGATATGAAATACACTTCAAATCTTGAAAACTCATAGCAGCCAACGGTCTGCAACTTTTTCCTCCCTGAGAGTGTGAACCTTGAAACCCTGTTTGCACCTCAGCCAGTGAAAGCAACCCCAAAACAAACTTTATAGCCCTTGCAGTAAGCCTGAAGGTTGTGGGTTTGCTATATTTTACTTGTGGGTTCTGTTAGTTTGACCTATTTCCCCTGTGAGGAGAACTGAAGCCTTTTCTGTCCTGAGACCAGCAGGGCTGAAGAGGATGTTCTGCTGTGGAGGTGTTGTCTCACATGTTTTACTCTGATAGTCAAGCGCGACTTGTGATAGTCAAGTGCGACTTGTGTGCAGAAGGAAAATGCTTTGTATGATTCCCTGCTTTCTGCTGCATATACTGTTTCCTCATTTTCTCCTTTTATAATTTTCCATGCAGTATTCTCATCTTAATTTAACGAGTCTTGGGCTTTTTTCATCACTCATCATGCACATAAAGTTTATAGTTTTAATGACAGTACAGAGTGGTCGAATTATTCTTTACTTAAAAGTAGCAAAATAACAATGATAAAACTTATGACAAAAGATTTTATTCAAAAGTCTCACCTTGAGACTTTGTTTACAAACTGTAAACCATTCTATTTACAGCACTAGTTCTCTTTGCTTGTTCTGGTTAGTGTCTACATCCCATATCAGGCCTGTGTCACGGAAGAGTTTCAACAGCTGGTCGACCAGATAACAGAAGTAGAGAAAAAACACCCAGACTCCCTGCTTATCATTCTGGGACATTTTACTACAACAAACGTCACCCATGAGCTCTCCGAATACCAACAGCATATTCAGCGCCCCACCAGGGATACACACTGGACCACTGCTACACTGTTCTAAAAGACGCCTATCGCTCTGTCCCCCATGCAGCTTTAGGACTCTCTGACCACTCTGCTTCATCTCATCCCGACCTACAGGCAATGATAAAAACATCTAAGCCTGTAGTAAGGACCATAAGGAAGTGGAATGAGGAGTCAAAGCTGAACTTACAGGCCTGCTTTGACTGCTCTAATGGCAGTGTCTTTAAAGCTGCAGCAACTGAAATCAATGAACTGACAGACCAAGACCATCTCCACGTACAACAATAAACCTTGGTCCACCCCTAACCTCCGGACATTGCATGAGACCAAGGAGGAGGCCTACAGAAATGGGGACCAGGACCTGTTCAAGCAGACCAGAAACAGGCTGACAAAGGAGATCAGGGTAGCTAAGAGGAGCTACAGTGACAAGCTAAAAACAGCCTCTCAGCAAACGACCCTGCCAGTTTGGAGAGGCCTGCAGCACATCACCCGCTACAGGAAACCATCCCCCCACTCCGTAGAAAACCTCAGACTTTCAGGTTTGAGAAGCAGTCCTTCACACACTGGCAAAAATGCCCCTCCCACAACAAGAAAAAAAACGTATTTCAAGGCACTTTTACCTCGAAATAAGTGAAAAATCTGCCAATAGAACAAGTGAAAATTTGTCTTAAAACAAGTCCCTCCATCTTGCTGTAATGTTACTTTTAAAGTGAATTTTGGCTAAAAATAAGATGAATAAACTTGGTAACATGTTGAGTTTTTGCAGTCCACCCACACAACAGGATTCCCTGCACTCCCAAACCACTGCCATTAGACACCCTGCCTGCACTAAGAATTTGCGAAAAAGATGTGTGCTGACTCTTTCAGAGACAGAAGATCAGGAAGGCTCCAGGACCCAGTAGTGTGTCCTCCTCCTGCCTGAGAGTTTGTGCTGAACCATTACTCATTTGAACTCTTCACTAGTCAGACAGAGACTCAGGAACCACTGTGCAATAACCCACAACTTGCACTACTTTGTACCACTCTACCCCAGTAACACTGCCACTTCACACACACAATGTAAATACTACTGTTTATGGATGTTCATGTTTACATTTATATTGCTCTTATTTTTATTTTACCTTATTCTTAGAACTTAGTTTTTTTGTTTTTGTCCAATTACTGTACATGGAGAGCAAAGATACACCGGAGTCAAATTCCTTGTTTGCATGTACAAACTTGGAAAATAAAGTTGATTCAGATTCTGATTCTTATTCTGATTCTTAAAATGTAACCTAAGTAAAAGAACTCTCAACAGCAACATGTACCTAAAGAAAAAATGTACAGGTATTTCTTGTAAAGCATGTTAATACATGTTATAATATTGAATTATTGTCACTCATGCACCAGAAATTTAATGTTGCATCTAGTTTAGAGAGAACTTTAATGCTTGATACTTAAATTGTACTAATACTGTACAAATAAGTATCATGTCAACATACAATTGAGCTGCTGTACTGGTACTGCAAAGCATAAAGGACATCTCAAAGTATGCTTTTACATAGTTTCAAGTTTACCTGATAAAAAAAGGAATTTCTGAAGGCGTTGTTGAAATAGTTGTTGTTTGGGAGACTCGCCGCTATCTGAAGTGAAATAGCTGGAGTCTGTAAGAAAAGACAATGGCAATCCAAGCCTTTTATATTATAATATGCCTTCCATGGTAAAAAAAAAAAAAAAAAAAAAAGAAGAAGAAGACAAAAATAATCCATCAACAATAGAGAATATGAAGTAAATATGTATGTAACTGGAAAAATACATCATGAAAACATAACAAAAACAACAGATGTGAGAGTATTTCAAGAATTTATGTCAAGATAAAAGTCTGAATTGAGTGATGAAAGGTCAAGTGAGCCTCAGTCTTTAGCTTGGATACAGGGGTTGTTGGAAAGTTTCTGTCTGAGTGCTTGAAGCTGCAGGGAGGAACATATGATCCTACAGTGTAAGAGATTACTGGCGGCCAGACCACTCAGAGCCACAAAGCAAAGACTTCATCCATCCATTAACTCTAACCGCTTATACTGTAGTGTCACAGGAGGTTGGAGCCTACCCATCTGACAGGCAGTTAGACAGTAAGCAATTTAAAAATAAACACAGTAGGCTACGAGGCTGAAAATAAGAGAAGACTTTGGCACCAACCAGTTTCAGATTATGCAGTGTGTGCATGAGGAATAGTCCGTGTTGGTAGACCAGGAACTCTCTGGGCTTCAGGACTGACAGGTCCAGAGGGATCAGCTCTCCCTCACATTCCCACTGAGCATCAAGGACATCTAAGAAACTTTTGCCTCTGTCTGGACAAAACACAGGATGGTATCATATCACATCAGGACCCTGCTTTACATCAAACTTTAACATTAATTAAAATGCTGCTGTTTGCCTGAGTTTGTTTGTCACAGCAGCTGCAAACAAAGCAATATGTGGCAAAGCAAAGTTCATAATCATAATTTTTGCACAGTGCACGTCACTGCTGGTAGCTGGAGATTCCTGAGTTTGATAAATGTTCCAGTTTTCTTCCGGTTGCTGTTCTGGTTTTAAAAAATGATATCCAGAAACCCCACAATTGATTTTTAAGTGATGACAAACAATTTTAAGTCATATTTTTCTGTTGCAGCTAATTTCATTTCCTGGCAGTGGAAGTCTCTCCAAATTACTGCCTTGCACATCATTATCAGTAATGCATGCCTTATATAAGCAAAGGCATGCTCTCTTAGTTCTGTCTGGGGATTCTCTTAGGTATATGCACAGCTTCCCTGCCTACAACAATTACCATGTAATCTACCATTCATTGGACCTCACGCTACAGCCATTGCTTGCTGTGTGTTTTACCCTCACAGCACACTAATCTCCTAGGTCGTCTTTGCAAGCAGGCCATTGTTCTAGAGTGCTGAACCCACGGCACTGAGTTGGGGCTCCGCATTTATCCATGAGACAGCTGAGATAATTGCAGTTTCCAGCTATGGCAGCTGAAGGCGAACTAACTAACCTTTAGATACTGTACTCTCTTTGCTTGCTGCTTGTTTGGTGATTTCATTCACCTGTTCCTTGTTTTGCTTGGTTGCTTTGGTTTGCGTTTTGTTTTAATGTGTTTTATTTACTTCACCACCTACAGTTCAGGCCTTGCAAGTGCAATTCCTACAATATCTTTCCCCTCAAGACGTAGCATGAAGCTTTATGCTTGTGAGTTGGCCTACATCAGTGTAGTTGCACTTCATGCCTGCTCAATGTTCTGACATTTTCTTGTGTTTTCTACATTTAAAAACACCAAAGGAGGAGCAGTGAGTGCGGCCTTTCCATTGCGGGAAAATTGTGGCGGTCAAGATGCACTTACCAAATCCTGCTACTCTCTCACCTGTGTGTTTGCATTAACCTTCACTCACCCCTCACTGATTGGCTAAAGGGGTCACTTTCTAACCCAAACTCAACCTGTCACGCACTTAAATTCGAAAATGACAAAACTAAAGTAAAGATGCTTTGAAGATTAAAGGATGTTATCATGCATGCTATCATGATAGTACTGCATTTACTGGTTGGCACCATGAGCAACTTTTTTTTTAGCTTTACAGGTATTGTTCTTGAACTAAAATATTGTAAAATCTAAACCCAGTGATGATACTAGATAACAGCTAAAACACCCATTGTAATCATTCCCTGTGAAACATTCATATTTCCTCTGAGGATCCTTCTAAAAATGTTTTTTTTAAGTCAAAGCCACATATATAAAAATCACAATAGCAAAGTAAAAGGCGAAGGATCAGCGAGGTCAGCTGGACTCAAAGCTACAAGTCCATCCATCCACTTTTATTTGACATTTCTATCTGAACAAAAGTAAACTGACATTGTAGTTTCCTGAGTAATGTGTGGCTAATAAAAGGCCTACTTGATGATTTATCAAACATCTGTCTTTTTTGCTACATCATATCACAGCACCTCTGCAAGACAGGTCTAATAAAAGATGCTTAATTAAATCTGTCGTCCCTAAACTCAAACCAACATATGTCTAAACACTGGTGGTTCAGAAAACATCTGTCATCTGGGCTTCATCAAGAACAACTAAAAAAAAAACAACTAAAATCTTCTTCGACAATGTTGAGTAGGGCATCTCACAAGTACACCATAACTTGCAATAAATTGAATCTACAGCTGGATTTATGGTCTGTCAAAAAGGCGTGTCAAATGGTCAGATAACATTGTAAACTCTGGCCCCTAAAAAAAGCAATATGTGCCAGCGCCTGGCACCTTTCTGAGGAGCCAGGCGCTGTGTTTTTCTTTCAGGCTCTTTTCATGCATACCACTCTATGCATCACTGTCAATAAGGGCCAGATCACATCACCTAAAATCAATATCATTCCAGCCTCTCCTCTGGGTGTGAATGTAAACAAGACTGTGAGCAGACATTAACTGACAGCACTTAACAGTTAAAGGTAGGTTTGGATTTATTGGCTGCAATATAGACAAGTTAAGACAGCTGCAAGGAATTAATGGTAGGGTGATGCATGTAAAAAAATAATTTATGAAGCATATCAATATGAGCAAAATTGGGTTGGTCATACTGATGAGTTTGATGTATGTAAGTGTGCATGTATAGATCAATCAGGCATAACATTATGATCACCTGCCTAATATTGTGTTGATCCCCTTTATGTGCTCAAAAATGCTCTGAACCATTGGGCATGGACAAGAAGACCTCCCGGGGGGTCCGATGCGGTCTGGAACCAGGATGGTGGCACTGGATCCTTTGGGTAATTTGGCTTGTGCAGTGGGGCCTCTGTCAATCAAACTTGTTCCACTGCATCCTGTTGATGCTTGATCAGAACGGTTTTCTAGGAAGTTTGGAGGTCAAATCAACATGTTGGGCCATTGTCATGTTCCTCAACATGTTCCTGACTGGCTAATGTTTTTGCCATATGGTGGGGTGATTTTTCCTGCAGGGGTAGACCAGTGACATTTGGGATTTCCATTTGCATGAGGGAGTGTGCTTGTTGTGGGACAATGTTTATTTAGGTGTCTCATTAACACAGAAGGCAAAATCCAAGGTTTTCCAGCAGAAAAACACATAGTACCAATATGATCAATGTTATTCACTTCACCTTACAGTGGTCATAATGTTGTGGCTGACTGGTGTATGTAAATAAATGGTGCCTGTAGTCCCATCACTCACTCAAAAATAGGAAACTCAAACTTATCCAACTTACCACCGAACTCTCCACTAAGAATCCCTGCCTTACAGGCCCAACCCTTCAGCTGCAGCTCCACCCCCTTCAGCAACTGGAATAGAGGCGAAAGCTCCAGCAGTCTTGTCCATTGCTCCTCTGAGGGAATAAAAGAGCCACAGCTGGATGGAGTTGATGCAACATAACCTCTCACACATTCTAAGTATAATTTTAGTGACCTGAGATTGTGGGGACGGCAATATGTGTCGGTTGAGCAGATTCTTTCATCTGTTGACTCTCTGTAAGGAAATTAGGATACAATGAATTAAAATGATCTCAAATCTAATCTATAAGACTCTTTAAATGTACTGTCTTTAATTCTTACAAAAACAAAGGAGTAAAAAATGGCATGCTTTGGTTTTAAATGTGTTATGTGCAAGAACAACTTTTTTTAACACTTGTTTTGCAGGATTTTAGATGTTACCATCTCTGTACCTGAGTCTACTGGGTGATGAGGATTTTGTTTCGTGCCATTCATTGACCAGATCATTTAAAAGTAGAATGAGATCATTTGAATGGCATCCAGAATCCAGAAACTTTAAGAGAAGTTAGGACTCACAAAGGAAACTCAGTCAATTCAGCTGCCTATACATCTACATGCAGTTGCAAAACAGCAGAGCAGCTCATGCTTTGCTGTGACTGACTGCTGACTAATTAGTGTCAAAAGTGTCAGGAATGGTGTTAGTAAATTTAAAAAACATTAAGATTCTTGGAGTTTTCTACTGCTAATATATTCTGACAAGGTTACAAGCAATATGATTTTAATTTATGACTGAATCTGTCTTATATAAGTGCTGGGTTTCAAGAGACACCCATGCATTTGGCAGTTAAACAAGCACAATATAGACTATTAAAGAGTGAACTTAGAGGTGCTGTTATGCAGATTTTGTTACCTTTGAGCCAAGGTTTGCTGTGGTCCTAGTTTTTCATTTTCTATTTCTTGGGGGGTATTTTATTCATTTTCTATTTGCAGTTAATTTAATGAACAAATACGAAAGTGGCATCTATCTTTTCAACAAAAACTTGAATAAGCATGTATTCCAAAATGTCAAGCTAGTCCCTTAAATATATGCTTTGCCATATAACTGGAATTATTAGTGCTTACATTTCCTCTATGTGTATGTGTAGATGTGCAAATGTCTCTGTTAGCAGACATCTGGGAGAGGAATCTAGTAAAGAATGTGTACATAAAGCTTGTTCACACACCACAGGAAGTTTAGTCACATATCTGAAATACAACAAAGTACAGCACAGCACATTACAGGGTGAAAGGGCTCTTTAATTCAGTACAGTTAATGCTCTGTCTCACCCTCGGAATGGATGCCAGAAGAAGTAGTGTGTCTTTGTGAGTTGTGTGTCTGCACTGAGCTGGCCTGTAAACCAGTGTCCTGGGATTGAGCTACATTGACAGGCTCCCTCAAAGACTGGGTGGAGATTCCTTCAGACACACAAAGGAAACCTTTTAAAACCTGTGATCAATTTGTTTGAAAATGTCAAAGTTTCTCCTTAAGCTGCTGCGAGGCTTCGTCTTGTAAAGTCGGTTGTCCAAGGACCCAAGACACATTATTTTGAGCTGTCAGAAGAGACAGAAAAATGGACATTGGGACTGATTTCAGGACGACTTATAGGCCTCTAACAAGGGGAAGACCAGATAACAGCTCTACTGAGAGAGTAAGTCAGACCAAAAGAAACACAGATGAGAAGACCACAGAGGAAGAAGACAAATCCTACCAGACCCACAATTTAGATTTAGATAGTTACTTCTCCCGCATGCCCTTGACACTTAACTTAAAACAACAAAAGATCCAAAGTCTTGAGCAAGAGAGGAGCGGCACGAAGGAGACAGCAGCAGTAATGGAAACATAACGAGGAAGAAATGCATGTTGGTAATTTTTATCTTCGTATTAGTCTATCTACTTTGAGCATTTAGTAACTGTGTATTGAATATGCCCTATAAACTGCCTAATTGTTGCTATTATCTTTATATAGCTAAAAAAATCATAATTAAACTTTTCAATGTATTATGTTCGCAGTTAAATTTGGATACTAGATTTACCACCTGCGTGAATCTGAGATGGATTCCATAAAAAACATTTAAAAGTAAGTATTAAATATCTGAACATGATTTCCTTGCTTCCTGCTGTACATATTAGTGTATTTAAACGGTAATGTTCAAAGCTGTCATTGATTATTATGGGTTATGGTGTCATCGTATGATACAAAATAGCATCACTTTTCCTGGGAGATCCCGCAGAGCTCTGTGTGCAGACAGTAAAAGGGGAAGGTATGAGTGTGTAAAGCTGCGAACATTATTCACTTCACCTGTCGGTGGTCATAATGTTGGAGCTGATCGGTGTATGTAAAAACTGTTTTTATTCGTCTTGCTGTTTATCTCTGAAAAATTAGAATATATGTTTACAAAAGCTAACACAAAAAGTCAAGGGGAGTTAAGAATCAGAGTATTTCTCAGTGGGAAGCCCTTAATGAATCCTTTTCAGTCAGATTATTATTATAATTTGCACATCAAGTTGTTTACAACACATACTATGCAAAATCACACATTCTCAAGCAAATAATTAGCACAATTCACACCTTGAATAATTCTACTGCTTTTATATTACTTAGAATTCCTCATGTTTGCTCCACTTGCTGTTTGTTTTACTTTCTTTTGAAATCTTTTTATCTGTCTTTGAATATTATAATATATAGTGTTGACTGTAAAGTACCAAATCAACACATCCTATTCCTCATACATGACTAACTAATACTGATTCTGATGCTGACGAAAATAAATGATTCATGTTATTGTAACAGGAATGCAGAAAAAAATGTTTCCACTGAAGCCATAACCATGAGATTACAAATTCCTTTCACTTAGGATACTGGGTCTCAAACCAAAGATAATGGAACATCTTTATCTAAATTGCGGGTCTAAGAAATGCTTCGTAAGCTTTATAGATTGTTATGTTTCACACACACCTTCTATGCACACACTGGCATGTTATCGCTACACTTGAGTGGTTTGAGGAGCGCATACCTTTCACGACAGGCACAGATGCTGTCCAGACTCGAGAGGCTATTTCCAATCCATAGGCCTGCTTTGTTGTCAAACCTAAAGCGTGTTAGAAATCAAACTTGAAGGATGAGCCTGGCCAATTTTATTTATCGACAACAAATGTCATAACAAAGGACCAAAACCAACACTTAATTAATCTTATTAACATGTACTGTCTGTGCAATCATAGCCCATTGTCATATAGCTAATAATTCTGTGCCAAAGAGTTTCAATGTTTTTCAGATACTGTTAAAAATGCATAAAAGGGCTCTGTTTAGGGCCAGTCCAATACAGTTCTGCTGTTGTGTGTGCTGTACACACTTAAGGCATCCAATATCTTACACAAAGTAAAGTAGACTACAAAAATACACTATTTGGCTACAATGTCCCGATTTTTTTTTTTAATGTAGCTATACTTCTCAAAAATATAACTACATAGTGCAACCTTGCAACATTTCAGGAAACCTTGTGGTTGGTTTTGGTTCTTTCATGTGATTTGTTGGCAGTAAATACATAAATGTATAAATAACACAAAGCTTTTTCTTCAACCACAATGCCAGAGCTGGTGGGAAATGTAGATGGCCATGGATCTAAGAGTTTGCAGCCAAAGTACTAGGAAATGCTCGCAGCAGTAAAGCAACTTTAGAGATTGTATATCAGCATCCAATGGCAGGAAGCAGAAAATCAATTCAGCTCCAAGATAACGCTATTATTCAATGAGGAGCTGTGCTTTTCCCTGAACACAATGTACTGTATATCATGTAGTAAATGTACTATTCCTAGCTGGTGCTGCTTCTGTACCAGAGATGTGCTGATTGCAGGTGTTGGGGGAGAAGCTGGTTGGTTGTTTTTCTTCCAAGAGCTGGTGCAGCCTCTCAAGCAGAGGCAAGGCCTTTTGTTGGAGCAAGCCCACGACCCTCACATTTGGTCTGTTTCGACTGCACTGAACCAGACCGTATTCCTTGAACCAAAAGTTCCCACACAGTAGTGCCTACAATACAAGTAGAGAAGGGTAGTAGTTGTTATGCAATTGATACTGCTATGCAAGTAACCTCACTTTAAGTCTACTTTTGCTGTTCATCTGACGCTTAAACAAACTTGGCTCGGCAACAGAGTAAATAATGAAAAAGGCAAACAAAAATATCCAGCCACTTCCCTGCATCATATATTTGGGTTTATTTATTTTCAGTATTTTTTATTTATTGTGTCTGTTGGTGTTTTTCACCTGAGCAGTGTCAGCACGGAGCTGAGAAAGGTGTCGGACAAAGTGCAGAGCATTAAGAGCAGCCTCCAACTCTGTCTGTCTGGAACAACACTGCTCCCACAACTCTCTCTGTCTCAGCTCTCTGTCCTGAAAGACAAATAACCGCAGGCTTGTTATTTACATTTAGACAGCAGTGTTACAGAGTACATCTCACAGCACAGAGCTGGCATTAGAGTTCAATTACTAGACTTTGTGAAGCTCCCTATAGCAAACATTTTTTACTGGCGGCCTGAAATTGAAGTGAACATCAGATCAAACTGTGTCTATCTCCAACTATAGTGCGGTGCCAGTAATAAACCACAAAGCTGCTGTTCTGACCATAACATGGAGGTTTGTTGACCAGTCTCCTGCCTGTGTCGTCCATTTTTCTTGGTCTTGTTGCAGCTGATCCACATACACATCCACCTTATCAAGGCCAGAAGTGAGCTCTGAGTGGAAAACACACTGTTGATCCCATTCCTCTTCGTCGCCTAAACCCACAGATAAAGATGCACAATGGACTCGCTGCCAACCCCAAATAAAATATTGATATTGGCATTATGTTAATTCTACACAACTGAAGGCTGTGATATGAGACTCCTTTTGGAAAGCGATGAATGAAAAGTGCAGAGCTTGTCATCACTGCAATTTCCTTCATGCTTTCCTTCATTCTGCCGCCTTGCCAGCTAATTTACCCAACGTGAGGATGTGTAATACATGCGGAGGCAGAACCAGAGCCAAGTGGGAGAACTGGGCCACTCTCCTCTGGGCCTCTGTCTGTGCTGAATCCTGCAGCTCCACGGCTGCTTCCTTCAGCTGCCTCCCAGACCACTGGACCTGCAGCAGAGTGTGCACACTTTGAACATAAAAAGAGAATCACATATTTGCATACTGGGACTCAAAAGCCCCATGCACACAGAAATAGTAAAGGAAGAGGGATGGAAACACATATACACACAAATACACACACTCATACATGGTGATACGATGATTTTGCACTTTTCACTAACTATTATTTGTGCACGAAAACCAAAACACCGGCTTGTTTACTTGCAGTGCATGGCAGGATATGAAAAGCTGAATTATTTTCCAATGCTGTTTGCCCTCACATTCATACATCTCTTTAATCATTTCTACGTGTTCAAATGGTTCAACCCCTTTGAATTTCTCTCAGCATCCTCAGAGTCCATTCCATATACGATATTTACAGCCAGAGACAGAAGCACTCTTCCTTTCCTGCTGACCTGATAAGAGTTTGCTTCTGCCACTCTAAAGAGACACTTGAATAGTGCTGAATCCAGATCAGTGAGAATATCTTCCTCCCGCTGCCTCTGCTGCTGCCAGTAAGTGTTTCGCACACACACCTCCCTCTGCAGCGCCTCTACCTGCAATACAATAGCAGTTTAAAAAAGGGGAAGACATCAGAATCGTCCACTTCCATCTGGCTGGATTCAATGAGCAGCAACAAAAGAAAGCTGGAGATTAAACGTATAACAATTGCTGAATTAATTAGGCAGTTTTAAGATTAACTACTTTATTCTCTGTGGTCAGTAATAAGCATTTCCTGTGTGAGGGTCTTTATGGAAACCTCTCCCTCAAATACTCCCCCACCTGCACACTGTCAGTTTGATCTGCCACCATCAACCAGTAGGAGGCTGTAACGGGCACAACGGTTTTTTTAGACACATCCAGCCTCGCTCCAACCACCGGCGCTAACAACCCTGTCACCGGGTCAACAGTTTGAGATCCATAACGGATCGCCACCAGGCCTGTGAAGTGTAATAGTGGCACAGAAAAGAGCACAACTTGTAACATATTGCATTTTTTAATAGAATTTAAAAGTGAATTACATAAATCACAGTAAATTACAGTACCTTTTCCATCTGGGTCCTCCATGGTCCCTGCCAGTGGTATTATATTCCCAGAGACAAGGTCAGTCTGACACCCCAGCACTGGCACACTGAGACCAGATCCCATGGGGTCGGGGTACTCCATCCCAAGCAGAGCTGGCACACACATATCTGACCCTGACAGTGGCATGTCTCCTGGTTTAAACAGCACAAGAGATAGTTTAACAAAATATGAAAAATAAATGCAAACAATAAAGTATTCCTGCAAGGTTTTATGTTGTAAAAGCAACTTAGAGAGAAGTAGAATTAGGCCGAAAGTGTTTGGCCAGTGTTAAAGACACTCTTTACTGCAGTACCAGAATAATATGGATTATTTATTGCCATTTCCTTTGGCTAAAAATCTAATAACCTCTAGCCAATGTCATAAAAATAAATATATAAGCACAGATAGAGTGAGTTAGGTGAAACAGGACTGCGGCCGCACCGCACGTCTGGAAATACATAGTAAAAAACTGCAAGAAGCAAAACAACAGAAATCAAATTATCAAGCAAGTGTGCGCACATGACCATTAACCTCAGCAGCTGAAATTAGATACAGCAGAGTTGCAGGGTGGGCCGAATGCAGAGACCGTTATAAGCTTGTTATCATTGTGATGGGAAGGCTGGCATGAGTCAGGAGTTTAAACCGCAAAAAACAGAATATACAGTCAACACTAGCTCTCTGGTATCTACAGAATAACTGACATTCTTGGAATACAGTTCCAATGAGACATTAAATAAGTAATCAGATGTGGAATGTAGAACAGCAAGGGGCAGATTCAGAATTTGTGGCTTGAGTTTGAGATTTAAATGTGCTATTATCACCTGAAAGATGCCTGTGATTCTCTAAGGGAAGCCACTCCGGCATACTCTGGTACAGAGATATTCACAGTGATACCCCTCTTAAATTGATTCTGTCTCACGAATTAGTGGTTTCTAATCTCACTCTACCACTTTCTACTTCCAACCCTTTGTAGTCGCTTGGCTTTTGTACCCCCAAAAATACATAATCAAAGAGCTCTGCACCTTTGTTTACTGAAGAAACATGTGTTTTTAAGCATTCCTGCAGGAAATTGGAACACAAATTATACAAATTAAAAATGGGTGCTTTCAAGCTATTGTGTGGTGAATTATAAGCTTGTTCTCTCTGCCTCTAGACCAACACATTTCTCTTGCTTAATGAGAAACAATGGACACAATTCTAGATTTCTTTTGACACTGCAGCCAAACTTGGCGTTACAGTTAGTCTAAAACAGAGTTGATTATTGTAACATTTTGTTTTCAGTCCTGCCATGTGTTAACATGTAAAGACTTGAAAGAAACTGGTCACTGCAGCTACAATTTTAAATAAAACTAAAAACTATTTAATAATAATAAATGACTTGATGGCATCTATGCTGGGAATACTAAATATGTAACACCTGGGTGTTCTCTAAGTCAAACAGGCCACATGCTTAGTGTTTTTGTCCAGGGTGGTAATTTGCAACAAATAAAGGTCATGTGAAAAGACTCTAAGATAAGAAATGTCGGTCTCCTTAGGCTCCTTTTCAAAACCCCTGTCAGACTTTAAAAAAATACAAGTAATTTTTTTGCCCTAAAACTTTTGTCCTCAGCAACAGCAGCAAGCAGCACTCAAGGACAACTTTATGAAATCCAGAAGGAGCCTGTTGGAAAAATAAAATCAAGTATACACAGCAGGCGCAGCATTATGACCACCTGCCTAATATTGTGTTGACCCCCTTTATGTGGTCAGAAATGCTCTGAACAATTGGGCATGGACAAGAGGACCTCTCAGGGTGTCCTATGGGGTCTGGAACCAGGACATTGGCACTGGATCCAGACACCATAGGACACCCTGGCTTGTGCAGTGGGGCCTCTGTCCATCAAACTGGTTCCACTGCATCCTGTTGATGCTTGATCACAATGGGGTGTAGGAAGTTTGGAGGTCAAATCAACATGTTGGGTCACTGTCATGTTCCTCAACATGTTCCTGATTCATGTTTTTTCCATGTGGTAGGGTGCATTTTCCTGCGAGTGTAGGCCAGGGACATTTAGGGTTTTCATTTGCATGAGGGAGTGTGCTTGTTCCGGGATGATGTTTATTTGGGTGTCTAAGTCTCATCAACACAGGTGCCAAAATCCAAGGTTTTCCATCAGAACAGCACATAGTATCAATATGATCAATGTTATTCACTTCATCTGTCAGTGGTCAGAATGTTGTGGCTGATCGGTGTATGTCTGTGCAAGCCATTTTAACTGTGTTTGTATAAGCTTCATCGACACACTGAAAGGTTTATTCAGATAAGTTAAAAAGAAACTATTGTAATTATTTAGAAGAGTGAAGGTAACACTAGTAAAATCTACTAATGATGAAACTGAAAGAAAGTGTCGATAAGTATGTTCTGTGAGCTATTACACTGTGGCGCCATTCTGCTGTCTACACTCTGTAAATCTCAAAAAACAAAGCTTGTACTGAGTTCACATGTAAACAAAGCAGGCAGGACTGATCACACAATGATGTGGTGATGCATTTCATAACAGGAGGCAAGAAGCAGGTGATAATCATACTATGGGGAGGCCTATTGTCTGAGTTTAATTTGCTGTCAAGACCAGTTCAGTTTGTTCATTTAGTGTACAATAAACCTACACGTGGACTGAAGATCACTGACTGTTCTCTTTTTTTCAGATATGTAGAGGAATTCGGAATAATTCAGTGAATACAGTAATCAGAATAACTCTCCACCACAAGTCAAAGCTGTGCTCTGTCAATATCAGATGACTTGCACAGTCCTAAATGGGTTTGCAACGTCATTTATATCTGATCTCCTTAAACCATATAATCCATGTTGTGCTCGCCACTCTCCCATCACAGGGCTCCTGTCTGTCCCTGGAGTTAAAATGAACTCAACAGACTGAAGGACTCCTTCCTATTGCGCCTTCCTCCTTTCTCTTCCTCTGCTGATGTTGGACAGTTTACTTCCACCTTAACGTTCAGTAAACTGCTTACTCAATTATGGTGACCAAACGTCCTGTTTTCCCAGGACATGTCATGTTTTCACGTCCTGTCAGGGCCGTCCTGGTTGTTTTTTATAAAGTGATGAAAATGCCCTGGTTTTCATTGTTTTGAAGAAGGATGAAGAAGAAAACTAAAGGAACAGATATTTTTGTTAGTTTTTGTAAGTTTGTGAGAGCTATTTTTGTTAAAGTTGGATTGCTAATATAGCAAATGTATTTTTTAGTAATATGACAATTTTCTATCTATACAGAGGAGGCATACTTTAAATGTATTGAAAATATAAGGCATCTTTGAGGAAACTTCGAGCATCATTTGAGTACCTCATTGACGGGCCGAGTATCCTGGTTTTCAGTAATCAAAATATGGTCACCCTAGCTTATTCTTTCATTAAATCCAGCCTGTTTCCATTATCCTTAAGGCAATCTGGTCTCACTCTCAGTGAAGCCATAAGAAATATTCACAGTTTAGTTCATGTTATCCTCCCAACAACGTTACTGCAAATGTTCTGAAAACCACTGCATCTCTTTAACCCCCTTGTTTGTTCCCTTTGAGCTTCCAAGCTGTGTGACTTTATCTCGTTCTCTTCTACCTCTCCTTCTCCTCCCTGTTCTCTTCTTTCATTCATGATTCTCTGTGCTAAAAACATTGACCCTCCTTAGACCTGTCTTTCTCACCCCTGGCTGTCTCTGCCTCATTCCAGATGTTTAAGATCTGGATTTTCATCCCTTAGGAGTCTCAGCTCCTCCTCCCGTCTCTCTTTCAGCCAGCTGTACGTGGTTGTCCTTGTCCTTCTCTCCTTCCATGTGTTTTTCACTTAAATGTATAAATAATGTGTTTGCCTCTTGTGTGTTGTATTCACATTAGTTTCAGGCATCCATTGTGGAGAGAAGGTTGTGTGGCTCAGTTCCAATTTGTCTGGCAGCACATGGAAGTTGCTTAACATTTACAAGCCTGTCTTTGATTTTGTTAGCCTAAGGGCTCTTACTGTAAAATTACGATGCTGTTTGATTGTGTACACAGTATTTATGGCATGTTAGTCTATCCTTAAAGAGGAACAACTCCTCTTTTGAACAACTTCCTTCCATATTTTCCTGTAAAGTGAGAAGTTTTTCCATCCCCATTTCATGAAACAAAAAGACAAGTTAGCACTTGTACTTATATAACGTCATTATCTGGGTCACATTCTTAAATTTTCTGTGCTTATGACAAATAAAGGTCATGTAAAAGAAAAAAAACCTTGAGGCAGAAAATGCCATTTTCCTGAGGCTCATGACTCCTTTGCAAAACTGATTTTAAAGGTTAAAAACACAAGTCACTTTATGCCTAAATCTCTTTTGTTCTCAGTAGCAACAGAGACTTTACAGCAAATTTGTGAAAAGATTAAAAAAAAAAAGTCAAAGACTGTGCATTTTCCTTTGTGTAATACTATAGAAAAATGTATAAAGAAGATTAAAACATAAGCAAATACCAACAGTTTCCCCCTCTCCCTTTTGGTCTCCACAATAGCAAATCTTAAGCCATTCCTTTAATCTACAAACTTCCACACAGCAACACTTCAGACCCTCATTATGTCTGTTATCAAGCTGAGGCACCAGATGTGGTCTGAGAGCCCCCTGGAATGGAAAACACTGACCAAATGGCCCCAACACCTGAACTGTGTGTTCAAAGAGCACCAGAGCTCACGCCATCAAAGTAACACGAAAATGCATGGTATCACAGCCAACTGCAAGCCGTACAGCAAACTCAGGACACCATTCAAGCAGACAAGACGCATTTATGGACCCGTAACCCGGAATTGGGTGTGTTTGAGACCCTCACACTCACCTACAAAACCCACAAGTCACACATCTGAGCAACTGCACTAAAGAATTAAAGAAACAGTCATTCCATTTCCCTGAACTTCTTTTTTATCATCTCAAACTTGTCTGAGGTACTGACCTAAAATAACCTTTAGTATGATTAACAGGAAAAACACCTTTATTTGATCAATAAATGTATACACTTGATTAGAAATTAATTGAAAGTTAAAGTCAGTCTCTTGTTGTTTATTTTCATTTTCTTCATGTGGCTCCCAGGAGTGCACGTCTGCATGTGAAATAATGCATTACTGGAGTGTTTGATAGTTCTAGAAATTGCCATAAAATAAGTCAAAAGTGTGACTTGTTCGAAGGAATTAACAATCCTTCGTCGGATGACAAACTTTTCAAATTCCTTCCTGGGTAATAAACAAGCACAATGCTACTTTCCAAATGCTGTCTCCTTGAAAAATTTAATTCTCCAATCTATTACTACCTAAATTATTGCTTTTAGGTAACAGTCCTCCCATCTGTTTTATCTTCTAGTGCATATTGTCTTTGCTTTTGGCAAATTATTTGAATTACTCTCATAAAATCACCATCTTGTTTGTTGGTGTTATTTTCTTGTCTTAGTGCTTGTATTTGTTTGTGTCACAGTTGTTGTATTGTGAATAAATGTTTCTGCACATAAAACTCAGCTACCTTGACTGTTGCTGTTCACATCTTGGTCCCTAAATTATTTATATTTCTGCTTTTCCACTTAAATCGGATCCGAAACTCTCTTTGACTGGCCTTCAAAAAGAGTTTCACCACAGTTTTATTATGATAATCTTATGAAACCATATTTACGTATTTCCCTACACCAAGTCACAGGCCTGCTCATATTTTTCTGCTCAGCATGATTTATGGTGGAATGATGACAGGCAGAGATGAAAATGAAAAGGTAAAAGGAGAAAGTACAATAACAAGTGCTTTCTCCATTTAGGATAACATTTTCTCTGTAAATGTGGGAGACAGATAGCTGCAAGGTACAGAAGAAAAGGAGAGCAGCTCATTTACAGCAACAAAGAAAGGAGGAGAATACATCAGCAGAGAGAAAGGCAGCGCTGGTGAAATGAGAAAAGTCAGAGATTTTGATGAAGTGAATGATGAAGTGTCCCAAAGAGATGACTCAAATCCATTCATCCTCTCACTGGCATTTCCTCACCCAAAGCTCCTCCATCCTGCTGGACATCCACTGCCCAGTCTAGCAGTATTTCCAGCTTGGTCTGCAGCTGCAGATGGCAATGCAGGCTCCTTCCCCAGGCCTGCTGGAGCTCTTTGGCTGCAGCAAGAAGATGATCTTGTCGGCCACTCCCTCTCTCACTGCCAGGATGGGGCTGCAGATGTTGCAAATTTGTTTCTGAACCCCACTCCTCGGTTAGTGGCTTCAGGAGATGCAAAACTTTGAGCATCGCTGCCAGAACCTGATAGAGAAAAGTGTAACTCTCACTCAAGGAATTCACTTGATGAAACACTGGCTGATTTAATCTGTTATTAACTATCTCATAACATTAAACTTGTATTGTCAGATTTCGAATCCTGTTCCTGTATCATAGCTTTAGAAATAGCTCCCCCTTGTGGTGAGATTGTTTCATTTCCATGGTCCAAAATGAATTTTTATTCTCAATTTTTACAAAAAAATTAACAACAAATGCTCAGAAAACATGGGAATTTGAACATCTAAATGTCATGACAACTAGGCAACTCCACATAGTAATGGAAGATTATGTGATACAGTCAAAGGCCTTAAATGGACCTTGCGGTGGGAGAAAGTGAATTAAGTGCAACATCATCTTTTGATATATCTGATTTGTTTTCTAAACACTGCCAATAGTAATTTAATCCTGCACCTTGCTGTCCAGTAAAGTTTGATATCCTCCTGCATTAGGCACCAGCTGTCCAGACCGGATACTGGCTCCTCCTATTCTCACCATCCGCCCACTCAGGGGTTCAATGAAGGACTCAGCCAGCAGAACTCCACCTACTGGCAGCACATCTCCTGCACAAAAACACAGAATAAGTTTAACTCACGGAATGTTTGACACCTGTGATGCATTTTGTACTAGACTCTTGCAGAGCAACACCAACCTGTTACTGGATCTAAAGTGACCCCAACAGTGAGCACAACGTTCCCTGTCCTGGAGTCCAGCATGGGATAACCAATCTGTATGGGCTGTGGTAAACGGGTGAGGGGGCAGACATGCACCCTCCCCAGTGGGTACACTAATCCAGTCTGGGGGTGGATGGTTACGGCCAGAATGGGTACTGGAACCCCTGTGTCTGGGTCTGCCATGGGAATGCCCAGCTGCAGCCTCTGTCCCGGTCGGAGGCCTCTGAGCCGAGCGCTGGGCAGAGGACGGTCTGAATGGCAGGACATTGGGTAAGGAATGAAAGGAAGGAGGGGGCTGTCCCACTTCCTGTTATCACCTGGAATAAAGAAGGGCACATAACAGTTTTTTAATGTAGAAGTCTGCCCTCGCTTGTCATTGATCTGGGCAGTGCAATCACATTTTATGAGCTATATTATTTGTACGCAGTCATAAGTCATCAATCTAAGTGATCTTTAATGCATGAACTTATACTGTATGGCAAGTTTGCAGTTGACTTTTGTTTTACAGTCTTGCCCTTTCTGTGGTACTTTTCCACTTTGATACTATGTCGTCCTTTTACTTGCCTACCAGCAGCCCAAAGAAAATGAGCATGAACTGATTGTATTAAGTAATGTCAACAAAGAATTACCACATGATTCCTTTTTATTGGATCATTCTTTTGTAGAAATGAAAAAGATGCAGCACAATTTGGTCAAGTTATGATGTATTTAACACAAATGATGTGGCCTTCTTAGAGATATTAGTACAGTTCGGTTAAGTTTCACTGGTACTTGCATTTCTTAATGTCTACAATGTAAAATATGTTGCAACTACTAAATCTGCCTTTGGTTAGTCCATAGCCACAAAGCTTTTCCTGTGGTTTTCAAACTTAAACTTGTGTGTCAAGTGTTGGCAAGCATTATATATGCATTTATTCTTAGTATACTCCACTGAGACCACAACACAAGAGAAATTGACAGCGAGCTTCTGTGACAAAGTGGATGAGAACTCTCTTTTTCCTCACCATTTGCCATTCTACTTATTACACAGCATCATTTTTCTAATGTGTTTTTTTGCCTCACTTTAACGATGCTTGTGTAACATTGCAGCAAATAATATCCCAGGCATGTTTGTGTTAATATCATGTCAAAATGTATATCCATCATATGGAGGATTAAAGCAAAATACGGTTCAGTTATCCCTTAAGTTCCAGGTTAAATGTGTTGGAATTGTTGGTTCCTGTGTTCTGACTCACCATGCAGGAGTAGTGGTAGGGAGGAGGCCACCCTGCACTTCCTGGATTTGTGTTATTGGTGTTGTCAGAGTGACATCACTGGGCCAAACCAAGTAGAGGGTGTTTTCTCTTTTTCATCAATGCTTCTTTTGTATTAAAAAACATCTTACAGTAGTGAATTTAAAGGTTTAGCTCTAGGGGAGACATTTAGAAATGCCAACGAGTTTGCATTGTGTACAGTGATGCTTTTTGCAGTGTTGTTTGCATCAAGGTTATAGAGTAGGTCACCATGCTGTTTGATGGTAGGGCTAAAGTAATGAAGGTGTGAATTGAGAGCCATATATAAAGAGTCGAGATTGTAGTCTTTGGAGAGAGATGTGAGGCTGACATGTCGAAATGAGCTATTTTAATTTTTTTTTTTTTTACCTCCTTGTAATTATTTTCTTGAATTGTTTTGTCACTTAAAGTTTCACATGGATGGCGAAGCTTCACATCTTTTGCACATAAGAAGTCTGCTGAGTCTGTCTGCTTGCCACCTTCCTTGACCTTTCGACCAGATTTCTCTAGAGCTTCATCCAACAGTTAAGTATGTAAACTATTAAAAGCTAACAAAAAAACATTTCACTGTCATGAAACTCAATTTTAAATGCATTTATAATGTTTTAATGTAAAACTATAATAGGCTGGTGTATTGAATTACCGGTAGCATGTCTCAATTTAATTCTATAACAAAAAAAAGCTACAATCCAATTTAATTATGCTTAGAATAGCCACCAATAAATGCATTTGATCACACTAAATCAGACAAAAGTCAAGTCCTGAGGTCTCAAACTAGCAATGCTATAATTAATCTAGGTAAACACTAAGTCAACATGACTTGGAAATATCATAGAATAAGTACATATTTCAGCATTTATTGTGAGTGTGAAAGATTTTGATTCACATTTGACGTCATCCATATTATTATCATGTACTATATATTTGGTTGATTATCTACAAGAATACGTGTTAATGCAAAAACATGATCAGTAGCAGCTTTTTTACAGTGTTGCAGGCATTTGTCCATGTTTAAATGTTTCTCTGTGTCTTGAATGAATTATTTTATTTACCACAACCATCCTCTACAGCACACAAACAGCCTTCATGTTACCTGTGCAGAGGTCAGTGGTGAGCACCAGCGTAGAGCTGACAGGATCGTAGGCCACGTTACCAGCGATGGGCATAACACTGCCGGTCTGTGGGTGAAGGAAGAAATCAGGTGGCACAGCCATGGTGTGGCCGCTGCTCAGTAACATGTGGGTATGAGCATTTGGCCTTATGAGGCCTGTGACTGAATCACAGTGAACAGCTGGAGAGACTCGCAGGGACCCATCAGGACCTGGAGTGAGGTAGAAGAGGAGAGAACTGTGAGCAGTTGCTTAACAAAGAATAAGAATAATTTAAGGTTAAAGGTATAAAAACAACCAAAACAAATCATATTTAACTATCATTTAGCAACAACTCTTCATCAGAACAAAATATTGTGCAAAAAATGTGAACTTCGTGTATACATGTATATTTCTTAGAACGCAAAACACATATATAATACTGATAAGCATTTTTAACTGTTTAAACACCTTCAGTGTTCATTTCTTTTTACTTGGGCTGTCTTGGTGTTGCAGTGCACAACTTTAGCAGTAGATGGTGGTGTTTCTGTACAGTTTGAGAACATAGTTTTGTATGTGATCTCATGCTGAAGTGTTCAACTCACTGAAGATGTCGTCTTTGGTCAGGACAGCTCCAGTGTCGGGACAGAGCAGTTTGGCCCCCGTACCCTCACCCAGCAGCCCCCAGGCCCCCTGACGCTGGCACTCTGCTGACACCAGCTCCCCCATCTCATCGACAAGACATGCCAGTCTCTGAATCAAACTGGACATGGGGGAGAAGATATTGATTCTGTTTTAATCCTTCTTCTTGGGTATTATATGACATTGATTCCAGTGAAAAACCTGACTTTACATCTGCTGGTGCAGGTCACAGGATGGCTGGTTGGTGTTGTGAAGCTTGGACAGCAGTCTGGTGCACTCTCTGAGCTGAGATGTGAACACGCCATGAACCCTCTGCTGGGCCTGCTGCTCCCCCTTCAGAACCTGGAGCAAGCCACTCGTTATTTCTAGACTAATACTTTTACTTGTTTGGCCTCTAGGAGTCACAGTACTTTGTTAGTGTTGCTGACTGAAAAGGCAAGATAGTTATTTCTGTCTAGAACACAAAAATATATCCCCTGATTTCATTTATCAATCATTTCTCATTGTCTTTAGCAGAAATTAGGAATTTTACACAACTAGGTTCTGTGATTGGATGAAACTGGAGATTTACAGATATGCATGTACTGTAATGTAATACAAACCTGCAGCTGACTGTCAAGGAGAGTCCTCATCTGTGAGGCCAAAGACTTTCGTCGCACCACCTCTCTCTCCATCTCCCTCCCCAGCCTCTCGTAACCCTCCCCCATCCTCTCCTCAGAGATCAAGCGTGGGTGGAGTAACTGCAGTTTTCCAAGCACTCCCTGGTAAAGCTCCTTTACCTGGTTACATGCAGACACATATATTAAAAAACAAGTGAGTAGCATAGAAAAAATATATATGTTGCTATAATCAGATCACACATCTAACTCCACTCTAATGTAGCTGGCACACATGTAACCCACAGTGGTGCATGTTCATGGGATGACACACAAATGCACCAGCTCTCTTTACAGCTTCTATCACCTCAGTTGTCCTGAGGGGTGTAACAGCAATCTGCAGCCAGCAATTTAATGGTACAAACAGGAAGAACACAGGGCAGAGAAGGTAAGAACAGAAAAAAGCAGAGGCATTCCAGTGCGTCACCCAATCCTTTTCAAAAGACTTGAATTTTATCAGTGAGACATATGAAGAGCTGTCCGAAGCTGGTGAAAGAAAACAGGAGGGAAAGATGAGAAACCACTGACAGGGTTGTACCAGCACTTTGAGGAAAATAGGGTTTGCAAAGTAGCAATGAAGCCACAATATCCCATCTGAGAATCTATGATTAAACAATGCACTTAGCTTGTGGCCTCTGGCTGGGATGATAAAAAAATAACATAAAGAACACTTCAAGATGAAGACAATGCCAGCCATCTAAAACAGCAGATCATGTATATGAAAGGGTCTATTGTGAATTTTTAGGCTCCCTTTATTTTTTTTTCTTTCTGCATTCTTTGCTGCAGGGTTGCCACTCTGTTTACTGTGCACTTCAGTTTTTGTCCAGCCAGATTAGAAAAACTAGAAATAAGTTCTTGATTTGTGAGCTTTAAAAGTGATAAACAGATTCTGTCACCTTTGGACAAAGCCACGCTGTTTCCACTTTTAATTCTAAGCTAAGTAACAGCTTCTTTTGGTCGTTTTGTGTTTAGTGTACAAACATTAGAAGGGTTGCAATCTTCTCTTCAAGATGGTGAACAAGTATATTTCCCAAAATGTTAGACTTTTACTTTAGGAAGATCTGACAAAATTACATTTTTGTTTGCATGTGAAAATGTAAATTACATCTCTGGATTTTAGTACTGTGATGTGTGAGGGTTGTTTTCTTGTCATTAGGACAATGCATTCTAAAGCTGTATTATATAAACTGATGCCCGAAGCCTCTTACTGCATTAAATTATTCATAAACTATTCATAAAACAACAATGTGGGCACACATAATATACAGCATTTTAATTGGAAGAGTCCAAACGAGAATACTTGTTTTTATAAGGTTTCTCTGAAGGCATCAGCGCATGTGAAGGAGGCAAGAAGGTTTGCATCAGTCTTTTCACAAGTTGTATGTTTAATTTGCATCCAAACCAAATGCTGCTGACCTCGGTGGTGAGCTGCCCCAGCCGTGTGGTGACAGACAAACTCTGTTTGAGCAGGAGGCTGTAGAAGGTGTTGCTGCTGAAAGCCTCCAGATCCACCTGGTGTTCATAATCCCAGAACTCCTCCATGGTGTCTGCACAGACGGCAGTGGAGAGAGAAAAGCACAATGATATAGTCAGAGAGAGTTTGTTTTAGGTGTTTGCATTTATTAATGTATGCACATCAGACGCTTTCATAAATAGTTTTACATTTCCTAGAGGCCTTTTTTGCATGCAGCCTTTTTAAATGGCTGGTAGGACCTAAGATTTGTTTGTTTCTGGCTGAATAATTTAAATCCTTTCAAGATTATTATACAATAAACGCACAAGTAACTCTGTGGATCTAGGCTAAATGCTTTCTAGTGTGACTATTTGAATATTAAAATGCACAATCTCAAAATTTTGTCCTTTGAAGTGATTTCTCAAGTCCTGTGACATTTGGACTGTTTTCATTTCTACTGTTAGTCAGTGCACGTGACAACAGGTATATGACCACAGCCTTTTCAGCAGTAATTGGCTGGGTAGGGGGACCACCCTAGGGTCACTATCAGTGTTATGTAAGAAGACACAAGGGTCTTCAGAGTGTCAGCGTGTTGATATGTGTTATGTGTGCACAGTGCAGGTGCCTTAGTTGACACGATGCAGATCATGTTTGAATCTGAGTTATGCAATGCGTTGGCCTTTAGGCTCTCAGTGACAGAGCAGAGTGGTCATGTGTTTGTGTGTACTGTCTGTGGTTACCGCTACAATATTCCACCTGGTTGAATGGAGTCTTGCATCATTCTGACTTGTTGGTTTCGGTGAATCTTCCTAAGTGATATCACCCTTGAACCTTTTGATGAGTAGTCATCCATTTGATAGGATAGCTGCAGCAAGCGAAACCGTGCTTTGATTGGCTCCTTCTCTGGCCATCCGTACTCACGGAACAGGATCTACACATTGGATGGGTTATTAATGTAAATGACACTTTGAAGCACCTGTAGTTGATATCCTGTGTGTCTGTGTTTGTACACTAACCAGCAGTGCAACACATAAACAGAGAATGACCGCAGCTCCGAAAAGCAGTCCTCCAGTCACCAGCCAGTCAGGTCGGAGTAACAAGTTACGTCTCCTACTGATTCCCATCCTGGTCATGTGACGAGGAATTGTAGGGAAGAAGGGGCCCGGCTCATAACACTGGCCACCTGCAGGCATCACTCGCACATACTGAGAAAGAACAGAATTAGTGCTTAGAGGTTTGTGACACACTGATAAAGTTGCATTAAAGGTACATTTAAGGGCCTTTTGAAATGCTTGCTCAGTATTAGTGCTGTGGGACAACATTTAGATTAGCAGGTCCCTCTAATCACTTCAATTTGCACTTTTACCTCAGTCTCTAACAGTAAAACAAAAAAATTTACCAAGACATGTGAGGCAAATAAATCCAAAGATCTGACAAGTCAGTGTGACAAAAATAAATGCTGAGAAGAAGTTGTCACAAAAAATTGAAATTAAAGTGCCTTTGCAGCTTTTGAAAGGGGTTAGAAAGGTGTTCAGTGTGTTTGATGACATTTAGTGAGGAATACTGGACGTACAGTTGTTTAAAATGTCTCAATACTTCAATTATTTAATACAGTATTTACCAAGTGTTTGTACTTATGGCTGCTCAGAGCAAAAACAAAAACTCCTGGCTGGCTAAAAATGACTGAGAAGAAGCTGGGAGGAGTCCAAGACAGTGTCAGCTCCTCTTTTAGATGTCTGAATGAACCCCAGTCAAAGTCTCTGTTTGTGTTGTACAAATTATCACTGAAAGACATAGAAAATATATTAAAGGCAAATGTAAAACAAGTCAAAACACATATTAACAACTGAACAAAATGGCCATGAAAATGTTGTACGACAAGCATCTGGCTTACACATCATACTGAGGGTAGAGATGTGCGTCGACAGTAAACAATATAACGTCACCCAAATGGAGACATGTTGTCGGGTTCAGAACTCCAGTTACACTTGATTCTTCCTTAATGTCGCTCTTTTCTCCTCTCCTCTTTCTGGAATTCATCTCTCCAACTGCTTGACTGGTATTTTCAGCATTGTTTGCTTCCCGCAAAAAGTCATAGTCTTCCTCTAAAAAGCAGCAGCAGCAGAGGTTCATTATTGCAGTAATTACTCCAGAGTTTCCAGGTAAATTTGATCATGCATTCATTGTGTTTTCATGATGAGAAAATAATATTTTGTTGAGACAAACCAGCTGAGCTCTGAGAGTCCCACTGTGAGGAGTCAAAGAACAGTCGTCGAAGTTCCTTTGGGAGGCCGCTGAGGATGCCGAGGAAGCCTGCCTCTGCAATCAGAGAAGAGGGAGACAGACATGAGAGAGACGGGGAGCGAGGAGGAAATCAAACGCAGGACAAAAAAGCCAAAGTGTGTGTTTGTGAGTGTGTAAATGTGTGTCTCCACCTGTTGTCTGAACAATGTAGACAGGACGCGAGGAGTTGAGAAGGCTGTTGCACTGCAGATTCCCCAGAGAGTCCCACTGTTTAAAAAGCATCGCCAGCACGCTGCCTGAGATGCTCGACACCTGCAAACACAATGAAAGCGTTTGGCATTAATAGGTCACTGCAACACAAGACACACTTGGCTTAACCTTTCACTGTTGGGGAAAAGAACACAACATTGTATGGATGTATACATTGTCTGATCAGGCATTGTGGCCTGATTGTTTGTTCAATGACAATTTCAATGGAAGTACTAGACTACATGTGTATCAAGGTAAGCAAGCCTCCTTACCTTGATAACTTAGGTATCACTGTAAGGTGGCTTGCTGTTTTTCAGCACCGTTTCCTGTCGTGCAAGAAAATGTTGCTGCTTTTTATAATCTGTAACTGCCTTTGCTTACCTGGCTGTCATAGCTCCACACCAACTCCATTTCTCCACCAGACTGGCACTGGAGCTTTAGTTCAGTAGCCGGCCTGCTCCTGCATAGGCCTCCACATGCAGCTCTGCCAGGAGGCTCTCTACAAATGCACAGGCCAAGCTCCCCATCGTAACCCTGGTAGTCCTCTGCAGTTTGACACACCTGCAGGAAAAATACCAATGCACAACTCTGATCAGCTAAAGGCTTTATTATTCAACAGTGAAAGCATTGCTTACCAAAGAAAGCAGTTTATGGTTAAATATTAAGCAGGCTTAATAGTAGCCTGTACCAGATAAACTATTGTCAGGTTCATGGAAGAAAGGGCAACGACACCTAGGCTGTACTCATTAGCCCTTACCTTTGACTGTGGTGTTTGTTTAGTATGTTCTGTAAACAGACCACAGTTTAAAACTAAGCTACTGTCACATATCTTTAGGGCGAGTTTCCTGTCTAGCGTCGTTTTTTCAAAAGAGATAGACCAGTTCCCTTTGCCTTACTTCCAGTGCGTCTGAGTGTGATACTGTTGCACAAGGCCGAACCTGCTGTTTGCAGTGGAGTGACCACTGATATCTGTCAAAACAGTCTCCATACTGTGTGCGGGTTTTTCCATCTCTGCAGACACCGTACATTTGTTGCACACACACGTCTCCGTTGGTGGTGGGTTGGTAGCCGATGGTGCAGTGGCAACGTCCATCACTAGCCTGTGGAAAAGACAGTAGAGTTCATGCTGTGGTCAGCTTGTTACCTAATGCTGGTTGTTCATTGATTCATTGATTCATTCATCCAGAGACAAACCCAGACACATTAAACATTCAACTTTACTACCTATCTGCTCCTCCATATGGTTTCCTTTCCTAATTCCTTCCTTTTTTTATTTTGTAATATATGAATTCTCACACATACACCTCTGCAACAGTCTGAAGAAAAATCTCATTCCCTTTAGTCGGAGCTGATGAGTGGAGACCTCAGCAGCTATGCAAACTGCAACAGGCTCAGGAAACCGGACCCTGCTGTGAGGGAACGTGATCCGGAGCTCTTTCAGCTTGAAGCTACAGATTGTTTAGTCTAAAGTTTCTGAGAGACAGCGAGGAAGCTACTCTCATGCCTTTATTAGTGTGAACACTGCGTCCTAGGACTTTATAGTTACACACACACACACAAAGAAAGAAAAAAACCATAGTCTCACAAGATTAGAGTTCCTCTTTAGTTTGATAGAATAATAGATGAACTCAGAGACAATGCAGGAAGTAGACGGCTGGGGTGATGGTATGAAAACAAGGAATGAAAGGTCAGATAAAGCACACCAGACGGAACACATGGATTCTCCGTACACACAGTCTGCAGGAATTACTGGGCTAATCCTCTTATCAGATGGGGGAAAAAAACACTGGAATAACATCATCATGTGAATATCACCTGGAAAGTCTGTCCTGCTCCTGGACAGGTGCAGGTGTCCTGGCCAGACAGAGGCTGTTGAGCCATAGGACCACAGGGCAGAGAGGCATACAAGCCCTGTCTGGGGCAATAGTGATGAGGAGGGCACGTAAGGCAGCCGTGTATGGACACAGCTCCAGTAATTGGTCCATAGGTTCCCTTAGGACAGGGGACTGGAGTGAGGCTTCCCAATGGGCAGTAGAAACCTAATAGAAACAGATATAAATAAAGATATTTCCATAAGGATTTCTTTTCTTTTTTCTTTTGCTGATGCTTTTTAATAAAAAATAATGCAAACCATAGCATGCAGTCATACCTGGCTGACAGGACAGCCTCTCCTGGTTTTGTTGACTGAAGTTGATTCCTTGAGCCAGAATTTGCAGCACAGATGCAAATATCCAGCGCAGACACCTAAACCTCAAGCACATGCAGGTCCGTAGCATTGTTAATATGTCAGGTAAACAAGAAACCCAGCTCTGTTTGGAGTCAAGGAAAAAACGAGAGTGACTCAGCCATGATCTTTGTTTTGATCACGACCAAGGAAGAGATTCTGTAAAATTCTCCTTCCTGCTCCAACCATTGTCCTGATCTGTCTGTTGGTACACAGAGCTGCAAGCTAAGCAGTGGGCTAGTTAGTCTGCATAACTTTCAATGGCTCGCTGAATGATTTATGAGGCCAGTAAGGTAAGGTGACAGTGACAGTGGTGTAACTGGTTACCGGTGCAAAGCGCCAAGAAAAAAAAACAGCTGCCTGGTTGCAGATCAAGTTACTGCATTTGTTCTTCTCAATCCTACCATGATACTGGTTAATGATTTGGCTCTCAACGTGCATCACCACAGCTTTGCTTTAGCAGAGTGTATGTCACAGCAACTGCTGACTTCATTTTCAAATTCACAGGTCAAGCTCAGACATCTGCTCAGATATAGTACTTGACAGCTTCACGTGTAAGTGAACCAAATTGACAAACATATTGAGTGTTATTATTATAGTTCATTTGTGTTTACTTGTTGATAGTGGCTTCAGATGAGTGGAACTTGAAATACAGCCAAGGTCAAGGTCTGTGTGGTTCACAGTTGACCCATCATTTGCATCAGTAAGTGTTATTTTTTTTGTCTGAGCTGGTTTAAGTATAAATGCAGCACGACTCTAAAAAATAATTTACATAAACATTCATTTCTTTAGGAAGCCTATCTAGTTGACATGCTGCTTTCTTTTATAGGCCCTTTATTAGGTAGTTTATGTCATGCCGACCTTTAACCACAGTAAGACTGCTCCCTTTTGCTCTATGTCAAAATAAAACGGACTCGGGCTCAGCTTAATGTGACATGAAGTGTAATGAGCTGGCCAGTCATTTCAACACAAGAGTTGCGCAATGAGTTGTGCAATATGACATTTTCTACAATGATAAATATCTGCTTTTTTGTGTTTTCATGTCACCATGTGTGTAACAAGGCCTTCTGTGAGCAGATACAATATCTCCACATGCTTTCTGTTTAACAGTCAACTCATTAAGGCAAAAAACAGTCAACAGGGTTGTTTTCATGCACAGTAACCAAAGTCTTACTCACTCTACACTGTTATTGTATTGAAATAAATGTTGGACTTTGGATAACTGGAATAACCTACATATTTCATCAGGGCAGCCATGGACTATGATCCGCTGATGACGACTTCTAACTTATCTAACTGCAGGATTCAACTTTCACCCACATGTTTGTGTCATGACTGGAAAAACCCTCCACACTGCATTTGCAAATGCAAAGTACAATAATTAGTTCATAAACAGGATGTGAAATATAGGAAATATGATTTTTGCATTGTTGGTAATGTAAAAATGTAAAATGCAAAAACACATTGTCTTTACACCAGCGCCTAAAGCTGCCTTTTAGGTTGACTTCTGTCGCTCCTTGTTTTGTAAAAAGAACACAGAGTTTAGTATAATCAGCAGTGTTTACTTGTGCTGTTTTGAGATGCTCTGTCCCGACTAGCAGCACAAACAACGATGTGTAAACTGTTGACTGTCAAGCATCCAAAACAAGCCGGGATAATCAAAGTTGTGTAAGCTGGTTCTCTGTATCCTGAATTCTTACCTAATTTAAAACACACAAAACATAAAAACCCACTTCAAATCATGCATAATGCTTGAAAAGCCACAACCTGCACTGTGGCTCAAACAAGTGAGCTCATTGTAAATGTTCATATCTCTCTGGTTGCCGGTATAAAGGGCTGTTAACGTAGAAAGACAGAAATTCAGCCAGATTTCTTATCTGGCTGTGGGCATACAAATGTGAACTTGGGGAACTGTTTGTAGTCGGCCTAATTTACTTTCACCTTATTTTAATTTTTTAATGCAGATTAAGAGTGCAACTGAATTATTGACAGTAAACCTATCTCACTGCAGTATTTTGAATCTTACTTGATTTGTTTTACCTACTTATTATAGTACTTTCTCTTTAAAGTGGTGCATCCCTATGAGTGTGACATTCTTAAATCAATGCTGCAAGAAGAATGTTTTATAAAGGTTGAACAGTGAACGGTATTGGCATAGTGTGTGAGTTTGTGTGTGTGTGTGTGTGTGTGTGTGTGTGTGTGTGTGTGTGTGTGTGTGTGTGTGTGTGTGTGTGTGTGTGTAGTTCTGTGTGTATGTGCATATTGTGTTCCAACATCAGTGTGACCCTCCACGTGTTGACTGTTGACACAGGCAGAGTTTGGGCTGCCACTCTGATAACAAGACGCTTTATAAGTCAGATGAGAGGAGAAGTCGCTCTGCAGACCCCTGATCCTCAGGTAAAGGCCAGTCACTCTCTCACAAACTGATCTTCTTCTTCTAAGAAGGGAAATTGTGAAAAGAGTGTTGTAGATGGTTTATTGTAATGTTCGGATTTCAATAGTTTGTTGGTCCAAGGGTGAAATTTTTATGTATTTCTCTCATCTGTCCCTCCACAGAAAGATAAAAATGCATCTACGAGTTGTGATCTTCACCCTGTCATTCTTGACAACTCTAGGTATTCACTTTTCCTGAAATGATTATTTTGCTGTGCATTTTTTTCCTTTCTCTTTTTTTCATGTATTTTTTCTTGTTCCATAGCATATCCACTACACAGTGACACCAGGGAGGCAACCTGGGCAGACTCAAAGGCCAACCAGGCTCATGACAAGACAGACCTCACAAAATATGTGGAGTAAGTTAACTAAATTAAGGACTATAAAATTCAGGATCTGACATAAATTTGCGCACATAGCCTTGACAGCAGGTGACACTTTATAATGGAGTGCTTCTTGCTTCTTTGTTCAGTAAGATCTACAAGAGCAACATAGACAGTAGCAGCCTTTACACCCAAGAAGATGATGACAACCAAAACCTCATGGCGGAGGAGATGCAGCGTAAACTCAACATGGAGTCAGAGCGTCTGCGTATCCGTCTGCGCCAAGAGCTGGCCGAGCTGCGGGAGAAGTTGTCCCCATCTGCAGCACATCCCAGCTCCACCCTGGCCAGCATGAGGGAGCGCTTGACTCCCCTCACCCAGCAGCTCCAGAGCTCTCTCAGCAGCAACACTCAAGATCTGTGCAGCCAGCTGAGTCTCTACCTGCAGGGCCTGGAGGCGGCTGAGGCTCAGGTAGAAGCCGGTCCAGCTCTCTATCAGGAAGCCTTCCACTTGATGAGCCAAACTGTGGAGCACAGCAGGTTTAAACTAGCCAGCATCTTCAGTGACTTCCATTCCACAGCCAGTGCAGCGATTGAACATCTGAAGGAGATTAGCGGTGAGGAGGAGGATACAGCCAAGTCAAAGGTCTGGCAGGAAATGAGCTCCAAGCTGGGACAAGAAGTGAGTTCACTGAGGGAGGAGGCACAGAACAGGGCGGGGGCTCTCAAGGCACAGCTTGCTGCTCTGCAAGATCCTACACAACCTCGTAGGACTGAGGTTGCAAGCAGCGTGGAGCAGTTTTGCCAAAATACTGCCCTGCAGAGCCAAATGCTTCAGGCCCGGATGGAGAGGCTGTTTACAGGGCTGGAAGAGGAGCTGGAGATCCACAGAACCTCCAGCCTGCCTCTGGCCTCTTCTACATCTGTACAGGAAGGTGGATCTTTGCAGGAGGACTTCTCTGTTAAACTCTCTGCTCTGATTCAGGACATTCTGCACTCAGTGCAGTGACAAAAAAGTTCATTAACATTGTGGTCCCACTAAAATGATTTATTGGACCTGTATTCTTGAGAATGTGGCTCGATGTTTGCCATCATACCAGCCCAGTAAGTAGCTTGTAAATATTGATGAATGTGTAAATTTGATTGATATGTTTGTGTCATTTTGTATGTGAATGAATGTGTAACTGTCAGTGTGTATTTTCTGTGCCATGTAAAAAGATGTTGCCTTTGGAAAGTAAAGTTATTGTTGATACAGTAGAAATGACCTGTTGCTATTTTACTTTATTTTTTAAAGCATACACTCCACATTCAAATTTGCTCAAAAGCAGTTTAATTAAGATTCTGTACAAAATATTTATGACATCGTAGACGAAAAAACAAATAGCAGGCAGAATAACAGGTATTATCAAAGCAAACTTGCATAAAATATAAAAAATGTTCTTTAATTGCTTACATAGTTAGTATTTCTTTCATATAGCTCAGTTTTGACTGTTCTTTCATATACAACTCCTGAGTGCAATAAGCACAGGCAGAAAAAGTTACACAAGATAGCAGGTTATTTGCTTATAGATTTCATGGTCAACTGACAAAAACATTTACAGAAAAACCTTGACATCATCACTTTATCATTAAATGTTCTTACAATGCACCTGCAGTTACAATGTGCTGCGAGGCATAGACAGTTTTCAAGTTGGTCTGTCAGGCAAATGCGTGAGATAACCCTCCCACCCAATAAAACTTCTTCAAGAGAAACCAGCCACCAAGAACCAGCAAAACAGCAGCAGCTGATCCAAACACAACGCCGACCACCAGTCCTGTCAGGTCATCATCTTCCTGCTTTGATTCCATGTTGTTACCTGAAACACACAAGGAGAGGGATTATTTTTTGGGTTGTTGAAAGAATTAAGATGTATGTGTAGATCTATGAATGTAATTAAAGTAAACTCACTGTAGGGAGCTGCAAAAGGTGTTGCTTTAATAGAGAAAGATAGAAATAATGATTAGTGAAAAAGCTTATCATGGTGTTGTTTAAAAAAACAAAACAAAATGGTAAAATTATGTCTTCAGAACCTTCTTGAGCAGTGTAAAGCGGTCCAACTGAGATGGTGGCTGAGTCAGAGCTTTTTTCTCCAAAGGGAGTCAAAGATCTTCTTCTTCTAGAAGAACAACCCTGAAAAACATCCAGGTGAGTTCAGTCCATGTCGTACATATTAACCCAATATGACCTAATGCAACTTATGTGTGAGTGTTTAGATGTCACTTTAGGTTTTAATAGGTTAGGTTTAAGACATATGTGTGATACATTTATTTTACCTTATAATATAACCAAATAAAAAAAATACGGATAGCACAGATTTGTCCTGGAGGCCTGGGGGTTTCCAACTATGAAACTTTTTAGCAGATATTGTCAGTTATCTAATAAGCTCATCACAAAATGTTATATAAAGGGTGGTAAACTCTATCTTTGCCCTAGTTAAACTGAAAGTTGCCATTTCATGTCTGGAAATCTAGAGTTGTTTGTCCTCGGCTTCTCAACTTACAGACAGCAGCTCTTGACATTTGCTGGGCTCACAGAGTCTCATTATGCAGTGCAGATAGATGCTGGACTTTGCCTTGTCACGGTGCTCCACAAAGCGGAAAGCCTCAAAGTTAAACCGGGCAACCTTGGAGAGGCCGTTGTTTGTCACAGTCGTTCTTCCATCTACTACACAGCTAGTGGAGAGCACGATTGCATATTGTATTTTTTTAAAAAAAAGTAACATGGCAGCAATGATTTTATCCTCTGTGTATGAGAAGGAAGGATGGGTGCTTCCTTACCCAGTGAAGAAGTTGTGGCTATCACCCTGCGACATGTTGTAAGGAGAGGGAGTCCCAAAGCAGTGATCCAGCAGCACATTGAAGCTGAAAACAGGACAGGGAGCTACAGTTTGCCACGAGAATACACTGTGCTCACTATTATTTCAACACTGCTTTAAAAGCATCCACTCATCCTAATGGGATTCACTTACTTTCCTGTGAGGTTAATGGCCTTGACCTCCACATAGATCCTGGTTCGTAGCTCAAGTCCAGCTGAAGGTACGAGTAATGGATAGCTGTAATTGGAGTCCTGGGGAAACAAAACATCAGAGTAAAGGTAGACACAAGATAGATAGATATATGAAAGACATTGAATGTGGTTTGAATGTCAACTTATACCTACATTAAAAACACTCATTTTTAGTGTATCAATGAAGGATCCATTATTTTCACTGGTCGCCACTGACACTGAGGAGCTAAAAAATGATGTGAAAGATGCAAAAACGAAGAGAAACACAAAAAATTTGATTTCTTGTATAAATAAAAAATAACATGTATGCACAAACTAAGTATTCCTAACTGCTTACGCTACAATCTGTGTGTTGTTGAGCAGGTATTCCAGTGGGTAGCGGCAGGAGAAGTGATAATAGAGATCTGTTGCGTAGCTGATCACCCCCTGGTCAGATCTGGGTGTGTCGATGTATCCTGTGATGATGACTGACTGGATACTTGAGAAGCTACTGAAGGGACCTGTGGGGTCTGGGGCTTCGTCCACAATCTGAACAGGACAATAAAAAACACAATCATCACCTGAGGGTTTTGTATGTTGCCAAACAATTCAACATTAATGGCTGAATATGTGGCATCCACCTGCAGTTTCTTTGTCTCTATTTGTACCAATTACTATTCAATGGACGTCTTCTGACCTGCAGAGATTGGCGACAGGGATTATCCTGACTGTGGTTAACAGGAAGCTGGTAACGGATCATTGGAGGATCCACACTGGTGTCGATGGAGCCCTGGCAGTCCGAGTTGTTGTGGTTCCCATTCAGTGCCAGTTCTGTGGCGTTGAAACCTGACCACTGAGCCGTACAGTAGTTGATCTCCAAGGTTATCACGCTGGTGCCACAGTCAACAATCATGTCCGAGTTGTCTGAGAAGGAGAGGAAGTTAATGAAAGAGAGATAATTAAATAAATGTGTAACTTTGTGCCTCAATATTGAAAGATTTTTATTGATTATTTTTTTATGTTATTGCCATAATTTTAACAAAACAGACAATTAACAGAGTAGAAAAATAACAACATTATCATCTTGCGATTCGGCGGTATAGGTAGGATAGGGTGAGTAGAAACATATGCTGAGTGGCTTTACATTGTTACATTCAAGTATTCCTAAACATAGGTAGATACACACAGGTCAATTCACTTACATACAATATACATAGATACAGACGCACATGTATGTAAGCACATATACATGCACATATACATCCGCACATACATATACAAACAGACCTATCTACATAACCACACATACACTTCCATCATGCACAACATGTTCATCAAAACATACAGCTTTTCCCACTGCACAAATCTCCCTATTTGGTAAATATAGTGGTTAACCTACCTGGGGTCCTCTCAAACTGGGATGAGCAGTTGTAGACACACAGAGCAGGTTGCAGGAGCACAGCCAGCAGAGGGAGACATATGTAAAGATGCATGTTTTTTGGAGGAGGTTCTGACAGTTTGGCTCCTATAATAAGTCGAAGGACACAAAATAACAGTAGCAACATTTCAATCCTCTGTAAATGAAGCAAAATCAATACATAAATAGTGGCTGTCAAGACAGCCATGAACTGGCAACAAATAAGCAGCAAATTTTGTCTCATTTTGAACCATAAAAATTACCATATTTAATTCATGTCCCCTTATTTTAAAAAAAATATAAGGCTTATGTGACAGCCTGAGGAGGGTCCTACCTTGCTGGTACCTGAGTAGGTGTATGTGACAGAATAGTTGAGCAATATGGCTTTTATAGAGTTCGGGACACCTAAAACTGTGGCGGTGTGGCTCTAAAGCCCTCCCCTATACTAATTATAGAACCCCGTACATGCATGTGCACAAAGATACCCACACTTTCTTCATGTTTGTACCGTGACTTCTCATTGAGACAGCGGCGGCTCTTGCAGGGTTTACTGTCTTTACATTGCAGATTAATGTGTCAGTGGGATTTGACACAGACCCCTCAGGTGAACTGTGTTTCAGGTTTTCCCCTCCGTCAGAAGTAATTATTAAAATGCAAGAGGTTAGGAATATAAATGTTGGCTGTCAGAGCTGGCTGTGAGGAAGCAAATGAGATTTGAACTCCGGTGCAGTGTGCATATTTAGTGGGAAATAATAGTTTAAGAGCTGTATTTTGAAACAATCAGCGTTATTGTTGGGCTTGAACATATTTGCTTGCTTATGTCCAACTTTTCTGTTTTTTTGGCCTCATCAAAAAACTTAACTGAAAACCTGCAGGTTCTTGATTAGCACACTGCAGCTGGAATGCTTTTGCTAAAATAATAAATGAAAATCTTGCAGAATAAATGAGTTTGATATGATAGCAAAAATGTTTCTGCACTTTAACTATTGAGACAAATCACAAATGTATGTTTCAGAAACCAAAAACATCAAAACAAAAGTCTAGCAGATGCTCATCTTCCAAGATTTAAAAAGTCATTGTCTAAAGATTCTCTGTTGTAAAATAGTGGATTCGTGTCTTGAGAGTGAAACACATGAATGCTTGAAAGGTGATCGTGACTGCCACAAGCTACGAAGTACTCACCCAACCAAGAGAAAACCTTTGTAAATTTCCCTTTCCTCTATTGTCTCCATGGCAGCTAGTCTCCATCGCTATAGGCCACAACTGTTACTGCTCAACTGAGAAGGCCTTTTGTTTGCCAGAAATACTGAAAGAAAAGGAGCATCAGAGCTTTTTGCCAAAAGTGCCCATGGTGAGAGAAGACATTTGTCATACTATCCAAGGATGCGTCACTCTTTTACAATCTCCTCAGTCCCACCTGACTTCACCTCCCGGGACACCTGTTTGGAAACAACTCACCGGCCATTCATCTGCACTTTAATCACGTTCTCCGCTTCGATTTTCCTTTAATCCTCCTTGGCTGCAGGGTCAGATGTAGATTATGTAAGAATGTCTGGACATGATAAGCACTCGCCCATTGTTAATAACCTATAGTTGTACAGCATGTAACATTTTTACAAAGAACATATTGTAGTTCCACAAAGAAAATCATGTCCCTCTCATTCCAAGAATTGTTACAGTAATAAATTCTTATATAATATAATTCCGAAATATAGAATGATAAAGATTAAGCCCTGTTTTTTCATGACAAAGATAAAACAGGGCTGACATTTTGGAGACAAATAATGGCACAAGATGGAAACATCAGTATATTGATAATAGGACGGAGCAGAACAGGGTAGGAATTAATCGTATCGCAATTATCTTTAGGAGGGAGGCTAAAGTTAGACCAGACAGTCAGGATTATTGTGACAGTGTGCCGTGACAATGATTTGTGGACATCTTTCACTGGTGGTTACTTTAACCAGGAGCGACAATGGTTGCTGACATACAATCACATCAGAAAACAATGAAAACAAGGCCCAGGGGAGGGAACAGATTTAGATTGAGATGAAAAAGGATACACTGGGAAGCTTGTGAAGAGATGGTCCTGTACTCCATGGCTGTGAACAGTAAAGTAGATTATCAGTGTAGCTAATGACCCCTCTGGGTGTGGATCTAGCATGTCAGTAAGTGAGAAGACTGCATGTTTAATAACATTTGCATCCCCTCAAAGATGCAGATCAGATTTTGTGTACTCTGCGTACAAAAAAGAGTGACCTTTGATTACTTGTGCAACACTAATTAGCAGAAGATGTCCACTCTTCTGAGATACTGCAGTTACATCATTACAGTAAAACAAATATTTCCATGCATAAAAGCTTTCGATGATAATGCACAATCAGTTAGTGTCATGCAGTGGTGAAGAAGCATTCAGATACTTGATTAAAAGTACCAAAACATCGATCTTAAATACTCAAAAAAAGTTCTGCTTCCTAAATGTAAGTACAGAAGTGATTTGTTTCATTCTTTAAAAAAAAGCTGGCTTTTTTAAAAATCCAAGCTCCATTTAATGAATTAAAAAACAGAACTCATCATCTGTTCTGATATGATTTATGTGTCTAATTGTTTATGATTGCTGTGTTTTCTTGCAAGAAACTAGCGTCTCATCTGTTCAGGATTTAGATTAATGCCTCAAACTGTACTTCAAATACTAAAGAAAAAGTATTTGTTGTGCATAACAAAATCAGCTGTAAACAAAATGCTCTTATAAGTACTGTTACATTGTCATAGTAATGCATGAATGTACAAGTTGCATTTTAAACACTTAAATAAATGAAACTATCTGAGAAGCTTTAATGAAAATGTCTCTCCTGTGGCAAAACTTAAGACACAATCCAGATCCACTGGTTTAATCTTTGATAATGTGTTGTTTATATATTGGTATACATAGAACCATCCACAGCCAATATTGCAGTGCAGTAAAGTCCAATTTAAAGTATAAGTAATAGAAAGTGAAAATACTTGCACATATCAATACCTCAAAACTCTACTCAAGTCCAGTATCTGACTAAATTATCTTTATGACTTTTCACCGCTGGTGTCACTGGACAATACTTGACTTATTGCAGAAGGAAATGGGAGTTTCCACTCAGTGTTACTTCATGAATGTAGTTTGGTGTCATCTGCTGGACAAAATTAGACGCAGCTCAAACGCCTTGTTGTTCTCTGGACCAAACAGACTCGTGATTCACCAGTGCCAAGCAGTGCAAGTCAACAGACACAGCTTCTACCCCGACACAGTGACAGCCTTTGTTTGTTTTGCTCTCAGAATAAAAAACGGCAATAAATATCCATTCCAGTAAACAAAAGAATTAAAAATAATATGGAATAAAATGAAGTTTTCTTCAGTAAATAGAAAAATCACCTTAATCAATCAAGTTGGATTACCAGCTGACCAAAGTGGTGAATTGAAAGCTTCACTCACTGATTGTTTTTCATAGTTTTGTGCTAATTTGATTACATTTTTGCCAGAATATGCTTTGTAGCATATCAACGAGCATGATAATGTCTTAAGATGGACCTTTGTCTTGAAGTGATGGGAGAGGATCAATGTTTTAGGCTTTATTTTCTTCACTTCTCTGCTAACTGCTGCATTCTCCTATTCATTTTGTGCTTCAGAAGCTCATTTCTACCAGTTTGTTTATGCAAATATTTATTTATAACTTTATTGATCAATGTTTTTATGTTCATTTTTAGTTATTTGGGCATTTTACTTGTGTCTTGCAAGTTTGTAAGTGAACATTCAGTGAAATACACTCAAATAAATCAATCACAATGCAGTATTTCAAATGCAGCATTTAAAATGTTTTATTATATACAGTCATACGTTCAAGTCCTGCTAAGGGATTAACTGTAATGCATTAATGTTCAGCTCAAATAATCTTCAAGTCTGTTGCCCAACAGTAAACCCAGTGACGATGTGTGAAAAAGCTCAACAGGAACAGGGTTTGTAACACACAGCGACAGCTCATTATTATGTGACAATCATCTGCCTGCACCAACCAGTAATTAAATGAACTGTATTGGCTTTAAAAGATGAGAACAATGGAACTGAGACAATAAGACACCTGCATGACTGACACGCCTGCATCACCGGTAGACAAACAGAGACACACCCTGAAGGCATCGCAAACAACAGATCCAAACAACCTGTGATTGTGTGTCTTCTCTCAGCTTTAAGCAGGGAGGAGCTGCTGTTTATTACTCTGCTTCCACAGTCATCCGTTGATAGCAGTTATTACAACACAAGAGCATAATCAAAAATCAAACATAAGCAAAATATTTTGGTCCAAATTCAGCCCCTGTGGCAACAACACCTGACTTTATGATTAGTTTTCACTTTCATAGTTTACATCAAAATCTTTACATAATTTCTTACAAAATATGTTAAAAATGTCAATAAAGCTTTTTTCTTTTAAAAAAAACTATTTATATAATAGCCACCATGTGAAGAGAGGCACAAAGGCAGCTGCAACCTTTTTCTGCAACTTTATTTGAATATTTCTTCAATGAAGTCACACACACAATACAAATAACTTCAATGACATAAGGCTCCTTAAATTCAAGCACAGTTTAGCTTCCATTGGTTTAACTGGTTTGACCAGAAAAGAGCTGTTAATAACACAGAGACCATTAGAATTAAAATGCTGATCATATCCTTTTCAAAGCTGATAAGAAGTACAGTAACAACAACAATTTCTTTCAGTTCTGACTGAGCAGGCAGCAGAGGAAGTTTCAGTCTGATGATTCTGCAGGATGATTCATTTTGGAGATTGATACTCCATTACTACTCCAGACGCACAACCTCAATCATTCATATTCTGGAAATGAAGGCAAAATGCCTGGAAACTAAACCAAAGCAATGAGCAGGAAGCCTGGTCCTGAAAAAAATAAAAAATCCTTTCCTCTTCCACCTCTGCATGGTTTCCTGCTCTGTGGGGCAACTCCACTCTCTCCCTCTTTATCTTTCACTCTGCTCCTACATCTCACTTTGTTACATGACGTCTCCCCAGTTTCCTTTCCTTTGCTTTACTAGAGCTTTTCTTTTTAGTCGTAGACCTCGCCACCACCCCCTCACCACTTCACACATGGGCTCCATAAACTCAAACAAGCTGCATCACATCACATCTGCATATTTGCCCGAAAAAAATAAAAGGAAAAAGTGAGTTGTACTCTTAACAAGCACCAGGGAAGCTGCTCTTCTGAGTGTTTTCACAACTGTGTGTTTGTGTGGTGGAATAACAAGAAGATGTACACAGTCATTGTTTTAATTGAGTGCACATGATAGCTGCATATGTACAAAGAGCTCCTTTATGAGTTTAACTATATGTGAAATGGGATTTGGCAGCACTAGAACAGCAGAAATGCACACAGGCTGCACATTTTTACCTCAGTGGATTAGACTAGAGCTGTAAAAAACATTGAAAAGCAAGAATATTTTAGTTGATGTCATATTTTCTCATTTAGAGCAAAAAAACAAAACAAAAACAAAAAAAACCCTGAACTATCTCACTGCATTTTTTTTCACTCAGACGCCATATGCACGCCTCCACCAGTCGACCCACTTTTCCTTGCCTGCACACACTCCTCTGCTGCCTCTGTCGCCTCTGTGTTTATCACAAACTTTTCAAAACTCCATCCGACAAATCGAGCTCATTACATTCGGTTTTAAAAGTGTAACCGTCCAGCACATCGGGTGAACATGTAGAGATGGATTTTATGAAGCTGTTTGGCACCGTTATCGCCGTTTTCTTCCACCCTGGATCCACCGCGTCCAAAATAAATGGTAAGGATTTTTGCTTGGGGAAGGAGGAAAGGTCCCTTATTAGACCCTCACACTGGGGGTTATTGTGTGTGTCGTATATGCGGTGCATGATTTCGACTGGTTTTGACGAGAAAGTTGCGAAAGTGTTTGCATGCAGCGCTGAACGACGCAGTAAAACACGTTTTGGGTGCTCTTTTCTTTTAGTTCACAGTAACGAGGCTGATCCGAGAAGAGCTTTTAAAGGAAGCAAACAGTTTGTGCATTAAGCTGAAGAGATGAACAGGCAGCAGTCAAAAGCTCGGCAGCACGTGATGTGGTGGAAAATGAACATCAGCAGACTGTGATTTGAAAGTCCTATTTGAACACCTTTAATGCTGCAGGACGGGCTTTTATAACAGTACCTGTGCTGCATATTCTAATCACTACACTGACTTTATACAGATCCATGCATGGGACAGTTAAAGTTCTATTTTTAATAGTCTAAATTATAAGGATTACAGTATATATTGTATAAACAACATTACAGAGATAAAAGACCGGGATCGGCCATGATAGCACTGCTTTTTCAGCATCTTTACTTACTATTGCTTATGGATCAGTGTGATTCTCAACCTGAGGGTCGCGGACCCTCCGGTGGACGTTTCTCAAGTCAAAATGTTAACTCGTGTAGGACAGCAGGGCACAACACATTTTGGTTTTGTCTTAATAATAACAATAATAAAATACAAATACATCAATCATGTTTCTATAGCAACAAAATGGGCATCTCTGTGAACAAGCATAGTTTGTTTCTAGGGTCTTTCTTGTGCAGTTTTCTCAAATTTGGCATAAGTGAAATGGTACAGTTACAGGTGGGGTTAACTGCAACAGGCAAATTGGTTGGATGCAAAACTTGCAAGAGCAAGAAAAAAAGCAAAAAAAGCATTTAATTCAGTATGATCCTACCTATATAACCTATAAACTATACGTGGATACTGTTTGTAGGCCTTTCCATGATAGATAGATGTCCACTCATCTGTCTATCCTTCGTCTAACCACCTATCTATTATAAAGTAAGACAAAACGAGATGAGCCCTTATTAATTCCACAGCTAGGAAGTTTGCTATGTTAGGGCAGCAAAGGGGATAGTGCAAAAATGCAGGGATAAAAATAAACAAGAACTATATATAAGTAAGACTGATACTTCTCAGATTCTTCCACTGAATGTGGAAGTCATTAATGCACAGGAGTTGTCTGTATGTAGGAAAAACCTGAATAGTATTTCACAGATTCTTCCATCATGGATGTGAAGGTTGATACATTGACCATAGATATGTATGGATATTATTAATCTTCTCATTTCTTTGCTTCAATGATGGTTAAATAGGTTTGTGTGGACATCTGTGTTTCCATCTTTATCATGGATAGATAGATAGAGGTCTATTTAATAATCATCAATTACTCTATCATCAATGAATATTCTAATAAATGGACCAGTGGATGCATATAGACGGAATGTACTCATAACAGATTCTAGATCCAAATGTTAAAATATATGCGAATATTAACAAGGACCTGTTTGTCAGACACTGATAAATTCTTTTTTCCCCACAAGGTAGGCAGCACACATGAAAATCATGTATTAAAAACAGGTTCATGAGTTACACAACATTGTTTGGAAACCAAAAGTGTAACCAGGCTCAGTCTGAAGGATGAATGTTGCAATCTGTGAAAAAGGTCAGCTCGCTGTAGTTGTTTTTATTTAAATGTTGTTGTGGGTAGTTTAGTTGTGCTGCTGTGTTAAAACTAAACCTGCCCTGCTCACCTTCTGTGAGTTTGTTAAACTAAAAAAAGTGCTATATTTTAGGCAACAAGATGGTTTTTAAGATAAGACGAGGTTGGATTTGGATATTTATGCACACAGATCAATAGTCGAAAAAGCAAGCATGATAAAGAAATTGACCTACATCCTGCCAACACGGTCTTTGCTATGAATCTCCATGAACACACATCCAAACTCTCCACAAAACTTGTGAGAGACGGTCTTCTGGCAATGTGGTAAACTAATCAGACACACGCTGCTTGACCACGTGTAACTAAAGGTCCATGTTGTATTTAACCCCGCATTAGAGTGGTTGGGAATCTGTTTGTCATTTAAAAAGACAGATTACCTATCAATGATGTGGGTGCATTTAGCCAGTCAGGATTCAATTATAATGAAGAGCAATAAGTCAATCAATAATTGTGCAACCTCAGCAAACCACTGCATTTCTGACTCGCATATAAAAAGGTTATTTTTCATTGTCTGTGACAGAGCACCACACCATTATTTTGACTGACACAATACAAATCTAAAAAAGAAAAGAAAATCTTTTTAGGGCCTTAAAATATAGGTTTTGTATTGCAATTGCAGTACCATATGGTTTGCTCTGCCCACAGTGCAGTGGGAAGAATTTGGCAAATCGATGTAACCCAAAAGTTCTGATTCCTAGTTTTTCTATGATACTGTATGTTTATAATCTTCCAGCCTCGTGGTCACCTCAGGAGGATTTCTGGAAACAAAATCAAACCCTGCACTGACATCCTTTTATCTCATTTTGGTGTCCAGGCCAGATTTGGCAAATTTGTCGGCGCGGGACTGAGCGCCCGTGCTACAAGGTGTCCTACATCCAGGACAGCAGGAAGAGGCTGACCTTTGAGGATGCCAGGCAGGTCTGCAGGTCGGACGGAGGTGAGCTGCTCAGCATTGAGACGGAAAGCGAGCAGCGACTGATAGAGAGGTTCATACAGCAGCTGCAGGCTGGAGATGGAGACTTCTGGATTGGGCTTCGCCGCAACCCACAGCGTTACAGAGCAGGGACAACAAACCCAGGCTGCCCCTCGCAGTACTATTGGCTGGATGGAAGCAAGGCCAAGTTCAGGTTTTCATCCTTTTGTCATTTTTTTTTATGTCTGAAAGTTTCAGCTGCATCAGTGACAATAGTGTAGCACAGCACAATTAAACGTCAGTGGAAAAAGACCGCAATCAGTTGTGACCTAGAAAAGATTTTTGGGTTAAATGATGCTTGTGTGGGAGTAAAGGAATGTCTGAAGTCCTTTGGAAGTAAGACAATGCATGCAATATGATGTAAATGATCTGTGATTAAATGTGATTTGAGTCAAATGTCATGCATTTTATGTGCTGCAGGAACTGGCACTGGGATGAGCCGTCCTGTGGTGGTGAAATGTGTGTGGTTTTGTACCACCAGCCCTCTGCACCACCTGACGAAGAAGGCCATTTCCTGTTCCAGTGGAACGATGACAACTGCAGTTCCAAGAACAACTTTGTCTGCAAATACCCTGAAGGTGAGCAGCTAGATCACAGACACTGCTGTTTTACCTGGCTGTGCACTGCTGGGTAATATTGACTTTTGGTACTTTTGGTTTTATTTGGTTCTTAAAATCTACTAAATCAGAATTTTATCTTCCAAAGAGCACTAATGAAGTATATCCACTGCTGTCAACAGCTAGATGTGACCACATAACGTAGTTATAATGTCAGTTGTCTCGATTACTGTAATGCTCTGCTTTCTGACAAACTAAAAAGATATCGCTGCCTGTGTTTAAGGTATACCTTAAATATTTATTTTTAAATGAACCAGTGGTTTTTACTTGTTTGAATATGGAAGGGGACATAAAACCCGTATAACAACCTTTTGACTGAATCTATGTGCACCCTTATTTATATAACCATTAACGGCTTTACACGGTTTTCACTTTTAACAGTTTTCTCGTCTGAATGATGCTAATGTACTTACTTGTTTTGTCTGTTGTTTGCAGAAAAAGTACCAGTACTTAACGAGGACAAGTACACAGAACATGCAGGTACAACATACTGTCTTTGCATGATGTTTCTGGGGAATACACACAGGAAGTTACTGCAAAACTGTTTATACTTAGATCAAGAAAAGTTATTTTAAACCATATTGCTACTTTTGATTGCCTGTTTTTATATATGTTATGGCTTTAATCTTTTTTAGGTAAAGACCTCTAGTGGTCAAAATCTATTAAGGTTTATACTTTCACATGTAGTATATTACAGGTCATGCATGGTGTGTTTTTCCTTTAATGATGGAAATTAGTCAGAAAAACACTGCAAAAATCTTCAGTTTGACAAAAAAAAGAATCAATACACATTAAATACTTACACAACACATGCGATCACACACATTTTGAAGAACGTTAAAAGGGCTATTTTAGTTATATTTGCATAGAGCCACACCAGAACAACTAGAAAACTTGAACAAGGAATCCAACCCTTATACATAATTATTGTAATATTTTAAATGAACTTTGGTCTCCTGTCTTTTAATAGTAAATGGCCCAAATCTGCAGTGGGTAGATGAACAATGTCATGTGTCACATTCCCGACTGTTATATTCAACTGATGATGTTCCTTTGCCTCCTGATTGCTCCAGTTCCATCTCTGGGGCCAAACATGTTGTCAACTACAGAAAGTGATGAGAGGATAAAAATAGGACTTCCTGAGTCATCAGGTAAGAAAAGAAAAGTTATTTCTGATGCTCATAGTGAGTGCCTGTTCTGTTTTTAGGGAAACTATTAAAAATGTATGTTTTGAGTGACAATACAATGACGATAGGCCCTAAATTTTCAAGGATAAATATCACATTTAAAGGTCAGCTTAAATAAAGTTAAGCCAAGTAATGTGTTTTTCATTGCAGTGTCTTTCACAGACAACAGCCTCTATGTTTCCTACATCCTTTATGCAACTATCCCTGCTCTGTTGCTGTTGATGTTTGCAGTAGCTGGATTCTTCTGCTACAAACAGCAAGCTAAGAGGTAAACATAGAAAGATACAAGGGTAAAAAATGGCAGTGCAAAACAGGACACAATTTGAGAGAAGATGGTTTTGCAGAAGAAGAAGAATACTTCTGTGTATACTGCTTATATGGAACTTTTATTTACAACTATGCCATACTAAGCAGCTTTTAAACAAGTTTTTACTCACCTTTGGCCAATGTGAGCACACTTCTTCTCAGGATAGTTGTAACTTGCATATGTGTTTATCTCTGATCTTAGTAGATTTTGTGGCTAGAAATGTATAGAATAAATCTGTGTAATTTCACTGATGACTCTAATATTGCTAAAGGTAATACTGTAATTTCTCTCATCTCTCAGGAGGAAGACAGAAACAGAAAGCTATCCCAGCAGATCAAAACAGTGGATGTCAACAACAGCTACACCTTGTCCCATACAAGGACCTTACGCCTTCAGTGACGTTACCAAACTGCCTCACACTGCTCTGCACAGCAAAGTGCCAGCAGACGTCATGACAAAGTACTCTTGTGCTCCTTCCCATGACTCCCAGTGTGACGACTATGAGAATGTGTCATGTGTGGACAGGGAGAGCGGTTTTGTGACCAATGACATCTACGAGACCTGCAGAGCTCAAAGCCGGCGCTCCCGCGGCCAGACTGGATGGGTGGAAAACGAGATCTATGGATAACGCTGTTGATGCCTATCTGGTCTCAAGTGTCCGTCAGCCTCACACCAACGAATGATGAAAGTGACCCAGCCAGACAGAGGGACACTAATTGTTCTCTATCCCTTTCTTCCTGTATCTACTAGTTACCTGTGTAGTGCAGGATTACAGAACCTATGGCTGTGTCTGCCTGGACTCATCTGTACAGGTCATCAAAACATGGATTTATCTCCAGTGCTGCATCCAGAGTTGCAATTCAGACTATGACTCTATATTTAGGACTATGAAAACAATATTTTAAATCTTTTTAATAAATTTTATTATTAATCAAAACACATGTCTATAGCAATGCTAATTTCATGCTAACATGCTCACAAAGGTCAATGGTAGCATGCTGATGTTTGGCATGTATAGTGTTTTCCATGTTCACCATCACCTTATTCTCCATGGAAACATCCACAAATTTGTACTAAGCACCAAGTTTAGCTGATCACAATGTCGTTAGTTTAGCAGGTTTAAGACAAAGTATTAAATAGGTAAAAAAGTGACAGGATCACCCTAAGTTATTCTGAATAAGGAAAGCATGTGTGTACTAAAATCCTTGGCAGCTTATTCAGTAGCTGTTGAGACACTTAAACCGCAAATGTCAACCTTATGGTGACACTATATCACTGAGATACATCATCTGGAAACTGTAAAGGTCTGCATAAAATTTTATGCCAGCTCGTGTCACAAAGGTTGAGATATATCACAGGATGAGTGAAAACTGGGTGGAGGCAGGAGAGGGAAAGTGAGAGGCAGGCCAAGATCATGAGACTTCATTCTCTGGGGACCATCTGTATCTGTGCACGTTTTAAAGTCAATCCGTCCTACAACTGTTGAGATATTTCAGCCTGAAGTCGCGGATCGTCTGCAGCTGACATGGCTAAAAATGCGAATATATTTCATGTTAATGGAATAAATGTTGACAGCTGTAGAAATTTATCCAACAAATATCAGTCAGTGGTAGAAATCACACATGATCCCATCTGCATGTTGACTGACCCAGCACAGATTCTGAGGATTCAATACAGTTGTTATATTTGAACTGTAAGCACATTCATTTTTATTCAGTTTGACTAGAATCCACCCTTTGTTCAGTTTAAACCATCATTTCTGACAAATTATGCACTGTCACCGCAGCACCGAGGCTTTGGTTTCAAAGAGACATTAATGAAATCAAATGAACGTTAATGAGGCAGGTCAGTTGGGTGGCGCAGCAGTGCAGCTTAGTATGGCATGGTAGATTACACATCCAACCCTGAGAATAATGTAAGTGCAAATTTTGACTCGCACAAGGTTACTCATTTCATAAACAATCCCAAATTAAACTGCTCAGTCATTTTCCAGTAGCGTCAGCAGAGACTGTGAGACACAAGGACAAAAAACGGCCCTCAGCTCTCTGCTGAGATGCTGTTGCCCAATTCAGGGACTATTTTGACCTTGTATTCTAAGCCTGAAGCGTGATGTCATCCCTGTGTATGGCTTCCTGTTTGGACTCTGATGTCAGGGAAAGGGACAGTACATGCGGAAACACTGATGATAGAAGTCTGCTGACCAGAGCAAACCTCAAAGCTGTGGGCTTTCCTGACTCCACCTGATCGTGTGAGAAGCTCAACCCTCCCACTGATCTCGCAGCACAGAGGCTGTTCAGCACTGAGCAGTTTAGAATATGTCATCAGAGGAGGCTTCTAAAAGCACATATGCCTTTATTTGAAGAGTGTAAAGTCACCATGGATTATTGGATACAAATGCCTGTGTTATTTCCGAGTATGAGTGGGCTGTTGGGTTTGTGTCTCGGAAAGATGTAGCAAGCCCAGTAAGGAGAGGCTGAGTGTGTTTTTGGAGAATGTTAGGCAGGAAATGCCAAAAGCACATCTGGAACTCTTACATTCAGGAAGTCTATGCGTGACAGCAGAGGCCCTCAGAGCGCTGCACTGCTCTGCTCTGCTTAGCAGTCCTACTGTTCTCTGTTTCAACTGTCACTGCACAGCATGAAGAGAAACCACTGCTGGGCGTGGATGTGTGCGAGCTGTATCTCAGCAATGTTCAGATGTTTGGTCACAAGATATTGTGGTTGCTGATTTGATAATAACTGCCTGTGGGTGTGTTCAGATGTGTTTTGTGTGCAGGGGGAATGCCTGTGTGGCATTATTAGACATGTGTGAATGTAATTACTTAAATAACAACAATGCTGCACTGGAGAGGAAATGCGCTTCAGTTTTCTATTTTTGCCAACAGATGGTGCTGTCATGTAGCTGACTGAAGTGTCTTTGTGGCTGCTAAAATGTCTGGTTTCACATGAGGTTCTGAATATTATATAATGTTAAGGATCTGTAATGCATATTGCATTTTCTCTGGATTATATAACTTGAAGCAGACAATGAGTGTGCAAGGAGGGATTCTTGCTTTTAATGTGAAAGCTTTTTGCATGTGGAAGTTGCAAGTTTTAGGCTGTTAATGAGTATGCAATGAGCGATTTTATTATTTTTGCTTTTAATGTGAAATCCTTTATTTATTTATTTTTGTGCATTGGAAGTTGCACTTTCAGACTGGTTAGCTATGAATGTGCACTGAGGGATTGTATTCTTACTTTTAATGTGAAATCCTCGCAGTTTTTACCATTCAGTTTTGCAAAGCAGATTGTGTGGAGCATTGTTTGTTTTTTTTAGCATGTGGAAATTGTAGTTTCAGACTGGTCAACTATGGATGTGCAAAGGAGAATTTTACTGTTTCTTTTAATGTGAAATCCTAGCATTTTTTCCTTGCAGTTTTGCAAAGCAGATTGTGTGAAGCGTAGTTTTTTTGTGCATGTGGAAGTTGCAGTTTCAGGCTGGTTAGTTATGTGCAATGAAAGAATCTCTGCTTGCTTTTAATGTGAAATCCTAGCTTTTTTTACCATTCATTTTTGCAAAACACACTCTCTGAAGCATGTGGAAGTTGCAGTCTCAGGCTGGTTTCAACCCCATTTCCGCTGCATTTTTTTTTTTTTTTACACAAAAGCCGATTAAACACCTGCAGGGCGAAAAACTTCAAAGTTACCTATGCGTGCAATCAAGGAGGCCAGGCGAGCAAACAGATTTCAGAATAGCAATTTTACCGGTTGACGTAAGAGGTGGGTCTGGTTGTCTTGGCAACCAATTGGCACTGAAGTGTGGAGCCGCTCCGTGGCCCCGCCCCCTGTACAAATACCCCTATGGCTTTGACGTCAATACACGTCAACCAGAGAACATGATGCCTCTTTGCAAGTCAACTCGTGTGCTTTCTAGCTGATAGAGGCACCTCAAGCTGAAATATTAGAGCTCTATTGTACTGGAGAACGTGGTGTGACAGCCCCCGGGCTCAGCAAATGGCCTGCTTCGTTACGCCGCGCTGACGGTCAAGAGCGTCGCCACATCGGCGTCCAAGCTGGCAGGGCGACACAGAAATCAACTTTGTCTATTTTTAATGGACACGCTTCGAGCGGCGGCAGCGGCGGCGGCGGCGGCAGAAGCAGCAGCAGAAGAAGAAGCGGCGGCGGCGGCGGCGGGCGGTTTGTTTTCCTCTCGTCTTTATCTGTAGCTGCTCAAGCAAAGAAAAAAGGCACCGTGTTAGTGAGAGAGGAGCCCCTCGTGTGTCCCCCCCCTCCTCTCTCCTGCTCGTCTGGCTGCCTCCTACTCGTCCACAAACAGTCCCGTTTTAGAACAGCATGGTCATGGCTGACAGTGTCCAGAAACCGCTGATCCGGGGTCCGGTCCGAGTGGGCTTCTACGACATCGAGCGCACTTTAGGAAAGGGCAACTTCGCCGTCGTCAAGCTGGCCAGACACCGCATTACCAAGACCGAGGTGAGTGGTGAACTAGTTAGCCCGACAAGCTAACTTCGGCTACTGTTCTGCCGAGTTACATAACTTTTTATGCACTAGTTGACTCCCCAGATATTCACAGCAGATACCGAAATGCTGTCCACATAGGCCACCAAATAGAAACTTGAGGTCAGGTTAGCTGGCTGACTTGGCCGAGCAGCAGCTGGCGTGTTGTGGATCCTCCTGCAGGTTCAGGAGCAGTGTCCGGCTGCACGTTCACCCCTCCTCAGCCTGCATCACTGCCAGTAAGAGCTCTGACCACCGGCTGCTGCTGGGAAACACACACTTGTAAACATGCATGCTGTCTTATTCAGCATCATACACCTGCACTCCTCCCTGGTAATGACCCACACACAGACAGTGCCACAGTGTGCTACCTCAAGAGTCTGTTTTGGTGTAAACATCCCAGTTTGCTGTATCTGGGGCATGCAGCATGGGTCGGTGGTCCCATTATGTAATCCAAATAATGATGTGATTTAGTGGATTCTAGTCCCCAGCAGTGCCGGGAGCTTTGTGAGGAGCCAGTGCTGTGTAATTGCAAAGCAAAGTGATCTGCATGCATGTATGCAGACACCAATCCGTTGCTTTGGGGTGTCTTCTTGATATCACAAACACTGCACACACTCTCAGCTGAGGGAACAACAGGGCTTGGATTTGTCTGAGTTTGCTCATAGTTTTGTGTCAGCTTTCTGCAGAGATGCCTCTCTCAAGCAGTACCATGGAGTGCCATGACTTTCCATTGTAATGACAGAGACACAAGGAATTTACTGTAACCAGCCTGCGTGGAAAGAAGCTGTGTTTTGTGAGTCAGGGGGAGTGATAAACACACACACAGGACACAGTTGCACACTTTAGTCTTTGATCTCTGGAGCCTTCAACTGAACATGAGCGGTTGTACTGTGCTGAAAAACAAAGATTTACATCATCCGGGCAAGTCCTTTGCAAGGTTTAATGAATAACAGGGCAAGAAAATGGCTCATATTGTCTTAATCTGGTTATTAGAGCCTGCAAAGTGGTGCAGTGTCAGTCTAGCGAGGTGATCTGCAACCATGTGAGCGATGTGAACACAGGTGATCTCACTGCACCTCTCCCTCAGCTGGCTAAATGAAAACATGGATGGTTGCTTTCAGGCCACCGGTCTGCTAGGGCTCCACTGCAGCTGCTTGACTCGCACAGGCCCAGACGGTTTGTTTCAGTGGCCAAGGTCAGCTGGAGAGGCAGGTTATCAAACTTCATGTGATGCCATCCGCCTTGAGAATTTGCCAGGAGGTGAAAAAAGAGATGTTAGACCAGTACATGTGTGTAAAGAAAAACCAGAGTTTAGTGACACATGAAACAGCAGATCTGGTGTGCTGGTGTGTATGTGTGTGCATATTCCTAGATAGGTGCATCTCTGTGTGCGTAACCTACTTTTCCTTCCCATGGCCCCTGCGTGTTATACTGACCCATTCATCCCATTATGTACATATAGCAGCTTGTGGGTTTGCATAGAGCCGGCCCGTTCCCATGTGGTTCTGTCTGTCAGCTCAGCAGGTCGCACATCTATCCATGTCCTGTCTTTTGGCTCTCATTACTTTCCCTATAAGCTAAATTCCCCTGCAACTCATTGTCCTCAAATGACCTTGTGCCAGTATAGTTTGCAAAAAGTCTGTGTGTATGTGTGTGTGTTTAGTATTGTTGACAATACAGTTAGCGCAGGTCTTTTCATGTTGAGCACCCTGTATTCCCCCTGTACTAGACCAGAGATTTTATATTTTATCCCTTTGAGGCCTGGACTTGTAGCTGGAGTGTCATTAAAAGATTTGGATTTCTTCATAGGATTTAATGCCAAATTGTGTACCTGTCTGTACCGTAGCGAGGGAGATAATAATGGAGAGTGTTAAACCTATTTAAACACCCATTACTGCTCATCTATAATTACAGTGTAACTACAAATATGCTAAAAGCAGATCAAAACAGGCGGCAGACAGCTCTTTAAGATTAAGGGCCGTGTTCACAGTGGCAGCATATGAAAAATGCTCTTCCTGAATTCAGCAATACCACTGCACTGACACTGTGGGCATGTCTAAACAAAAAACAATTTAAAAAAATGCATGGTCATCTAGCTAAAAGCATTGGTTCAACTGTTGCCGTAACACATTGCTACCATCAGTTATCAATAGACTGCGATGGTCGGTTGATGCAACCACACATTCCTGGTAAAGAATTTTGGAATCTCGACAGGCGGTTTATCTTATCATCAAGATAGAGGATAAAATGACTATCAGTGCGATAAGTTTCCAAAAAAAAAATCCAGTATTCTAAGCCACTCTGCAGTGTTTTGGCTTCTGATAAACCCTAAAAGACGTGGATCTATAACTTCGAGTCACCTTCCTTTATTCTGTTTCATCATCTCACTTAGGATCTGCAGCTGCATTCCAATTACTGTATTTTCAGACTCAAGTTGCCACATTTAAAAGGCTTGTTTTGTTTGACTAACAGTGCAAAAGCCAAAGATAATCAGTTTAGTATTGCAGGAGACTAGAAAAACCTGCAAATATTCACATTTGTCAGGCTGAGACTTTGCCAGTTTTTGCCTGGAAATAACTAAATGATTCATCAATTGTCAGAATAATTCTTTCTGTTGATCAGTTAATCGTTTCAGCTCAGTAACTGAATCGGCACACTAACGTATTGTTTTATTTTTTCTAACACAATCCTGTTTTCGTGCGAGTTTTCTAGCCTCATCTGATGGTGGTGTGATTGCAGAGAACCAGGGTCTCTTGTTGTTTATTCTTCCAGCTTGGCTCACAGATGCTTGGAACACTTCAGATCACACTGATGAAATGTTGTTTATGAGACAGTCTGAAGGGGAGATGTTAATATTGCCTTGTTACCTACCAGACGTCATTAATCAAAGCCAAGAGTGTTGAAGTTTTTAGTGTGAGCTTTACGAATGTTCGTGCCATTGTGGGCGTGTGTGTATGCAGTGAAGGCATGTGTTTGCCTCTGCTGTACCTTCGTATGAGTTTTCATCATAGCTCAGATTTTGAGACTGTTTATGAAGGTTTCGGCACAAGCTGTATTTAAGTATTTATCTTGTGCCTCAGTTCTTTCATCTCTGACAAAAAAGCTCGAAAGGAACACGCCGTTTCTTTTTGCTGCTTGGAAAATGTTAAATTGCTGTTTCAAATGAGTCCGAGCAATTACTCCATTGTCTGTTATTAAGGCTGTTTACAGTTGTTTTGTTGATCATCCTGCAGGTGGCCATTAAGATCATCGACAAGACCCAACTGGATGCTGTCAACCTGGAGAAGATCTACAGAGAAGTTCAGATCATGAAGATGCTGGATCATCCTCACATCATCAAGCTCTACCAGGTGAGTCTGTAGCTTTGGTACTTGTTCATCACCGTCTGACTGCTTAGTGTGCAAGATGTAGACAAAATTAATCATCTTTACTGAGCTGCTTCTTTAATTTATTTTGGCTACAATATCTCATGAAGTTTTCTGGTTTCTTGTGTATTTGATGTCTTCTGAATTGTTGTTCCTCCATGTTGCAATGCTGTGAACGTAACTTTGTCATTTTCTTATTTTGTTATCAGTATTTTTGCATAGTTTTTTTCTCTTTCTCGACAAGCTGTGTTAGTCAAGAGATTTTTCAGGAGATTTATTTCTGTCTTGGGTTCTTAGCTTTAACTTTTTCTTTTTCTTTGACCCGTTCCATTACAACTCTTTGCTCTCACTGTTATTGTAGTTGCGATGTTGGAAGAATGTCACTACACTGGAGGTATTTACACTAGTCGGTATATCACCAAGGAATTATTTTCCATGACACATTTACAAAAACATTTCTCAATTTAGTAAAAGCTGTAATGGCTTTTACACAAGCCCAGATTCGTACAGTAATGTAAACTGTTCCACAGAGGAGTATGAGCTGCTTGGACCAGTTTCCCAAAGACATTTCAAACTAGTCTTCAGCATTAGGTCAATCTTAATTGTGACTTTAGAGTAGTCTAATGCAGGTAAAAGTGTTTCATGGATATAAAAACTTATTTTAAACCTAAAAAGTTAGTAAGTTTATCTTGGGAATAACTCAGAAGAAGCATGTTTCCATAATAACAATCAGTAAGACCTGTTGGCCAGTGTCAGGTAATGACAAAAAAGAGGAAAATGTAGGTCATTATCTGTGGTTTGGAGACAGTGTTGTGGAGTGATTAATGAGAAGTGGTGGAGGTTTTAGAGAATCCAGTTATGTGTCAAAATATATGAAATATACAGTAATGAAGACATGATCAGAAGCTATCCAGAGCCTGTCATTGATGCTCCCATTGACTGTGATTAACATCTTCAAATCAGATTTTTTTTAAAGAAGCATGCCCATTTTCAGAATTTTAATATCTTTGTTCTACTGCCACATCTGTGTATGATTTAAGGTTAAAAAAAGAAAAAAAATGAAAATAAGCTTGTAGTCATTGTCAACAACCCACTGAGCAACTGTAGCAACAAAGGCTATGGAACGGAACGCTATATGTGGGCATGCATGAGCAATCTTATGTTCGCTTGATGGGGAAGTAGTGGTGACCTCTCAGGGAGCCTGTTGTATTTATATGTTCACCTGTAGTATTGGAGCTATGACCCTCGTCTGACATTGAACTATTATATAACTGCTGCCATTCTGCCAGAAAATGACAAAATGTCCCCTTTGAAATCTTTAAGATGGAAAATATTTCTGAAACCAACTATCAATCAGCCATGTTTTCCTTTGGTTTTGAAAGCCTAATTTGCCCAGAATTTATTGAAAATATGTCCTCCTTGAGATATGAATTTAGACATCCATCTAATTCCCGTTAAGTTAGTCAGATCTAAGCCATATTCAAAGTCTATCCTTGTGAAACTGGCCCCTGGTCAAAAGAGGCCCCTCAGAGAGCAGGGGTGAGATTGTAATATGTAACATGCGTTGCAGCGTAGGCGCAATGTGACATCTGTTGAGGGGGCCTATAGCAGATTTCACCACTGCTCCTTGTTGGTCTTCTTTTCAGGTACTTAAGCAGCCAGGGTGTTGAAGCGCGAGACCAATCCAGGCCATTTTCTAATGCATTAGCAAACAACTGCTGCCTAGCAGAACCTGCCTCTGCTGGATAGTTAAAGATATGAGAGCATAGTTAATGACTGACTGACTCTCTGCACTGTTTGCGCCTCTGTATGTGTACTGCACTGTGTGAAGGTGCTTCTGGCACGACTTTAACTAAACACTATTTGCAGCTGAAGATGGTAAAAATTACATGTTTTATTATAGTTCTGTGCCATCCAATCTGAACTGTGTTGATTTCACGTCCACACTTTTTATACAGCTCATTCATTTGCAGACAGTTTATCACAGCAGGGAAAGCACAGGTGTGTTAGTGATGGCTCAGTCTTATTAAACCATGGCCGTGAACCAGAATGTACAATAGCAGGACCGCTCATAAATGTAATGCAGCCGTCATTAATACAGACTGCTGTGAGAATGGCCAACCTACGTGCAAATGTCTAATTTAGGTCATAGTAGATTAACGGGTTGTTTAATAAGCATTATTAAGTCTTATCAGTGTGCCCAGACTTAGTGGGACCTTGAAAACGTATTTATTTGAACATGGGAGCTCTGTGTTGTATTTGTTTGCACAATGATTTTGCAAAAAAAGACCCAAAGGAAAAGTTGGCTAGAGGAAATCTGCTGTAAGATTTTAAGGCTCATATGAAAATTGAGCATAATGGCTTTAGTTTTGTGACTTGGCAGCTGCCGCAAGTAATGCCACAGCACAAGCAGCTTCCTTAGATATTTGATTTTCTGACGTTCATCACAAAAGAAGACCTTCAAGAAGATTTGAGTTTTAGGCTGATGGCACAGGTGTCAAACCCCGGTCCTCGAGGGCCACTATCCTGTATGTTTTAGATGTTTCCCTCTTCCAACGCACAGATTCAAATGATCAGCTCATCATCAAGCTCTGCAGAAGCCTGATAACGATTCTGATCATTTGAATCAGGTGTGTTGGAAGAGGGAATCATCTAAAACATGCTGGATAGTGGTCCTCTAGGACCGGAGTTCGACACCCCTTAACGCAAAGTGAGATGATGTTATTTTGGTTAAAAGTGGCTCTTGGGCATGTTAACAATTGACTTTGACAATTGACTGACCAGGTCAGTCAGTGTCACTAAGTTGATAAGTGGGTCATAAGCACAAACTAATAGGTAGCTAATCAGTAATTACAAAAGGATGGTGAAGAAAGTAAATACACAACAAACTAGTGTACTGGTTTATCTGTGACATTCACATTAGACACAAGATTCAGATACCATCTGTAGTTTAAAACTTGAACAATTAATTGTAATTTCTGGTCTTGTTCCCGTTCCTATAAACCTTCTGCACATTCTGACATGCCACAGTAGGAAAGCAGAAGTGTAATTATTGAAACTAATGACGGCTTAATTCTCTTCATCTGCTTCAGTTCCAAGGTCGTAATATCATGAATGTTGTTTCTCTGTCAACCTGTCATAACTCATCGGGTCAGTTGAATCAGGCATAGCTGTTGGTCATATTATTAATAACATCTTTTCGCACTGTGAAGAGTCAAATGTCCCACTTTCTGTGTCTCTTGCATCGTACACCATGTCTTTCTTTTAGAACTGTAAACTCCTAAATTGTGTGTCATGATTAATTCTTCAGATTCATACTTTATTGTGGCATGATTTCAAGCAGAAAGAATTGGATTACTATAAAAGTAGTGAAGTATGAAGTGACATTGCTGTGCGGTGGACCTGTGCTGTTGAAACAGTGCCAGTTGTCCGTAGTATCAGGTGAGCTAAAAATATTTTAGAGAAATAAAACTCATAAATGTCACTTCCCTCGTGCCACCTTGACACCTTTACAGTAGCTGTAAGCATGTCCAGGTATAGGAGGAAAGTCCACATAAATTTTAAAAGACCCACAAAACTTTATTTCTTTCAATGATTTGTTCTGGTTGTTGCACTTTATTGGTATGTTGAGAGGAGAAAGGCAGACTCGTTTCACCTAGTTGCCGTGATGGCTGCTGTCTGTGACAAAATAGCCTAACCGCCAGTAACGCAACAGTTTTTGGTGATTCAGTCGTATTACATAAGCCTTTGGGTCCTGCTACTTTGTTTAGGAAAAGTAAACGAGTGTTCATTATCATTACACAACCATGTGGCACTGTTCCAGCCTTCTGCTGTGTTATTTTGGTGTGTTTCATTATTTCCGACGTCCTATCCATCCAATTGGCTCTCGTCAATTAGCGATTTCCTTTCCAGTCTCATAAACTGGGGTTGGCCCTGTGGCCCAGAGGAAAGCCCCAGCTAGTGAAGACACACAAAGATACAGACAAAACCAACTGTGGACCCCACTTTAGTTTTGCCATGTGTTGTGTAGGCTCCTCTCTATTGACCCCTGTTTGCCATTATATACTGCTTTCCTTTCACATCTCACCAGCCTCTGAATCTTTTGGATGTTCGGTTATTATCTCACCTCTTATTCTAAGCTGCCAAAAGTCTTCTTACTATTACAAAAACAGTCAAAATGATCACTTTCAATATTACAAAAGCGCTCACTGTCGTCTGTCAGTGCTTTCATGGTGATGCACACACAAAGTTCATTTGCATATCAATCATGTTATAGGAAAGGCTTGAATACATTAAGCAAATTATTGAATGGATCATGACCCCAAATCAATATTTTCTACGCTGCAATCAATGCCCAATGTTAAAACCATTAAAATAATTACGTGTAAAATGATGAATTATTCATTTATAACACTTGTATTAAAACATATGCAGCATGTAATTCACCACAGAAACTATAGCTGCTCTTCCTCATGGTCTGGTTTTCAAAATATCACGTTTGGATGGTCTTCAGAACTACTCATCATGTCACCACAGTACATGTCAAAGGGCAGCGCCAGACCCCATAAATCACTGAACAGAGAAGTGGAGTTTGCATTTCTTGGTGCCTGGAATTCAAAATAGTAATTCTCTCATTGTAACTTGACCTTGCAAGTAGGACTGGGTATCCAACCACTCTCATTTTTTGCCATAGACCAAAATTCACTGCATTAAATATCCAAATCTGGCCTTGAATGTCATGAATACTTCCTTATCTTGTTTAAATATTTTTTGATTAGATAGTTTGTGATGGAAAACTAGACCATTATCAGCAAACTTCTCGTGTCTCTTCTTGTGGTGATTTATCAGGGCAAAAGGTCAAAAATCTAAATACAATATCAATACTGTGTAACATCAAAGTGCCCAGTCACTGATTAAAACTCACACAAGCACATCATATTAATGTTAACTGGGGCTCGATTAATCTGTTTGTTTGTTTTTTCAGGTCGATACAGATAATGATAGTAATCAAGGGCCTGATCTTCATTTGCAATACAGTTTATAATAACACAACATGTCTTGGTCTATTTATGTTTTACACGATTAATCAGAAGAGAATTATTCAGCATTCATCCTTTTTGTCCATTTATCCAGACTGGTAGTTGTCACATGCAACCAATCAGATAGTGATGTGGGCGGGACGCTGCTCGAGACTGCAGAGTGGTGACTGCAGATAGAGAGAAGCTCAGAGCAGCACATGTTTAAAAATAATTTAATTTAACGGCAGTCTGTCTAAAAGAAATAGCAATACCAATATTTGGCAAAATGTTAAATATCGGATTTGGTGATCGGTCATGCTAATATTCGGTCAACTATTGCTTGTTGTCCCGAATAAACTAAAGAATAATAATAATTAATAATTAGTATAATTGCCCACTGCTTTCCCTGAGTGTTGTATAAAAAAACATAAATGAACAACTTAGAACAGGTGATAGAGTCATGACGAGCAACATAGGAAGCTAGTTTTCTTGCTTCTGACTTATTCCATCATTGCACAGACATACATACTACACATGAAATGAAAACTGACCTCTGCCGCTGTAGATAATGTATCTTGTCAAACATAGGTCTAAGTGATGTCATTAATAATGGCTGCATTCTATTCAGGTGTGCCAGTGCCAGAGCCCTGCTACTGTTCACGCTGCTTCACTGGCACACCGAAAATGAAACGGCGCCATCGGTAAATACTATTAGTTACACCTGTGCTTTTCCTGCTGCGACAAGTTAAAATGTCTACTGTGAGGACGGCTCGTTTTCCAGATTTGATGCTTTATTGGCTCTCAACTGGGCACCAGTACCCAGGCTTAGTTAATCAATCAGTTGTAATCGGAGAGGACAAAATATATCTGTTACACACCTAAGAGCAATGGAAAAACAAAAAAGAGGCTTCCATTTCCTAAATCCATGAATCGGTCAGTGTAACAGATGGAAAATTGATCATAAACAATGAGCGTGGGATTTCTAGTGTGAATGTCTGGCTCGCTGTGTCTGATTCATCCTCCCCTCTCCATCTGATTCTCCCCTCCGCATTTAATTCTGTTCATCTCCGGAGTGTTTCTGTTGCTAAATCGGTACTCTTCCTCCTACACAACACAGCTCAGTGTGAGGACGGAAAGGTTTTAAGGACCATTCAGATATACTCGGCAACACCAACCGTCCACCTCCATTCTCTTACATGGATGCCAGATTTAGACCCTGAGCCATTCATGCATTTTGTTTTGCTCATGATTTAGTGGATGCCAAACACTGCGGTTATGCCACAGAGTGACTCCTGTGGATGATTGTGTAATACTCTGGTCATTTTTATCTGTTGTCATAGATTTCTTCTGCCTTATTCTAATACTCTCTCATTGCAGGACACTGTTAATTTGGATTCTCTGATGACATTGCTACTGAAAAGTGGTCTTCTGTGTATATTCACTCTCCTACTTTTTTCTCCCCCTCCCTTGGCCCCTGTTCCTTCGTCCTCTCCCTATCTCAGGTGATGGAGACGAAGAACATGCTTTACTTAGTCACGGAGTATGCCAAGAATGGGGAAATCTTCGGTGAGTGATCTTTTCAAGTGCAAGATCAATCTGACCCCAGAATCATTGCCCCACCCAGGTCATTTACGTCCTCTTCATATCAGTTTAAAAAAGATAAATATGCTCTGTTGCATCAGTAATGTTTTTGACAGACAAGGAAGTATCAAAGTCTTGTTGAGTTTGCGTTGCTCTCACAGTTATACCAGCCTCAAACTCAAAGATCATATGATTGATGGAAACCTGCCAACAATGTCCTGGTGTAACCCTTGTCATGTGCTGATAGTAGCCGTTGCACCCAATGTGCTGACTTTGTTTTCTTGATATATAAAATGACATCATGGAAAGCCTGTAAAGGCCACAGAGAGGCAGCCTCAAAGAGAAAAAGGTTGATGTATTACTGTATGTGCTGCAGTCAATCACCCGCACCTTAGTGATTTACTACTTAAGTGTTCAGATTATGAAAAGATATCAAGATTACTTGCGTCATTACTCCACTTTCATTGACATGGCACTGAGATTTAATCTGATTACTGTCTGTTTAACCTTTGATCTACCCTAGTTGGATGCTTAAAGGCATTTGTTATGTGGCTTTACAGGCAAAGCTAATAGTTTTGTTCAGTTTATCTTTATTTGCTTCATACAAACAGCATTGTAGGAGATAACAGAAGTGAAACGTGTCAGTAGAGAACAAGCAGCCACGGGCTCCTACAGTAAATCTTTTTTCCGAAGCAAGAGTTTAGAGAGCGTGAAAAAAAAATCTCATCACAATTTGTTTTTGTCCAACAAAAAAATCATTTTACTGTCACAGAGGACAAACAAAAGTTGTAAACGCTCACATTTGAGAAGCTAGGATGAGGAAATGTTTGCCATTTTTTGCTTAAAAATGACTTCAATGACTTTTCCAATTAGTTTTCTGTTGATCAGCTGATCTATCAGTTTACTAATTGTTTCAGCTGCACTGCATGTTTCTCTTTCAGACACCATTAAACAAGCTAAAGCTGCATGCACACTCAAGGCACTCTCCTTGATTTTCAAACCTGCAACACTCACATAATTGGTCTTCTGAAATTGACATAACGAACTGCGAACACTGAAAATTAGAAGTTCTGGGAAAATCTATGATTTATCATCACAGCCTGAATGTGTTTCATAATTATCTTCTAATGAAAAAAAAAGGACAAAATGTGGCTGTTTTGACACAAGTTGCAAATATCCGAAGCACATCACAAAGAACAAAAAAAGATGATCTTGCCTTGTTCCTTTAGGACTTGTAAGACTGTCTGAAAAACACAATTCCTTTAGTGTAGAAAAAAAGTTGCAACTTCAAGTTTTTGGAGACATAATGGCCCCAATAAGGAAATAGGCTTTATTCACATTTCAAAGTGGACAGTCTGAACATAAAAGAAACCATAATGATTTTTTGCAGTAAGTCAGTAGAAAAAGCACTATTTTAGTCTGACGCACAAATAAAGACATTTGTGCTAAAAAGAGCAGACAAGGCGAAACACTGTAAAAAATAGCACCATGCGTTCTCTATCACCGCCACACATTCACAGCACACACATTCGGTTAGCACAAAGTATACAGGCTGCAATATTCAATCCAGTACTCTGGATTTAAGGAGAAGAAGATATTTTTTCTTGCATTTGTTAGAATATACATTTTTTAGATGAAGTAAACCTGCACTATTCAGTCTGGGAAATACTTCAGTTTTGAACATGCAGACATGAACTAAGTTATATATTCAACAGGAAATATTAGAACAAGCGTAAACCTGTCAGCTGTGGACAACCTGTAAAGGGCTCATAAACCCCACAGATAAACGGCCTCACCTATTAGACAGTCTGAGAATGTTTGCATTTAGCCTACTTCCAGACACAAGAGCTGAGAGGATTACTCAAGTCTATGGTGTACAGTGGCCCTAATAGTCATGTCTGTTGTGTGAGTGTGTGCGTTTTGTTTGTGAGTGTGTGTGTGTGTGTGTGTCTTTGTAATTCTGAGGCCAGTGTTCCACTTGTGATGTTGACTCAGCAGCAGCAGCAGCAGCAACTCCTGCTCCTGTGACCTAGAGAGAGCTGGGAAGCAAACCCGAGAAAATAAATGAATGACAAAAAGGGAAGAAAATGTGAAGGAAGCACAGAAGTGTGCAGAGATAAGATGGGGAGACTCACTGCTACTAGTGCACATGTTGTAGCCGCTGCAGCCGTTTGTAGTCTGACCAAACAACAGCTTGTGTTGACCTCAAAGCTACATAATGACAGGAATATTACAATCCCTGCACTATGCAGTATCCTTTAAAAAGTATAGGTCTACATTGTGGAATTTGTCTTCTGTTAAATATGAGTCTAGAGCTAGTAGAGGGTTAGCTTAGCTTAGCATAAAGACTGAGAGAAATAGCTAGTTTGGCTCCATCCAATTTTAATGAGGTGCTGGTGCTTTCCCATCTAACTGTCCTGGCTGTAGCTTTATATTTACCTCCCAAGTGCGAAAGAATGTCAATCTTGTCATCCAGCTCTCAGCAAGAGTTTGCATATTTTCCAAAGTGTCAAATTATTCCTTTAAATAACCCGTCATCATTGGTTCCCCCTCGTTTTCCTATAGATTTTCTCCCAGCTCATCTTTGGTTATTATAAAACCATTGTGTCCTGATTCCTCAGACCCCTCTGCCCTGATTGCACAATGTAACGTAGTTATGTAAGACGTTTATATGTCATCATCAGTGGCAGCAATAGCAGCTTTGACTCAGCCAGGCAGACACTGACTGGTAGCTGCAGCACTAGACTAGTATTACAGTATTCAATCTCGCAAAATTGAACACTCATTTCTGATTTCCAAATACACTTTCTGGAGGTGGATCAAGTCATTGAGTCATGATGCACTCAGACAAATGGATAAGCTGCCAAGCCAGTTCTCCCATCTCTCCCTCCACTGTAGCCCTCCAGAGAGCTCCCTCTGCTTTTCTGACATGATGAATTTCTCAGGTCTGCTCCTGGCCGTAGGTTACGCAGAGCGCAAGATGTGAAGTTGCAGTGTAGTGGATGCTCAGTGGCCCACCCTCTTATAGCGAATCAGTGAGACGATGGATGAGCTTCCAATTCTCTCTTCAGACCAAACAGTAAATGGTGTTGTGGAGGAGCAGGAGGGGTAGCGTGTGTGTCTGGAGCCGCGAAGACAAAGAAGCGGATCTGGGTTTGGCACTGGGAGGCGGAGAGTGATGGGTTCATTCTTACAAAAGGGTAGGTGGGCACAGTAATGGGCACAGCGGAGGCATCGATGCCAGCTTGTTGATGCGCCTTTGTGTCTGTCAGTCAGTCTATCGCTCCACAGTCTGCCTCGACACCGCAGGATGGATCAAACCTGGAAACTGGGTCAACCACAAATAAAGCAGAGATGCAGAGAGCAGAGGCAGGAGGGGAGAGGAGGCAGAAGAGAATGGAGGCGAGAGAAGGGGACATCCATTTGAATTTGGAAGGTGGTGGGGAAATGTAGGGCATGCATATTTAAGAAAGCACTGCTGGAGAGAGGGGAGTATAATAGCTGGCAGTGAGTAAAATCACTCATGCAGATCTCTCGTCTGACTGTTGGGAAGGGAATGAGACACAGAGAACGTTGACTTCAAAGGAGTACTCAGGCTATTTTTGAGACGCATTCTTATTTACATACGCTGTCAGTTTCTATTTCTCCATAAACCATCCTTCACATTACTGGGTCAGTTTTCTGTACATCTGTCAGCCACCAGGGTGTGGCAGCTCTGACTTTGATGACCTCAAGAGAAAAACATAGTTAGGAGGACGAATGTCTGCTCAAAGTAGGACCTGTTGTTTAGTGGCAAAAAAAAAACTTGAAAGGCTTTCATGACCCAAACCTTTGAGAGAACATGATGCTAAGAAACTGAGACCCTTAGTGGTTTAAATATACCGTATAAGTGTCTAAAGTCTATACATCTTAGTAGATGATAGTAATAAACCTGAAATTTGTGTTGTTTCCTCTTCCAGCAGCAAAATATAATTGCAGTGACATTTGATCTGCAGCAAAACAGTGTTTGAGAGGATGTTTCACCTGCTGCCCCTATGTCAACTAACAGTACTGAAGCTCAACAATTGAACACAATAGACCAAATACATTATAAGGACAAAGGCCTATACACAGACTATACAGAACTTGAACCTTTTTTTAGTGTTCTAACTTGACTTTAGAGCTGCAACAGTGAATTGAATAAATGATTAGTTGTCAGCTGTTAAGTCAATCACTAACTATTTTGATAATCACATAGCTGCTTTGAGTATTGTTCTAAGAAAAATGTCTAAATTCTCAGTTTCCTAATTCTTAAATGTAAAAATTTCCAGGTTTCTTTATTCCTCTGTGGCATTAAACTGAATATTTTAGGGTTGTGGATAAGACAAGACACCTGAGGATGCCATCTTTTTTAGAATTCTCTGATTTTATTGACCAACAACTTATCAAGTAATCTGGAAAATAATCAACAGATGAATTGACAATGGAAATAAGTGTTAGTTGCAGTCCTACTTGACATTAAGTGTTGCCCAGTTAGGCTAGTGGCAGTAGACCTGACCAGCTCCGGCAAAGTGCAATTATTTGCATCCCCAGGCAAAATCCCATACTGTGTAAATTCTGATATATAAACCTAATATCTGCCTTTTTGCACATGGTTTATATGATGCATGAAGAGAGCAGATTTTCTCTCCTTAGAAATCTACAAAAAATGTTTTCATTTGAGTGGCAGGTAGCATCTTACATAGCAGCTTTCAAGGAGCCGTCTGCTGTAGAAAAAAAATGGCAGAAGCAAAATGTGCCAACCTGACATGTTTTTCTACATTTGAGCCGAGGCAATTTGTTCCTGTCTTCGGTGATTGCAGACATTTGGGAGCACGCAACTCAGAATATGTCTAAATATTGTTTTATTTCTTTGTTGTCTACATGTTAACACAGTATCAGTCTTACAGTAAACCTCAAATTTAAGTCAGAACATGTTATTTGATTTTTTATTAGCTACCTCACCCGTTAGTTTATTTGCTTACTGTTTTTTATGCGCACCTTAGCATTGATATATTCCACTTTCCATATAAAAAGCTAAGAAAATTAATCTGTGGCAGTGGCATTAATCTTCCATGCTAAAAAAGTAACAAAGGTAACGTGATCATGTATGTCAAACATCCTCAAGTGTCAGTTACTTAAGCGTACTTAATGAGCGGCATAATTTTAATATGAAAAATACTGCTCGTTTAGG